>CM024614.1:56613260-57813260 GCA_014182575.1 Eucalyptus decipiens | reverse complement strand
ATACTTAAGTGCTAATTTTGGCAAGATAGCTAGTATTCGACATGGCATTATTTTAAGAATAAAATTGGTTTATGTGGCTCGGTGGAGTTCCCTACTGAGCAATGAATGTACAAAATGACATCATTTTGTCCGAAAATCGATTTTAATATAAATATTAATTAAATCAAATTTCTTATAAAAAAAAGAGGAGCAATAGTAAAGCAGTGAGGGCCTCTATGGCCCTCGCCACTACTGTTGCCTCACTGTTGCTAGCCCTTTTTAGCGATGGTGGGACGGCAACGGCAAAGAGCTATGGAGGCCCTCACCAAAGTTGTGGTTGCCTCTTTTTTTAATTAATATTTACAGTACACATTAATTTCGGGGGCTTATAGTGCCGGGTGGACAATTTTTTTTTTTAAATTGCCATGTGATAATTTTTTAAAAAAATTGCCACATTAATAAAAAAATGCCGTCGGAAAATATCACATCAGTAATTTGACCTAAATTTCTCGATGTTATTAGTTAAGTGTTTTATTTTTCTTCGATTTTGATACTTAATTATCTTTTGAATTTGAGAATTGAAAGGTAAAGCCTGAAATTAGGGAAGGAGAAAACTCTTGTCGATTTTGGCGTGGAGGATCATACCTACCTCAAAATAATTCAATCTTTCTTCCCTCCCGTCCTCGTCAGTCGTCACGTAATAGGACTTATCGAATTAAGAATCAACAACTAAAAAAATATACTTAAGCAGCCAAGATTCTTTTTCGACTTTTCTTGCATCGACGTCAACTCAAAAATGACCAACAAGTCATTAAAAATTCGCAAGTTGTAATTCATTAGAAAAGATTCGTTTTGGACTTATCGAATTAAGAGTCAACAACTAAAAAAATATACTTAGCAGCCCAGACAAGTCACATCATACTTCTTTTTGCGAATTTTTAATGACTTGTTGGTCATTTGTGACTTGACGTCGATGGAGGAAAAGTCGAGCAGCTATACCTTTACGAAGAAGTTGCAATTGTAATTCAGTATTAAAGATTCTTTTTGGACTTATCGAATTAAGGTTCAACAACTAAAAAATATACTTAGCAGCCCAGACAAGTCACTTCTTTTGCCAATTTTTAATGACTTGTTGGTCATTTTTGACTTGACGTCGATGCAGGAAAAGTCGAGCACGTAAACCTTTACGAAGAAGTCGCAAGTTGTAATTCATTAGAAACGATTCTTTTCATTCGTGAAACCCGGCACGCTAAAGAAGCTTTGGAGTTTAGTCAAGATGGTTTACCTCTGGGATAGTGCTGGAACTTTGAAAGGGATATAAAGTGGGTAAAAAATGCTCACTCACACACAAAAATTATAAAATATGTGACTTGCTTATCAATCGGAAATTCAATTCAGTGCTTTTTTTCCCTCTGAAACTCTACATAGAGATGAAATTCTTTTTGACCAAACTGCTTTAATTTATCCCACTTTTTGGTAGGCGAATGTTGTGCAATTGACCGTCCAGAAAACTATGAGATTGATATGAAAAGAGTGAGCAAATCATTTAGACACCTTGTGCTTTGTATTGTTATAAACTCCCTTATTAGAATCTCTTCGATCCACCCAATAAGTACAGAAGCTAATGAGGAAAGCATCATTATCGTGTATTTGGCAGGACCAAGTGACTCACTATCATGGGTGTTAGACTAATTTGCCCAGCAATTGCATTCTCCTCGTGATTGTACTACCAAATTAGAGAACCATTCCAAATTTCTCACATGGAGTTCAAGAATGAGGTTGATTATTGCACAACGGTCAGGTAACTTTACCAAGTGCACTTTCTTGACATAATGTAGGCAGTAATTTCTTCGTTTTACCTTTCTATCATTTTTCTAATTTTACCTTTT
This sequence comes from Eucalyptus decipiens, assembly GCA_014182575.1. Lineage (NCBI taxonomy): Eukaryota > Viridiplantae > Streptophyta > Magnoliopsida > Myrtales > Myrtaceae > Eucalyptus > Eucalyptus decipiens. The sequence continues at coordinate 57,811,392 of CM024614.1, read as the reverse complement.
TTTCCTCTTTGTTTATAATAATAAAAATTAAATAATAAGGGCCAGCTGAGAAATATAAAAGTCAAACAAAAGAGTAATGTGGCTTATATATAAAGATACATAGATTACACAATTAAATCGTGGTTCTGTTGTGTGTTTGAGTTGAAAAAATCTCACTCAAAAAATGTTGACCAAACTTTGGTTCGAAAGAATATCAAATATATTTTGAATTCAATATGGATAAATGCCAATAGATTAGCACCCCAGTTCTAGTTTAACTGTCCTACTCATGAACATATACCCTAATTTGATCGGACTAATACACTTGCAAAGAAGGATTGCCAAGCACTCAAAATATTTACGCATAACTTTTGAGTTGCCATAAATTTTTTGCTATTCACGTGTACTTTCAAGAAACTAAATTTAATGATTGCGTAATCCTTTCAAAATTTTCGCTGTTTAATTCATTTATAGAAAGTTCGAAACTACTTTAAAAAAATAAGACGGGTCAACGAAGAGTGCAATTTAAAAAAAAAAAAAAAACTCTATCTAATTTATCTCTGTTTTTTTTTTATTTTTTATTTTTTATTTATCAGATATCATCTGTCTTCCCCATGTAACTTTGCCGCGTAAAGTTCAACGTTGGAAAACAGAAAGAGGCTCTGCATCTGCAACGAAAATCTTCACCGGAATCCCCAATCCCCTCTGCGAGCCTCACCGAAATCCCGTGAATTCTGAAACATCAGCAGCCGCTTGGTCCGTTCTAGGGTTTTTTTCTTTCTCCTTATTCTCGCCCGGAGCTAGCTTCAAGTTTTCAGGCTCCGATGGCAGGAAGTTCCGGGGAAGGCCGCCCGCTCCACGGCGGAGCTGTTCCCTTCCGATCGCAGTGAGTGATGCTCTCGGTTCTCTCTTAGTAGATTCGGGCTTAGCGTCTTCTGAGGTTGATATGTCGGTTGGATTCTGATTCTGGTCTGGTTTTGTGGTCTTGATAGCCAGGGGCTAATGCCGAGTGGTGGTGGCGGTGGCGGCGGCGGAGGCTCGGCCGGATGAAATCCTGCTGCAGATTGATCCGGTGGACGGTGGCTTGGATCATGAGGTCGTGGGCGGTCTCTGCAGGCAAGTCCACCGATTGAGGGAGGCGAGCCGCGCCCCCCTCTTTTAAGCTGAGGAATGTGCTCTGTTTTTGGTAACTATTCGACTGCTAGCTGGCCGGATGCACTGAGATTGCAGTATCTGTGTTACTATGATCGAATTCGTGATCTTTGGCTACGGTTTTGTTGGAAAAACATGGTGCGATATCAATATGCTTTGGGTGATCAAGCATAGGTTAAGCATATAAGTGAGCTCTTCCCAGTATAATTGGTGGGGTAAAAACTGTGGAAAAGATTGCTCAGATTCGAGAACCAGAGGTTACCAGGGAGTAGAATCTGCGCTTTCGTTGTTCGTCTGTTCTGTCATCCCCTTGGGGGAGAGATCAATCATAATCGCTTGTTCTTAAAAAGCTGAGACTGAACAAGAGCATTTTCCGAGTATGGCTCAAACAATGTCATCCACATCATCGTATTTGTGTTGATTTGTTTCTTCTTGGTCTACCTCTGGTACAAATCTCTCGGTGACGAGGAATTGGCGCTTTGCTTCAACGCTTCGTTAGACATATTCTCCAGATTTCAATAAAGATCGCTCTAAATGGAATTGCCCAGGCATACTTAGGACATTCCTTTTTTTTTTTTTTCCGGTCGAAATCTTGAAATTTCTGATTGTTTTCTTTGAGCTGTGTCTGCTATACCGACCAGATGACATTTTTAACACTCTTGCGGCTAATTCAGGTTGTTCCTTTTTATCTTTTTGTCTCATCGCATCAAATACCTCTTATCTGAAAATATGGGCTCTTCCAAGTTGTGCGAAGGGTCGCGCGAACAGGAGACTGACAAAGTTCCCAACTGCACCGGCAAGATGGATTCATTTAAGAGGAGGTCAACATACTTCCTTTCTTTATTTCGCCATTGCATACCATCGTATGGCTGGATTTTTCCCAGAATGCTGCGTAGAAACCTTGTACTTGGGTAGAGGATGGTACGCACCTCTGGTTTGCATTTCTTCCTGGGCGGACCAAAATGGTGCTATGCACTAGTTCATGGATGGACTCGCTTACACTTCAGCATGTCATAGAAAAGGTGATAATGTTTTATGCAACAATAGTCTTCTTTCACGATTTTTACAATTCTGTCTTTTACAGTAATGACAACTTTTTCAACAGCCATTTCACAACGCAATATAATTATCATAATACTTGTGAAGGAAGCTGTCGTGGAAAAAATCATTGGAAAAAAAAAAAAAAAAAGAAAACGAAAAGATGAAATAGGTCCACAATTCTTGAAGTATTGATTAGCTCCAAGCCAGAGAAACCAATATTGATTAATTACTCGGAATTTCAGTAAAGCCATGTAAATTAAGATTGAATTATAAGAATCAAACTATTAATACTTTGTTTGCTTCGTAAAAAATGAATGATTGAAAAGACGTTTTCTTAAAAATAATAATTTTGTATTGTTTGAAATATTTAGTTAATAAAAACTGTATGTATTGTTAATAACAATTCCTGTTTCCACTCATTCCTGCTCATTCAATTTTTATAAGAGACATAGGCAATCGCTCTTAAAGAAAATAATTTTTAAATCATTAATTTTTCTAGAAACAAACGTACTTTAAAAATAGTTTGGCAAATTATAGGAGACTTTTAGAAAACATCGGGCATGTCCAACGTATAATCAGACTCATAAGTTGAGGTCTCGAAGGCACTAATAAAAGAGAGACCATGTGAAAAGGAAAAAAGTAAGAGTACATGTGATTCATGGAAAACTTCACAATAAAGAAAATACTTTTCTAAAAATTATTCTTATTTTCAAATTAAGGAATTCATTTTCTTAATTCTAAACTCAGCAAGCCAAACGCGAAAAATTCTTTTATTCAGATAAGTACGCCACAAGGGGAAAATGAAAAGAGGTAGAAAATCGTGATGAACTCAGACGGTATTAAATCGACCGTTGCGCGATAAACCCGAGATAAACCTTCTTTGTTTGCCTTGACGTTCAAGCCAAACCTCCGAATCGTGCTCGCTACTCTCTCTTTCGATCGTACTCCTTTCAGTCTTCCATCGCCACGGTTATGGGGGTTGAATTTACGCCTTTTCTCTAATCTCTTTCACTCTTTGCTCTGGTTCGGCCGTCGCTTGCTGGAGTCCCGCTCGGCTCTGGTTTGAGACTCACGGGAGCTGCTCGTGCTCGGGCCTTGCTCGACTCTGGTTTGAGGCGGCTGTGGTGGTCTAGAGTGTCCCTCCTCTTTGTAGCTCGGCCTAGTATGGAGCTCCTTGCATTGGCCAGTATATAGAGTTTTGTTGACTGCTTGGTGATTCTACGAGGCTTGATGGCCTCTTCTTCGGCAGAACCTCAGCTAGGTGGTGGTAGGGGGAAGGGGCCGAGCTCCTCTCCTCACAAGTTTGGGGACCGGCAAGCTAGCAAGTTGGGCGAGCAATCCCGACCCGTAGGAGGGTCTTCTTTTATAGGGGATGGCTCGAGCCGTGGGCCGATCTCTCGGTCTTTTCGGGAAGGCCGATCTCGGGAACGAAGTCGAGTTCGGGCTTCTACTAAGAGGGCCCCGAGCAAGTCAACAAGTGGCGCGGTTGGCCGCAAAGGGCTACGAGCTATCCTATATTCTTCCTGCTGCTATTGTGGGGGAGAAAGCGGTTGTAAATCTGACGGGAGAAGTGCTGTAGGCTGGGAATCCCAAATGGAAGGAGTTCTTGGTAGGTTATTTTGTTAAGAGAAGGCTTCCTTTTCAGATGACTGAACAAACTTTGAAGAACACTTGGGGGACAAAGCTAGTAGATATGCTGGCTGATGATCAAGGGTTCTACTATTTCCATATCCCGGACCCAATGTTTCGGAGAAAGATCCTAGAGGAGGGACTGACCACTGTTGCTCGGATTCCCCTTATTTTACAACAATGGAAACCTCTTATGGAGTTGAAGAAGGCTAAGCAAACCTCCGTTCCAGTGTGGATAAGACTTAAGAACCTTCCCCTCGACCTGTGGTCCGCACCGGCAATTAGTGTTATAGCCAGCTTCGTTGGCAAACCCCTTCAGGTGGATCAACGAACCGAGGATATGAGGATAATTTCCTTTGCTAGAGTGTGAGTGGAGATCCAAGTTAATCAGCCAAGAGTTTCGACGGTTGAAGTGAATGTTGATAGGGTCACTAGGTCCATTGCTGTGGATTATGAATAGAGGCCCCTTGAATGCCCCAAGTGTGGGGTCTTTGGACATAAATGTGATGCTGCCCCTCTCCCTGTTCGACCTCTTCCTGCTCCTTTGGACGCTGTTCGCCCCCTTGACCAGCCTTCCAGGGCTCCTGAAGCCACGGAGCAGGGCTGGAAGCAGGTGAAGAGCAAAAAGAAAAAGGCTCACCAACCTTTGGAGGGGACTCCACCCAGTTCAGTCAGTCCGAGCGAAGGAGAGAGGTCTTTGAAGCTCAAGACTGCAGCTGTGGAGAAGAGGTTGCTTGGTATATATTCACGTAGGCCCCCTAGGGGGCCTTTGATTATTTCGGAGCAAGTTGATACTGTTCCAACTACTTCGGTTGAAGCTATCTCCACTTCAGTGTCGGTAGACACTGCGGTGCCCCGCCCAGAGGTTGTAGGGAGCTTAGACATCTCTTTTTCGGAGGATGATCTCCTCTCCCCTGGCCCTTCACCGAAGGCATCTATAGAGGATAAGAGGCCTGCCGAGACACTGGAGCCTCCTCCTTTGACTATATAGGACAAGCTGCTTGATCTTGCCTCGGATCCTCCTCCTTTGACGGTCCAAATAGCCCTGCCTTCTACTAGGCATAGCTCCTCTAAAAGGAGGTAATGCTCTTGCCCTCTTCTATTGTATATATATGTACATAGGTTGTTGGAACATTAGGGGGCTTGGTGCCCCTCTTAAGCAAGCAGAAGTGAGGAACTTTGTTTTGACAAACAAGTTGGCTTTGATCGGGGTAATTAAGACTAAAATTCCTCACAACCTCTTCAATGCCATTTCTGGGAATTTGATTTCGGATTGGTGCTGGCGGGCTAATTCTAAGTACTATAATCGGGGTAGGATTTGGGTTGGTTAGGATCCTACTGTGGTTTCCTTTGAAGTTTTATCGGTCTCGGATCAGATGATTCTTGGGAAGCTTTGTTGGTTGGTGACCGGAGTAGCCTGCTATGTCTCTTTTATTTACGCTGAGCATTCTTTTTCTACTCGTCGACCTCTTTGGGAGGATTTGGTGGCGAGAAGCTATTCTTTGCAGGATGTGCCTTGGCTTGTTTTGGGAGACTTTAATGCTATAAAGGATCCCTCGGACAGACTAGGTGGCTCGGACCTTTGGTTGCCGTGCTTCGATGAATTTCGACAGTGTCTGGATCAGGCAGAGCTGGAAGACCTTCGTTATGTGGGGTTTCGATACACTTGGTTGACTTCTTTAGGGCCCTCTCAAAAGATGAAGAATATTGATAGAGTCCTGGTAAACTCTTATTGGAGCCAGGTTTTTTCCTTTTCGGAAACGTCCTTCCCTATGCCTGGGATTTCTGACCACTCACCTATGGTGGTTAAGGTGGAGAACCTGATCCTTCGGAAAAGACCGTTCAAGTTCTTCGACTTCTGGATGCAACACCCAGACTTCGACTCAATTGTGAAGCAAGTTTGGGAGAATCCGGGTGATGGAGTGCCTATGTTTAGGCTGGTGCATAAACTAAAGATCTTGAAAGGTCGGCTCAAGCAGTTGAATAGAGATTCCTTCGCCAACATCTTCGAAAGGACTTCTGAAACGAGGGAAGCCTTAAAGCAAACTCAAGTTGGCCTCCTCAATGACCCCACTAGCATGGTCCTCGCGGACCTAGAGAGGGTTTAGCAGCGTACTTTAGTGGAGCTTAGGTCTCAGGAAGAGTTGTTCTTTAGGTAGAAAGCTTGTATAAGATGGCTTAAGGAATGTGACCGGAACACAAATTTCTTTCACCAGTATGTTAGGAAGAGACAACTAAGAAACATAATTCTCTTTGTGGTAAACTCCTCAAGTAACCAAATCACTGAGCCTCAATCGGTCCAACAGCATTTTGTGGAGCATTTTCGTGATCTCCTTTTGCCAAGGATGGAGCTGGACACCCCTTAGGTATCGGAAATTCGGGAGGTTATCTGCTCTCAGCTGAATGATGACCAGATTACCTTTCTTGCTTGCCCTATGGCTGATCTTGAGATTCGAGATATAATTTTTTCCCTTGCCAGGGGTAAGGCACCAGGTCCAGATGACTTCATGGTTGAGTTCTTCAAGGAGAATTGGAATACGGTGGGTCAGCTGGTCACAGAAGCCGTGAAGGACTTTTTCACCTCGGGGAGGCTTCACAGGGAAATCAATAACACCACTTTGGTCATGGTTCCGAAGGTTTCCAATGCGACTACTGTTGACGACTACAGGCCTATTGCTTGTTGCAACACGGTCTACAAGATTATTGCTAAGGTGTTGGCAAATAGGATTGCAGCTGTGCTAAAAGACCTTATCAATCCGTCTCAAGAGTGCCTTCGTCAAGGGACGACGAATTAGGGATAATATTCTCTTGGCGCAGGAACTTTTCTCTAGGTTTTATGTCAAACCGTATTCTCCTAAGTGTGCTATCAAAGTCGACTTCAGAAAGGCGTATGATACTGTGGACTGGCGGTTTCTCGAGAGTGTACTACTTGCTTTTCGATTTCCTGATCGATTGGTTTACCTCATCATGACCAATGTGAGGACTCTTCGATTTTCCATCGCGTTGAATGGGGAGCTACATGGTCTCCATATGTTTTTTTCTTGGAGTGGACTTCTCCCAAACCCAAGGAAAAGCGAGGTGTTCCTCTCGGGAGACTTGCTGGCCTTAATAAATCAAATCCTCCTGGAGCTTGGCTTTGTTGAGGGTAACCTTCCAGTCCGGTATCTTGGGGTTCTAATCATCACATCGAGGCTCCGAAAGGCAAATTGCGTTGAGCTTGCGAGGCGCATCACCTCCAGGGTACAATCTTGGACTCATTGGTTTCTTTCTTTTGCTGGCTAACTTCAACTAATCAGGTCAGTCCTCCATGCCATTAAGGCTTTTTGGGCAAGTGTCTTTATTCTTCTTACTGCTGTACTGGACCAGATAGAGCGTATTCTCAGACAATTCCTTTGGAAGGGACCTGAGTTGGGTAGGGGTTACCAAAGTCTCTTGGGAAGATGTTTGCATTCCTAAAGTGGAGGAAGGTCTTGATATTTGGAGATTGCGTGAGTGCAATAAGGCGGCTATGCTCAAACATATCTGGAATTTATTTTCAGATAAGGAGTCTTTATGGTGTAAGTGGGTCCACTTGACCTTGTTGGGCGTTGAAAAAAATTCTACAACTCAGGACAGACTGTCGGCTTCGCTTCCACTGGAGGTTAGGCGATGGCTTATAAGCGTCGCTCTGGTTCGATAATTGGCATCTCAGAGGTCCTTTGAATTTATATTTCACGGATCCCCACATCTATAGCTCCGGTCTCTTTAGGCAGGCTTTGGTTGCCGATCTCTTTTCTGAGGATGGACGAGCTATCAGATCAGAGATTAAGTCTTGGGGTTCGCCACTTCCTTCCTTGTTTGGAACCCAAAATCAGTTCTATTGGAGGGAGGACTTGACGGGCTTGTTCTCGGTGGCCTTAGCTTGGGGGGCCTTAAGGCGGAAGAAGGCTAGAGTCAATTGGCATTGTTTCATTTGGAGTAATGCCAGCCTGCCTCGATACCAATTGAACCTGTGGCTCATCACCAAGAAGAGGTTGTTTACACAATCTCTTCTCATGTCGTATGATAGGATTGATGCTGCTTTCTACCCTTTTTGCAACGAGGTGTTTGATTCTATCAATCATCTCTTTTTTGGTTGTCGCATTACCTCGAGTATTGCCTTCTTCTGCGCTACTAGATGCAACTCCCCTGGACCAACAAGACTTGGGAGGAGACTCTCAGTTGGGCCATTACCTTGCTCGTCGGCAAGGAGTTTTATAAGTGTGTTGCCCGATTCTCCTTTAGGGTGTTGTGTCACATCATCTAGAGAAACAGGAACAATATTCTTTTCAAGGGCGAGCCATTATCTATTTCGGCCATGAAGAAGCATCTCCTCAAGGTCATTAAGGATAAGGCTCTTACCTTTAAGAATGTTGAGACTCTCTCAGGAACAGGCGGATGCAACGCTCGTGGGATGTGGACCCCATTATCTTCGCTTCCTCTAATCGTAGTCTGACATAGGCTTATCGGTGGTTGCTTGGGTGTTTTTGCCAGGCTTGTTTGCCGTTGGCTTTCTATTGGTCATTTTGTTGCTTTTCCGCGGCTTCCTTTCACTCTTAATGAGCGTGTTCATTTTGAGTGATAGTTTTTGGAGCTATGTTGTTTGTACAGTTTGACCCCTATTAATATATTACTTACTCTTACCAAAAAAAAAAAAAAAAAAAAAAACATAGGTCTGCTAATGCTATAATTTGATTAGTCGAGCTTAAGATTATTTTTTTGTTGAGAAATTGATTTTGGGCTTGTCAATGTTGCCGGTGACTATAAATAGTTACAATTACAGCTTGTGACATAGAGTACTTTCGTGAAGTTTGAAGAAGTTCTTTTATGCTAAAACTCTTTCAGGCGATTTTCCTGAAAATGAATTTTAAGAGCTCTAAATTTCAGTATTCTGCAAGAATTATGTAATATGAATTTTGAAAGAGTTCATGAAAAGAACAAATGAGTTGTCCTGAAGAATGATTTGAGATCTACTACAAAGGTTTAACTATTATCATTACTTCCAAAAGTCAACGTGACAATGGTATGATAATAAGCAGTTCTTTGTCAACGTGCCTGAACTGAACACTGACATCTGAACATAGAATGAGTAGTAAGCGGTTCTTTGTTACTTTCGCTTTGTGGAGGTCAGGCTGATGTTAATAAGTAGATCACATATTCTTGTTGATCATACATGTTTCTACCGGAAAGAAAATAAGAGAAGTACAACAAGAGTCTCCTACAGCTTCTCAGTCAACTCCTTCCCTTTATGTTTAGAGAATACAGTGGATATTCCTAATATCCAAGTGCCACAGCCACTTTGATTAATATAATTGACTGAACTTCTTTGATAAATTGTTTGCGCCATGGCACCTCTTTAGTTGTTATCTGAATTTTATATCTGATTATGTTTCTTGGCTTGTATGCCATGCAGCTTGCAAAGAAGTACCATCCTGATGCAAATAATAATGATCCTTCCGCAATGAGTAAATTTCAAAAGATAAGAGATGCTTATGAGGTTTGGCTAATTGATTAGATGCCAGTGGAGGAAAAGTTTTTTCACAGATTTTCACATGTTGTTTGGATGTCTGATACGTTGGGGCTGGCAATTTTTCTTTCTTGCCTTTTCAACTAATCTCAGACTTTGCAAAGTCCTGGAAAAAGAGCAGAGTATGACAGGGTAGAATCTCTCACTCTTTCTACTTTCAACTGAATGACATAGTGAACTTAGCATCCGAAAGCATAGCTGCATTCATAAGAGCATGTTTTGCTCATTGTGCCTTTTACATTAATTTGATGAAGAAACACTGGAAGTTCAGAAAAAGTTGAATGTGGTGAAGGAGATGCTGAGGGGTTTCCACATTATTATGGAAGGCATTTCTCTAGTTCATTCCACAAGATATTTTCTGAGGTAATTCCAAGTGTGTTCCATGTCATGATCTTCCAATCTTCTGATCCACAAAAAATATTTAGCTAAAGAAACATTTGGTGTCATATCAGAATTTTCAGGACAAGATGGATCGATTTGCATCTGGTGTCGAGGTTCACAGTTATACTCCTGATCTTTGTTTATGATATAATAGTACTCGGATTTCTGCCCTTAATTTTGTTTGCTTTATGAGATAATATTGTAGGATTTCTAACCAATTAATGCCCACATCATGTTGGAAATTTATTGGTGGAACTGATACTTTCTTTCCTTGAAGCTGTGGAAGGGTGCAGAAAGATGTTCCCTTTGACGCATATCTTCCTTGTGATACTTGTGGTTGGTAGAGTTTAGTATTTTTCATCAAACTGGTTACAGTATCTGACAGTACTTCCTTCTACCTCTTGTTTCTGCAATGTCTCTCGAAGATCAAATTAATAACGTGTCTAGCTTTAGATGCTAAAGGGTGATCAATTTATGCTCACTGATACTCTGCTCTAGTCCCGTTTGCTTGCTACAGGTTTGTCAACCAATGTGTGATTAGTTTTTGCACTTTTTGGAGGTTTTGTCATGTCCATGTAGAACTTAAAAGTATGATGCAAAGCACGGATAATTTATTACATATGAGAAGCAAGACTCACGATTGGTTGAGGTAACTTCTAAGAATTGGCAAAAATTGAGGTGCATGGAAAGTGTAGGGCAAATATGCCTCTAATGAGAGTTAACTTTAGTGTCATTTTCTTATCATTGGCTGTACATAATCATATGAAAATCCCAGTTACTGATCTTTGATTTTGCTCATTATATCCTCTGATTTTTTATGAGTTGTATTACAGGGTTTTCCTTTTAGTATATTTGCTGCAGCAAAATCATGATGATCATGTCTACATGGTAATGCAGATAGGTGGGGTTATCCACCTGCCGTCGAGGTGAGAGTATGTCCAACTCACAGAGGCATTGGGAGGGTAAGAGCTTCCATGAGCTCTGCAATTACACTGATCAGTTGTTGAGTTCTTCTGAACTGATTGCTCCCTAGGATAATTGTGTGATTCATCAGAAGTTTGATGGACCATCACATGGTATATATGACATGTACTTTGGTCTTCCTTGCTATTAGGTCAATATTTCCCCATTTACTACAATGACATGCACTATCTGTAAAGGTTTGAAGACAGTTGTCAAGGTTTAACGTCACTTCTCCAGTACCAGCTTTATATTCACTTTTCTTGGTGAAGCTTCTAATACTTAGTAACTTTGGGTAGTAGCAATGCATTTCATGTGGCGGATCGGGAGTTCTTGAAGGCACTAAGGAAATTAAAGTTACAGGTAGGTCAGAGTTATTGATCTCTGACAGAGTTCTGTGGTTTTTGTGTTCGATGCATCCTTCTGTGAAGATGTAAAAGGATGGAAAAAGACTGAGTGGGTTGAGACTTGAGATCTGGGAGAGTGAACAACTTGTGCATGCTCATTTTACAGCTTTATGGCCTAAGTTCTTTTTGTTATATGTATGTGGCTTCTGTGATTAATTTTATTACTGTCAAAACATGATTCTGTAGGATTCACTGTTTTAATATTCTGGATCGAGTGTAAATTACATGTATATGGGTTCAGGCTATGTTGTTTAACCTATATTTATCAATCTACTGAATTTGAGTTTTCTCCGATTATTGCAACATTCGTGGGGATGTTACTCAAGTTCTGTTACTTCCATTTTCTTCCTACAATGTTACACACTTCTCATGGTTGATTCTCTGATGATCTTGAAGCATTTCCCTTTTGTAAGTAAATAATTTCTTGTTGACACTGCAAGGCTTTTACTGCTCCATGTAATGGCTACAGGAGAAATAACACCAGTAAAATGCAATGGGTGTGTGTCTAAAATATGAACCATGTCCCGCATGAGATGTCTGGTCAGGGCAAAAGACAGCTTAAGCATTAAGGATCTTTTTTTGTCCCCATCATCTGGCTTCAGTGGCATCATGACACTAATCTGTATGATTTAGTGGTAGTGAGCGTGCAAAGTTTATAATCACAGGAGTTTACTTTATCTCAAGCTTCATGATGCTTTTTCCCAAAATGAGAGCATGTCTAGCTTTATCCTTTTCAATATTTATTAATCGTTTGGATATCTTCATCTTATGCATTATCAACCCGAATACTGTAAAAATTTTGTCTGTCTGTCCGTCTCTCTCTCTCTCTCTCTCTCGCTCTCTCTCTCATACGCGCGCACACGCGCGCGTGCACGCACCCACCTTTTTGAATATTAGAAAGGGCCACAGGGGAATATCTTAAGCCTTTCCATAGAAGTAGCCATTTCCATGTTTTACGAGTTCTAAAGAGCTGACTCGTAAATTCATTATTGTGCATGAGTGAAATTGTGCAACATGACCAACTCCATCTGTCATAATGTGTTTTCTTAATTTGCTAACAGAGCCATTATCTTTTCTCTTGGGATATGGCTTGTTTCGAGGAAATATTCATTTACAATCAATGTTTGTAAAACAAATGTGTTTACGGCACATACAGTCTCAGGTGACTTCATATGGCTGACGGTACAAATCAATGCAGTTGGGACATATCACATAGATCCTCATGTTGTGAGCGTGGATTACATTTATCAGAGAACAAAACTGTATCTGATGTATATTCAGTGGATAAATTGATATCTTCTGTTCCTGAATGGAGTTGGTGTGGATTCGGGACATAAAATTTCTGTGCCAAAAGCTGGTAATGCTGGAGCTCATGGGAGTCAACCTGGCAACTTATTCATCAAATTAAAGGCATGATCCCCTCTTCTTTCCCGGATGTATGGTAATAAAGATGTTATGGATAACTTTGATCTCATTCAATGGTATAAGCCTTATCCTGCTGTTCTTGGAGCTTTCTGGTGTAGCTTTATTGCTCTACATGGTTTCTCCATTTGAAGTCCGTCATATGATTTATCTGGAAATTGTCCCAGAAACTGTCACTACCAGCAAAGAAATTTGGTTTTGATAGCAGAACATTTCGAAGTTTTGCATTACATAATTGGTCAGCTGTATCACTATCAGATGGCCAACCGAATGTGCACATAACCAGTAACTGTGCTCACGCAGGTGGCTGAAGATCGTACCTTTACCAGATGCAGTGAAGATGTATATATATGGTCTCAGAAATTAGCTTCATACAAGTGAGAACAAAACCATTGAGCATATTGTGTTTTTGCTTCTTGTTCCACTTATGAGAAAGTTCCCCTACCTAGCTTTAACTCATGCCATGTCTGAAATCCTGTTTGTGTTTAGGTGGGCAATTCCTCTTATCTATCTTGATGGTGGTAAAATCTTTAAAACTTTAATTGATATTAGCTTTTACTATAATTGGCATACACTGAAATTGATACTTCACTGTTGTGGCGTGTGTTGATAGTTTGTTTTACAAACAAAGTAAAATTGCGTTGTCCCACATAGAAAAGATGGGAGTGTGCGGGCTGATATATAATTGTGGAAGTCTTCTAACATTTCAATTAAAGACAAAGGACTAAGGGCCCGTTTGGTTCAACTTTGGGGAAATGCCCTTAGAAAAATGCAATTATTTTTGAGATAAAAGAATTTTCCGAAATGCTACACCGTTTGGCAAAACTTGCATTTTTAATTAGCTTTTGCTATTTTTATATATTTTTTAAAGTCTGAAAATAAAATCTGGTGGCCGGCGAACCGTCGGCCAACCGCCGGACGGCCAATCGGTTGTCGGACCACCAGATCTGGCCGTATCTAGCTGTCGACTAAGGGCGCGACCTAAGGCGGTGTCGCCTGGTCGCGCGACCCAGGCGACGCTACCTAAGGTCGCGCGGATCCAGGCGGTGTCGCCTGGGTTGCCGGTTGCGCCACCTCGGGCGGTGGTCACCGGGGACATGCGACCCCCACGCGGTGGTGGTGGTTGCCGGAGAAGCCGAACTCTCAGGCGGCGGGGAAGACGAAGACGAACGGAGAAGAAGATGAGACGAACGGAGAAGAAGATGAACAATAACAACGATGAACAGTAAACTTGCATTTCTGAAATACCCAATGCTCAAAGCTGGTCCTACCCAGCATTCAGCTTTCAGCCTTTAAAATGCCCACATTTTGCAAATGGGCCTTCGAAAACCATTGCAAACACACAAAATTTTTCCCAAGGGGCTTTGGGGGCTCAAAGCCCCTTGGGAAAGCCCAACCGAACACCCCCTAAGTTGGCTTGACTTTACCATACTAGCGTACAAATTTTTTCTAATGGTTATTAGGTGTCTTACAACCTTTGAAAGGTTGAATTACAATTTGTCTTTGAAACAATATGTCCGTTCAGAAAAGGAAAATGGTTTCATGTTATAAATGGTCATTAGGTGTCTTACAACCTTTGAAAGGTTGAATTACAATTTATCTTTGAAACAATATGTCCCTTCAGAAAAGGGAAAGGGTTTCATGTTATAAATGCATCATTTCGATTTTCTTCACTTTCTTAATATACAACCATTATTCTTTGATTGTTTCCTTTTTACAGTTCTTGGAGAAATATTAGAATTACTAGCTAATATTCTCATCAAGGCTTTGTTATATTGTGGAGAATTTTTGCTAGTAACCATTGGTAACTGTGTGGGGCATTTTTGCTAATGGTTATTGGGTGGCTGAATTTGGGAACAACTTTACAAAGCCCTTTGGACCTCTAAAGGCCCTTGGACAAATACAAGTGTGTTTGGCATTTATTTTTGAAACATTTCCCAAATGCTAGCATTTCCAAGGCCTTGTATAAAGGCATTGAGCTCAAGGCTCCCTCTCCCTTGCCTTGGCTTTTTGGCATTCTCGGCATGCAACAATACCCAATTAATGAATTTTTTGAATTTCCAATCTTACCCCCACTCACTAATCATAATTCCACATTACCCCCTTTTCTAACATAAAAACCCTTTAGATCTGTCGCGCTTCTTCCTTCGCCTCTCTTCATATTTGCTTGTTTAGTGTAGAAATATGAATTCTGAGTTGAAGATCTTGTGCTTCTTCAACATTTGGTCTTCTTCTTGTCCTTGGTTTTGTTGATGCTAACTTATACTATTCTACTCTTTTGTAGTTCCATCTTGATTATCTGTAATGATCTTTGAAATAAAACCCCAGCTATTAGTTTGCTTTATATTGGTGGATGACTCACTAGCATTGTCAATCATACCAAAGAGTGAGACTGACGCTCTTTTTCTCTGTGGCAATGGGAATAAAGAGAGCAAGGATTCTTTTCTTTTTTTTTTGGCCAAAAATGCCTCAGACTTAATCTTTATTGCTTTAGAGTTCGAGTACGACCTCTCAACGGAGATCAGAACAAATATACTTGTCTAACAAAGTTGTCAGTGAAAGAGATGTGAGTAATTCATCCCTGAGGACATAAACACTTCCTAACTTGCGTAGCTACCCAATTAGCATAGTAATTAAGAGAGCAAAGGCTTGGCAATATCTTGGGCCTCAACCAATAACATTAGAAAGAAAGATAAACTGAAGTAACTTTTACAGTTAGCAAATATCTTGCTAGATTATCTTTTGCTTCATATCTTCATTTCCAACCATTTCAACAAAGATAGCATTTTCGTCGTTGCTGCTGTTCGTGCATCAAAATTTGAAACTGTTAAAAAAATAATTTTAGATGTGTGCGTTACGGAAGCATGGTTTTGGTAGTATTATAATTTTTGGTTTGTGATGTGTGCAAGTGTATGGTATATTTTGTGGAGGATGAACAAGGAACAAGGTAGGATAATTTGAAGGATATAGGACATGAGATATGGGGGAAATAATTTTATTAGTTAAACAAACTAGTTTAATGAAAGTACAATGAAGGTCTAAGACCTTTCAAGGTGAAGAGTTCACCCCCACATACAAGGTGGAGGTAACCTCTCACAGAAATGATCAACTTCCAAGCCTATTTATAGGCGTGAATTCACCGCCATACTCCACCGACATCTAGTACAAAAATTAATATAAAATTACAACTTGCTTCTTTGTCTCGGCATGTTGCGGCTTCTCCCGATTCTTCTGGTATCTTCTCAATTTTTCTGCATTTTTCTATTCTTTGTAACTCTCAGCCACTTTTGTTGACTTTTCTTTGGAGATTTCCCATGCACAAATTTCCCATGCACGTAGAGCTTGTTCTCTTGAAAACTCCAGCAACTACTATAATATTATTTTATTGTGTGCCCCTCTTTTCTTGATCAACTTGGGCTTCTTCACGTGGTACCAGAAGCTTCTTCAACATTTGAGAGTCTTCAAGTTTATTCTTCATTAAGCTAGTAGCTTTTAGATTTTGTTGAAAATGGATCACCAATTTCCAACACTCCCCCTTGATCCATTTTCGAGATAATCCAGACTTGTGTTGTAAAGTGTCGGATATACCTTGAAATTTTCTTGTAGTTTGTCCCATACCTTTTATGTCGTCTTTGTTCCATGATCCCTTGTATTCTCTTATCGAAACACTTGCACTTGCCTTGAATGTGCATTTTTTTCTTCAACGATGTCCCATACGTGTCGGAACATGAAAATGCTTTTAGTTGTAGTTGTTAGCTCGGGCTCTGGCTCTGGCTCCGACTCTGGCTCTCTTGGCTCTCGTTCGGGCTCTGGCCTTTAATTCTGGCTCTGGCTCGGGCTCTGGCTCTGGCTCGGGCTCTGGCTTTCTTAATTGAGGATGGTGAGGACAAACGCCCATAACCATCCGATGTGCCTATCTCTGGCTTCACGATCCTTGACACCTGGCTCAGTTATGAACGTGGGTGCAACTGGCTCTGATACCATGTTGAAAAAATAATTTTAGATGTGTGCGTTACGGAAGCAGGTTTTGGTAGTATTATAATTTTTGGTTTGTGATGTGTGCAAGTGTATGGTATATTTTGTGGAGGATGAACAAGGAATAAGGTAGGATAATTTGAAGGATATAGGACATGAGATATGGGGGAAATAATTTTATTAGCTAAACAAACTAGTTTAATGAAAGTACAATGAAGGTCTAAGACCTTTCAAGGTGAAGAGTTCACCCCCACATACAAGGTGGAGGTAACCTCTCACAGAAACCTAATGGAGCTTTGTGGAGTTTTGGAATAATCATGTCTTCCGATTTTGTACGAAACTTTGATGTGTTCTCATAATTTGAAAATTTGTTAGACTAAAGGTATTGTTGAATATTTATGTCCTGTGATTCTTTTTGCTATTATTTATTATTTGCTAATCTCCTTGCTTATGATGGGACATTCACTGATCTTATCTCTGTTTCCAGTGACAAGCTCTTCTGTGTGGGTTAACTTACCCGCTGCTGCAACATTAATCATTGCCCTTCTCTATTTTTCAATGGATTTTGATATGCGAAGGAAAGCTGCAGTATATAACAGCAAAAAACCTGCAAGCACCACTGCATCTCTGAAGAAACCTGTTCAAACTCCTAAAGTTGTTACATAGTCGAAGTGGAGAAATAAAGTGGGTTCTCCTGTAGTTAAAGATGCAATGGATTGCTTTACCAGGCATCTAGTATCCGAGTGGGTCATAGATCATTTGTACTCTTGTTTAACACTTGATAGAGAAGGCCCAGAGGAATTGGTGCGCATCATCAATGATGTTCTTGCAGAATTTTTAGATCGCGTGAGGAACATTAACCTAATTGGCCTTCTTACAAGGTATTCTCATCATGATATTGTTCATCTTTTTTCTGTATGATTATTGTTTCCAAAAATCTGGTTTTCAAGGTCATTGACCTTATTAACTGGTGCGAGGACATTGTTGTTCTCATTTGAACACATATGGAGATCTTTTGCATGACACGGGCAAAGATTGAAAAGCAACAGTTTGAACACCTCACTATTCAGCAACTAGATGGTGAACTAAGATGTATCTTGGCTTCTAAAAATAAATTGCACCCAGCATTATATTCCGTTGAAGCTGAGCACAAGGTTGCTTTCTTGTAATCTCCTTTACGTAGACATACTTGTGTTCCTTGCTATTCTCATGCCTTTTTTTTATTTTTTTCGGGCACAGGTTTTACAACATGTAATGGATGGACTTATCTCTTTTACCTTCGAGCCTGAACATCTGCAATGCTCATTTGTCAGATGCATTGTCAGGGAGCTTCTTGCCTGTGCAGTGATGAGACCAGTCTTGAACTTAGCTAACCCAAGGCAACTATCTCTTAGCTTTCATTAACATACGGCCCCCAATTTTGTCTGTTATTCATTTTCTATGGAAATTCTTCATAGGTTTAACAATGAAAGGATCGAGTCTTTTGTCATTTCTAAAACTGAGGCTAATAAAGGTGCAATTGCAGCTCATGAGGCATCGCCATCTAAAAATGGGACAGGGGTCTCATCGGATCATTTCCCCAGATTCTTAGGTCCTACAGCGACTGGTATTGAGCTCGTCCATTAAAAAAAATCCCACCAAAAGCACACATAATGCAGAAGACATCAACATAACGTTTCTTTCCAAAGATCCATTGCTATGGACACGCGATGCTCCCATTCAAGGAATTCTTTGCCTGCAGAGCCCCAAAATGGTGATGATAAAGGTATTTTGCGACCCCACACTAGAGGTGAGTGGGGAGAAATGCTAGATGTGATGTCTTGTAGAAAAGCTCAAGCCCTTGCTCCTGAACATTTTGAAAACATGTGGGCCAAAGGGAGAAACTACAGAAAGGAGGGAGAAAATCGGTTGATCGAACAGGTTCCACAGCAGTCTTCAGTGAATAAGGCCGTTGTCACTAATCATTCTAGATTTGTGTCCAAACCCAAAGGAAAGGATGAAATGGTAAACAACAATCTCCCTGGAGGTGGCACCTCTTCTGCAGTAGGGAGTCCCTCCATCCAACCAAAAAAGAACTTGTCAGGTCACTCATTGATGTCTGTAACTGAAGAAGATGATGACCAGAGTGTCATGCGTTTGGAGGAGGCTGAATCAGGGAGCAGTTCATATACTTTTGACGATGACGAAGCTGAGACAATTGCTGGTCTTGACTCTCCTGGAACTAAAGTTTGGGATGGCAAGATCTTCAACTCAGAATTTGGGATGGCAACATTTGGTCTTGTTCTTCATGGTCACTTTGGCCTCTTTGGATGTTGTCCAAGAATGTTCATGTAATATTTAAGGATAACATATTTCTTTCCTTAGAACATATATGACAATGCTTCTTTTAATGAAATTACTCTCTTTTTAATTGAGAATGATCCACCTTGATGTATTTTTTTGGTTTGTAAATTTGTTTTTTTTTTTTTTGGTGAAAAGGTAAGTGGTTTATAAATTTGCTAATATGTCTTTAATACATTATTGTTAACAAAAATATAAAAATTACAATCATTTTTTGTCAATTTTAAATAAATTAAAATATAAAAAACTTAAATTGATCTCACTAAAATGAATTTTCAAATATATGTTTACCAAACGGCATTTCTCCAAAGTTGCTTTTCAAGACACTTTTCAATTACAGTTTATCAAACGGTCTTTGCATTTCACCAAACTTCTTTGGGCTAAAGGCCTTTGCATTAATCCAAAGGCTTTCTCCAAAAGCTGAACCAAATGCACCCGGTGTCTTACAACCTTCGAAAGGCTGAATTACAATTTGTCTTTGAAACAATATGTCTGTTCAGAAAAGGAAAAGGGTTTCATGTTATAAATGCGTCGTTTCTAGTTCAATAAGGTTAACTTTCAATTTTCTTCACTTTCTTAATATACAATAATTATTCTCTGATCGTTTCCTTTTGACAGTTCTTGGAGAAATATTAAAATTGCTATCCGATATTCTCATTCAAGACTTTGTTGTATTGTTAAGGATTTTTGCCAATAACCATTGGCAACCATGTGGGGCAATAAATTCCTTAAAGACAGTCTTTTCATGCCTCAAAGTCTGATTTCATTCTTCCCAATCGCTTATTTCCCAACAGCATGTTCAACTTACTTTCAACTTTATGATTAATACTGAGCTATTCCTTGCTTGTGCATTGCTATCTGTCATGACTGATCTGTTCATGTCATCATTACTGTGTATTTTTTATTTTTATTTTTTTTAATGACAGCATCAGTTCCCTGTTATTCCAATAGATATCTGTAACCTGGTTTCTTGACCTTTGGGGTTTACTTCTGTTACAGGCAACTCTTGGTGGTAAAGTTGAGGTCCCAACTTTATCGGGGAAAATGTAAGAACTGTCCGTGCCGCATGGTGAAATATTTGTGCTTGCAGATTTAAGTGGAGAGTATTCAATTAATAATTAACAATTAAGGACATGAATATCGGATGACCTTTGACCTTTTGAGTGGAGTGCAACGGTTAAAATTAGTATTAGTATTAGTACAACCTGCATCTGAGAGCAGCAATAATGTAGCAAATCAGTGTTTCAAGCGTTTTACTGTTTTAACACCTGGTTTTATTGTGTAGTTCAGTGTAAAATTTACCGCTCTTGTTATTCATTTTGAGGGTCCTTGTCTTGTGCTATGGAAAGTCAATAAAATGTAGATCAGTAGTCACCACGAAAAGGGGGGTCTCTCACATGTCTTGAAAGGGGTTCTTTGGGGTAGATTGAGTCGGTACACATCTAATTATGAAGGAAAACAGTTCACTATCTAATATGAGAATGTACTAATTCTTTTTATTTGGTTTTATTTCAAGACTATAAATGACGTGCAATATTGACTGCCTTTCCATTAAGTAAAGTACTGTTGTGAATGAAAGTTATTGTCTGTAACTATGGAAGCATTAGAAAATGTTTTGAACGAAAATGTATAAAGAATGTACAAATACTACAAAAATAGATTCTTTAGTATGCTATCGCCACTAGATTTGTGTTCGCACCTTTTCATTGCACATATAGAAAATAGTGATGTATGGCACTGAAATTGAATTCTGTCTCCAGCTTTCATTGTGATTGGGTGGACTTCTCTTCTTAGCTTATACTAATAATATGTCTGTTTGCACATACCCTCTCAGATACCAAAAGGGGTGCAGGCTGGACAGCTTGTGGTTATAAGACAAAAAGGTTTCAACAAATAATCAACTATTTTGCATTAATTGTGGAGCTTTTTTGCTGCCAAAAATTATTTTTAGACACAGCATTGCTGCAGGACTCCAAATTCATGTCGATCCTGGAGATCTATATGTGCGATTTCAGATTAAATTCCCTAGGTATGTTATTTATTAGTTCTTTTTGTCTGTTTTCATAATCGTCAGAGTTTGATTGAGTTTCCTCCTCCTCCTTTCCTGGTTCTTGCTTATTGGTCGGGTCAATATGCATTTGTGGTTAGTATCCATTTGAGTTGCATTTATGGATGATTTGGAGATGGACTTACTACTTCTTATGGAGGCACATTGCACATGTAACAGTATTACATTAACTTCATTTCTGAAAAATGAAAGAATCTAAATCTTATCACTGGACTACAACAATCTTCCCTTTGAAGTCAGGGTCCATATTGGTACATGTGAACAAGGAGTTTGGGATACCTGGAGTGTCATAACTTGGCACGAAAGGACACTTAAGTGCCATAACTTCGGAAAGGTACACTTAAGTGTCAGTTTCGGAATAAAGTGAAACACTTAAGTGTTACTTCGGCCAAAATCCGGTCAAATGGCTGACATGGCAATTTTCCGGCGAGTTAGATGTAAAATGGTGTCGTTTTGTACGCGATATGGCGAAAAAATGCAAAACGACGTCGTTTTGTGTTTGATGTGTAAATAATTGATATGAAAATTAATTAAATTAAATTTAAACTTAATTTTATTTAAAATATTCTAAAAATTAAAAAAACTTAAAATTAAAAAAACTTAAAATTAAAAAATTAATTTTAAAAAAATTAAAACTAAAAACTTAAAACTAAAAAAACTTAAATTTAAAAAACTTAAAATTAAAAAAAACTTAAATCTAAAAAAATTAAAATTAAAAAAAAATTAAAATTTAAAATTTAAAACTTAAAAAACTTAAAATTTAAAAAACTTAAAATTAAAAAAAATAAAATTAAAAAACTTAAAATTTAAAAAAATTAAAATTTATAAAATTAAAATTTAAAAAATTTAATTTTAAAATTCCATATTTAAATTTTAAGTTTTTTAAATTTTAATTTTTTAAATTTTAAGTTTTTAAATTTTAAGTTTTTAAACTTTACGTTTTTTAAATTTTAAGTTTTTTTTAAATTTTAAGTTTTTGAAAATTTTAAGTTTTTTTTTTAATTTTAAGTTTTCTAAATTTTAAATTTTTTAAATTTTAAGTTTTTTAAATTTTAAGTTTTTAAATTTTCATTTTTTAAATTTTTTTTTAAATTTTAATATTTTTGAATTTTAATATTTTTGAATTTATTTTTTTTAAATTTTAATATTTTTGAATTTTAATATTTTTTGAATTTATTTTTTTAAATTTTAATATTTTTGAATTTTAATATTTTTGAATTTTAAGTTTTTTAATTTTTAGAATATTTTAAATAAAATTTAATTAATTTTTATATTAATTATTTACACATCGACACAAAAACGTCGTTTTTGCATTTTCTCGCTACGTCAGCATGCAAAACGACGCTGTTTTGCATCCAACTCGCCGGAAAATTGCCACATCAACCATTTGGCCCGATTTTGACCGAAGTGGTACTTAAGTGTTCCACTTTACTCCGAAATTGGCACTTAAATGTATATTTTCGAAATTATGTCACTTAAGTGTCATTCCGTGCCAAGTTGTGGCACTTGGATTGTTTTTGCCTGTGAACAAGTATCACATTCACAGAAGGAGTTCCTTTCTTATGTGCAATATTTGATTGTTTCCAGAAAAGGAACAGATAGGCCACTTCATCTCTGTTAGCCATTTGTTAGCTTGGACAGAGACAATTTTATTAGCAAGATAATGAGAAAATTGGTCCGGAATACTTACTTCCAGGTTTTTTTATTTTTAATCGTTCATTAATACCATAGGTGTTGGTTGTTTGGCTGTCAAAATTTAATGCAATGTGTTTACTTTCTATGACTGGTTACTTTTCAGCGAGATAAATGAAAGATAACATGCAGTTTTAGAAGAATTTGATGAAGAAGGAAATTGGTATGTCCTCTTCTTCTTTTCATAATGGCATCTAGTTTGCATGAATGCATTTGTCCTTTATGTTTCTATTTTTCATCTGATTCTTGTAATGGTCATACCAACAGTTTTATGCTTAAGGACGTTTATAGGTTCTTGTCATTAATGGGTGGATCAATCACCTTTGAAACCAAATTGTATGTTGTCGTGATCAGAATCAATCATTATTCTTTTAGTTCCATGTTTGGATTCTTTGCTTGTTTTTGGGTTTTACTTCGCTTCTCGGTGGATCATTCTCTGAGGACCGGTAGTTATGTTGTTTTTTCAAATGGATGTAGAAATATGACTTTTTGCACCAAACTGCCAGGCGCAGTGCCATCTGATCATTGCAATCAGTGGTGATGGCAGCACTTGCCTCTCATGCTCTTGCATTTGGGGCACCTCTGGATTAGTAGGGTGAAGCAACTACCAAGAATGCAAATCATGCTGTTTTTGAAATTGATGGGAGGTGTAGCAAGAACTATCTAGAATGCATCTGTGGTTACTTTGATGTGTTTTCCACTTAGACTATTTAAAAAAGGTGTCTTACACTTGGACAATATTGAAAGGGATAAGTGTTCAGAAGTCCTAAAACTTGTCACGAAAATGCATTTCAGTCCTAAAACTTACAAAAAGTGCATTTAAGTCTTAAAATTTGTCAAATTGTTTCAAATGAGCCCTAAAATCGATGCTGTTAGTTTTTTTCGTTAAAAATGCTAACGTGGCATTTTAAATAATTTTTATTTTCACGTGTATTTTTTTAATTATTTTTATTCATTTTTAAAAAAAATAAATTTTTTAACTTTTTTTTTAGTTTTTAGTGAAAATAAGATAAAATGAATAAATCTAATCTTTTAATTTTTAAATCTATTTTTTAAAAATTAATTAAAAATTAATTAAAAAATCCCACGCCGAAAATAAAAATTATTTAAAATGCAATGTTGGCATTTTTAACGGAAAAGGGATAACGGCGTCGATTTTATGACTCGTTTGAAATAATTTGACAAGTTTTAGGACTTAAATGTACTTTTTGCAAGTTTTAGGATTGAAATGCATTTTCGTGACAAGTTTTAAGATTTCTGGAACACTTATCCCATATCGAAAATTAGATTAAAATTTTACAAGGTCTACCTGATGCTTTCTGCGGTAGAAAGAGGGGAGAAAAATATAGGGTGGCTGATGGAAATTATAAAATTTGCCTGCGAAACCTTCTGACAGAAGATTTAATTTCTTCCAAGATTTCATATACTCGCCTTTCATTTTCTTCTGCTGGCTTCTCTCCCAAACAAAGCCTGAGTGTCTGACATAATTGTGTATCTAGACCAAATAGACCAAATCCATCTAAACCGTTGATCTTTTGGTCCCCATAGTGAGACCTACATAATAAATGGTCGAGATAATATTGATACATGGTATAGACTGTCTAATGACTTTCCTGACAGAGGCATAACTGTTTCAGTTTTTCAGAGTCTGTTATTTACTGTTTGTGTTTCTAGAAGTTGCTATTGTTACATCGATACCTCAAGTGGCTGCACATGTATGCTATCCATGCTTTGTGTTTATAATTTTCTACCAGAAAAAGGGAATGTTCATTTAATCCAACTTTTTGAATAGTTAATTGTTGCTACTTCCCCGATTATGATGGAGATCCTGAAACGGATAACAGTCTTTATCAGAAGCTATGTACTGGTTGAAATTACAGGTGGGCACAATTTCTTGTGTTTATGCTCAAGATGCCTCCGGTCCTGTGGATCCTCATGCTCCTGCACATATATGGAATTTGCAGCCGGACTGGATCAGATGATAGCTTGGATTGAGACTAGTTGTGTTGGAGGATTCCCCCAGATTATGCTCTTAGGTCGAGTTACTTTACTAGAAGAGATCTTTTTTTTTTCTAATGGAGGTGATCTCAGTTGCTCAATTACAAGTTTGAAGCCATTCTTTTGCCCCCTGAAGTCCCTTATTTTTTCAAGTTATATTAATGTGCAGAAATTGCTTATCCTAAATGAAGTTCATATTCTTTTGCGCTTACTGTTCCTTGCTTGAAAACTTCCTGTTGGGCTTTTTTTTTTGGGAGAAATCTTAATTAGCAGGATAAATTGCATGATAATGTTGTCTCTTCTGTGTACTTAAGTTCTTATATAGTGGGGAAAGGAAACGGGTGGAGGATACTGTTAAGTAAAATTGTGTAATCGCCCTGGAGTATGAAGCAACTATGCTGTGTAATTGGCAGCCCAGAAAAGGTTATGTCGGCTATTGTGAATAGCATCATGGATCCTGATCCAAGTTTCCGCCTGAGGTACCAGCAGTCGCCTGGCTGTTGTGCCATTGTCATATATTCTCGATGATTGGTGTTATCAATGAAGCTTCATTGTTAGCTTTACCCTGTAGCCGTTCCTATAAGTTATCTTGTCAGAATACCCGGTCATAGATGATTTACAACTGCTGGTTTGGAGATCCTAAAAGAGGCCCAATCGTTTCCTTTCTGAAGTTATTTGATGTCTTGGCAGCAATTGACTCTGATCAAAGCTAGAGCAGGGGGGAAGAACAATGTCAGAAGACAGTGCAAGAGCATAATAGTCCAGTATGGCTCAAACAATGTCATCCACATCATCCTATTCGCATTGATTTGTCTTCTTGGTTTACATCTAATACAAAATCTCTGGACAACGAGGAGCCGGCACTTTGCTTCAACACTTTGTTAGACGTATTCCCTTGGTTTCAGTAAACATCACTCTAGATGGAATTGTACAGGCACAGGGCATGCCTTTCTTTTCTTCCTTGCTGAAGCCATGGAACTTCTGATTGTTGGTTTGAGCTCTGTCTGTTGTACATGCAAGATGTCATTTTTAACGCTCTTACGGCTATGTTAGGTCATGCGTTTTTATGCCTTGTCACATCAAGTACCTCTCAGGCTGCACTGGTTTGAAGATGTTGTCTCTTCGAACTTGTGCGAAGGGTTGCGTGAACACGAGTCTAACGATCGAAATGTCCTTGTAACGATCGCTTTGGATCTGGCATGAGCATAAATTACTACTGAAAACTTCCAGATCCACGAATCCATTAAAGAAACATCAGAGGTATAGAACTTTAGTCACTTACATGCCAAATTGATTTGGAATACTATAATAGTTTGACGTGCCATATCATGACATTCTCATCTCTTAAGCCGATCTTAAGGGTTGGATGAAGCTGTAAAGATCCATTATATCTGAAATTACAAAATGCAAATACGCAGTTGTTTTCAAGTAGTTCAGAAATCACTGGGAAAATAAGCGATACAGTGCGTATCATTATTGTAAGAGAAATAAAAGAGAACTAGTTACGCAAGCTGCTACAGAAAGACCAGAATGTCAATAAAAGAAGCATATGGGATCAACTAGGTCTTCCAATTTTATGTCCTCCCACGCGCCTATCATGATCGACCTACGTGCCGATAACTCTTGAGACACTTGTTGCATGCTTGGACGATGCTCCGGTTTTGCACTCAGGCATGAAAATGCCATCTTTACAATGAAAGCCACTTGGCCTAGCGTATCACCATCTGGATATGGGATTCTTTTATCTAGAGCTTGTTTCAGGGGCCAACATGAAGCTATTGAATTGCTTGATGACGAAGAAGATGAGGATGTGAGAGACGATATGAGATCGCCTGGATGTCGACCCATGATTACTTCTAATGTCACCATCCCAAAGCTATAAACATCACATTTCTCCTTCACCTTCATTGTGTATGCAAGCTCTGCAAAGGGAAAACAACATTTTTTTTTCTATCTCATATTAATGCTATATTTTTTTTTGGCCAAATCTTAGTAATGTTATTTAATTAACTGTTTTTATTAAAGAAACCAATTTACCTGGAGCTGCATATCCAATAGTGCCTGCAAAGGAAGTCCAATTGGATAAGTAAGGTTGCAAAACCTTTACCGTGCCAAAATCAGAGACGTGAGCTTCGTATTGTTCATCCAGTAAAATGTTCTTGCTCGACACATCTCGATGAACTATAGGAGGAGAGCATTCATGGTGCATGTAGGACAAAGCATAAGCCACACCTTTAACAACATTCACTCTCTTATTCCAGTTAAATGCCATTATCCTCTCTTCATCGTTCAATACATTCTTCAAGCTGCCTGATTCCAAGAACTCGTAAACCAAAAATGAATGTCGAGAACTCGAGCAAAAGCCATAGAGCTTGATAATATTCCGATGCCGAGCTTCAGTCAGAGCATGAATCTCCCTTTCAAATGCTTTTTGACTAGGGATTTCAGGCTTCGCTGCTTCCTTAAATTTGTTTACTGCAACAGTTTCACCTGTTTGCAACTGGGCCTTGTAAACACTTCCATGTCCTCCTACACCGATGCAATATTTGGCATCAAACTCCTCCGTGGCTTCAATAATGCTCTCATAGACCATATTTCCGTTAAAGCTCAAAATTGCCCACAAGTTTTCATTGCTTCCGTTCTTCGAACTAGGCTCCGTTTTCTTTAATCTTCGGCATACTATACTTGAATTTCCCACAATAAGAAGCAACGAAAGTAGGCAACTTAAAGTAGGAATCAAAATTAGCAGCAACTTTTTGTTTTTGTTCTTGCCTTTCGACGTTTTTGCTGTGCATGATTTGAGACTAGTAATAACTCCACACAAGCCTTTGTTCCCTTTCACAACTTCAATTGTAGCATTATGAAAGGCTGGAACATCTGGTAAAGGACCTTCTAACTCATTATATGATATGTCGATGGATGTTAATCTTACCATATCAGCAAAGGTTGACTCAATTAAACCTGAAAGCTGATTGTGTGAGAGATTGAGTATTTCCAATCTATGCAATTGTGCAAATTGTCCAGGTATTTCTCCGTGAGCAAATTTTGACTCAGATCAAGAACTTCAAGAGATTGGAGGTTGCCGATCTCCATAGGAATACTCTTATCAAGATTATTCCTGCTTAAATTTAAGAACAAAATGTTGGAGCATTCCCCAAGTTTTGTAGGAATGGAGCCACTCAAGTTGTTTCTTGCAATGTTGAGTTTCTGGAGACTGGACAAGGCTTCAAGTTCTTGAGGGATGTGGCCTTCAAGATGGTTGCAGTCTAATAAAAGTTCTAGCAGCAACTTCAATTTTCCTAGGTCTTTAGGAATTTCCCCAACTATATCATTTGAAGAGAGGTCCAGTCTATGCAATTGATTCATGTTTCCAAACTGAGGTGGTATGGTGCCATAAATTCTATTGTTGGAGATTATCAAGCTCGTCAAATTTTTACATTCTCCCAATGTCGGTGGTAACTCACCGTAAAGTTCATTGTTACTCAACTCAAGGTAATCCAAGTAAGGGTATACACCAAGAGCATCGGTTATATTTCCCTTGAGCAAGTTGTTACGGAGCCCAACTCTATGCAAACTCGAACAATTTCTCAGGCTTCTTGGGATGGGTCCATTGAGGTGATTGTTATTTGCACCAAAACGTAAAAGAGCTTGGCCACTGCAGATCTGTTGCGGCAGTTGGCCAACAAAATTGTTATCGCATAGCTGTAAGTTTTCGAGGAATGTGAGATTATTAATCTCAACGGGAAGAAAACCCCCTAGATTGTTCTGACCTAGTATCAGATGAGTGAGGAGTGCTAGTTTTCCAATCTCTTTCGGAATAAAGCCTGACAAATCATTTTTGCTAAGGCAAAGAGCATTCAAATTGCTCAAGTTACCTAGGGATGACGGGATAGGACCTGACAACTTATTCACTAGAAGGGAAACATAATTCAAATTGCTCAATTTACCTATGGATGACGGAACAGGACCTATTAAATCATTTGATGACAATAGGAAACATATGAGGGATCTCATTCCTCCAACTTCCAAAGGTATGGGACCGGAAAGTTGGTTTTGACATAAGCAAAGAAATGCTAAATTACTCAAATTTCCTAGAGTTTTAGGGATGTAACCATTGAGATAATTGGAAGATAAATTGAGTTCAATGAGAGACCCCAACATTCCTATTTCCTCTGGAATGGCCCCAACAAGTTGATTATAACAAAGCTGCATCTTTATCAAGCTGCTCATATTTCCTATGGAAGAAGGAATAGGACCCGTTATGCGATTGTTCTTTAACTTGAGGTAATTGAGAGACTTGAGCCTTCCTATTTCTCTAGGAATGAAACCAGAAAGTTTATTTGTAGAGAGAAATAGGCCGGTCAAGTTGCTCAAGCTACCTATCTCATTGGGAATTGGGCCACTGAAATTATTATTCGACAGTTTGAGAACTTGGAGAGATCGCAAGGACCCTAGTTGAGTCGGAATGTTTCCTGAAAAATCATTTCGAGACAAGTCTAGATGAGTAAGCTTGGCAAGAAGAGCCATGCTTGGAGGGATGTTTCCGAAAAGTGAGTTGTTGGCAAGCTTCAGAGCGAGCAAGTTGGGCAATAGGGAGAAATTCAGATGATGAAGCGTACCATGTATGGCAGAATCTGAGAGGTTAAGGCTCACCACGCTCCCAGGACGATCACAATAGATTCCGCGCCATGAACAAGGGCTGCTTCCATTCCACGAAGACAAAGTGTAGCGACTCTGGCTGTCTAGCTCAAACTTCCATGTTAGGAGTGCCTCCAGTTCCTCATTTCTGGTTTGGTTACTAGGACCGGCAAGGGTCACTGGAGAAGGGCTTCCAGATGAAGCAAGACAAGGCATTTCTTGCGTGAGCATGAGGAGGACACAAGCGAAGAACAACATGGAGGGTTGTTTTTGAGATAAGGCCATGGCAGGTTGTTTAGGTTATTTTGGGGTGGGCTTTTCTTTGTTTCTTGCATGAGCATAAGAAGTGCAGCTGAGACGTACTTATAGAAGAAAATCGGGGCCCTCAAGTCAACAACCAAGTCAATAATCCTGGTGAGGTGCAATCCTCGTTACGAAAGTCTTCCATGCCTCTCAAAAACTTGAAACATCCCAATGCTCAATGTTGGATTGACTCAGGAGATCACATTCACACCTATAAATGGTCACCACCTCATCTGGTTATTTGAAATACATCCATGTGGATCAGGCCAAGCCTCACGTGCCTGGCTAGTGATTAAGAGAAAATTTCAATTTATAATTTATCATGGTTGCAGAATTTGCATGTGGACAATAGGACTTTAATGTTGGAATTGAAAGGTAAAGCCCGAAATTAGGGAAGAAAGTGGATTTTTCTCGTCGGTTTTTGCGTGGAGGATAATCTGGTCTGCCTCAAAGTAATTCAGTCACCCTTCCCTCTCGTTCTCAACACGTAATTGGACTTATCAAATTAATCGAAAAGGTATACCTTTGTGAAGAAGTGGGATATTGTAATTTATTAGAGAAGATTCTTTTCACTCGTGAAACACGGCACAATAAAGAAGCTTTGGAGCTAGTCAAGATAGCTTACCTCTGGGATAGTGCTTCAACTTTGAAAGGGAAATAAGGTAGGAAAAAAAAATGCACACACACAAGAAAAATGATACAGAATATGTAACTTACTTATTTAATCGGAAATTCAATTTAGTGCTTTTTTTCCCTAAACTCTAAATAAAGAGGAGATTCTCTTTGACAAAACTACTTTGATCTATCCCACTTTCTAATACGCTATGTTCTTATACATAGTATATAGCAATCATGTTGTGCAATCGGCAGCCCGGAAAACTATGAGATTGATACGAAAAGAGTGGGCAAATCATTTAGACACCTCATGTGCTGAGAGCTTGTCGACTCCCCTTGTTAGAATCTCTTTGATCCACCCAATTTTTATGAAAAAAAGATCAGATATACAGAAGCTATCTAGGAATGCATCAGTATCGTGTATTTGTCAGAACCAAGTGACTGCCGTGAGTGTTAGACTAATCTGTCCCAACAAATGCAAGGCCCGCGTGATTCTACTGCCAAAACATGTTGAGGCGAGATTAAGTTTCTTGATGTTATTCTGTGAGACTTCTGATTTAAGCCGCTTGGTGTCTATTTGTTTATTCTGCTTGTGACTGAGCAAAACATTTTGAGCTGCATTTGGTAACCTGCATATGCAGCTGAATAGCATAAAAGGTATCCTCCCCGGCATTTGAGGGCATTGCGAGTCTTGGATAAGATGGCCTCGAGGACCGACCTCAAAAGGATGGTTAGGTTAGGGTAACGCTTTTCTGTGAAGAAACTAAAAAAATTGAAAAACCAGTTCATCTCCTCACTTTTTCAACAAGTGAAATTTCCTGATGCAATTTCAATTGAGGGTGAATTCCACGTCCAGTGTGGTGGCTGCTGAAGATCACTGTCTTCTTTGTCAATAGTTTTCTGAAGCTGAAGGTCATAATTTTGCCATTACTATTAGTCTCTGCTATCTTTCCCTCCCTCTTCCGACGTCATATATCTGTTCACTGCTTGTGCTTTGAGAAACTTGTTAACTGGACCATTGAAGTGAGTAAACTCTATTGAGGTCACCTCTTGGGAAGCATTGATTTGAAGATATCAGCTCTTCAAAGTTGTGCAAAGGGTCGTGTGGACACGAGTCTAACAATCGAACGTCCTTGTATCACGAAAGCTTTCAAATCCATGAACCATAGAAGAAATTATCAGAGGTATCGAACTTTAGTCAACCACATGCCAAATTGATTGGGAATACGGTCTTTGCTACAATTGCAATATCATGACCTTGTTATCTCTTAAGCAGATCTTAAGGGTCGGTTCTCCCAGCGACAATCCATTTTTTTTCTGGGTTAAAATTGCAAATTGCATATATGTAGTACTTTACAAGAGCTTTTAGTTAATAAATCATTATGAAAATAAGTGATATGGTACATATAATTGTAGGGGT
The DNA here is from genome assembly GCA_014182575.1 of Eucalyptus decipiens. Classification (NCBI taxonomy): domain Eukaryota; kingdom Viridiplantae; phylum Streptophyta; class Magnoliopsida; order Myrtales; family Myrtaceae; genus Eucalyptus; species Eucalyptus decipiens. Next base: position 57,779,827 of record CM024614.1, on the reverse strand, counting down.
GTGCAAAAGAATTGAGATCCATCCGAATCGCCCAGAATCGGATCGGAACTGCCCGGAACCGGTGGTTCTTGAGGGAATTGGTCCGGTTCTCGGTTCCAATTTATGGGAACCGGTGGGTACCGGTCCGGTTCCTAGTTCCATGGGTGGATCCATCCACCCGCTTACCCAGACCGGACCGATTATATTAAAATAATATATTAATTTTTAATATTAAAAAAATGAAATTACAAATTAACAAACCCAAATAAAATAATTTAAAAAAATTAAAGTGGGAAAAAAGTTCAAAGAGCACCAAATGGAGAGGCGCTAATCTATAGTCAAACCAAATGGAGAGGCGCTGAAGCTAAAAAGTCCAAAGCGCACCTTGACAAAACGTCGAGTAATTGGCGGGCAAAAAGCAAGCACGTGAAGCGGTCCAGTATTCAAATCCCTGCTTCGTCTGCTTTGTTGGAAAGGAACCCACGACTTACCTGGGGAGCAAGGGTGGTGGTGACTCTACTCCCTCCCAGGGTTTAATCCACCGCGAAGTGGCGCACGGAGGTTCCTTGGGTCACCCAAAAAAAAAAGCAAGCATGTGAAGAAGTAGGGCTGTAGGAGGAGGAGAAGAATAGGTCAAGTGGTGAAGAACTAGCAATTTTGGTCGAAAACCAAAGTTGTTTCCCGTCAATATCGGAGCTTTTGAGAAAATGATATTATTATTATTGTGAGACCGATTCCATATATCCACTTAGGAACTGGACAGGATTGGCGGTCCGATTCCTAGGTGGATCCCGGTTCTAATTTTTTGGAACCGGTTCTTAGCGGGTGGTTACCGGTTCTAGGTTGGAAACCGCTCACCCGGACCATGCACACCCCTATATAATTGTTCTATGAGAAATAAAAGAGAGAACCTGCTGCACAAGCTGTGGCAGAAAGACCAAAATGTTACTATGGGAAGCATTCAAGATTAACAAGCTCTTCTAATTTTATGTTCTCCGACGCACTTATCATGATCGAACTACGTGCGGATATCGCTTGAGACACTTGTTGCATGCTTGCACAATACTCTGGTTTGCAATTAAGCACAAAAATGCCATCTTCAAGATAAAAACCACTTGCCATAGCACGTCACCTTCTGGGTATGTAATTCTCTTATCTGAATTTTGCTTTAGTGGCAAACGTGAAGTTATTGAATTGCTTGATGATGATGAAGATGAGGATGCGAGAGATGATAAGAGATTGCCCGCATGTCTACCCATGATTACTTCCTGTGTCACCACTCCAAAGCTCTCAGCATCACATTTCTTCTTTACCTTCATTGTGTATGCGAGCTCTACAAAAGGAAAACAACAAATTTGTTTTTCAACTTCTTATTAACGCTATATGTTTTTTTGGCTAAATTCTTAGTAAAGCTATTTAAGTGATTGTTATTATTAAAGAAACCAACTTACCTGAAGTTGAATATCCAAAGATGCTTGCAAAGGAAGTCCAATTGGATGAATAAGGTTCTAGAAACTTAGCGGAGCCAAAATCAGAGATGTGAGCTTTGTATGCCTCATCAAGTAAAACGTTCTTGCTCGACACGTCTTGATGAATTATAGGAGGAGAGCATTGTGCATGTAGGACAAATCACAAGCCACATCTTTAACAGCATTCACTCTTTTGTTCCAGTCAAATTTTGTTGTCCTCCCTTCATTGTTTAATACATCCTTCAAGTTGCCAGGTTCTGAGAACTTGTACACCAAAAATGAATGTTGAGAGCTCAAGCAAAAGCCATAGAGCTTGACAGCATTCCAATATTGAGCTTCAACCACGGCATGAATCTTCCTTTCAAATGCTTTTCAACTAGCAATTTCGACTTCCACTGCTTCCTCAAATTTCTTTACGCAATTGGGCCTTGTAAACACTCCCATGTCCTCCCACACTAATGATATATTTGGCATCAGACTCCTTTGTGGCTTCAATAGTGCTCTCATTGACCATTCTTCCGTCAAAGCTCAATACTATCTACCGGTTCCATTGCTTCCATCGTTCAACTAGGCTTTGTTTTCCTTAATCTTTGGCATACTATTCTTTAATTCCCACAACAAGAAGCAACTAAAGTCAGAATCAAAATTAGCATCAACTTTTTGTTTTTGTTTTTGCCTTTCGACGTTGTTGCCGATCTCCATAAGAATACCGTTTTCTAGATTATTCTTGCTTAAATTTAAGAGTAGAAGGTTGGAGCACTCCCCAAGTTCTGTTCGAATTGAGCCACTCAAGTTGTTTCTTGCAATATTGAGTTTTTGTAGACTAGACAACGCTCCCGGTTCTTGAGAGATGTGATCTTCAAGACAATTGTAGTCCAATGAAAGCATCGGCAGCAACTTCAATTTTCCTATGTCTTTAGAAATTTCCACAACAATATCATTTGAAGAGAGGATGAGTCTACGCAATTTTTTCATGTTTCCAATTTGAGGTTGTATGGTGTTGGAGATCCTATTGTTGGAGATTATCAAGCTCGTCAATTTCTACATTCAAACAATGTTGGTGGTAGCATACCATAAGGTTCATTGTTGCTCAACTCAAGGTAATCCAAGTAGTGGAACACACCAAGAGCATCAGTTATGTTTCCCTCGAGCAAGTTGCTCTGGAGCCTAATTTTATACAAAATTGAACAAATTTTCAGGCTCCTTGGGATAGGTCCAACGAAGTGATTGTTAGAAAGCACCGAATTATGCAAGAGCTTGGCTACTGCATATTTCTTGTGGTAATTGGCCAATAAAGTCATTCTCAAATAGCTATAGGTTTGTGAGGAATGTGAGATTATTTATCTCAATGGGAAGAAAGCTCCCAAGATTATTCACACAAAGAGCCAATCAAGTAAGCTTGCTTTAGTTTTCAATTGGGCAAAGTATATTACAAGTGTCAAAACTTAATACATGTATACACTTAAGTGCCAAAAGTTTTAAAAGGTAAACTTAAGTATCATTTTTTTTTTTTTTGAAAATTGGGATACTTAAGTGCCAATTCAAGCAAAAAAAAAAAAAAAGTGCTAATTTTGGCGAGGGTAGCCGGAAATCCAATATGGCATTATTTTAAGAATAAATTGGTTTACATTGCTTGTTGGAGTTACCTACTTAGCAATGAATATGCAAAATGACGTCATTTTGCCCGAAAATTGATTTTTAATATAAATATTAATTAAATTAAATTAAAAAAATAAATTTATAAGAAAAAGGAGGAGCGACAGCAAATCAGCGAGGGCCATAGTTGCTGGCCCTTGCCAACGATGGTGAGGCGGTGGCGGCGACAATTGTGGAGGCTCTTGTTGAAGCTGTGGTTACCTCTTTTTTATTAATTAATATTTATATCACAAATTAATTTTGGAAGCTTATAGTGCCACGTGGACAACTGTTTTTTTTTTTTAATTGCCATGTGGATAATTTTTTTTGAAAGAATTGTCATGTGGATTATTTTTTTTTAAATTGTTACTTTCAGCAAAAAAAAAAATGTCCGAAAATGCCACATCAATAGTTTGGCTGAAATTTCTCGCTATTGTCACTTAAGTGCTCTATTCTTATCCGATTTTGACATTTAAGTGTATATTTTAAAATTTAAGTATCTCCATACGTAAGGTTTTGGTACTTGCAATGTCTCCACCTTGTTTCCAATCTCTTTTAAAATAAAGAATTTGCATGTGGATAATGGGGCTTTAATGTGGGAATTGAAAGGTAAAGCCTGAAATTAAGGAAGAAAAAAGAACGTGTCGGTTTGGCGTGGAGGATAATCTAGTGTACCTCAAAATAATTCTTTCTCCCTTCCCTCTCGTTCTCATCACGCGATTGGACTTATCGAATTAAGAGTCAACAACAAAGGAAAATATACTTAGCAGTCCCGACGAGTCACGTCATGACTTCTTTCGCGAATTTTCATTGACTTGTTGGTCATTTGTAACTGGACGTTGATGGAGGAAAAGTCGAGCAGGTATACCTCTGTGAAGAAGTGGCATGTCGTAATTTATTGGAGAAGTTCCTTTTCATTCGCGAAACACGGCACAATAAAGAAGCTTTGGAGCTAGTCAAGGTGGTTTACCTCTGGGATAGTGCTTCAACTTTGAAAGGGAAATAAAGTAGGAAAAAAAAAAAAAAAGATACACACATAAAAAAAAAAAAAAATTGATACAGAATATGTAACTCACTTATTTAATCGGAAATTCAATTTAATGCTTTTTTCCCCCTGAACTCTAAATAAAGAGGAAATTCTCTTTGACCAAACTGCTTTAATCTATCCCACTTTCTGATACGCTAAGTTCTCATAAGTAGTACACAGCAATCATGTTATGCAATCGGCAGCCTGGAAAACTATGAGATTGATATGAAAGGAGGTGTAAATCATTCAGACACCTTGTGTTTTTTATTATTATAAACTCCCCTTGTTAGAATCTCTTCGATCCACCCAATTTATTTATATATAAAGCTGAGATACATAGAAGCTAACTAGAACGCATCAGTATCATGTATTTGGCAGGATCAAGTGAGTCATTGCCATGGGTGTTAGACTAATCTGCCCAACAATTGCATTGTCCGCGTGACTGTACTGCCAAATTAGAGAACCGTTCCAAATTTCTCACATGGAGTGCAAGGTTGAGGATGATTATTGCACAATAGTCGGGTAACTCTACCAAGTGCATTCACTTGACATAATATAGGTAGTAATTTCTTCGTTTTACCTTTCTATCATTTTTCTAATTTTACCTTTTTTTCCTCTTTGAAAAATAAGTTTACAAGGGCCAATTGAGAAATATAAAAGTCAAACAAAAGAGTAATGTGGCTTATATATAAAGATACATAAAAAACACAATTAAATCATGGTTCTGTTGTGTGTTTGAGATGAAAAAATCTCACTTTGAAAAATGTTGAACAAACTTTGGTTCAAATGAATGTGAAATCTATTTTGAATTTAATATGGATAAATGTCAATAGATTAGCGCTCCAATTCTAGTTTGCCAGTCCTACTCATGAACATATACCCTAATTTGATCGGATAACTACACTTGCAAAGAAGGATTGCCAAGCACTAAAAATATTTATGCATAACTTTCGAGTCGCCTTAAATTTTTCGCTATTCACATGTACTTTCAAGAAACTAAATTTAATGATTTTGTAATGCTTTCAAAATTTTCGCTATTTAATTTATTTATAGAAACTTCTTTAAAAAATAAGACAGGTCAATGAGGAGTGAAATTTTAAAAAAACTCTATCTAATTTATCTCTTTTTTTAAAAAAAAAAAATTGGATAAGTTTTAATGGTTTGAAATTTTGAATGATCGTCAGCTGAGAAATAAAAAAAAAAAGAAAAAGATGACGAAATCACCCAGCCTATCGCGATCCGCCACGTTCGCAGGGAACACTTCTCTCTCCGCCAGCTCATCTGTCTTCCGCATGTAACTTTGCCGCGTGAAGTTCAACGTTCGAAACAGAAAGAGGCTTAGCGTCTGCAACAAAAATCTTCGCCGGAATCCCCAATCCCCTCTGCGAGCCTCGCCGAAATCAGCGTGAATTCTGAAACATCAGCAGCAGCTTGTTCCGTTCTAGGTTTATTTATTTATTTATTTTTTCCTTCTTGTTCTCGCCCGGAGCTAGCTTCAAGTTTTCGGGTATTCTGATTCTGGTCTGGTTTTGCGGTCTTGATAGCCGGGGGCTAATGCCGAGAGTGGCGGCAGTGGTGGCTCGGCGGATGAAATCCTGCTGCAGATCGATCCGGTGGACGGTGGCTTGGATCATGAGGCCATTGGTGGTCTCCGCAGGCAAGTCGTCCCCCCCCAAAAAAAATTCGTGATCTTTGGCTACGGTTTTGTTGGAAAAACATGGTGTAATATCGATATGCTTTGGGTGATCAAGCATAGCTTAAGCATATAAGTGAGTTCTTCGCAGTCTAATTGGTTGGTAAGAATTGTGGAAAAGATTGCTTAGATTCAAGTACCAGAGGTTACCAGGGAGTAGAATCTGCGCTTTCGTTGTTCGTCTGTTCTGTCATCCCCTTGGGGGATAGATCAATCATAATCGCTTTTTCTTAAAAAGCTGAGACTGAACAAGAGCATTTTCCAAGTATGGCTCAAACAATGTCATCCACATCATCGTATTTGTGTTGATTTGTTTCTTCTTGGTCTACCTCTGGTACAAATCTCTGGGTGACGAGGAGTTGGCGCTTTGCTTCAACGCTTCGTTAGACATATTCTCTAGATTTCAATAAAGATCGCTCTAAATGGAATTGTCCAGGCATACGTAGGACATTCCTTTTTCTTTTTCCGGTCGAAATCTTGAAATTTCTGATTGTTTTCTTTGAGCTGTGTCTGCTATACCGACCAGATGACATTTTTAACACTCTTGCGGCTAATTCAGGTTGTTGTTCCTTTTTATCTTTTTGTCTCATCGCATCAAGTACCTCTTGGTAAGCATTGATCCGAAAATATCGGCTCTTCCAAGTAGTGCGAAGGGTCGCGCGAACAGGAGTTCTTGGTAACTTTGGGTAGGAGCAATGCATTTCTTGTGGAGCATCAGGAGTTCTTGAAGGCATTAAGGAAATTAAAGTTACAATTCTTTCAGGTAGGTCAGAGTTATTGATCTCTGACAGAGTTTTGTGGTTTTTGTGTTCGATGCATCCTTTCTGTGAAGATGTAAATTGATGAATAAGGCTAACTGGGTTGAGACTTGAGATCTGGGAGAGTGAACAGGTTGTGACATCTGTGAATATTGTTATTACTGTCAAAACGTGCTTCTGTAGGATTCACTGCTTTAATATTTTGGTTTGAGTGTAAATTACATGCACATGGGTTCAGGCTGTGTTGTTAAACCTATATTTTTCAAACTACCTTTCTCGGATGATTGCAACATTCATGGAGCCAAGTTCTGTTACTCCCATTTTCTTCCTACAGTTTTATACACTGCTCATGGTTGATTCTCTGATGATCTTGAAGCATTTCCCCTCTGTAAGGAAATAATTTCTTGTTGACACTGCTAGGCTTTTACTGCTCCATGTGATGGCTGCAGGAGAAATAACACTAGTAAATTGCAATGGGATGTGTGTCTGAAATATGAACCATGTCCTGCACAAGTTGTCTGGTCAGGGCAAAAAACAGCTTAAGCATTAAGGATCTTTTTTGTCACCATCATGCAGCTTCAGCAGCATCATGATACTTGTCTGTATCATTTAGTGTTAGTGAACATGCAAAGTTTATTGTCGCTGGAGTTTGCTTTATCTCAAGCATCATGATGCTTTTTCCAAAATGAGAGCATGACTAGCTTTATGCTTTTCAATATTTATTATTTGTTTGGATATCTTCATCTTATGCATTATTAACCTGAATACTGTAAAAATTCTCTCTCTCTCTCTCTCTCACCACACCACACACTTGTGCTGGTGTTCTGAAAGTTAGGATGCCAGAACATTTAATATCAAACAATGCGTTAATATAATAGTTTATGCTTTTAAATAAGTTGACTAGGATCCCTTATTATGACTTGTGAGCAGAATGTCCTGTGTTATTTTCCAGATCTCTTATTAGCCTCACTTGGCTGACTCTTAACCTACTGTGAGAGGAAGTGTAAGAATATTTGAATGTTAAAAATGCCACCATAGAAAAGCTTTTCTGATATCTTAAGTTTTTCAGATAAGTTGCCATTTCTGCATTTTGCCCGTCTAAAGAGATGACTCGTAAATTTATTTATTGTGCATGTATGAAATGGTGCAACATGACCATCTTCATATGTCATAATGTGTTTTCCTAATTTTGCTAACATAGCCATTATCTTTTCTCTTGGGATATGGCCTGTTTTAAGGACATCTTCATTTATGACCAATGTTCGTAAAACAAATATGTCTACAACACATATGGTCTCAGGTGACTTCAAATGGCTGACAGGGTAAATCAATGCAGTCAGGACATATGACATAGATACTCATGTCATGAGCATGGATTGCCTTTATTAAAGAACAAAACTATCTTCAATGGGTAACCTGATATCTTCCATTCCTGAATGGAGTAGGTGTGGATTCAGGACATACAATTTGCGTGCCAGAATGCTGGAGCTCATGGGAGTCTACCTGGCAACTTATTCATCAAATTAAAGGCATGATCCCCTCTTCTTTTCTAATGATGTTAAGGACAACTTCGATCTCGCTCAATAGTAGAAGCTTTATCCTGCTGTCATTGGAGCTTTCCTGTGTAGCTTTATAGCATTGTTTTTCCATTTAAAGTCTGTCATATGATTTATCTGGAATTTGTCCCAGAAACTGTGACTACCATCAAAGAATTTTGGTTGTGATAGTGGAACATTCGAAGTCTTGCATTACATAACCAGTCACCTGCATCACTGTCAGATTGCCAACCGAATGTGCACGTAATTAGCAACTGTGCTCATGCAGGCGGCTGAAAATCGTACCTTTACCAGATGCAGTGAAGATGTATATGTGGTCTCAGAAATTAGCCATACAAGTGAGAACAAAACTATTGAGCATATTATGTTTTTGCCTCTTGTTTCACTTATAAGAAAGTTCCCCTCCCTAGCTTTAGCTCATGCCATATCCGAAATCCTGTTTGTGTTTAGGTTAGTAATTCCTCTCATCTATCTTGATGGTTGTATAATCTTAAAATTTTAATTGATATTATTTATAATTATTATTGGTGTACACTGAAATTAATAACTCATTGTTGTGGCACATGTTGATAGTTTGTTTGTAAAACAAAGTAAAAGTGCGTTGTCCCACATAGAAAAGATGGGAGTTTGGGCTGATATTTAAGTGTGAAAGTCTTCTAACATTACACTTGAAGACAATGGACTAAGTGGATTGGACCCTACCATACTCGTGTGCAAGTGCGTGATTATTAGGTGCACTTGTATACGGGCAGTTATTTTTGCTAATGGTTATTAGGCATCTTACAACCTTTGAAAGGTTGAATTACAATTTGTCTTTGAAACAATATGTCTGTTCAGAGAAGGAAAAGGGTTTCATGTTATAATGCATCGTTTCTAGTTTAATAAGATTAACTGTTCGATTTTCTTCACTTTGTCAATATACAACTATTATTCTTCAATTCTTTCCTTTTGAAAGTTCTAGGAGAAATATTAGAATTGCTATCTGGTATTCTCATTCAAGACTTTGTTGTATCCTGGAGGATTTTTGCCAGTAACCATTGGCAACCATGAGGGGCAATTAATTCCTTCAAGACAGTATCTTTTCACGCCTCTGATTTCATTCTTCCTGATTGCTTATTTCCCAACAGCATGTTCAACTTACTTTCAACTTTATGATTATAGTACTGAACTATTATTTACTTGTGCATTACTATCTGTCATGACTTTTCTATTCATGTCATCATTACTGTGTGTTTTTTTTTTCTTTTGCTGGCATCAGTTCCCTGTAATTCCATTAAATATCTTTAACCTGGTTCCTTGACCTTTGGGGTTTACTTCTGTTACAGGCAATTCTTGGCGGTAAAGTTGAGGTCCCAACTTTATCAGGGAAAATACACGTTAATGTAAGAACTGTCCATGCCTCATGGTGACATATTTGTGCTTGCCGGTTTAACTGGAGAGTGTTCAATTAATAATTCACAATTAAGGACATGAATTTCGGACAGCCTTTGACCTTTTGAGTGGAGTAGAAGGGTTGAGATTAGTATTAGTATTAGTAAAAACCTGTATCTGAAAGCAGCAATAATGTAGCAAATCAGTGTTCCAAATGTTTTAAGTTTCAAGTTCAGTGTCTTGTTATTCATTTTGGGGTCCTTGTCTCGTGCTATGGAAAATCAATAAAATATAGATCAGTAGTCACCAAGAACAAGAGGGTCTGTCACTTGTCTTATAAGGTGTTCTTTGGGGTAGATTGAGTTGCTACACATCTAATTATGAAGGAAAATAGTTCACTATCTTATATGAGAATGTAGTAATTCCTTTTAGTTGGTTTTATTTCAAGACTATATATCATGCGCAATATTGACTACCTTTCCATTAAGTAAAGTACTGTTGTGAATGAAAGTTATTGTCTGTAACTATAGAAGCATTGGAAAATGTTAGAATGAAAATGTATAAAGAATGTACAAATACTACAAAAAAGATTCTTTAGTATGCTATAGCCATTAGATTTGTGTTCGCACCTTTTCATTGCACAAATAGAAAATAGTGACGTTTTTTGAGTCAATAATCATACATCTTGCTTACAATAATCATACGTCTGTTTGCACATACCTTCTCAGATACCAAAGGGGGTGCTGCCTGGACAGCTTGTGGTTCTTAAGACAAAAAGGTTTCAAGAAATAATAAACTATTTTGCATTAAGTGTGGAGCTTTTTTGCTGCCAAAAATTATTCTTAGACACATCATTGCTGCAGGATTCCAAATTCATGTCGATCCTGGAGGTCTCTATGTGCAATTTTGGATTAAATTCCCCAGCTGTGTTATTTATTAGTTTTTTGTCTGTTTTCAAAATCATCAGAGTTTGATTGAGTTTCCTTCTCCTCCTCCTCTTCCTGGTTCTTGCTTATGCATAATTGGTCTGGTCAATATGCATTTGTGGCTAGTATCCATTTGAGTTGCATTTATGGATGATTTGTAGATGGAGTTACTACTTCTCATGGAGGCCATTGCACATGTAATGGTATTACATTAACTTCATTTCTAAAAAATGAATGAATCTAAATCCTTTGTCACTGGACTACAGCAAACTTCCCTTTGAAGTCGGGGTCCATCTTGGTAAATGTCAACAAGTATCACATTCTTAGTTGGAGTTCTTTCTTGTTATGCAATATTTGATTGTTTCCAGAAAAGGAACAGTTAGGCCTCTTCATCCCCGTAAGCCATTTGTTAGCTTGGACAGAGACAGTTTTATTAGCCAAGATAATGAGAGAATTGATCAGGAATACTTACTTCCAGTATTGTTTTTTGATCGTCATCGAGATCTTAGGCATTGGTTGTTTGGCTGTCAAAATTTGATGCGATGTATTTACTTTCTATAACTGGTTACTTTTCAGCAAGATAAATGAAATACAATGTGCAGTTTTAGAAGAATTTGATAAAGAAGGAAATTGTTATGTCCTCTTCTTCTTTTTATGATGGCCTCTAGTTTGCATGTATCCATTTGTCCTTTATGTTTATTTTTATTATCTGATTCTTGTGATGGTTATATCAACAGTTTATGCTTAATGAGATTTATGGGTTCTTGTCATGGGTTCAATGGGTGGATCAATCACCTTTGAAACCAAATTATATGTTGTCATGATCAGAATTATCATTATTCTTTTAGTTTCATGTTTGATTCTTTCCTTTTGTTTGGGTTTTACTTTGCTTCTCAGCAGATCATTCTCTGAGGAGTCGTGGTTATGTTGTTTTCCTAAATGGACATAGAAATGTGATTTTTTGTGCCACTGCCAGGTGCAGTGCCATCTGACCATTGCAGTGGGGGTGATGGCAGCACTTGGCTCTGATTCTCTTGCATTTGGGACACCTCTGGATTAATAGGGTGAAGCAACCGCCAAGAATATCATGCTGTTTCTGAAATTGATGGCAGGGTGTAGCAGGAACTATCTAGAATGCATCTGATGGTTACTTTAATGTGTTTTCCACTTAGACCAATCAAAAAAGGTTTCTTACACTTGGACAATATCAAAAAATATCTTAAAATTCTAGCAGGTCTACCTGATGCTTTCTGTGGTAGAGAGAGGGGAGGAAAATATAGGGTGGGTGGTGAACATCATAAATTTTGCCTCCAAAACCTTCTCACAGAAGATTCAAATTCTTCCAGGATTTGATATACCCACCTTCATTTTCTTCCCCCATCTTCTCTCCCAAACAAAGCCTGAGTGTCTGACGTCATCATATATCTAGACCTGCGTAGACCAAATCCATCTAAATCGTTGATCTGGTGGTTCCAATAGTGAGACCTACATCATTAATGGTTGAGATGATGTTGGTACATGGTATAGACTGTCTAATGACTTTCCTGACATAGGCAGACCTGTTTCGGTTTTTCGCAGTCTGTTATTTAGCGTTATGTGTTTCTAGAAGGTAATATTTTACATTGACACCTCATGTGGTTTAGACTTGTGCATTTGGATTGCACATGTATGCTATCCATTCTTCGTGTTTATAATTTTCTATCAGAAACAGGGAATGTTCATTTAATACAACTTTTTAAATAGTTAATTGTTGCTACTCCTGATTATGATGGAGATCCTGAAATGGATAACAATCTTTATCAGCAGCTATGTGCTGGTTGAAAATACAGCTGGGCACAATCTCTTGTGTTTATGCTCGAGATGCCTCCGGTCCTCTGGATCCTCATGCTCCTGCTCATATATGGAATTTGCAGTCAGATTGGTTCAGATGATAGCTCAGATTGAAACTAGTTGTGTTGGAGGATTCCCACGGATTATGCTCATGTTGAGTTACTTTAATAGAGGAGATCATCTTTTCTCTTGGGGGGTGATCACAGTTGCTCAATTACGAGTTCATCAAAGCCATTCTTTTTGCCCCCTGAACTCCCTTATTTTTTTTAGGGTATATTAGTGTACAGAAATTACTTAGCCTTAATAATTCATATTCTTTTGCACTTACCGTTCCTTGCTTGAAAACTTTCTGTTGGGCTTTTTTATTTTTTTGAGAAATCTTAATTAGCAGGACAAATTGCAGAATAATGTTGTCTCTTCTGTGTACTTCAGTTCTTATATAGTCAGGAAAGGAAACAGGTGGAGGATACTGTTAATTATAATGGTGTAACCTCCTGGGAGTACAAAGCAACTATACTGCGTAATTGGCAGCCCAGAAAAGGTTATGTTGGCATTAAACAAATAAGAATTGGGAAAGTTAAGAGATTGATATGAAAGATGGGCATGTCATTCAGACACCTTGTGTTTTGACAGATGATCTACTCCCCATCTCAGAATCTCTTTGATACACCCTATTAAAAAAGTACAATCGTGTTTACCGTGCATTTTTTTTCCATAAAAGAATTCAAATATACAGAGGGTAACTAGGAATGCATCAATATGTCTATTTGGCAGAAGTGACTATCACCAGCGTTAGACTAATCTGTCGCAACCAGTGTATTGTCCACATCATTCTACTACCAAAACACGGTGATGTGGGATTGAGTTTCCTATGGAAAAACTGTGGGACTTCTAATTTTAAGCTGCTTGTTGCCTATTTGTTTTTTCTTCTTGCGATGTGTAAACCATTTTGAGTTGCATTTGGTATCCTGCACATGCAGCTGATTAGTATAAAAGTCATCCTCCCAGGCATTTGAGGCCATCGCGAGTCCTGGATAAGATAACCTTGTAGACCGACCTCAAAAGGATGGTTAGGCTAACTATAACCTATCCAATAAATTAAAAAAAATTGAAAACCAGGTCATCTTCTCACTTTTCAACAAGTGAAATTTTCTGATGTGATTTCAGTTGACGGTGAATTCCATGTCTAGTGAGGTGGCTGCTGAAGCTCATTGTCTTCATTGTCAATAGTTTTCTGACGTTGAAGGTCATAATTTTGTCATTAAGATCTGCTCTTTCCCTTCAGCTGCTGTTGTCATATATCTGTTCAATGCTTCTGCATCGAGAAACTTGTTAACTGGACAATGGAATGGAGAAAACTATATGCACCCTATGGGCCTATAATACATGCTATTGCCTGAGAACCCCTCACCCTGGGCTTCACAACGCAACCTGTTAAATAATGAACAACTAAAGAAGTAAGAAAAGGATTTTGGAGAATAGCATCATGAATCTTGATTCGAGCTTCCGCTTGAGGTACCAGCAGTCGCCTAGCTATTATGCCAGTGTCATCTGTTCTCACTGATTGGTGTTATCGATGAAGCTTCATTGTCAGCTGTGTAGCCTGTGGCCGTTCTTATAAATTATCATGTCAGAATGCAGTGTCATACTTGATTGATAGTTACTGGTTTAGAGATATTAAAAAAGGCTTTTCGTTTCCTTGCTCAAGTTATTTGATGTCAGTAATCGACTCTGATCAAAGATTGAGCAGGGGGAATAACAATGCCCGGAGACTGAACAAGAGCATCGTCCACTGTGACTCCAACAATGTCATCCACGTCATCGTATTTGCATTGATTTGTATCTTCTTGGTTTACATCTAATACAAAATCTCTGGACAACGAGGAGTTGGCGGTCAACACTTTGTTAGATGTATTCTCTAGAGATCACTCTAGACAGAATTGTACAGGACATCCTTTTTTTTAACCTTGCTGAAATCATGGAACTTCTGATTGCTGATTTGAGCTTTGTCTAGTGTACAGGCCAGATGTCATTTTTAACACTCTTACGGCTATGTTAGGTTATGCGTTTTTATGCCTCGTCCCGTCAAGTACCTCATGGGAAGGACTGATTTGGAGATATCGGCTCTTCGAAGTTGTGCAAAGGGTCGCGTGAACACGAGTCTAATGATTGAAACATCCTTGTAATGATCGCTTTGAATCTGGCATGAGCATACATTACTACTGAAAGCTTGCAGATCCCCAAATCCATTGAAGAAATATCATAGGTATTGAACTCTAGTCAATCACATGCCAAATGATTCGGAATACTATAATAGTTTGACATGCCATATCATGACCTTGTCATCTCTTAAGCCAATCTTAAGGGTCGGGTGAAGCTGCAACGATCCATTTTTTCTGGTTTAAAATTACAAAATGCAAATATGCGGTTGTTTTCAGGTAGTTAATTAATCATTGGGAAATAAGTGATACAGTGCATATCATCTTTGGAAGAGAAATAAGAGAGAGAACTACTTACACAAGCTGCTATAGAAAGACCAAACTGTCAATAGGGAAGCATCGGGGATCAACTAGCTCTTTCAATTTTATGTCCTCCCACGGGCCTATCATGATCGACCTACATGCCGATATCTCTTGAGACACTCGTTGCATGCTTGGACGATGCTCCGGTTTTGCACTCAAGCATGTAAATGCCATCATTACAATGAAAGCCACTTGACCTAGTGTGTCACCATCTGGGTATGGAATTCTTTGATCTAGAGCTTGTTTCAGGAGCCAACATGAACTTGTTGAATTGCTTGATGAAGAAGAAGCTGAGGAAGTGAGAGACGATATGAGATCGCCTGGATGTCTACCCATGATTACTTCCAATGCCACCACTCCAAAACTATAAACATCACATTTCTCCTTCACCTCCATTATGTATGCAAGCTCTGTAGAGGGAAAACAACATTATTTTTTTCTATTTCTTATTAATTCGATCTTTTTGGGCCAAAATCTTAGTAAGGCAATTTAATTGAATGTTTTTATTGAAGAAACCAACTTACCTGGAGCTGCATATCCAAAAGTGCCTCCAAAGGAAGTCCAATTGGATGAGTAGGGATGTAGAACCTTAGCCGTGCCAAAATCAGAGACGTGAGCTTCATATTCTTCATCCATTAAAATGTTCTTGCTCGACACGTCTCGATGAACTATAGGAGGAGAGCATTCATGGTGCATGTAAGATAGAGCATAAGCTACACCTTTAATGACATTCACTCTCTTGTTCCAGTCAAATGTTGTTATCCTCTTTTCGTCGTTCAATACATCCTTCAAGTTGCCTGATTCCAAGAACTCGTACACCAAAAATGAATGTCGAGAGCTCGAGCAAAAGCCATAGAGCTTGATAATATTCCGATGCCGAGCTTCAATCAGAGCATGAATTTCCCTTTCAAATGCTTTTTGACTAGCGATTTTGACTTCCATTGCTTCCTTAAATTTCTTTACTGCAAAAGTCTCACCTGTTTGCAGCTGGGCCTTGTAAACACTCCCATGTCCTCCCACACCAATGCAATATTTGGCATCAAACTCTTCCGTGGCTTCAATAATGCTCTTATAGACTGCATTTCCATCGAAGCTTAATATTGCCCACAAGTTTGCATTGCGTCCATTGTTCCAACTAGTCTCTATTTTCCTTGATCTTCTCCATACTATATTTGAAATTCCCACAACAAGAAGCAACGAAAGTAGGCAACCTAAAGTAGGAATCAAAATTAGCAGCAACTTTTTGTTTTTGTTCTTGCCTTTGGATGTTGTTGCTGTACAAGGGTTGAGACTAGCAATAACTCCACACAAGCCTTTGTTTCCTCTCACAACTTCAATTGTAGCATTACGAAAGGCAAGAATGTTTGGTAAAGGACCCTCTAACTCATTATATGATATGTCGATGGATGTCAAACTTACCATATCACTAAAGGTCGACTCAATTAAACCTGAAAGCTGATTGTGTGAGAGATTGAGTATTTCCAATCTATAAAGTTGTTGAAGTTGTCAGGTATTACTCCTGTAAGCAAATTTTGACTTAAATCGAGAATTTGAAGAGACCGAAGATCGCCGATCTCCACAGGGATGCTGTTTTCAAGATTATTCCTGCTTAAATTCAAGAATTGAAGGTTGGAGCACTCCCCAAGTTCTATACGAATTGAGCCACTCAAGTTATTTCTTGCAATTTCAAGTTTCTGTAGACTAGGCAACCCTCCAAGTTCTTGAGGGATGTGGCCTTCAAGATGGTTGCAGCCCAATGAAAGCTCTAGTAGCAACTTCAATTTTCCTAAGTCTTTAGGAATTTCCCCAACAATATCATTTGAAGAGAGGACAAGTTTGTGCAATTGATTCATATTTCCGAGTTGAGGTGGTATGGTTCCGGAGATTTTATTGTTGGAGATTATCAAGCTCTTTAAATTTCTACATTCAATCAATGTTGGTGGGAGCACACCGTAAAATTCATTGTTGCTCAACTCAAGATAATCCAAGTTAGGGTACACACCTAGAGCATCGGTTAGGTTTCCCTTGAGCAAGTTGTTTTGGAGCCTAAGTCTACATAAACTTGAACAATTTTTCAAGGTTCTTGGGATAGCTCCAGTGAAGTGATTGTTAGAAGCAGTAAAATTTACAAGGGTTTGGCTACCGCATATCTGTTGTGGCAATTGGCCAACAAAGTCGTTATCAGATAACCGTAGGAGTGCGAGGAATGTGAGATTATTTATCCCAATGGGAAGAAAGCCCACCAGATTATTCACACGTAGACTTAACTGAGTGAGCTTGCTTAAGTTTCCTATACTGGTAGGAATAGAGCCAGAGATATTATTCTCATCGAGGAGTAAGATGGCCAAATTTCCCAACTTTCCTATTGAATCAGGTATAGAGCCACTGAAGTTATTCTCGGAGAGAGTGAGCGTCAAGAGAGATGTAAGGTTTCCAATTTCTTGAGGGATAGGACCAGAAAGCTTATTACGTGAAAACTCGAGAACTTGTAAAGATCGCAATGACCCGAGTAGAGTTGGAATGTTTCCTGAGAGGTTATTTCGAGACAAGTCCAGATGAGCAAGCTTGGCAAGATTAGCCATGCTTGGAGGGATGTTTCCGGAGAACGAGTTGTTGGCAAGCTTTAGAGCGACTAAGTTGGATAACCGGGAGAAATTGAGATGACGAAGCGTACCACGTATGGCAGAATTCGAAAGGTTCAAGCTTGTGATGCTGCCGAGAGAATCGCAATCGATTCCATGCCACGAACAAGGGTTGCTACCATTCCAGGAAGACAGTGCATAGCGACCTTGGCTGTCTAGCGTAGCCTTCCATGTTAGGAGTGCCTCCACTTCCTCATTTACCGTTTGGTTACTAGCATCGGCAAGGGCCACCGAAGAAGAGCTTCGAGACGAAGCAAGACAAGGCATTTCTTGCGTGAGCATGAGGAGGGCACAAGCGAGGAACAACATGAGGGGTCGTTTCTGAGATTTAGCCATGACAGGTTGTTTAGGTTATTTGGGATAGGCTTTTCTTTGTTTCTTGCATGAGCATGATTACAACCGACAAGTACTTAAAGAAGGAAATTGGGATCATCAAGTCAGCAATGCCCTGTGTCGAATTGACTTAAAAGGTAACACTCGCATCTATAAATGGTCACCGCCTGGTTTGGTCATTCGAAATACCCCCACGTGGATTGGGCTAAGGCTTACGTGCCTGGCTAGTGATTGAGAGAAAATTTCAAATTTCTGTTTTCTCAAGGTTGCAGAATTTGCGTTTGGACAGTTGGACTTTAACGTGGGAATTGAAAGGTGAAGCGTGAAATTAGGGAAGAAGAAACTAGAGGTTTTCTTGTTGGTTTTCGCATGGAGGTTAATCTAATCTCCAATCAAAATATCTCAAGTGTTCCTTCCTTCTCATTTACGTAATTGGACTTAGCAAACCCACGATCCACGGCGAAAGAGAATACGCTTATTAGTCCAGAGTAGTCACATCACGACTTGTTCTGCGAACTTGCATAGACTTGTTGGTCGTTCGCAACTTGACGTCAATGGAGGAAATGTCTGGTATTGGGGCAGTGCATGAACTTTGAAGGGAAAGAAAGAAAGGAAGTAGGAAAAAAATGAGAAGAAGCAAACACTTGTCGGTTTTGGCGTGGAGGATAATCAAGTCGATCTCAAAATAACTCAGTCTTCCTTCCCTCTCGTTCTCATCACGTAATGGACTTATCGAATGAAGAGTCGACAACTAAGGAAAATATACTTAGCAGTCCAGACAAGTCACATCATGACTTCTTTTGCGAATTTTCCATGACTTGTTGGTCATTTGTAACTTGACTTCGATGGAGGAAAAGTCGAGCAGGTATACCTCTGTGAAGAAGTGGCATGCCGTAATTTATCAGAGAATATTCTTTTCATTCGTGAAACACGGCACGCTAAAGAGCTTTGGAGCTAGTCAAGATGGTTTATCTCTGGGAGAGTGCTGGAACTTTGAAAGGGAAATAAAGCAGGAAAATAAATGCACGCGCGCACACACACAAGTTATAAAATATGTGACTTACTTATTAATAGGAAATTCAATTCAGTGCTTTTTTCCCCCGGAAACTCTAAATAGACAGGAAATTCTCTTTGACCAAATTGCTTTAATCTATCCCACTTTCTGATACTCTAAGTTCTTATACCTTGTATATAGCAATCATGTTGTGCAATCGGCAGCCAGGAAAACTATAAGATTGATATGAAAAGAATGGGCAAATCACTTAGACACCTTGTGTTTTGTACCATTATAAACTCCCCTAGTCAGAATCTCTCTTCGATCCACCCCATATATATATATATATATAGACACACACACACACACATATATATATACATACACGTATATACATAAGCTAACTAGGAATGCATCAGTATCGTATAATTGCAGAACCAAGTGATTGACTGCCATGGGTGTTAGACTAATCTGCGCAACAATTGCATTGTCCGCGCGATTGTACTGCCAAATCATGGTGGTGTGAGATTGAGTTTCCTGATGATATTCTGTGGGACTTCTGATTTAAGCTACGTGGTGCCGACTGTTTTTTTTTTTAATTCTTCATGAAGCTGTGTAAAGCATTTTAAGCCGCATTTGGTATCCTGCATATGCAGCTGAATAGTATGAAAGTTATCTACCCTGGCCTTTAGGAGTGCCTTCAGTCTCTCATCTCTGATTTGGCTACTAGCACAAGCAAGGGCCACTTGGGAAGGGCTTCCAGATGAAGCAAGACAAGGCATTTCTTGCATAAGCATGAGAAGGACATAAGCGAGGAACAACAACGAGGGTTGTTTTTGAGATGAGGCCATGGCAGGTTGTTTAGGTTATTTGGGGAGAGCCATCCTTTGGTTCTTTCTAGGCATATGCGTTGAAATGGACCAAGTACAACTCGCGCATTTATAGTAAAAATCGGACCATCAAGTCAACAACCAAGTCAATAATCACTTCTTCTCGGGGAAGGCGAAATTACACAAACTCTTCACAATTTGGAGGATAGTATATGTTGGTTCCTAAACTTTCAGCTGTCACGCAATTACCTCATAAACTTTCGTTTTGTTAAGGCTATTGACCCTCCGTTATATTTTCCGCGGCAATTCTGTGGAGCAACAACATGTACGTAAGATTAAAAAAAAAAAAAAACTTACCGAGGCACTGGTGTTTTAAAAAGTTGCATATAAACATCCATTGTATTAGTGCAAGGTGACACATCCAGTGATTATTTGGGAGAGAAGTACACCAGAAGTACCTTAACTTACGGCGTTTACTTTAGTACCACAACTTTTCGTTGGCTCACTTAATTGTCACTTTAAAAAAAAAAAAAATCACTTAAGTGCCAACTCAAGTCACTGGAAATATGACGTAGCAATATTTTAATAATTTCTCAATCCTACATGGCTTGCCAGTGTGCACATAATCTCTAAACGACATCATATAGCAAGTTAAAAAAGTGATCACTTTAGTGTCAGTGTTGAAAAAAAGGATCATTTCAGTGTCAATTATTGTTAAAAGTGATCACTTTAGTGCTAATATTAATGAAAAAGTAATTACTCCAGTGCAAAAAAACCCCTAAACAATGTTAGTAGCAAGTTAAGAAGTGATCATTTCAATGCCAGTCATTGTAAAAAAATTATCATTTAGTGCCAATTGTTATTAAAAAGTAATCATTTCAGTACCAATCTTAATGAAAAAATGATCATCACTTCACATCATATAACATTTTTTGTTATAAAAGCCAATCGGAATTTTTGCTGAAGACACTTAAGTAATCGTTTTTTTCCAATTTTGACACTTAGTGAACTAGCAAAAAGTTGTGGCATTAAGGTAAGTGTAGTACATAAGTTAAGGCATTTCTAGTGTAGTTCTCTCGATTTTTTGGTATTAGTATATTTTCAATTAACATTGTCACCCAAAAAAAAAAAAAAGTTTAGTAAAATCATCAACTATAAAATCCAAAATCCATATTTCCCCTTGTTTGAATGATATGATCTTTAATGTTTCAGAATTTAACTATTAGAGAAATGATTTGAAGGCAAAGGTCAGAGTCAACACGCCAATTCAATTATTGAAAGGCCCTATCTCACCTGGAAGGCACAGGCCATGTTCAATCTCTTCTTTTGGACCCATGTTGCCTTTCTTCACGTGTCTTTACGTAGCATAGAATATAACGTGTTAGATCCAACTCTTGCAAACCATTTTCTTTTGGACCTTTTCTACATTTCTTACTTTTCCGGCGTAATTAGTCGGCCGTTTGAAGGAAATATCAATCTCAATCGCTGTTCCATGACCTTCGTCGTTTGGACATGTGATCAGGAATTTGTGGATCGTGTTATTTATATTGTGTGATCCCACATTTTCAAACCCACATTTTCTTTTTAAAGTGGTAGTTATTCCACATGTAATTTTTCCACATTTTATACCTTTTGGTGACAACCGCTCATTTGGTAACCGTCTTTATGGAGACGGTATATAAAAGGAATTATCGTTTATTTCTAACAAGTAATCATAAGGTCTATCGCAAACCCTCTCAATTTTGGAATACACTATCAGTACGCGAGGGAATTAGGTTAGTAGAGTGTGTTCGATATTTCGCTGAATTTTCGAGATTTTCTCATGAACATGAATACGAACAATAGCTAGAGGACCAAAAAAAAAACAATAGCTAGAGGACCCAACTGTGGGCAGCTGCATTAGATTAGAGTCTCTCCTTCATCACCGAGATCGAGGGTTCGAAACTCGCAGTTGTTGAAGCGTTGTAAGTGGGGGGCCATGGTGTTGAGGTCTTGTGCTAGCCTCCCCCGAAGTATAGGAGTTAGGTCCAATGGTGCCATTGGGCACGGTGGGTCAAGGGGGAGTTATCAATTATAAAAAATAAAAATAAAAATAAAAAAACAATAGCTATAGGTTTGTCTATAATCGATCATGTTTTCCACATTTGATTTTTACTTCTAACATTTGGTATCAGAGCATGTTTAGTGCCTCTGCCTTGTTTTTGTTGATTTTTTGGTGTATTTTTCGGGCCTTTTGAAGATGAACAGTAATTCGGAATTTTGAGGCCAAGAGAGAAACTTCGCCGATTATGGGCAAATTCCGATGACCCACCGCTCGACTTCGGACTAGTACGATTGCCACCATGAGGAAGAATAGCCATGAGTTATTTCGACATATTGAGTGTTCGCTGGAGGCTAATCGGGCGGCGAAAGTCACAATGGTTAAGGGTTTGCATTAAAGGGAATTTTGTTTGATTCAAGGCCAATTTCTTGGCCATTTTCACCAAAACTTGGATCTATGTGGTCGCACCGGCATGTTCTCCAAAACCCATTACTTATTTCTGTCTTTGATGGGCTGCCGGAATAAGAAATGCGAGCAGCGAAATCATGGCGGAATGACGAAAAATGGTGAAAGAAAAGGTTCTGTCTGCAAGAAGGAAGAAGGCGCATGGCCCCACGAGTGCGCAATGGCTGGCACATGGGCGCCACGCGCCTGCAACTCGTAGGGGCGCTCGCAACTGCAGGCGCGTGTGATGCACGTGCCAGGGCAATTGCGGGCACATGTGGGCCACGTGCCAGCCATTGTTGCAAGCAAGTGCTCGGCATGCTCCTGCACGGATGCAGGTGCATGCTGACACTCTCATGCGCCTGACATGCCCACGGCACCTTTTACCCTTTTGCCCCCTCTTTTCAGGTTATTACGGTTCTGTCCTTGGTAGGATTATTTTATTGTTCTACCCTTGGTGCATTTATTTACTATTTTGTCCTTTTATGCATTTTTATGAATATTTTATGCATGAAATTAAATGTCTAATGATCCATATATTTAATTAATTAGAGAATAACCACAACATCTTTAATTAATTAAATTATATATTAAGAGCCTCCGGATCATATTTAGAAATGGACATTGATCGTAATTAATTATATTAATATGATGAATTTTATCCCACATGAATTTTCATTATGTTAATATGATTAATTAGGATGAAATATCATATTATTTTTCTTAATTTACCCATAAGGATTAAGAAAATATATATAATATGATAGTTTCTTCATGATGTAATTATGAATCTATTTAAATTAAAAACTTAACCCACAAGCAGTTTTTATGTTATGTGATTCATATTCGTGACATGTTTACATTGGTAAAACATGATTTATGTATATTTTGCCTTAAATTTTGTGACATAAGCATGATTGTTTGATATGTAGTTTTGCACCTTGTAAATTTCTCTGAATTTAAGTGTGATGTTTCCATATTGAATGGTGAGAACTATAAAGTTTGGAATGAGTTAGTTTTTCTTCAATTGGGGTGGATGGACATTGACTATGCTATAAGGAAAGACAAACCACTTGCTCCTACTGATTTGAGCACGACAGCTAAGATAGCCCTTTATAATCAATGGGAGCGGTCAACCGCATTAGTGTAATGTTTATTAGGTCTAAAATATCTCATAGTATTTGTGATTCGGTTACTCAGCATGACAATGTTAAGGTTTTGTTGGAGGCCATTGATGTGCAGTTTGACACTTCAAAGAAAGCACATGCATGACCTAATTATGAAGTTTTCATCGTTGAAACTCACTAGTGTTAGAGTGTGCGTGAGCACATCATGCAAATGAGGGACATTGTGTCTCAACTTAAGAACCTTGAGATTGAGATATTTGAATCTTTTCTTGTGTATCATATTATGAATACTCTCTCGCAACAGCATGCACATTTTAAGATCTCTTACAACACACATAAGAATAAGTGGTCAATTAATAAACTCATGACCACGTGTGTTCAAGAGGAAGAAAGACTGATTATGAAAATGGGAAAAGTGCTCATTTGGCAACACAAGAAAAGAATAAAAGCCATGGCAAGCATAATGGAAAAAGGTAAGATACCTCCCCGAGCTAACATTAAGAAAGAATCCAAATGTTTCTTCTGTAAAAAGAATAGGCATATAAGGAAGGAATGCGATAGATTTAAGGCCTGGTTCGAGAAGAAAGGTAATCTAATCTCTTGCATTTGTTATGAATTTAATATGGTTGATGTGAGTCACAATACTTGATGGATTGATTTTGGAATCTACAATCCACATTTCGATTTTCTTGCAAGGTTTTCAAAACCACAGGAAACCAAATGGGAAGTGAATAAAGCATCCATTTAGGAAACAAGATACGTTTGCATATGGAAGCTATTGGGACATATAGACTAGTTCTCAATAGTGGCTTTATTTTGAATTTGAAAATGACTTTTTATGTTCCTAGTTTTTCTAGAAAGTTAATTTTAGTTTCAAGACTTGTATTTTTGGGTTACTCTTTTAACTTTTTAGATTCAACTTCTATTTATCATTTAAATATGAAATTGTTGGGAGTGGTACTTTATTTGATGGTCTTTTTCGAATTAATTTACAAGACAATACTTATTATAATGCGATGAATGTTCATGATAACACCGGTATAAAACAATATGTTGTGAAAGAAGATTCCTCTATGTTGTGACACAAGAGATTGTGACATATCTCCATAGATTGAATTAAGCGATTGGTAAATGATGGAGTACTCAGTATTTTAGATTTTACTGATTGTGATACTTGTATGGACTGCATAAAGGGAAAGTAAGACCAACAAGACAAAGAAATGTGCCAAGAGGAGTACAAAAATATTAAAAATCATACATACGGATATTTGTAATCCGAATATGAACTCTTGTGGTAAAAAATACTTCATCTCTTTCATAGATGATTACTCATGTTACATGTATCTCTACTTGATTCATAGTAAGCATGAAGCGTTAAATGCCTTTAAGGCATTTAAGGCAAAAGTAGAAAAATAATGCAACAAACAAATTAAGATTGTGAGATCAAATAGAGGTGGATTATTCTACGATGGATACACTGAAAATGGACAAGCACCTGGTCAATTTGCAAAGTTTTTTCAAGAGCATGGGATAGTTGCTCAATATACTGTGCTTGGTTCTCCAAACCAAAATGATGTAGCGGAAAGAAGAAACCGAACCTTATTAGACATTGTGCGGATTATGCTTAGTGGCTCCAAACTTCCTAAGTTTTTGTGGACTGAAGTACTTAAGACGGTAGAGTCAATATTAAACCGAGTTCCGACCAAGGCTGTCCCAAAGACATATTTTGAATTATTTAAAGGTCGGAATCAAGTTTGCAACATATACGTGTTTGGGGATATTCGTCTAAAGTGAAAGTTTACAATCCACAAGAAAATAAGTTGGACCTAAAGACTATAAGTGGGTATTTTATTGGATATGCCGAAAAGTGTTATTTAAAGGTCGGAATCAAGTTTGCAACATATACGTGTTTGGGGATATTCGTCTGAAATGAGAGTCTACAATCCACAAGAAAAGAAGTTGGACCTAAGGATTATAAGTGGGTATTTTATTTGATATGCCGAAAAGTCTAAGGGATACAGGTTTTATTGTCCATATCACACCACTAAGATCATGAAATCAAGAAACACTAAATTTCTTGAAAATGACTTGATTAGTGGGAGCGATCGATCGAAGGATTTTGTTCCTAAGAAAGATTATTCAGATACTCAACCTTCCACTTCAAGTACTAGGTTGGCTGTTACTCATAATGTCCCCTTAGCTCAGTCAACTATTGGACAACCAATTGTTGAAGTTCTACAACCTACTGAATATAGAAAGTTATGAATAGTTTTATGAAGTACTTTGAGGTGTGGTTGTATAAAGGTTTGGTTGTGAATTTCAATATGAAAAATATGGCATTACTTTTTTATCCCATTGTTTTATTGTCTTGATATTGACTAAGTAGATCCAGTTGTTCAGCAATTACCAAAAACTATTGAGCAACCGGTTGAGCAACACGCTCCTCAAGAGAATGTTGATGCAACATTAAGAAAATCTACTAGAATAAGAAAATCGGCAATTCCTATTGATTATATTGTGTATTTACAAGAATCTGACTACAATATTGGAGCTGAGAATGATCCTGAAACGTTGTCACAAGCCATGGACTAAGAGTTTTGTGATAAATCCAATTTCAATGGAGATAGACCTCAAAGAATTTTGGTATAATGCCATGAAGAGAGAGATGAGTCATCAAGTATAGCACCAATTGTGAAGGGTAACGGGTTCAATTTGAACAAATGCCCAAAGAACGATCTAGAAATGGAACAAATGAATAACATTCCATATACTTCCATATCAAACGGTAATTTTTGCTTAGAAACTCTTCTAGAAATAGAAATAGAAAAATTTATGCTATTTTTGGAAAATAATGGTTTGCACTCGACTTGACATCACTTTTGCTGTGGGAATGTTAGGAAGATATCAGAGTAATCCAGGTATGGACCACTAGAGAGTTGCAAAGAAAGTGATGAGATATTTTCAAGGTACTAAAGGGTACATGCTTATCTATACAGACTAACAACCTGGAAGTAGTCGGTTATTTAGATACGGACTTCGCGAGTTGCATTGATTCACGCAAATTGACATTTGGATACATTTTTATATTAGCTAGTGGAGCCGTGTCATGGAGAATTGCGAAGTAGACTTTGACTGCTACTTCCACTATGGAAATTGAGTTTGTTTTGAGGCTACCTTGCATGGTGTATGGTTAAAGAGTTTTATTACTAGGCTTAGAATTGTTGATTTTTTTATCTAGGCCATTAAGAATATATTGTGACAATTACCACCTGTGGTGGCGACATAGATGGTTGGGCGCTAGTTTATGAAAGGTCTAAAAATGGGAAAAGGAAATGAACCCATGACTTACCCGGTAGGCATGGGTGGTGGTGTCTCTACTGTCATCAAGTATTTAGCAAAAAAAAAAAAATTATATATATATATATTGTGACAATTTATGGTTTTTATGGCTAAAAATGGCAAAAGTGGCAGTCGAAGTAAGCATTTTGAGATAAAGTATTTAACCATAAGTGAACATGTTAAGGAGAATAAAGTGGTCATAAAATACGTTAGCACTAAATTGATGAAATATAAGGATCATGTAACTAGTATAGGAATAGGTCCCATCATGTGATTTATTGTCATATGGATGATTTTTTTGTTGTATGAAACTCTTATTTTGTTGTAATGTTGATTCTAAATTTTTTGTGTACATAATTTGTTGTTTATTTATGAGAATAACATTTATCATTGGTTATGGAATAAACATAGGATTTATTCATTAAAATGTGTTGTTACATATAGGCTGACATTAAAGAAATAAAATGTATTGTGATACATGGAAGAAATTACTCACTCTTAGAGGACATGTCGCTGTGATCTATGTGTTTTGTTTCTTTTTTTCGTGGATTTGGTTGGATAATCTTTATAATGAAAATGATGGGATCAAGTGGGAGAATTTATTTATGTTGTGTGATCCCACATTTTTGGATCCGCATTTTCTCTTTAAAGTGGCGGTTATTCCACACGTAATTTTTCCACATTTCGTACCTTTTGATGACAACCGCTCATTTGGTAATCGTCTTGATGGGAGAATGTATATAAAAGGAATGATCGTTCATTTCTAACGAGTAATCACAAGATCTAATGCAAACCCTCTCAATTTTGAAATACATCATCAATATGCTAGGAAATTGGGTTAGTAGAGTTTACATGATATTTCGCTGAATTTTCGAGATTTTCCGATGAACGTAAATACAGATAATGGTTGGAGTTTTGTCTATAATCGATCCTGTTTTTCGCATTTGATTTTTACTTCTAACATGATGGATGCTAGCAATCCCCCTTTTTAAGCTTCTTTTGATATGTGCTTTTGCAAAGTTAAATGGATCGGACGAATAAAGGCAAAAAGCATCATCGAATTATTGATCATCTAAAGTGACACTTGATAGAGACCGAGTTGTACGTTTAAAGGACTAAATTTGGCAACCTTCTCGAGAGCATGTAAATTCTTCATACAACTAACGTACAAATGTCATAAAATCCAAGTCGAATTATTACTCTTTGATAATTTAAAGTTTGAGTTTACATACTTGGTTGCACAGTTTTAGGAGAGAGTGAGAGAGGGATATCACTATAGTCCTAGTGAAGGAGAGAAACTTTCCAAATTCTTTCCCTCTGAATTTTGTGGATAGTATGCGTTTATCTCTAAACTTTGAAGCGTTATGTAATTACCTCCTAATCTTTCATTTTTGTCAAGGCCATTACCGCCCGTTGCATTTTCCGCTAACATGAGTAATGGACATCGTATATCTAATCCGCGTGGCCCTTTATTTGCAAAGACTTGTTAATCTTCTTCAGAGCTAGGACCGATGGAAGTCAGCTACTCAAAAACATAATATTGCCAAAATACAATCAACCTTTACTAGAAATGACGAACTCGTCGGCCAAAAAAAGCATGGAATTCAAGAAATGCACAAGAAAGACCTATCTTCGATTTTCTTTTTCTTTTAAAAAATGCTGATGTTGTTTTGAGCTATATTTCCTCTTTGGTATTTGGTAGAAATCATTATATTAAATGCGTAAGCCATTGTCAAGAAAGGTGATGGTGATTTTGGAGAATTTTCTTCCACTCGGTGAAACACGACAAAGAAAAACAGGACAAGTTCCCCGTACCTACCTATAGCATGAAACACAGGTTCAATGCTATCAGAAAATGGTCGAACTTTGTTAGAATTTGGTCAACAGGTGGTGGTCCAATTATTACAGGTGGCTGCATGCCATGACAAGTGGCTACTTCATAACATGTGGTTGTCAAATGGCCCTCCCTGGTCTATCAGCTCCGGAGTGAGTAGTTTCGCTATTGCCTCTTCCAATGAGATAGTTTTCAAGTTGAGGTCTTTTCAATATACCCTTGTCAAGTATCCGCGACTCATCACTATTGTATTGTCTTTCCTTACTCTTTAATCATATCCGTCGGGAAGCACACGTGATCAAAGGTGCAGACAAGCTTGGCATACTATGTAAGACATCGAGGGGAGAATCTATTCAAGTCAATGTGGATTACTTCATTAGAAAGTGGGATCGATTAAAGCGGTCCACTCTTATCTAGTACCCCGCAAGCATAAGGAAAGTCCATTGGTAATGCTCTTGACTTCTACATCCAATAAGTCTATCGGGTAACTTTAATCCACTCTTATCTAGTACCGCGCAAGCAAAAGGAAAGTCAGTTGGTAATGCTCTTGACTTCTACATCCAATAAGTCTATCGGGTAGCTTTAATCCACTCTTATCTAGGAAAGTCCATTGGTAATGCTCTTGACTTCTACACCCAATAAGTCTATCAGGTAAATATGAGGTCTCTAAAATTAATTTTTTTTTTTTTTTTTAAAATCTAGTGTGTACTTATATTTATAGAATTGATCGAGCAATTTGAAATTCATATTTCAGAATAATGTCGTCTGTGTATGGAATAAAGGTACATCGCCATGAATCGATCAATGAAAACAAGGGACCCCTGAGAAAGACCCAACAATCGGAAAAAAAAAAAAAAAAAAACGTTGACACTCTACTTATAAAAAGAATAATTCATGCTAAATACTAAGTAAACAATTTAGGCAGGCTTGTTCTTCCTCTTTTTTTTTTTTTTTTTTTTTTTGAAGTTCTTCCTCATTCAATACTTTCCCATATGCACTTTTGTTGCTGCCTTCTTTGATGAAAACCACAAAGGAAAAGCTAATAGATTATTAGGCGTGGCGCTAAGCACGGACTCTCCCAAGCCTCACCGATCGTATTTTGGTATGTGATTAATCTTATCTTTTGGAGCCATCACTAATTGGTTAGGGTTGATTAGATACACAAATAATATTGCGGAAGTACATTTTACTTCTGCAAATTGGAGATTCAGTGGATACAAGGACATAATTATGTTGGATTAGGTTAATAGTCTTTTGTACCTTTTCTCTTTATTTTGAAAATATTTTTGCAAGTAGTCTTGGCCAATTTTAATCCTAAGCCACTAACATGTGATGATGAGAGTGTGCAAACAAGAAAGTAACACCCAATAATGAAAGCATATAAATTGATTGCAAAAAATCTAAACAATCTAGACGCACTAAGCAAAAGCAAAGCATATCATTATCCATCGCCATGAAGATTTTTTGCAAACTATTATTTAGAAAAAAGATGAAGACGAAATGCATGGATGCTATGCATGATTGTGCATAAATTAATGACTACCTAATATGCATTCTACACTAAGTTTTTTTGGTATTTTCCTCATACATCAACATGCATAATTTAAGAAGATGCGCGAATGACTCGGTAAATGCACTAATTAAAATGATAAGCCCTCAATTTGACGGTTAGTGAGAATGAGAGTAGTTACGACCTTCAAATGAAGAGTAAACAAGGCTCACTGTGGAAAGTTTTGTTTACACCAATGGTGTACTTTATAGTTGCTCTTTTTAATTGGCTCTTGTTTATAAGCGTATGAGAGATACCTATGCCTAAAAATTTTAAAAATACTAATAGAGTTTGGGAGGAAGGCAATTTCTTCCAATCAAAGAAAGAGAATAATATGGCATTTTCCCTCCCTTTAGGGAAAATGACTTTTTTCTTTGGCAGTGTCGTCAATCTCTCCGCTTTCCTTACCTATTCATTTATTATATACTAGTGAGATGTTCGTGCTTTATGCGAATCCAAGACTATATTATTTATATTATTCTCAAAGTTTGTTGTCAATCTATTTTATATCAATTGTTATGTCAAGTTAATTATTAGATACATTGAATGCTGATTGGAATTTTTTTTTTTTTTTTTTTTGTATGAAAAAGGGTTAAAGCCGAATATAAAAATTTAACTTCAACTTCATGATACTATTTCTATTTTATTACCTAATAAAACATGAAGTAAACCTATAAGAGGAAATGAAAAGAGACTAGTATCCAAGTGTTTGTCGATTCCAAGATTAGCAAGCTAGTTTATAGAGCTATTTTCTTACCGAAAGTTATGTTGCACTTTAATGTGTAACAATCTTCTGATATCATTAAGCAAAGTAAGGCTAGCATTATCAATCATAAGATTTGGAGTACGAAGATTAGTGATGGCCCTAGGGTCAATCTCACTAATGATCTTATGAAAATCCAAGTTATTTTGTGAAATTGAGTCCTAACCATAACGGCCAAAGTTCTACTTGTGTCAACGAACATATTCCTGCAAATGTGGCAAAACCACCAATCCAATCACCCCTTTGTTTCTAAATAAACCCCCTACATTAGCAAATCTTGAGTTGGCTTTAGAGGCTCCATCAAGTATTTAGGGCCCATTTGGTTCGACTTTTGGGGAATGCATTTGCAGAAATGCAAATACCTTTGGGTGAAGGGGGTTTTCCGAAATGCAAATGTCATTTGGTAAAATTTGCATTGAGAAACAACTTTGGCCAAATACCGTTCGGTAAAATTTGCATTTGTAATTAACTTTTATTATAAAAAAGCAAAAATATGTTTATATTTTTTTTTGAAGTCCGGCCACCGGATCGCCGAATCCGGCGGCCGAACCGCCTAAATAAAAAATATACAAATATAAAAATTAAAAATATATAAAAATAGATATGTTTATATAAATATATATTTATATAAAAACAATTGGAGAAAAAAAGAATAGATATGTTTATATTTATAAATATATATTTATTTATTAAACATAAAATATATATAAAAAATAGATATGTTTATATAAATATATATTTAGATAAAAACAATCGGAGAAAAAAATAGATATGTTTATATTTTTATATAAAATAAATATATAAAAATATAAACATATTTATTTTTATATTTATTTAGGCGGTCAATCGGCTTCTCCACCAGAAAGATTAAAACAATACCGGAAGTTGCATTTCGAATATGCAACTTTCCAAAGGACCTCAAGAGCTACATTGGGCTAAAGGCCCTTAGAGCCACTTGGAGATGCAATTGCATCTCGCCAAAGTCGCGCAAAAAAATGAACCAAACACCTTTGCATTTGGCCAAGGGACTTTAGATCCCAAATGAGCATTCCAAATGCTGAACCAAACAGGGCCTTAGTTTGATCCACTTGAATGTGAAGGATCCCATCTGACCAAAATCCGAAGAGAGGCGTGATCCACTTAATGTTGAGTTATTCACATACGAACCTTTAATGATTGTCTTTATGTATGACCAAATTACTTGTGCCAGATTCGAATGGAAAACAAAGTTGTCTTGGAAAAGTGACTTGTTTCTCCATTGCCAAAAAAGCCACACACCTACTCCAAAAATTATGCTCCAAACAAGATGAAAATTTGATTGCCCCTTACTAGAGAGATTTTAATGCAAACATTATGACAAATTAATTGAGAAGAATTCTCTCAAATATTATTGTGGGACAAACTTAAGCCATAGCCTAGAGATAGGTAGACAACCCCTTAAAACATGTAAAGTTTTTTCCACATGAGACTCACACCTCAAGCAATATAGATTTCCTCTCAAGTTATGAGACAATTTAATTTATTAGTCAACAGTCCCTTATGAGCGGCTAACCAGAGGAAAGTTCTAACACAATGAGGTCCCTTGCATTTCCCAATTGTGGACCATATGCTATCGGATTCTTGATTGTTCACCCTATTGATTATCTTGCATACTGACTTAATAAAGAAATACTTGCTTCTAGTATCCTCCCAAAAAGAGTATCGTTCCCATCAGAGGCTGAAGGAGATTCGACAACTCTAATGCAAAAGATTATCTTCTAGTACAATTCCCAAAAATATCTAAAAGTTCCACTTTCCATTCAACACATAATGGCAAACTTTTTTGTCCATCTCAAAAGAAGAAAGTTGGGTACTAACAATATTATGGAGCGACTCCATACTTGGTTCCCATCTATCTGTCCAAAACCTAATATGTTTGCCATTTCACAAACTCCATAAAGCTCTTACAGCCATACATTCACAATCGCCTTCCAAAGATCGAGTCACCAGTTTAGAATGAAAATCCATTTTCTGTGAACAGTATTTAGCAATCAGGGACTTGCACCTAGAGACTATTAGGTTGAGTCTTGAGACGCCATGCTAGCTTCATCATAAAACCCGTATTAGTCAGCTCAATAGATCTAAAAACAAGACCACCATAATTCTTAGCCTTGCAGATGGACTCCCAATTTAGGAGGTGAATTCGGTGTTTATCAATTGTGCCTCCCCATATGAAAGCACGAGAATTCTTTTCGATCTTTCAATAGACTTAAGTTGCAACTCTTGTGCACTGCATGTGATAGATTGGGATGGGTATAACTTCAGCCTGGGATAAAGAAATTTGACCTGCCGCTGACGAGCTTATAGATTTCCATCCACTAAGCCTTTTATTCGTCATCTCTAATACAATTTTAAAATGCCTTGAAGAAGTTCTTCCATGAATCAAAGGCACTCCCAGATATTTGCCTAGCTTCACGCATACACCGAAACCAAAAATCTTACTCGAATTACGTTTCAGCCCCAAAGAAACATCTTTCGAACAGAAAATTTTAGTTTTAGTCTTGCTCATAATCCATCCTAATCTATTGCAAAAATCACCTAAACATTGCATGGTGACAATCGTTTGATCTCTCGAAGCCTCTGCCATTAACAAGAGATCATCCACAAACATTAGATGTGAAATTCGTGCTCCACTCCCTTGAAAGCAAAAAGGTCTCCACCGTTATTAATTTACTATATTACTAAAAAGGCGAGACAAGCTTTTTTCGAATAACACAAAAATGTATGGTGAAAGTGGGTCTCCTTGACGTATTCCCCTACTTGGGAAGAATTTCTTTGAAGTATTGCCATTCCACAAAACTTACAAGGATGATGATGTGATGCAATGCATAATTAAACAGACCAAAGAATTTAGACAGCTAACATGTGAAGAGTCTTCTCAATAAAGGACCACTTGTGTCGATCATACGCCTTCTCAAGGTCAATTGTAAGGATCATATACCCTTTTTCCCTTGAAGTTTGCTCATTGAGTGAATTGCCTCTTATGGAATCATATGCCTTCTCAGGGATGATGATGTCATGCAATGCATAATTAAACAAACCATAGAATCCAAGAAAATTGACATGCGAAGAGTCTCCTCAGTGAATGACCACTTGAATCGATCATACACCTTCTCAAGGTCAATTTCAAGGATCACATACCCCTTTTTCCCTTGAAGTTTGCTCATCGAGTGAATTCCTTCTTGTGTGATGATAACATTGTCCTGAATGTGTCTATCGGGGAACAAAACCGATTTAACTAGGCGAGATGAGTTGCGGACGCATTTCCTTTGGTTTGGTTAGGATCACTTTGGTGAGAATTTTGTAAATAACATTACACGGATTAATTGGTCTAAAGTTGCATATTAATTTTGGTTGTCTAACTTTTGGGATCAATACTAAAAGAGCTTCTTCTTTCTTTTTTATTTATTGAAAATTTTCTCTGTCGCTCTACAAAAGTACTATATTTTCCCTTCAATGGGTCGAAACACATATCCATTTATTGGAAATTTGTTGCCCAAACAATAATTGTATTGAAAATTAACAACAATCTTTGTTATTTATTTCATCTTTCTTGGAGGAGAAATACCTCACCACATAATTTTCTTTATAACTTCTTGGAAATCATAGGCAACCTTTTCTATTGATTTGCTTATATTCACCTTTTATCATTGTATCATATTCATTTATTTGCAAAATATGTTATATTATTATTTTTCGATGATGGATAACGTCCTTATTGATACTTTAGTAAAAAATTTCAAAATATACTAAAAACTTATTGCATTAGATTATCTCTAATAATGTATTTAATCAGAACCCAATAATATTGCTAGTTATGCATTCAATCTTTTTTATTTATGAAATTTAGAATATTGTGTATGTTAGAATATTTAAATAATAGACCACACCTTCATTATCTCTAATTATGTTCTCTCTTTTTCCAATTTTTTGAACAGTTTAGCCTTTCTCTCTCTTTCTTTTCTTTTTTTTTTCTTTTTAGTTTCTCGGGTTTATTCTACTATTTTATGTTTAAATTTCAGGGTTTTGTTTATTATGTGGGCCTAGCGAGCGCCACGTCAATCCTGTGTGCCATAAAAGAACATTAAAATTGGATGAAGCTGGCTGAGGTACTTGATTGCATAAATGTAAATATTTTGAATTTAATTATATTTCATGGCAAGTTTTAAAAACTTATTTCTTGTTCGTTCTACGATTTTCAACTAACTCAATATTTTAAACTGCTCATCTGGGATCAACAAAAAGAATCGATACCCAATGATGGGCTTAAATAATTTATACATCAATGCACGTTTTAGCAATTTTAGAAACATAAATGATTACATTTAAGAGTGTTATAGAAAGGTAAAAAATATTTGTACAATAATAATAACTTTCTTTCCTAACTTTAAATATCGAATTGTATCTTTAACAGTAATGATAACTTTTTCAACAACCATTTCACATCACAAAATGTTCATTATAATATTTGTCAAAGAAGCTCTCATGGGACCATCGTTAAAAAATGGGATATTAAATAGGTCCATAATTCTTAAAGCATTGATTAGCTCCAAGCCAAAATAAACATGAATTGCAGAACTAAGTAAGAGGAGACGATATTGATAATGACTATAAAAATATCAATAATGACACTTAATTAGGATTGGGATAATTGATAGTTATAGTTCCCAAACTTTAGTCTAATTTACAATATTATTTTTGGACGTTTAATTAATTTAACATAAATACTTGAACTAATAATAAATGTTTAGTGTAGTCTCTAAATTTTCGATTTGTTCAATCTTATCTCTCTACTTTTCAATTAATAAATTGAATTTTGTTCGGGGACCCGCGCACCGTATTAACACGGGACAAAGAAACCTCGGAAATGCGGCGCGCGGAGTGACCTTCGATGTCGCACTTAAGATTCTCTCGGCGGGATTCGAACTCCTCTCCAGCGAGCAAGGGATCAATTAAATTTGAACTATTTCTATTGTGATATTTATAAAAACCAAAAAGATAAAAAAAAAAAAATTAGCATATTTTCCTGGTTGACTTAGGAAAATGATTCAAATGAAAAAAATTCTAGAATTTGATTAATGGCGTAATTATGAAAATTCATGAATAGCAAACTTAATAGTTGATTTGACTTTATCAAAAAATTAAGGGATAATAAGTTTACGAACCACATTGAATATTTAAGAATAATTCAAAATCCATCATCCGAAAAAATAAAATATTTAAAGATGATGCTGCATGTTCGGGTCATTGAATATTTATGACTAACTCAAGATCCACCATCCGAAAGAATAAAATATCCAAGATCGTCTGCGGTTCAGTCAAGACTATTAACATGTTGAAAGGCAGCGGCAGGCACTAACCAAAAAAGAGAGAGCTGAAGTAAAAAAAAAAAAAAAAAAAGTCTTAAAAATAAAAAAAGAAGAAGAAAAATCCTGACAAATCCCACCGAACGGCAAACGCATGCTGAGACGGTTTTGATCAAAACCAAACCGTTGCATAAACCCTAGCTAAAACCTTCCCCCACCCCACAGGCTCAAGCTCAAGCACCAATGGCGTTCCTCTCTCTGCCTTGATGCTCACGCCACCAATCTTCCATCTTCCTGCTCCGCTACCTTTTTTTCCGGTCGCGCCGCAGTCTTCGATCGCCGCGATTCCGGGGGGGCCACGTCTCGCGCCTTTCCGAGGATTCCCGTTTTGCATGGGCGGATTCGGCTGGTTACGATCGGTGAGCGAGTTCGATCGTAGCATTTGTAGGGCCTCGCGGCCGTTCTCGCCGTCCGTTGCTCTGTGATTTTCTGATTTCCGTTGTTGCGCAGTGCCGGCGGCGATTGTTGTTGTCTTCGCTCGCGGGTCAGACGGATTCGATTGCGAATGGCTTGGCTTCCGATTCGCGGCGGAGGGCGGCGTTCTTGCTCGCCCGAGGCAAGCTTCCTTCCTTTCTTTTGTTCTTTTGTTCCGCCTTGGCAATGTATTGATTGCTTAGCTCGCGAGTGGAAGCTTGTCAGTAGCTGAAAGCTTTTCATCCGATCAGCTTCGTATAGTTGCAGTCCTTTAACTGGAAATCCTATCGACCGTGAGACCTTGAGGTCGCCATGGATTTATCGGCATCTTCATGCGACGGGTACGATTTTTTTGTTCATTTACTACCTCTGGAGCAGTCCTTCCTTTACTTACTTTGCTTAATTTTTTTTTTTGGGGTTGGGTAGATATGAAACGGCTAATTCATTTGATTGAAGTGATTCATGAAATTCGGGTTTTGTGTCTGTTTGTGCAATTTCAGGTTCTTGTCGCTACCCTGAAAGAAGCTGCTATGATATTCTTGGCGTTCCGGAGAATGCCAGCCGAGATGAGATTAAGAAGGCTTTTCATGCGGTGGGTAAAACTTGTGTACTGAATGTAGTTGAGGGTGGGAATCACATTGGTGTTTAACCACTTCACACCATTGCATTGAAAATGCATGTTCTTTGGTACACTGGTTTGTACTATAAATGCCTTTCAATGAATGATGACTGCTATGTTCACAAGATGAGAAAAAGAGATGGCTTTCATGTCCTACCTCTTCTTGTGATGTGTGGAGCTAGTTCTTCAACTGTATCTTTGCACATAGGATGCCTTGGATTTGAAACTTATTCCACTGGGTTACAGCAAAGCATTGCATATATAGAGGTAGGACATAGATTGAAACTCATGCTAATGCTATAATTTGATTAGTCGAGCTTAAAAATTTTTTCCCCCTGTAGAAATTGCTTTTGGCTTGTCAGTTTTGCCAGTGATAGGAAATAGATACGAGTGTAGTTGGTGATACAAGCTCTTTTGTGAAGTTTGAAGAAGTTCTTTAATACCACACTCTTTTGGGCGATTTTTCTGGAAATGAATTTTGAGAGCTGTGAATTTCAGGATTCTGCTGCAATATGTATCTTAATAGTGTTTATCAAGAAAATAAAAAATGAGTTGTCCTGAAGAACGATTTAAAAAGTGCTAAAAAATACTGGGTGAACTGAACACTGACATCTTAGCATTGCTTTGTGGAGGCGAGGCTGATGTTAATACGTAGATCACATATTCTTGTTAATTATACATCTTTAACAGAAAGCAAGTGAGTATCAACTCCTCCTCTTCATGGTTGAGAATCAAGTGGATATTTCTAACATTAGAGGTTGTAGTACCTCAGTCAACTTGATTGTTATAACTGACTGACCTTGTCTGATAAATTCTTTATGCCATGGCACCTATTTTAGTTGTTATTCGACTCCCATATCTGATTCAATTTTTTGGGTTGTGTGCAATGCAGCTTGCAAAGAAGTACCATCCGGATGCAAATAAGAATAATCCTTCTGCAAAGAGGAAATTTCAAGAGATAAGAGATGCTTATGAGGTTTGTCTAACTGATTAGATGCCAGTGGAGGAAAACTATTTTTCAAAGATTGTTACATGGTGTTTGGATGTCTGATACACGGGAGGTGACAATTTTTGTCACCTGCCTTTTCAAATAATTTCAGACTTTGCAAAGTTCTGAAAAAAGAGCAGAGTATGACAGGGTAAAATCTCTAACTGTCTCTACTTTCAACTGAATCACATAGCGAAGCATAGCTGCATTTGTTAGAGCATTTTTACATTACTGAGCCTTTTAAATTACTTGATTGAAGAAACGCTCTAGAAGTTCAGTAAATGTTGAATACGGTGAAGGAGATGCTGAGGGGTCCGCACATGATTACGGGAGGCATTTCTCTAGTTCCTTCCACAAGATATTTTCTGAGGTAATCCCAAGTGTCCTGCTAGTCACTTTCTTCCAATATTCTGTTCCACAATATCTAGATAAAAAACATTTGATGTCGTTTCAGATTTTTGAGGACGAGACAGATCGATTTGCATCTGATATTCAGGTTCACAGTTATACCCTTGGTCTTGTTTGTTTATGAGATAATATTACTCGGATATCTATTCTTGATCTTGGTTGTTGCCTGAGATAATATTGCTTGGATTTCTGACCCATTAATGCCCACATTTGTTGGAACCTTATAGGTGGAACTGATACTTTCTTTCATTGAAGCTGCGGAAGGGTGCACAAAAGATCTGTCCTTTGAAGCATATGTTCCTTGTGATTCTTGTGGTTCGTATAGTATCTTGATCATGCTGGTTACAGTATATCCTTCTACCTCTTGTTTCTGCAATGTCTCTTGGTGATCAAATTGTTTATTTTTCTAGCTTTAGAAGCTAAAATTTCTATCACTTTATGCTCACTGGTACTCTGCTCTAATCCCATTTGCTTGCTAAAGGTATGTCAACCAACATATGATTAGTTTTTACACTTTTTGGAGGTTTTGGCATGTCCTTGTAGAACTTAAAAGTAGGATGAAAAGCACAGATAGTTTATCAAAAATGAAAAAGCAAGATTCATGATTGCCTGTAAAGTGTGAGGCGAATATGCTTCAAATGAGAACTAACTTAACTGTTGTTTTCTTGTTATTGGCTGTACGTAACCATATAAAAATCCCAGCTACTGATGTTTGATCTTGTTTATAATATCCTTTGATTTTTTATGAGTTATTGTAATAGTACATTTCCTGTGGCAAAGTCATGAAGGTCATGTCTATGTGGTAATGCAGATGGAGGTGGCTATCCACCTGGTGTCAAGGCGAGAGTCTGTCCAACTTGCAGAGGAGTTGGGAGGGTAAGAGCTTTCATGAGCTCTGTAACAATGCTGATTAGTGGTTGAGTTCTTCTGGACTGGTTGCTTCTGAGGATAATTGTGTCATTCATTGGAAGTTTGATGGACCATCACTTAGTATACATGACATGTACTTTGGTCTTCCTTGCTATTAGGTCACTATTCCCCCATTTACAGCAACGTGCACTACCTGTCACGGCTCGGGAAGAGTGGTCAAGGTTTACCATTACTTCTCAGTACCGTCTGTAATTTCAGTTTTCTTGGTTAAGCTGCTAATACTTGGTAACTTTGTGTAGGAGCAATGCATTTCATGTGGAGGATCAGGGGTTGTTGAAGGAACTAAGGAAGTTAAAGTTACGATTCCTGCCGGTAGGTCAGAGTTATCGATCTCTGATAGAGTTCCATGGGTATTTTGTGGATTCATCATTTCTGTAACAATGTAAAATGATGAATGAGGCTGACCGGGTGAGATCCGGGAGAGTAACATGGTTGTGCATGCTCATTTTACAGCTTTATGGCTTCAGTTTTTATTGTTAAATTTATATGGCTTATGTGATTAATGTTGTTTTTGTCAAAAAAGTACTACTGTAGGCTTCACTGTTTTATTATTCTGGTTTGAGTGTAAAACACATGTACATTGGTTCAGGCTGGGTTGTTAAACCTATATTTATCCACTGAACTTAATTTTTCTCTGAGGATTGTGATGTTCATGGAGATGATTATTGAAGTTCTGTTACTCCTGTGTTCTTCCTAAAATATTTTTCAGTTCTAGTGGTTAATTCTTGATGATCTGAATGAGGATTTTTTCTGAGTAAGGAAATAATTTCTCGTTGACACTCCAAGGCTTTTACTGCTCCATTTGATGGCTGCATGAAAACAAACACTAGTAAAAGGCAAAGGGATGTGTGTCTGAAATTTGAACCATGCGCCACACAAGATGTCTTGTCAGGGCAAAAGACAGCTTAAGCATTTAGGAATTTTTTGTCCCCATCGTGTGGCTTCAGTAGCATCATGGTCCTCATCTGTCTCGTTAAGTACTAGTGAACCTGAAAAACTTTTAATCACAAGATTTTGCTTTATCTCAAGCTTCATGATTTGTTTTCCCAAAATGAGAGCAGTATTAGCTTTATCCTTTTCAATACTTACCATTTTTTTTTTTTTTTTTGATATCTTCATTTTCATACATTGTTAACTAGAATGCTGTAACAACTCTTTATTCCGACTTGTAGAGCAGAAGGTCTAGTGTTCGAATATCTCCAGACCTCTTGTTAGCCTCAGTTAGCCTCCCTTGGCTGACTCTGGACATACTGTCAGAGGAAGTGGAAGATCATTTGACTGTTAGAAAGTGCCATTATCGAAAAGCTTTTCTAATATCTTAAGTTTTTCAGATAAGTTGGCAGTTCCACATTCTAGAAAAAATATTGTGGTTCTTTGCAAGTTGTAAACAGCTGACTTGTAACTTCATCCACTGTGCATGAGTGAAATCTTGCAACATAACCAACTTCATATGCTATAATATGTTCTTTCTATTCGATAATATAGTTGCTATCTTTTCTCTCTTTGGGGAGTGGAAATGACTTGTTTTTGCAAGAACATATTCATTTATAAATAATGTTCTTAAAAGAAACGTATCTGTGACCACATATAGTATCGGGTGAATTCAAATGGCTTACGGGGTAAATCAATGCAGTAGGGACATATGACATAGATCTTTATGTCATCAACATGAATTGCCTTTATCAAAGAACAGCACTGTGTCTGATGTTGTCTTCAGTGGATAAGCTGATGTTTCCATTCCTAAATGGTGTAGGTGTGGATTCGGAAGATACAATTCGCGTGCCAGAGGCTGGTAATGCTGGAGCAAGGAGGAGTCGACCTGGAAACTTATTCATCAAACTAAAGGCATGATTTCCTCTTCTTTTCTGGTTGTTTGGTAATAATGATCTCATTGACAACTTTGATCTCACTTAATGGTGGAAGCTTTATCCTGCTGTTGTCGGAGCTGTCTGGTGAAATCTATATTGCTTTACATCTTCTCTCTTTTTGAAATCTCTCACATGATTGATCCATTAGGACATTGTCCCGAAAACTGTTATTACCATAAAAAAAAAAAAATTGGATATAATCATAAAACATTTTGTAGTCTTGCATTACATTTTGAAGTCTTGTAACTGTGCTCATGCAGGTGGCTGAAGATCGTACCTTCACCAGAGACGGTGCAGATGTATATGTGGTCTCAGAAATTAGCTTCACACAAGTGAGAACAAAACTGTTGAGCATGTTATGTTTTTGCCTTTCTTATTTCACTTGTAAGAAAGTTCCCCTACCTAGCTTTAGCTCATGCCATATCTGAAATCCTTTTTGTGTTTTGGTTTGTAATTGTTCTCATCAATCATGATGGTTGTAAAATCTAGTAAACTTTAAGATATTAGCTTTTACTCTAACCAGTGCATGCTGAAATTGGTACCTGATTGTTGTGGCATGTTCAATGTACTTATAATGATGTGATTAATGCTGAACTTTTCCTTGCTTGTGCATTGCTCTGTCATGACTTTACTTTTAATGTCATCTTTACTGTGTATTTTCAATGGCAGCATCAGTTCCATGTTATTCAGATACATATCTGTAACCCGGTTCCTTGACCTTTTGGGGTTTGTTTCTGTGACAGGCAATTCTTGGTGGTAAAGTTGAGGTCCCAACTTTATCGGGGAAAGTACAAGTTAATGTAAGAACTGTCCATGCCAAATGGGGACATATTTGCGCTTGCAGATTTAATTGGACAGTGTCATTAATAATTAACAATAAAGGGACATTAATGTTGGATGACCTTTGACCATCTGAGTGGACTAGAAGGGTTAAAATGAGTAATAGGATCAGTAAAACTAATATTTGGACGCTAATGTAGCAAATCGCTATTACAGATGTTTTGCTGATTTAACTCCTAGTTTTAATGTGTGGTTCAGTGTAACATCCTACCACTAATTCTTTTTTGGGGGTCCTTTTCTTGTGCAATGACAAATAAATAATATGTAGATCAGTAGTCTACAAGAAGAAGCAGTATG
The DNA here is from genome assembly GCA_014182575.1 of Eucalyptus decipiens. Taxonomy (NCBI): domain Eukaryota; kingdom Viridiplantae; phylum Streptophyta; class Magnoliopsida; order Myrtales; family Myrtaceae; genus Eucalyptus; species Eucalyptus decipiens. Next base: position 57,737,396 of record CM024614.1, on the reverse strand, counting down.
CCACTCATCTTGAAAGCAGTTTTTTGGGTTAGATTGAGTTGGTTCACATCTATTTTTGAAGGAAGACAGTTCACTATCTTATATAAGGATGTACTAATTCTTTTTAGTTGGTTTTGTTTCAAACTATAACTTATGGCCAACATTGACTACCTTCTCGAGATAGTAAACACTATCGGAATATGTTTTGAACAAAAATAAATAAATAGATAAATAAATGCATAAAAATGTGCAAATACTACAAAATAGGTTCTTTAATACGTTATCACCATTAGATTTCTGTTTGCACCTTTTAATTACATGAGTACATGGTTGGTTCAACAGCATGAAAATATCTAAAATTGGAAAACGTTGCCAGATTGTGGTTTACAAGGTGACACTGACAGTTCTAGAACTATCCATTAAGATATTCCAACTATTGTGCTCTTGCCTCTCTTTTTTTGGGGTTGCGTTTGGGGGAGGAGGGGAATGGGTGGGATGGACTCCTAGATTCTCAAATATCTTACAAAGCAAATGGGTAAAAAGAGGGCATTTACCTTTTGAAAATAGTGATGTCTTGCGAGTCAATAATATGTGCCACTGAAATTGAATCCTTTCTCCGGCTTTCATTTTGATTGGATGTACTTTTCTTCCTTGCTTACACTAGTAATGTATCTATTTGCAAATTTACCTTCTCAGATACCAGAGGGGGTACAGCCTGGACAGCTTGTGGTTCTCAGAGGAAAAGGTCTATAGAAATAATAAATTATTTTGCATTAATTGTGATGCTTTTTTCCTACAAAAATTATTTTTACACACTATGTTGCTACAGGACTACCAAAACATGGTTTTCTTGTCAGTCATGGAGATCAATTTGTGCGATTTCGGGTTAAATTCCCCAGGTATGCTATTAGTTATATTGATGTCTGTTTTCTTAGTACTCAGAGTTTAAATGAGTTTCAATGATATCCTTTTGCTCCTCTTCCTCCTCTTCCTGGTTTTTCTTCTGCATGATTGGTCGGGTCAATATGCATCTGTGACTAGTATTCGTTTGAGTTCCTTTCTGGATGATTTGGAAATGGAGTTACTACTTCTCATGGAAGCACAATGCACAAGTAATGTTAGTACATTAACTTTATTTGCTATTTAAGCTCTGAAAAATGCAGATATCTAAATCTTTTGTCACTAGACTTAAGCATATTCCCTTTAAAGTCAGGGACTATCTTGGGACATGTCAACAAGTATCACTTTCATTGTAGGACTTCCATTCTTTTTGTACGTTGATTGATTAATCCCAGAAAAGGAACAATATTATAAACCAAAGTAACGGAAGTTTTAATCCGGAATTCTTACATCCAGTATTGATTTTTTATCCTTGATTAAGACCTTAGGACTTGGTTGTTTGGCCGTCAAAAGTTGATGCTACGTATTTACTTTCTATGACTGATTACTTTTCAGCGAGATAAATGAACGACAACGTGCAATTTTAGAAGAATTTGCTAAAGAGGAGATCGATAGTGAAAACAATACTTTTCAAGAAGGAGATGGGTATGTCCTCTCTCTTATTCTTTTTATGGCGCCGTCTAGTTTACACGTATGCACTCATCCTTGATGTTTCTTTTTATTATCTGGTTTATGTATTGTCATATCATATTATGTTTAAATGAAATTTATATGTTCTAATCGAGAACGGGTGGATCAAGCACCTGAAACAAAATTATGTGTTTTCTTAAACAGAATTGATCATTATGCCTTTAGTTTCATGTAAAATTCTTTGCTTTTGGTTTGGTGTTTGGGTATTACTTCTCAATGGATCATTGTCTGAGGAGTGGTAGTTGTGATGTTGCCTAAATGGATGTTGAATATGACTTTTGTGCCACTGCCAAGCATAATGCCATCTAACCATTACATTGGGGGTGATTGCAGCGCTCGAGTGAGAGCTACATTTTGACTTACCCTGCACTTGCATTTGGGACACCTCTGAGTTAATTGGTTGATGCAACTACCAAGAATGCGAATCACATTAGATGATTTGCATTCTGTTTCTGAAATTGGTGGGAGTTTGCAGGTTAGCAGGAACTATCTAGAATGCATCTGATAGTTACTTTAAGGTTTTTTCCACTTGGACTAATCAAAAGAGGTGTCTTATACTTGGACAGTATAGAAACATGGTAAATAATTCTACGAGGTCTTCCTTTCACCTGATGCTGTGTAGTAGACAGAGAGGGGAGGAAAATATAGGGTGGGTGGTGAAAATTTTAAATTTTGCCTCTAAAAACCTTCTCAGAGAAATTTCAAATTCTTCCAGTTTTCATATCCACCTTTCATTTCCTTCACCTTCCTTTCTCCTAAACAAAGCGTAAGTGTCTAATTGTATAACTAGACCACATAGACGAAGTCCATTCAAACCGTTGATCATGTGGTGCCTCAGTAAGATCTACATAATTAATGTTGAGATGACATTGGTCTACATGGTATAGAAGCTGCAATACTTCTCCTGACATGCATGACTGTTTTGGTTTTTCTGAATCCATCGTCTAATGCTCATGTGTCTACAAGGTGCTATTGTTAAATTGACGGACCTCAAGTGGTTTGGACTTTGGTGCATTTGGATTGGACATGTATATGTTTTACATTTCTCTGCCAGAAAGAGGGAAATTTCATTTGATTCAAACTTTTGAATGGTTAATGGTTGCTACCTCTCTGATTATGATGGGGATCCTGAAATGGATAACAGGCTTTATCAGCAGCTATGTACTGGTTGAACTTACAGGTGGGCACAATTTCTCGGACGCGTGGCAAGTCCTAAGTTTGTGCTCGAAATGTCTCTGCTCCTGTTGATCCTCATGCTTCTGAAGAAAGTATTGGCTTGAGCACGTGCCTCAAATTTGCAGACAGACTGGATCGGATAATACCTCTGATTGACTGGTTGTGTTGGAGGATTCCCCCAGATTATAATCTTAGGTCGAGTTATATTGATAGAAGGCATGGTATTTTTCTTGGAGGTGATCGCCGTTGCTCATTTACAAGTTCATCAAAGCCATTCTTTAGCCCCCGCAGCTCACCCATTCTTTGAGGTACATACACTTTTTTGTACCCTCTGAGTAATGTACAGAAATTATATAATCTTAATAAAGTTTCAAATACTTCTTTCTCTCCCCCTCTCTCTCCCTCTCTCTCTCTCCCCCTCTGTGATTATCAAGCGCTTGTAAGTCCGCACCATGTACCCCTGGTGCGGACTTCATCTAACAATACGAGAATATATCACGACTTTGAGACTTTTGTTAAAGGTGTCTTTTTGATTTCTTTTCTTCCTCTTCCTTATTTATTTATTTGTATTTTTGTTACATGGTCCTAATGTTCGATGTGACGGTGGGATCTCTCTCCGTAGCAGATGCATGCAAATGTCGGCATCCAACCAATTGAAATTCCCACTCTCTTAACCACTCCATTATATGATGACATCGTTCCTCCAAGGACCACTGCGGCTATCGTAGTACGAGTCTTGAATTACATAAGCTCGTCACTCACTTTTGCTTTGATCTAATCCCCCACCAATTTTTTACGGGCTGTCATCGAGCTAACTATTCATATAGAAACTCGAACATATTATTTGTTATAGCAATGAGTATCAGATAAACAATTATTTCGTTCTTTCAATACAAAGATGAATGCACACATTACAAACCCGCCCAATTACATTTGAGGTTATTACACTCTTATCACGACAACCCAATAACAATGTGTAGAGAGAGCACTAAATATGAGACGAGGAAATCAAATAGAGTCGCTCAAACCAAGAAGGTAACATAAGCTCAGCAGGGACGGGGACGTCCCGGAGGATGACTTTGTTCGCATGGAGGGCTGCTGGTACCGCCGTGACAGGCACCAGCAGCAGCTCCACCGATGGCACCACTGTGAATTATCACGTCATCTTCGATGTCGACGGTCACGATTTGCTCACCGTGCGGCCCTGTGGCTATTGTCTCGTGGACCACTTCATGCTCCTCCACTTCTACACAAGGAGGAGGTCCTGGGACCATGACTGGCCTCTTTCGCCTCTTGGCCACGCAAAAGAGACCGACCGCGAGGAACGCCAGCATGAAGAGACCACCTAATGATACACATACGGCGATGACGGTCGTGTGGTGGCCGCTGCCACCGGGGGGTGCATTGATATTCGACGAAGGTGGGAGCGATGGAGGCGGTACACCGTAAATAGGTGGTGATGGGCCATATCTGGGGGGTGGAGCAGGGTATGATGGAGGTAGTTTAGGGGTCGGTGTTGGTGGTGGATGCTTAGAATAAGGAGGTGATGCCTTTGGTGGTGAACTTGGAGTGCCCTTGCTAGGGCTTGGTGGATAAGCTTTAGGAGGTGATGCCTTCGGTGGTGAGCTTGGAGTTCCCTTGCTAGGGCTTGGTGGATAAGCTTTAGGAGGTGATGCCTTTGGTGGTGAGCTTGGAGTTCCCTTGCTAGGGCTTGGAGGTTGGGCTCCCTTGGGAGGTGAGGCCGCTGGTGGTGAACTTGGAGTGCCCTTGCTAGGGCTTGGTGGATAAGCTTTGGGAGGTGATGCCTTCGGTGGTGAGCTTGGAGTGCCCTTGCTAGGACTTGGTGGGTAAACCCCCTTCGGTGGAGGTGCACCGCCACTTGGAGACGGAGGTGGAGCACCACCCTTTGGTGGTGAACTTGGAGTGCCCTTGCTGGGGCTTGGAGGTTGGGCCCACTTGGGAGGTGAAGCCTTTGGTGGTGAACTGGAGTGCCCTTGCTAGGACTTGGTGGATAAGCTTTAGGAGGTGATGCCTTTGGTGGGGAACTTGGAGTGCCCTTGCTTGGACTTGGTGGGTAAACCCCCTTAGGTGGAGGTGCACCGCCACTTGGAGATGGTGGTTGAGCCCCGCCCTTTGGTGGTGGAGTCACATAGGTTGGTGGCGAAAGTGGAGCACCTGTCGGTGACTGCGGTGGTGGTGCATACGGATGGTGGTGGTGATAGGTGGGTGGAGGCGGCTGCTTGTGGTGGTGATGGTGGTGGCCTCGTGGTGGTTTGTGATGGTGGCTTGGGGGCGGTGGCGGTGGTGGTGGAGGAGGAGCAGTGGTGTTACACACTGGAGTCGACGGAGGCGGCGGCGGCGGAGAGTAGTATGGGTAGCTCATATTGTTTGCTGGAAATGCGGTATGAAACACCCTTGCACTAATTACTCCCAACTAGCAAGTGTAAGAGGATTGGTGTGGGGATGTTATGGGACTTGAGGGTCTCTATTTGTACTGGTTGGAGGGTTGAAAGTCTACAAAGTCCTAAGCTACTCTTCAAACAAGGAGGTTGCTTAAGACCGCGCATGTTGAGTTGTCCACTAATTTAAAATTGGACACAAGATTATAATAATCGCAATAAAATACTCGATAATAAAGGTGTTCAAACATGCATTATTGCCCAGTACGATTATTCTTCGCTTGATATCGCATGTTCCCCCGAACTCAAAGTAATGAGCACATGACTAAAATGAGAAAACAATTCTCCAATTGCTTTACCAGACTTCTCCTCTAGTTTGATTTTTAGGTATGTCGTCCTACTCATTTGCTTCATTAGATGAGATTCCAAGAACATCCACCGTTCTGACCCAAAAAATACAAAATTAGAAAATAAAAGAACATCCTCAGTTGTCAGTCGTGACACGACAAACTTAACTCCGTTGGGGCATTAAGAAAATAGGCCAAGTTCTCTAACTAAATGCGACCGGCAAAACGAAAATTAATCGCCAGTTTCCATTGATTTTAGAAGTTGGCCTCTCAATTACGAGCCTCAATATGTAACGCGGGATTCTCTTTACATATATTCCACACGAGGTCAGACCAGATCAACTCTAAACTGCCGCATAATTGTAAGAAAATAAATTTAGCACGTGTCAATAATATGTTTTTTCATTTGTCCTTGACTTTCTATGTTTGATTTTGATATCTTGGGTGGTCAGCTTATTACTTATATCTCCGCGTCTACCCTTGGTGATTGTCAATTAAATCAGCTAGCTACCTCATAATATAGATAGATAAATGTGCATTTAATTCTTAAGGGCATTATCACTAACGGTTGAGCAAGTGTCTTTCTGACTTTTTGGGCACATATGCTTGATTTGGAAGAATATATGAACCATGGTTCTTTATTGATATAAAGAAAGTTCGAAGTTAGACCAAGATTTCAAAATCATAAACCATGAGTTTAAGTTCCTCTCTTGCCGTAATTTAGGACAATCCTCGTGTTTAATTAGAACCTGGAACAAATATGATAGATACGAAATGGATGACCATATGAGAAGATGATTAAGGTTTCATCGAATCCTATATTTAAAAGCAAAGAGTTATTTTGCTAAAGATAATAAAGAGTTCTTGGAAATGATATATGTCCTTTGTTACAAGGAAAAAAAAAAAAGATGTATACTCTCCGTTGTATCCTGACAAAGATGACAACGCCGCATCTACTTATTGAAGATTTTAGCATATGTATATTATCACTTATAAGTTCATTAGCATGTGTATTTCCTTCTAATTCTTGACCAAGGAAAAATGGGGAGATAACTTTGGATCTGCTCTTATACACCATCATGATTGCTGCTGCTTTATCAACCACTCCCCAGGGCCACATGTTAATTAAGTGAGATGTTCGCAATCAAACTAAATTTTAAAACACGATCACTTTTGTATGAGGGATCATGAATTGCTTACTCATATCGGGCAATATTATATAAATCTGCTAGTACTTTAGAAGCAATCATGACAATCAATAAGTTTTCTTTATGTTATCGATCAAACGGAAAGCCTCGAAACTCAAAAGCGAGTTCATATAAATGGTGAAGTGACTTCATGGAACTCCTTGAGTTGACTTGATCTTATCATTGTGACTTTGGACCAGATTTTATCTGAAAATGATGGCCAAATGCGTGCTGAAGCCAGTTACAAATAATAATGAGAAAGCGTACAGACCATTTTACAAATTGAGCCATGCTCTATAGTCTATTACATTTGAAATAGATAGTGGTTACACATAATTATAGTTAGGATTATTTAAAGGGCTTCTAAAACGTAATACGGGCCGGAGACTACTTTAACATGGTCCTATCTTGTCCAGATTTTTTGTTGGCTCGGTTTCTGCACATTCCCCTCTCAATGTACCAATCAAAAGAGGCCAGCTGAGATTGGCTGGCTGCTAAATAAACAATCACGTTCATATCCAAGGACGCAAGATTATTTTGTTCTTTATATCTCAGATTTTTTAATAAACTCCAGCTGCACCTAAACCCTCTGTCTCCATGTCCAATTGGGAATTATTTATAACCACCTTTCATTTAACAGATAGTGAACTCTGGACATATATGTTGAACATTAATTTGGGAAGTATCATACCAAATTGTATATTGACTTCATACTATAAGATTAAGTTGCGAGGGAAATATATTGGAAGTTTATGCACACTTGTACAGTTTCCACTAAATTAAGGCAAGCTTATCTGTTTTCGTTTTTATGTGTGTTTTCTTCCTTTAAATAAGGTTATAGTCGCTTGCCCTTTAAGACAGCTTGGAGGCCCTTACGCATTCAAACCCTACCGTCATGTGCATTAGTCATCGGTGGATTCGGGTCGTTGGTGTGGAACCCGATAGAAATGTTTAACCTGGACTTCTGATGGATCGTCTGACGTTGCATGGATTGGAGTCATGCAATCTTTGACCGGACGTGCACAGTCTCTCTGTTAACTCGTTGCGTAGCGTGTGGATGACTATCCCAAGAAGTGAAGTTACCCAGCCATTAATAGTGTTCTTGCTTCGAACTTGGACTGCCAACCCGATGTCCTGGATTTCCATGTTGTATAGAAGAACGTAGAACTTGCTAATCATCGCCATATACTTCCAAATTAAAATTTCCTAATATATTCATATACTCTACTTGGGAAGGGGAAAAGTACAAAAAAAAGTCATAAACCTATTGCTTTGGTATCAATTCAGTTATAAACTTTTTAATTTGACCAATTCAGTTCTAAACATTTTTACATTAGTACCAATTCAGTCCATTTGTCGATTTTGGCCTGCCAACGCTGACGTGGACATCGACTGATGACCAGAGGCTGACGTGGCAATTTTTAAATTTTTTTAAAAATATTTTAAAATATTTTTTGAATTTTTATTAATTTTTTCCTTTTCTTTTCTTCCTCCTTGGACTATTCCGGCCACTGGGTGAGGGCCCTGAAGCCCTCGCCTGCCACCGGCGAGGGTCACGGCCCTTGCTTGGCCCTCCCGGGACGCCGGCAAGGCGGCTTCGCTCGCGGCCCTAGGCGAGGCCACGAGAGGTTGCGACCCTTGCCGACGGCTAGTGAGGGCTTCGCGGCCCTCACTTGGCCTCACCTTGGCCTTGCTGCGGTCGGTGAGGCCAACGCGGCCCTCGCCAGGCCTTGCCGTGGGCGAAGGCGGCCATCGCCCGCGGCAAGGCTAGGGCGAGGCCGAGTGAGGGCGTGCAAAGCCCTCGCTAGCCGTCGGCGAGGGTTGCAGCCCTCGCCTGGCCTCGCCCAAGGTTGCGGGCAAGGCGACTTCACCGGAATCTAGGCGAGGCTAGCCTCGTTGGCCCCTCGCTCGCGGCCTTGGGAGAGGCCGAGCGAGGGCCGTGACCCTCATTGCGGCGGGCGAGGCGGGGGCTCGCCCGGTGGCCGGGAGCCTCACTAGAGGTTGGTCGGCCACCGCTGGAACAATCCAAGGAGGAAGAAAAAAAAAAGGAAAAAGAAAAGAAAAAGGAAATAATAATAATAAAATATTTAAAAATTGCCACATCAGCGTTCGGTTACCGGTTGATGTTCATGTTATCACCGGTAGGCCAAAATTGGCTGGATGAATTGAATTGTACCGATAAAAAAATGTTTAGTCCAAACTGAAGGTTTTAGTCCTATTGAAAATTTTAGGCAATTGAATTGTTACTCCTACCAAGTCCTTAATTAAGTTTAGGTTTATGACTTTTTTGATACTTTTCCCACTTGGGAAGTCTACCTTTAGAGAATCATCTATATTGAGAAATTTGTCGTGAGAATTTAGATTAAGACAACCATCAAGATAATCTCAGTGGCCGTTTTCTTTTTCCATTTATCATCATCATCATCATCATCCAATTACCAGAGGTCTATGAAACATCTTGCAAATCATACTGCAAATCTCAACTTTGGAGCTTCACGATTGTCCCACCTGATCAAGTTGAATTGTATCTACCACAGTTCAGGGAACATTAAAATACTTAGATCTTTGATACCTGCATACTAGCCAGTTGACGGGAAAAAAAAATCGATGTTTATAGTTTTGGAATTGTGCTAGTTGAGCCATTGACAAAGAAGAAGGCGCTCTCCTTCAATCGACTTGAAGAAGAGAAGAGCTTGGCCATGTACTTTCTTTTGACATTGAAAGATGACTATTTTAGCTTGTTAAGAAGCTCATTGCAAAATGAAGACAATAAGCGAGGAAAGTTACCAATTAGGCAAGAATATGCTTGAGATTAAAGGTGAGGAGAGGGCAATTATGAAGGAAGTGGCAGTTGAATTTGATGGAATTAAGGCAATGGCTAACCATTTATGTGTTGATATCGATTTAAATCTAGAAGAGATGGTTCATTTACTTGTAGAGACGACTGATTTAATTGTTTATGCAAATAGTACTGAGATAAGAAATACTAGGTATACTAATAGCATGAAAAACCATGTCATACAACCTCTCAATAGTGGCTCATGAGAAGATCATAATCTAGCTTACATGTGACTTGCACATGAGAGAAGGTGTTGAAGTATGAACTTGCATGTGACTTGTATGTGAGAGGGGGTGTTGAAGCATTGTTCAACATCACTTGATAACAAGTCTTAAATGCTCTTTATATTTATGAAGTTTACTTTCACCTATCATCTTAATATTTTTGGGTTGGACTTAATATTAATTGGAAAACCATTCCAGCATGGACAAGCCATATGCGTAATTGAATTCATCAAGATGACTATAAGAAAATATAGATATAGCAAAACTGGAGTTGACGGCTTGGAACATGTCGATGATTTCATCAGTCTATGTTTAACAAAACTTGTCCTAACAAAACTTGTCTTTCAAACAGGTATTTGTGTGGGCACAATAGTGTTTGTCATTTAGTGCAGGCTTTTTGTAATTAAGACTCAAGAAAGTAAAACTCATCAAGCTCAAAGAACAATACGTAAAACAAAATGGTGGCTTGCTTATGTGATAATAATTACATGAACATGACAGAACCCGGAACCACAATGCCGCGTGATAGAACCCAGAACCACAAAGATGCATGATAGAACCCAAAACCACGAATGTCGCGAAAATCTTTAGTTGTAAAGAGTTAGAGAAGGCCATCATGCATTATGATGAAAGCAGAATAGTTGGCCGGGGAAGATACAAGATTGTTTACCAGGGATATTGCCAAATAATATGGTATGTTGCAATTAAGAAGTGCAAGCTTGTAGATAAAAGCCAAATTGAGCAGTTTATTAATGAAGTTATAGTACTTTCCCAAATTAATCATCGAAATGTAGTCAAGCTATTAGAGTGTTATTTAGTGTATAAGTTCGTGACTAACGGGACTTTGTACGATTACATCCACAGTCCGAACAACACCTCCAAGACGTCTTGAAAAACCGAGTTAAGGATCGCCTTGAAAACTGCACAAACCATATCATATGTACACTCCGTAATTTCCATTCCCACAATCCATCAAGATATCAAGATATCAAATCAACAAACATCTTCTCGGAAGCTAATTATTTTGCTAAAATATCCAGCTTCAAAGCTTCACGATTAGTCCCACATAATCAAGCTGAATTATCTACTATGGTTCAAGGAACATTGGAATACTTAGACCCTCAATACCTACACACTAGCTAGTGTCATTTTTTTTAAAAAAGTTCGTGTTTCATGTAGGTGTTGGTGTGTGCATAATGGTGTTGTTATTCAATGCAAGCTTTCTGTATTTAAGACACAAGAAAAGGAAACTCATCAAGCTTAAAGAACAATACTTCAATTACATGAATGTGACAGAACCACAAATGCTATGAAAATCTTTAGTGCTAAAGAGTGATAACCTATGTAGCACGGACACTCTCCGAAAGCCTCCGTGTCGTGTCCGACACTCCGACACGTGTCCGACACGCTCCGACACGTCCCGACACGCTCCGACACGCGGTCAACGAGTGTCGAAAAATCTGACACGTGGTCAACTCTCTTCGACACGCTCCGACACGCGAGTCCAGAATTCCGACACGTGATTCCGACACGCACGGGGTCAATTTTAAAAATTTCTAATACTTGAGGGGTCAAAATATAAATATACACAAAAGAAGTAATAAAAGAAGTAATAAAATTGCTATAAATATACACGCACGGAGTCAATTTTTTTTCTTTTCAGTTTTTTTTTAATAATTGTTTTAGTTTTTTTAAAAGTCTTTTACTATGAAAGAACTAATAAAAAATGATAAATATGATAAATAAATAAATTTAAAAATATCATTTCAACATTGTTCTTTAAACAATGTTTTTTTCCTCTAAGTTTTATGTATTATTGTAACAAATTAAAATAATGAATTATATTATTTAATATTTTTTGTGTAAATTAATTCTAGGCTATTTTTTTTATTTATGTATTTATATATAAAAATATTTAATATATAGCGTGTCGGAACGTGTCGAAATTCTCTATTTTTAAGAAATGACGTGTCGGCGTGTCGTGTCGTGTCGTGTCACGTGTCACGTGTCCGTGTCGGTGCTACATAGGTGATAACTCTATAAAAATAGAGTTATTTTACCTATTTTAGGCAACAATTAATATGATATCTATGAGAAAATATTTGGATTTTTTATGATTATTCGAATTTTCCTTGTTTATGCAGAATAATGAGATATGGAAAAGATGAGGAAAATAATGGAAAAAATTATGAATTCAAATAAAAAAGCAGTGAAATATGGATATCAAATTAAGGAATCCTTGATTTTGTTCCCAAATGTTATCTGCAAGTGTTAGAAAATAGATATTTTGGATATATTCTATAAATAGGAGAACATTGAGAGCTTGAGAGAGAGCAGCTAGGTTTTTGTTAAATTGTTTTTCATCCTTCTGAGAGTTTTTCAAGTATTTTGAAGAGAAGACAAAAGTAGTGAAAAATTTCTTATTATTTGATTCAAGATGCTGGGTTTGATTTATATTTTTATTTCTTCTTCTGTTATGTTCTAATTTTCTTTTGTTAGGGCTACGATGTAGCTTAACCATGATGATCTAAATTTCATGATTTTTATGTTTTGCAATTGATTTCATTCACGTGAGATATATATTATTGTGCATAATACTTTTGAGTAATTGACCACCACTTGAATGATCTGATATGCATGTTTGAGACTGAAAAGTGATAATATACAATTGCTCACTATAATATATAACCATGAATTAAACGTGGATAGAGATATACCACTTTATTTGTGTAGCTTTTGGTGATAAGGTGATCCAAAAGACTCATCGTAAACCAGGAATATTCATAGTTTTTAATGTACTTATGTTTATTTTAATTCACATAGAGATATAGTGGATTAATAAACTGAGTAGGTTTGCTATACCTAAAAATAGGATAGTAAATAGATTAGGAAATTCCACTATCACATGTTTGATATCGTTATTGTACCCACAATAATCTAAAATTCATATCTAGTTGTTATGGTGAAATCGGATGCTCTAACATATTTATCCGATCGATTTACTGCATTTAGTCTACAAATTTCATTTTTAATTTATTCTCAATTATATTTTGATCTATTAAATAAATTTTAGAATTAATCTATTTTAGTATTTAATTAGTTTATTAATCATCGATCTCCATGGGACGATACTCTTTCTTATCATTATATTATTTGTTTGACCCGTTCACTTGCATTTAAAATTTTACGAACAAAGAGCTAGAGAAGGTAGTGCTAAAGAGTTAGAGAAGGCCACTGTGCATTATAACAAGAGCAGAATAGTTAGTCGAGGAGGATACAACACCATTCACCAGGGAATATTGCCAATTAAGAAGTGCAATCTTGTGGATGAGAGTCAATTCGAGCTGTATATTAATGAATTCATAGTGCTTTTCCAAATTAATCATTGAAATTAGGGTGTTGGTTGGAAAGAGAAGCGCCTTTGTTTGTGCATAAATTCGTGAATAATGGAATTTTGTACGATCACATTCACGGTCCAAACAAATCCTCCAAGATGTCTTAGGAAACACGATTGAGAATCACCTGAAAACTGCATAAGTCCTATTGTATTTGCACTCCATAACTTCAATTCCCATAATCTATCAAGATATCAAGTCAATGAACATCCTCTGAAATGCTAATTACATTGCGAAAATCTTCGACTTTGGAGCTTCACGATTAGTCCCCCTTGATCGAGCCAAATTGTTAATATGGTTTAGGGAATATTAGGATACTTAGACTCTCAACACCTACACACCAATCAGTCTCATTTGTTTAACAAAACTCGTGCTTCATGAAGGTGTTGGTTTGGGCGTGGGCATATGGTGTTGTTATTCAGTGCAAGTTGTTTGAATTTGAGATTCAAGAATAGGAAAATCATCAAGCTCAAAAAACAATACTTCAAGCAAAATGATGGATTGCTTATGTAATAATAATTACATGAATGTGACGGAACCACAAAATGTTAATTTTTTTTTTTAATAACTTTTGACCTCACTTTTTTTCACCAAATTGTTGACTTTTCATATGCCCTACAATTTTTTTAAACAACTAAATACCACAACTAAAAATCGTTCCACCTTTGGAATAATTACCCAGTAGTCCTAAACTTATATTACTAATACCAAATAATTCTAAACTTTTCAATTTTATCAATTTAGTCTTAAACCTTTTTAATATAATCCTTCCAAATAATTACCGTCAAAAATTGTTGATGTGGCATCTAGTCATTCCTAGTCATCTCATGTGGTATGCTGATGTGGACAAAAGCAATTTCTGATGACAAGTAACCCGAATGACCACATCGAAATTTCTTCATCCAGAACTACAAACCCTCAAGTCTTCGGCAACTGACGAAATGATGGACGACGGTGGTGGATAGTATAGCGATTGGGAAGACAAAAACTTCTGATGATACAAAAAGTTAAAGAATTTAATTTTTGAGACCATTAAGAAAATGGTAGTTTAATTTTCTGCTACTTTTACTATAATTTAACATATTTTTCTAAAATGTTACTTCTATAATTTTTCTTTTCAAGTGGGAACAAGTATCTTTTATTACCAATAACATAAGAAAAGAAGAAAATATGATAGATTTAGTCAACTAAAGTTCAAATATTTCAGTTGTTAAGATTTGAGGCCGGAGTTATTCTGTTTTTACTGAATATGGTAAAAGTTACAGATTTTGGCACTAAGACATTTTACATAATCTAGTAATTAGTTATATTATGTTAAATTTGGCTTCTAGGCTTCAGAACGATATGCCTGAAACTTTAAGCAACGACCCCATAAAGATCATGCAACGGTTTTTGGCGTTGCGTAAAGCAAATCTTGTCGGTGATGCTTTAATAAAACTTGGGTATTATAAGGTGTTTCTCCATCGTAATCTCCCTTTGACCTTGTGTGGCAATGCTTCTTTGTCACGATGCTATCACCATGCGGGGATTAAAGAGAAGAGAACTACATTAATTTCGCTATTGCTATGTTGATTATCCATTGAAATTGGCTTGCTTGTGTCACGAATTCGAAGTTAGTTACGAAGGATTCCGGGTATTAGAGCTATATGCGACCGCGATGACATGAACATACAAACCGAAAATACTGTACGTATAGTTGGCAGGGGTCGCAATGCGAGCCCACCCACCACCTCCTATAAAGCCAAGCCGATGACCGCCGTCGTCGCTGCTTTCTCTTCTCCTCCGTACCCATACATTTAGCGACAAGGCCTGAAACAAGAATGAGGAACGGGCGGGATGCGGCGTTGCGGTTCATGCATCGCTGAATCCGACTGCTTCTTCAAAATGGGGATCACGGTCTATGCTGGAAGTGCTTTGTACGTGGAAGCTTTGGCGAAGTTTAATGCAACTTGCGACTTGCATCTTCAACTCGTTTATTTGCTACGATTTAGCTCCATCTAGTTAAAATTGGTCCTTGGTTAGCCATTTCAATTTGTGTAAAAGTGGCGAAAATTCCTAGGCCTTGTAGCACAGCGGATGGTTTGGCAATATCCACCATAAACATAGATTAAGAACAGAAATTGCAAATCACAGCTCGAAACATAACATAATATTCCATGTACAATGGATGGTTCAATTCAATTAACCTAATCTTATGTTTTCCATGCTGTGATGTGCTTTATTTAAAAAGGGCATATAAATTTTGGGGGAAAATGTCGGAAATAGTCTCTATATTTTTTTCAATGTCCAATTTCGTCTCGAACTTTTCAATCGGCTCAATTTGGTCCCCCGAACTATTGATAAAATGTCCGATCTAGTCCTTCAACTTTCGAATGGCTCAATTTGGTCCCGAACTATTAATAAAATGTCTGATCTAGTCCCTGAACTTTCGATCGGCTCAAGATAGTCCTCGAACTATGATGAAATGTCGATTTAGTCCTTAATTACTATTTTTTTTTTTTTTTCCTTTTTTTTTTTCCTTTTTTTTTTTCCTTTTTTTCCCTTTTTTTCCGTTTTTTTCCTTCTTTTTTTTCGCTTTCCCTCTGCCGGAGCCGGCGGAGGGCCGGCGTCCGGCAGGGAGCCCCTCGCCGGCGTCCCTCGCAAGCGGGCGAGGGGCCCTCCTCGCCGGCGTCTGCGCGGGGCTCTCCCTCGCCAGATCTGCGAGGGAGAGCCCCTCGCCCGCTTGCGAGGGACGCCGGCGAGGGGCCCTCGCCCTCGCCCTCGCCGGCGTCGGGCGAGGGCTCTCCCCGCAGACGCCGGCGAGGACGGCCCCTCGCCCGATCTGCGAGGGGGAGCCCTCGCCGAGTCGGGCGGGGCTCCGCAAGATCGGCGAGGGACTCGCCCGCAGGGACGCCGGCGAGGGGCCCTCGCCGGACGCCGCCCTCCGCCGGCTCCCGGCAGAGGGAAAGCGAAAAAAAAAAAAAAAAAAAGGAAAAAAGAAAAAGAAAAAAAGGGCAAAAAAAATGGAAAAAAAAAAAAAAAAAGAAGAAGAGAAAAATAGTAAGGAAGGACTAGATTTGACATTTTATCATAGTTCGGGGACCAACTTAAGCCGATCGAAAGTTCGACTAGATCGGACATTTTATTAATAGTTTAGGGACCAAATTGAGCCATTTGAAAGTTCGAGGACTAGATCGGACATTTTATCAATAGTTCGAGGACCATCAATTCAATCAACCTAATCTTATGTTGAGTTAAAATATATGTGATGTGCTTTATTTAAAAAGGGCATATAAATTTTAGGATGTCGACACAAATGGATGATTAAAGTGGGCGTTGTCTTTCGGCGAATCAATAATTTCATCCGACAATGTCCAACTGCAACGTGACAAACTCGTAAGAACATGCCTCCTAGGGACAACACTGAAAGCTCCAAATGTAGATTCCAAGCTGACGTTGCGACAGCTTTGGGCTTGTTAAGCTGTAGTCGAGCCTTTTTGTTCAGGTAACAGAAGATCAATTATTAATGTAGAAACAGATTTAGAAAAGAAAATGTATCAGCTTTGAGCTGCGGAGGTATTCCCTAAAGATGGTATTTTCATGGAAAAAAAGTTCCGATTGCTCTTTTGATTGGAAAAATTATCTAAAAAGCTTTAAATCTATTGCACTTTTATTAATTCAGTCATAAATTTTTCAATTTTATCAATTGAGTCTTAAATATTTTCACATTTCAATTGAGTTTATTTGGTCAATTTTGATTGGAAATCACTAACCTGGATACCGATCATCGTACATGACACGGGTGGTGATGATGTTGATAATTTTTAAGAATATTTTAATATTTTCTTTTATATTTTCTTTTTGTTATTTCTTTTTCCCTCTCCTAGTCACCATTGTGCCTCATCGATGGTTGGTGGAAGAGGGGTGGCGTTCACATCAGCGATTTTTTGATCAAAATTAACAAAACGTGAAAATATTTAGAATTTAATTAGCAAAATTGACAAGTTTAGGACTAAATTGATAAAAGTGCCTTAGATTTTAGATTTTTGGACAATTTTCCTCTTTTGATTGATAGATTATAAACATGAACATTGTTCATATTTATGTTTGATTAAGTTTGCATGTACCAAAGACAAGATTTGAGTGAACTTTATTGGATGAGGGGTAGAGAAAAAAATATAACATTAGTTGAAACGATGGAGTTGAAAGGACATAAACTAATTGTTATCCGTGGCCGGAAATCCCCATTGTTAAAGGGTGAGAGGTGCCGCCCTTATGAGACCAATGACCTATGCCGAGGAAGGTGGGGATAGGTGCTGCCATACCACTGAAGAAACAATTTTTATATACATATTTAAAAAAAAAAAGAAATTACATATGGATAGATAGACATATTTGAATTAACTCATTTAGATATTATCCGCTTTGACCATCCCATCCCATGCTGAACCTAATGGTTTTGTCCTTTTGTGTACAAGTAGGTACTTCTCAAAAAGATTGAACATCCTAGTAGTGCTCTCATCTAAGCATGCTTAACACTAGAGTTTCATTACCAAACATTTTCGTTACAACAAAAGATGTCTCCATGAGTTAATTCTAATTACACATATATAACTCAAGAACGCTCTCTTCTTTTTTGGTGCATAGTACACTTCATTTCTCCTCTCTTGCCATTCTCGAAACAGCTGTCGGGAGATGTTCCTTATCCAAAGTAATATCTTCTTCAACAATAGCAGTAGGCAGATGAAACCCCCAAGAGTGAGGCCTAGGTATCTAAAGCTATAAACCACGGACTCACAGCCCAGGGCCACAAACGAAAAGGACACAAAATGGCCAAAAGGCCCAAATACCGGGCACACTACATTGGCCCAGTGGGCTTAAAAAAGCCCAATCACAAAAGCCAACTAAGCCCATGTGGAAGGGGCGGTTCATGGGCCGAGTCCTTCAAAGTTTAACTGTTGACCCGAAAATTGAGTTTCCCTTTCAAGCAAATATATATTTCAAAAGTCATGTCGGCATTCTCTTTTTAGCGCGGTAAATTCTAATTGATGACACGGGTACGGGAGGTCCGACCATAAGCCAATCTTATTACCGTGAGGTTTCATATAGTTAATTGAAAAATATTTTCTTAAAAATGATAAAAATAATAAATGGAGTAACATAAAACATTTCTTTCAAGAATATATATATTTAAATTATACATTTTTTTGCAAGTGTTTATTCAAACTTCACTCTGGTTCGATCGAGCTTCTCGCGTGATTCATGCCTTCTGATAGCTTTCTTTTTCTTTTTTTTTTTCTTTGGCCACTGACATAAAAAAGCAACCTTTATTCCGCGGTTCTTGTGGCCGATCAGCACTCGTACTCGTACTCGTACTCCACTCCAGTCCGCCATTGCTGGAGCTGCGGTGCACATGGGCACGACCGAAAGAGGAGAGCAGAACCCATTGTTAGCATCTCCATCCCATGACGAAGATGAACGCCGGGAAGAGAAGGAGGACGACCCAGTTCAGGTGGGTCTGCTCAGCCGGACGCTGTCGGAGTCGAAGGAGCTATGGCGGGTCGCCGGGCCTTCAATCTTCAGTCGGGTGGCCCTGTACTCCATAACCGTCGTCACTCAAGCCTTCGCTGGCCATCTCGGGGACATCGATCTCGCGGCCATCTCCATTGCCACCACCGTCATTATTTCCATCAGCTTCGGGTTCTTGGTTCGTGCGCTCTCGCTTTTCTCCTCACCCATTTTTCCTTCGGTTGCGGAATGAGCGATGACGGGTGGAAACAAAGAGTTAGGTTTGTAGAAGTTGAAAACTTGTGTGCATGGCTCTGTGCATCTGCATTTTTGTTGTAGTTATTAGAGTCGGGTCTGGATGAATGGGCTTTGAATCAAATTGAAATTGCATTCTTTATCTCTTTCTAAAGTCCGGGAGTTTATGAATTTGCATGATTTCATCAATTATTTTGTGACATGGGACTAGTTAGCTTGTTAAAGTGGGGGCTAAATTAGAAATTGTTTTGATAGTGGTGATACTGGTTGTTGGAAGTGGCGGCTGAAATATTTGGGGTGGCGGAGGTGGGTAGATGAGGGTTGGAAATGGTGATGATATCCTGAAGGTGATGGTGGAGGTGACCCTAATGGTGCTAGAGTCGGTGATGTGGTGGTGACAGAAATGGGATCTGTATGGCAGTCGTCATGGTGGCAGCAGCGGTGATGAGACTGATGATTTGGCTTTGGTTATGATAATAATCGTATGATGGAGGGAGGTTTTGATTTCACATTAGAATCTTAGTTCCTTGATTTTAGCAATCAAATTGGATTGATAAATGTCAATAATTTGGAATAGCAATCAAAATTCAAATTACTGCTGTTACAAATAATGAGTAATCAGTGGAATTGTAAAGGAGAAGTGTCTTTAATAGCAGTACTTATGTTTGATTCATAGAGAGGGATGCTCAGATTGTCCCTAATTCAAACTTTTGGGCTGCTTGTCTAGCTGGGCATGGCTAGTGCTCTGGAGACGCTATGTGGTCAAGCCTATGGAGCCAAACAGTACCGGATGCTAGGCATATACCTGCAGCGTTCCTGGATAGTTCTATTCGCATGCTCAATTTTATTGCTACCTCTTTTTGTTTTTGCTACTCCAATTCTGAAGCTCATTGGCCAGTCCAGCGCAGTGGCTGAGCAGACGGGTGTGGTGGCTATTTGGTTAATTCCATTCCACTTGTGCTTCCCATTCCAATTCACGTTACAGAGGTTCTTGCAGAGCCAACTTAAGACTGCAGTTATTGTATGGGTCTCAGGGGGATCTCTTGCACTCCATACGCTTATTAGTTGGCTTTTTGTTTACAAATTGAGAGTTGGGCTTGTTGGAACGGCTTTAACTATTGACTTCTCCTGGTGGGTTACAGTCCTTGGTATGTTTGGTTACACTGCTTATGGTGGTTGTCCTCTTACATGGACTGGATTTTCAACTCAGGCCATCGTTGGGCTGGGGGAGTTTTTAAAGCTCTCCATTGCTTCAGGAGTCATGCTCTTGTACTCTCTCTCTCTCTCTCTCTCTCTCTCTCTCTCTCTCTGTGATATTCATTACAGATTTGTTAAACATAAAATGTGGAATATACTAGAGTCTCTTTGTAAGCATAGAGTAATCGGCTATGCATATAACTTTTTAACTTCTAGTTATTATATGCGGAAGTCAGAATCGTGAAAATTTAAAAAGTCGCAGCTTAATAAGCATCAGAACATGGCGAAACTGTAGTAGCACAGCACAAAATGTAAGCCACCGACATTTGATAGAGTCTGTATTTATAGTTTGTGGTTTTTGTTTTCAGGTTGGAGAATTTCTATTACAGAGTACTAATCATAGTGTCAGGGTATTTAAACAACTCAGAGGTTGCAGTTGATGCCCTGTCCATTTGGTTGGTTAACTTATGATAATAGACTATTAATATGAGTGGTTTGCAATTTCTCTGATATTGCGGTACTGTTCTCATGCTTTACGTTGATTGACAGCATTACTATGTTTGGCTGGGAATCAATGATTGCGCTGGGATTTTTGGCTGCAACTGGGTAGGATTACTAGTCTCTCATATATATGTGTGTGTGTGTGTGTGTGTGTGTGTGTGTATTTTTTAAAGGACTTTCAGTCCATAGACATTTTCAAATGGCACAGCATCAGTGAATTTTATTATATACATTTCACATCTATAATTTTGTGCTGCCAGAGGAAATTAGCTCCCTTTCAGCTAGAAAAAGATGTTTTTTAGTACATATACATGTGGCAACTTGAAGTTAAATACGCATACAACCATTTTGCTCAATAGATGCTCGGACTGACACACCCAAAAGCGAGTGACATGAACTACAGTCCCTCGAATTTTGAATGTCATTATGGTTTCTCCATTAGTTGATTTCATCCATGGAAGGGACTTTGTGAAAAGCAAAATTTGCATGTCAAAGAAGGTTGAAGGAGGGAGCCATGTGCTTTTCCTTCTTTCGGTACCTCTTGTATTCTTGCTCAACCGTGAGAAAATATAACCTTCTCATCATGCTGAACCTGTGTGCGGACTGTTTTGAACCTTTTTCTCATAGCGATATCTTTTCCATATCTTTCATGTGAGTTGGGTTACATGAAAGACTTTAAACATAAAATATGCATTGCTTTTTCATACTGCTCTAGGTAAGAAAAATAAGTTATGAGAACGATGAGTAAAAACTATTGTCTATGATGAATTTACAGCGAAAAGTTAAGCAGAAACTTTTTCTGCAATGAGCACAGGTTGAGTTTACAATTATCTTGCATCTATAGTCTATATTTCTTATGTTTGCAAGATGGGATTGACTCATACATACCAGTAATTCTCTAGAAGTTGCATGGAACCATCATCTAGAATGCTCTTTCTAGTGACTTTTTTTGTTTGGTAAACTCCTAGTGACTTGATTGTGTTTTTTTCTGTGCTTAAAATCTTCCAAAAATAAGCTGGAAAGTCCTCTGGATAATCATGTTATTATTGTGGATACCCTTCTGCTGAGACAGCTTCCCTGCCATGGAACCACAAAATTGCAATCAGGGTGTATATGACTTTCATAGATTCTGAAATTGTCTGCAGAAATAGGCTGATTTAGAATATTATTTAGAAATTGTCAAAGAAGAGCAAGAAAAAAGGAGTGAAAATTGTCAACTTCAATTTTCATCTAGGTGTGCATTTTTGTAAAAGCATTACTATGTAAATAATTTCACATAGAATTCTCTTTGAGCATTTTCTTTTAGCATACTTAATGTGGAACTAGTCAATTTTGAAGGGACTGGCTAGGCTACTGGTATCACATGGAAAATCAGTGCCTTGAAATCTGAAAAATTCCTCTGTTTGATTACCCAATAACGTCTTCTGAGAGCGCTTGTTGAGAAGACCTTTTATCTCTAGGGTTTAGGCATGATACCTTTACATCACTAGGACAAAAGCCTCTTTCCTCTACTCTCTCAAAGTTGATTACATCCAAGATAGCTTTCTGGTGCAAGTTGTGACCATTTTCACATTCAAATGAAAGACATCATATCTGCAAGCAAATATAACTCACCTTAGTCTATTAGTCTGTTCTCCTTCTGAGATG
This sequence comes from Eucalyptus decipiens, assembly GCA_014182575.1. Classification (NCBI taxonomy): domain Eukaryota; kingdom Viridiplantae; phylum Streptophyta; class Magnoliopsida; order Myrtales; family Myrtaceae; genus Eucalyptus; species Eucalyptus decipiens. Next base: position 57,715,173 of record CM024614.1, on the reverse strand, counting down.
TATTTAACTTCTCAACTCAGAGTCCGGGTAGCAAATGAGCTAGGTGCAGGCAATGCGAAGGGTGCCAAATTTGCTCTGCTGGTGTCGTTGTTCAGCTCACTGGTGGTGGGGATACTCTTCTGCACTATTGTTATTGCTTTCAACAAGAAGCTTGCAATGATCTTTTCCTCGAGTGTTGCTATTATAAACATGGTCAATGAGCTAGCAGTATTATTGGCATTCACCATTCTGTTCAATTCGATTCAACCAGTACTGTCAGGTAATTCAACAGGTTATGTAGAGACTTAAGATTTTGTGACCACAAAATACTTACATGGCCCAGTGATTTTCAGGTGCAGCTGTTGGATCTGGTTGGCAAGCATTAGCAGCTGTGGTTAACATTGGTAGCTATTACTTAATTGGGGTTCCCCTTGGAGTTCTCTTTGGTTGGTTTTTGAGTTTTGGTATCACGGTACGACCTCGGAATTTATACCTGTTTCAAATTAAACTCCTAACATAAACCATTAAAATGGATTCTTCCTCCTACAAGTGAGGTCAGTTGTTTTTTCACAAGAATATGCTCCATTTCATGCCACGTTGTCAAATTTGTGTCCAAATAGTTAGGAGGCTCTGTATTTAAGATTGAACTCGAGCTTATTTGGTATTCTTCCCTACGATTTTTCCAAAGTGCAAATTGGCCACACAGTATGAGGCATTGCTCCCATGAGGTTTCAATTTTCCCAATTTCCAGTCCAAACTCCTGATTCAGCTCAATATCTTTTATTGCACAGGGGACATGGGCTGGGATGATCAGTGGAACTGTGGTCCAGACATTGATATTAGCACTTATCACTGTCAAATGTGAATGGGAGGAGGAGGTAAGAGACTAAGGGCCTGTTTTTTTCCTTAAAAAGTTCACATTTTCTGTTCTAGTTCTAATTTGAGAATGAAATTTCCCATAAAAATGTGTTTGGTGTACTCTTGAAAATGTTTTCAAATGAAAACGTGGTGGAACTCAGTTTCAGATTTAAGTCAGAGAAATGAAAACAATTTCTTTTTCTATTTTTCACAATTTTCAATGCTATATGGAAAGATTTCATGGAGAAACCAGCTCACTTTCTTCCCGTCATCTTTCACAACATGTCTCAAACCCAGAAAAGAAGAAACTCCTAAGATCAATTATCAATACCCATTTAAGCTCCCCTTCCTTGCACATAATCACAAAATCAACACAATGAAGGGTGATTTTGGCCAAAAAACAAAAAAAAAAAGAAGTTTTGGAAAAGTGAGGCACATGGAGAAAGAAAGAAAGATAGTGCCCTTCTTGTTCTTGCTGGAGGTGGCCAGTGCAAAATTGATGAGGTTGCAATGAGAGACGTAATCATCGCAGATTTGCTTGTCACAGTGAAGAGTTCAATTTTTTTCCACTTCTTGTTCCTTCCTTTTAGAGAAATGCTGAGTATTCTCAGCCCATAAGATTGGGGTACTTGGTTTGTTAGGGAATTTGCGGCTCAGGAACTCATTATCTATTCAAATACCACCAATTGTGTGCAAATTGTTTTGCATTAGGATAAGTTGCACAAGCCAAAGGCTTGAACTTAATTGGTGTTCCATGGGTCCTTTAGGTGGCTGAAACGCTCCAAAGAAACGTTTTGGAACACTTCTGTACAGATTTTGTTCTCGAAACAAAAAAATAACAAAATCGCGTTTGGTTGCGTTTTATTTTTTTTTGTGCCGGAACGAAATAGGAAAAAAAAAAACACAAAAAAGTTGTTTCGAGAAAAGAAACACTTCTTGAAGCCAAAAAAGAACAAAAATTCTCTCTTCTTCTTTTTTTCTTTTTTTCTTTGGCCGGCGACGCTGTCGAGGTCGGCGACTCGCCGGAGCGTCGCCGGCCCCGGCGAGGCTCGGGCTCGCCACGCCAACGCCGAGCCTCGCCTTGGGCCGGGCGAGCTCGGGCTCGCCCCTCAGGTGTGTTTGTGCCCCTGGTTTACAAATAAATAAATAAAAGAGTGGTCTGCAAAATTGGTCTACTAACTTGTGTGGCGGATTGCATTTGAACCTTTAAACAAGTAATTCACACTTGATGCTCGATAAAAGTAGTACACTAATGGTTTAAATGAGTTTAGTATGCCTAGGATCTTTCTTGTTTTTTTGAACTCCGTTCTTTGCTTGGCTGGGTAAGATGTCACTGCTAGCTTTTGCACCTCAGCTAACTCTGCCAAACCACGGAACTTAGCCTTCAACACATGCTTTTTTCTCTGGTGCATTGAGATAGAGAACCAAAACCATGCCCACTAGCCCATCTGTGCTTGAACTTGCACAGATGCCCATCCGTTTATCAAACAGTTCCCAAGCGTGTTTTCTGATATGTATGTCATTTGCAGGCTCGAAAAGCTAAGACTCGTGTGAGGAATGAGGCGGGTTTGATTGGAGATATCTGATGTGCTGTATGCAATCGCATGATTGATGAGGCTTGTATGGCGGTAGCATTGTAAATCTCAGGAGGACAACCATGGAGTATCATTCCGATTGATTTTCAGGGATGGATGTAATTCATATTTCATGCAGAACCAAAGAGAGTCAAACCATTGTTGGTCTTAAAGCTATTATTATAGGCAAGCTATACAGAGGTGGGTACATCCCAACTCCCTTGAAAATCAGGAAACAAGCTATTGGCATATCCCATGATGTTTGTATAACTTGCTAAGGTTGTCCGTTTGATTGTGGGTGGAAGGGGGTACTGGTGTGGTTTAGTTTCCATCCATGGCTTGTTAAATACCACTCCAAAATCCCGATGTACAATTTTATTCGCTAAAAGCATATTGGCCTTGCACGATATTCACGTCATTGAAGGTTGAGCGGTCCACATGTTTCGGGAGCATGTGAGAAGGAGCTCTTTATCCACTGTCAACGAGCCTCTTTATATAGTTTGGTGGTTCATCCAAATGTAGTCTATGCAATTAGAAATAGACATTATCTGTGGCAACTAGGAGCAATTCCTAAATTATATCCATAACTGTTGTACAGAAATGAAATTTGAGATTTAAAGTATGTCATATATTAATTAAGCATTTACAAATGTGTGAGGTGTTCCTAATATTTTTTGGCATTTCATAATTGATCCTTGCCTAGAGGTCATGAACACGACATTCAATGTTTCTGAGCCGTTTAAGCCTTTTTCTTCTATATGTTGCACTTCGTATTGTTAAATTACTGTGCTTACAAAATCGTTAGTAAAATTGTGTCATTTTTGTTGGGAGAAGATGTTCATTCATATAAGAACTGCATAATTTCATGAGTCTTTACTAATTCTTTCAAACGATGTCTCTTAAGTCGCAAGACTCGCAACTATACCATGAAAAGACGCAATACTTATATATATATATATAGTATATATGTGCTCTTAATTAATAAATGTGAGCCCACAGATTTTAGCAGCTGAATTGTACAGTTCTCACGCGATTTGTCAAAATGGAGGGGCTCACATGTTTCCAAAACATGTTAGAATAGTTGCCATCGAGCTGAAGATTTATATTTTTTTTGCTCTGAAAAAGAAAGATGGATCGGTTGAAGTAGAAAATTAACGTGGAAGAGTTTTGCTAATGAGTGCATTAATAAGAGATATTTTGATTTTTAGAGTATTGATCATACAAGACATAAGAAATATAGAAAATATCGAAAATTACAATCTTTTTCATATTTAGATTCTTAACAAGTACCTTTGGAAGATCTACTTAGGGCGCGTTTGGTGACGTTTTCACTCAAAATTGTTCAATGAATAAAAAAAAAAAAAAAGAATAAGTATTTTTATTCCTAACAATTTTTGACTAAATACGCGTTTGGTAAACTTCGTCCCGGGAATAAAAAATGAATGGAAACATGTTTGGTAGATTTATATTCTTTTTTATTTCTTTTAATTTTTAATATTTTTATTTTATTTTTCCTTTTTTCCTTTCTTTTTTCTTTTTTCTTTTTTTCTTCTTTTGGCTGGTCGTAGGCCTTTGGCGGACGGGCCAATGGAGCCCAATAGCCTCGCCCGGCCACGGGCAAGGCTCGCCGGCCCGCCGCAACGCCTCGCCGAGATCCGGGCAAGGCCGAGCTTGCCTAGCCACCGGCGAGGCTCGGCCTCGCCGGGGGCCGGTGAAGTCGCCGACCCTTGACGGCCGGTCGCCGGCCATGGCCGAGGCCGGCAACCGGCCAAAGAAAAAAGAAGAAGAAAAGAAGAAGAAAAGAGAAGAGAGAAGTGTTTCTTCAAAAGTGTTTCTAAAACAAGAAATAATTTTTTTTTTGTTTCTCATTTCCGTTCTTTTTTTTGTTAACAAAAGAGATTTCAACAAAAACGCAAACAAACGACACATCTTTTTTTTTTGTTCCTCGAGAACAAAAAAACAAAATTTCTATTCATAAACAAAAAAAAAGAAGAACATTACCATGCCCCTTAATGAAATGTTAAAAAGGAAAAGTCAAGTACGAGATAAGCTTACCAGCTGAAAAGAATAAAAAGAAAGAAACTTACCCGCCTGCCCCGTCCATCCTTTGGCGTTGATGTTCCTTCCGGTTCTCGGCACTTGGCCGGTTCTCGTCACCAGAGGAGTGCCATCACGAAATGTGTGAAATTTCCACTTGGAGATCAATCGACTTTCCATACACAAAATTCTCTCCGTCCCATATTTTGGAAACTTCGTTTTCTAAGCAAATAGATAAAATTTTCATCAATCGATTTGTATAACTTTAGCACAATAATCATGTCTTCATCACAATTTAGACTCTATTTAGTTCATGAAAAATGAATTTATTTATAAAAATGAATTATTTATAAAATAAATATTTATCCTCATTTTCGCGAAAAACGAGTCTTGAGTTGGCACAAAATTTCCTTTTAAAAAGTCAACACACACCACGTGATTAGAAAAGAAAATCTTGACATCCTTAAACGTGAAACAGGGAAACGTAATCGCAATGAAAAAGTAAAAGGTGAGAGAGAAAAGTACGTTGACCTCTCTATATAACGACGCCACCGTCTCCTCGCCGTTCGGCCATAGCCATCTCTCCGATTCAACCGCAACGCTTTCAGCTCTCCGTCTCCTCCGACCGCCATGGGCGCCAAAGCGTATCTCAGCCCGGACCAGCTCGAGTTCTTCAGCTCTCAAGGTTGCCCACCACCCTTCTTCGAGGACAAATTTCTCCTTGTTTTTCGCGAATCGAACGATGCAAGTTTGCTGAAGAGCGACGGCTCTGTTCTCCCGCAGGTTACCTGGTGATGGAATCGTTCGCTCGCCCCGAGGAAATCGATGCCATGATGAGGAGGATGGAACAGTTGGTCGACGAGTTCGACTGCTCCACCGCCTCCATCTTTTCTACCAAGAACCAGGTTCCGCATCCAAAGTTTCGAGCTTTTTGCTTCGTATTAAGTACCCATTTTTTTTTTCCCTCGCTCGGGGTGTTGGATCTCTTATCTCTGGCTTTGCAGCAGCAACACACCGACGATTATTTCTACGAAAGCGCCGAGAATGTCTCGTTTTTCTTCGAGGGTACGAGTCTTTCTTCCATTTTTCTGTGTATATGATGTGAATTATTTATCTTGGTCGGGAAATGATGATATTAATTGATTGATTTGTCAATTACCATTGTCTTGAACTTTTGTTTTTTTGGTTTTGTTGTACATGGTAGGTCTTAATGTCACCAAGACTAGTTTTTGATTATTGTGGCCCCTCTTCGTGCTTGTTGCCTCTGGAGAGTTCGTGGATAGGATTTTAATGGGATAGGATTGTGATATTCTGTCATTAGTGCACGTACCAACATCATTGCCGGAGTATCGCTTTTACTAATCCTGGTGAATTTTGACAGAGAAAGCATTTGGTGATGATGGGAACTTGAAGCAACCCAAGCAATTGTCCATCAATAAAGTTGGTCACGGTATGCTATCACTGCTAAATGATATGCTTCTGGTGCTGTCTTTTGCAAATGAACGGTTTCAAGTGCAAAATTTTGTTTTTTTATTTTTATTTTAATTTTTATTGAGATTGGTTCCAATGGTGCCTTCTTTCAGCGCTACATGAACTTGACCCGGTATTTAAAGCCTTCTCCAGCTCAGAAAAATTCTGTGGCATGCTGTTATCCTTAGGTTACAGAAGGCCTATCATCATTCAGTCAATGTACATATTCAAGGTACTTATCTTAGCCAATTATATTTCAGATCAGTGGGTAGCTGAGTATATAATATGGTGCATTCATTTTCACGGCAAGTTATTGATCTTAGTCTAGTTTCATTGGCCGATGGCCTAGTCTCTTATCATGGGTTCAGCTGGATGGTTGGTGGTTTACTGCATTTAGACGGCACAGCGTCCATTCTTCATTTGCGAATATCTGCTGCAAGAGCAGAATGTTGGCCATCTTCCTTTTAATTTGTATCTGTGACTAGAAGATGGATCTATGCCAAATCATTTTCAGGGACTTCCATTTGATGATACTTCCCTCAATCTTGTGCATAGACATTGCTTGCGTTTGTCGAATCACCAGGCAATTTTCTCCTTGTCCTTTAATAACCACTAGTTATATGCCCAGGCCTTCTCCAGATATTTAACTGGACCAATCTGGGTGTTGCACAGGCGCATATTTTTATTTCAGACAGTTCAAGGTGACCATCAGATTAATTAGAGTATTGTTATGTTCCTTTAAAATTTACAATAATCAGAGTCATTCTCAATCGTAATGTGAAAATCCCTCAACCCTGAAGGGTGAGCTCTTCATCACAAACTATCAGTTTGGGAAGAATAAATCCCCAGTTGTAAACACTATTTTCCTCTACAATTTCCTGCAATTAGGGCTGGAAAGATTCTACGTGATCCCGAGTTGGTAACCTTCGACATATTTCAATTTGTAGCTTCCAGTTTGCAGTGTTAATCTTCAATGTCATGCATCACTTAATTTGTTTTTTGTAATCAAAATCTTTTTGTTATTTGTGATTTCAATTGTCAATAAATTTATCGAATCCTTCTACTTCAATATCGCTTAAATCTACTATCCTCAAACCACCATTATCTATGGGATTTGAGCTTATATATAAATGAGATTGAAATTACTTGCAAAGTTTATGAAGAGATACTGATCTGATAAGGCTTATATTTGTACCAAATTTTGACCTGCTGGTGACGCCAATCATAGAATCACAGTTTGACCCTCTGTTCCTGTTGTTCCCCACTATTTTTCTATATCTTGTTTACAGTCACTGAATTTAATTACAAGCAATGTGTCCAACAGAAAACCTGCTGTAGATAATATCATTTTGGATATTCTTTCTGGGCCCCATTATAAAGAGAACAAAGATATAGGTGATTAGAGCAGGATCTGCATAAGGCCAGTGGTTATTGGAAAATTCCTATGTTGTTCTACCATCCATTTTTTCAAGGTCGTGGCTACTTTATGAATTTTCACTGATTATCTGCTCTTTTGCAATCTATAAGATATATGAGAGTATGTTTCAATATTTCATTTGCTAGCCCAATCATTGGCGGTTCTTTTTTTCATTTTTTTCCTTTTGCTTATCCTTCCCAGTATGTTATATAACTGTAAGCTTGACACATCCTAACATGTATGTGATTGGTGGATGGGTGCCAAAATATAGGTTTAGAGTTGGTTTGGGGTATGGAAATAAAAAATTCTCTTATACTCTGGCTGGCAAAGCACAACTGCTTTTCCTGTATAGGTGTGCAATCAATGCTACTTGATCCAGTATATAAACATGTGTAGGTTTGTACTATTGTACTGGGTATTATGTCCTAGGCCACCAGTTGAAGGTGCTTGTTGTATGAAGTGAAGATGTCTAGAAATGATGCTATGCTAAGATGATCTGAAAATCGATGTATGCCAAATTTCATTATAGCTTTTGCTGTTCTCATCTTTGCTTTCTACGAGATCATTTGTCTGGACTGGTTGAGATATGATCATGTGGGCAGTTGTTTGTCAGGATAGTTATCTTGCACATCTTGGCTAAGCCACAGTATCCGACTTAGCAAGTGACATATTCTTATGAATCCTTTATTCACTATTCTGTCAAAGGCATTTTATTTTCCAGTGGTCTTCCTAGTTCTTCTCACATTAAATTTTGCGCACAGCAACCGGGTATTGGAGGTGAAGTAGTGCCACACCAGGATAACTCATTTCTTTACACGGAGCCACCTACTTGCACAGGGCTGTGGTTGGCTCTAGAAGATGCAACAATAACCAATGGCTGTCTTTGGGCAATCCCTGGATCTCACAAGAGTAATATTGTCTTTTATGTCACTCATTTTTTTGCCTCGCAAGCATATTTCACTCTGAAATTAGATCTTATCTCTGATCTTTCATGTTTTCCAGATGGCCTTGTCAGAAGGTTTATTCGAGGTGAAGGGGGAGTTTCCTTTGATCACCCTTCCCCAACCTATGATAAGAAAGATTTTGTAGCAATTGAGGTTAAAGCTGGGTCTTTAGTTCTAATTCATGGCGATCTTATTCATCAGAGGTTAGTCTAGAAGTGTTTTTATTTTTTATTTTTGTTTTTGGGGACCTGCTGATATAATTATTTCACCATGATGATCAAATTAAAGAATTCAATGTTGACTTCTGTGTCTATGGTTCCTAATTTCTTCCAGGTTTGTTTTCAATTGTACGGATGCCTTATCTTTTTTCGAAATGATGATTGGCTACTAATTTGAGTTGGTTTCTCTAATTTTGCTGAACCTGTTAAACTTGGAAGTGGTCACAAACTCGATTCTTGTCTGCTTCGGCTGTAAATATCGTTTGGAAGATTTTTATGAAGCTTGTTGACTCTAAAAGTAACATGGTGCAATAGCCCATGCTCAAAATGAAAGGAAGCTAAATCTTGACTTCCTTCCACTTGTTGACTGTAGCTTTGAGAACCAGTCCTCAAAGTCGAGGCATGCCTACAGCTTACATGTAGTGGATACTGATGGTTGCAAATGGGCGCAGTCAAATTGGTGAGGACATAAGAATTTTTCTCTGTCTGGTTTTCCATCCTCTAATTCTGATTTCATTTCTGGTAGATTCTAAACTTGATCAAAAGCTTAGAAACCTTGAAAATGATTTAGTTCAACTGTTTGAGCTGCGATAAATAAACACATTCCTCAGTTTGTTTTTCTCCAAATAAATAAATAAATTTAGAATGACTGAAGAATGCTTTTGCTTCTCTAATTGCTGATTCAGAGTTTGGTGATCGTTTTCCAGGATCAAGAGAAAAGTTGAGCCAGAGCCTCTCTTTGTAGCTTGATCTGATTCTGCCTGTGCTAGTGTTGCCATGTATGAGACGAGCAAATTAAATGGTCGAGGCAATCTTGTATAATCAATCGGTACATGGAGGAACTGCGTCAATCTTGGAGAAGTTGCTGTGGTTGCTGCCTTTGGGAAGTCATAAAATTCCGTTTCTTCTGTCTCTTGTCATGGGATCTCGAAATGTTTGTTGCAGAATGTAATTCTCGGACAGGTCGCAATAAGAATAAGAATGATCTTACATAGTACCTCACTGTAGAAAACCCATTGTTGGCCTGGAAGATACATGGAAAACGATTTGAGAAAATTCTACTGGTAATGCCTGAATTGTGTACTGCACTGGTGCCTGTCAACCTAAAGTATTCGAGCTCCAGCTTATGTGATGTGCATGCCTACTCAGTGCCTAAGAAAGAGGAAAATAGATTTTGGTCTTTGGAGTCTAACCAAACACCAGAAACGTCTGTAAGCTGTAGGATTTTTAAGCTTTCAATTTTGGGCTTAGATTATGGTAAATCATAAATGGTTAATAATATAAAAAGCCCTCAACAATATCTACTAGGACACAAAAAGTACGTTCTTCTATGTCGCTGCAAAACCCCAAACTCATTTGTTATTACACAAATGTTCAATTTTTTTTTTTTTTTTTTTTGGTATAATAAAAAATCTTGAATCGAAATAAAGGATATATATGTCATACATCTCTAAGTTTGGATTTTTTTTTTTTTTTTTTTATGACACAAAAAAAGTTGGAAGTATTTATGTTGTAGTGGACAAGTTTATGGTTTTTGGGACATAAAAAATTACGATTTGTGTCACAGTTGGCATAGTTAGGATTTTTTTATGATGTTTGCCCAATCATAAGCTATGCCTCTGAACAAATTTATCATTATTCTTTTATAATGCACCTTAAATACTCCTGATCTGATATCTTTGAGGGAAACTTGCTCTGTGACCACTCATTCTCAAATTTAGGAATATTCCGTCAATTCTTCTAGTTTTATCCTTTAGGTTCTTTTTTCACTTTTACTAATTTGTTCCCTACAAGAAAAAAATTTCCACAATTGCCCTAACTTTCTTCAATCTTCTCAATCTAGTGCCTAATGAGCATTTTTCGATTGATTGTATTAAGACAATTACAACCGGAGGAAATGAATCTAAATCTCGTGAAAGTAGTTTAATGTAATGTGGTAGGGGAAGAGATAAAATTACCCCATGAATATATTTACCATAAATGAAGGTTCAAACATTGGATACATCATTATTGAGTCTCGAACATCCCAAGCACCAAAAACTCAAAAAGATACACTTAAGTGTCAAAATCGAAACAAATCGATCACATAAGTACCAACGGCAAGAAAATAGGACCAAATTACATATGTGGCATTTTTCCAACGAGACAAGTACAAAACAACGTTGTTTTGCATGCTAACGTGGCTAGATAAGCTGAGAACTACGTTATTTTGCCTTTTATATGAATTTTAATATAAATATTAATTAAATTAGATTTAAGATCAAAAAAGAAAAAAAAAAGATTGCAACACTTGTTCAGTGATGGTTGTACAAGCCCTCATCATTACTTCCCCACCATCATCGGGAAGGGCCGTTGATGATGGGGGAAGGGTTGGCCAAGGTTGCTGGGCCTTGGCTATCCAGCGGGTGGCGGCCCTCGGCATGGCTAGGTGAGCATTGGTGACCCTCATCAGATATGGGGGAGGGTCGCAACCCTTGCCCTAGATTTGGGCACGAGCTTGTAGGTCGTCACCTCTGGTCGTCCTAGGTTGCCAACCCCTAGCTAAGGTCCAGCAACCTCGGCCTTTCCTGGCGATAGTGGGGTAGTGGCAGCAAAGGCTTGCACAACCCTTGTCGAATAAGTGTTTCAACTTTTTTTTTTTTTAATTTAGTTTAAAATTTAATTTGATTAATATTTATATTAAAATTCAAATAAGAGGCAAAAATGACATTGTTTTGGCTCTTTTTTGCTAACTCAACTTTTGGCGAACCATGTAAGCGATTTATATTATTAAAAATAAGCCACATATTTCTAACACTGTTCGCTAGAGTTGACACTTTAATGTCCTTTTTTAAAAAAAAAAAAAATCACACTTAAGTGTTTTTTGTATCAAGTTTTGACACTTGGGCTGCACTTTTGCCCATCATTATTTATTGCAGTAACTACAAAAATGCTAAACAAGAAAAACTCCCTTCTTTTGTCTAAAGCATATTAAACACGGCTACAACTACAAGAATGCTGAACGTCATTGCAAATGTACTTGAGGCATAATTAAAAAAAGTAGACCGACAAGATGATTGTTGATGCCATACAAGGATCACGAGACTGCTGCGAAGGGAAAGCTCCGCACGCTCATTACTATAACGAAAGTTTTAGGGAATACAGAGGAATGGTTCTTTCAGGAGATGGAAAGCTTATGCTGGAAAGTCTTTTGAAGTAACCTGATTTTTTGAGGATTGTAGTTCATGCCTTCTCTTTGAGGTTGCTTTTGATTTTATAGGCAGGGAACTTCTTGGATTCCTTCTCAGTGCTCTACTCTGAGTGTGCCTGTTGTCTTCTCTCTGTCTGAATTTCGTTGCTAGTGTGCTGATTACTATTGATTCCACGTTATCCCTAAGCTACTTTTGCCTCGACAACCTTTCTTGTTTTTGTTTCGTTCTGTCGACGCTCCTGTCAGTGCTGTTACTATTCTGTGCCTCTTTATTAAAGTTGTTTCTTCTCCATCCGACATGTCATCCTTCATGTGATGGCTGTCCTTCACACTGCTAGCTTCTTCGACAAAGCTGGCTAGTGCCGAGTAATTATACATGATAAACAAACTTTCCTAAGGATTCTCTAATAATCTACTTGCGGATTTTCTTGCTCATTTTGTTCTCGCAGTAGTTGATTAGCATTTCCTTCACCTGAGGAGGACTCTTGGGTTTCACCGTTGATCTTCTTCTGCAGGTCTTCCAATAATTTCTCCTCTAATTCTGACTTAGAAAACCAATGGTGGGAAGCAACCCGTATATAATTATTGAGGACATAATTCAAAAAATTCATCTGAGGCGATGGAGGTGATTCTGCTGATGTAGGATCTTCTTCTTCAATCTTGAAATGCTTAATCAGATTGGGCAAAAGTCCACCATATCACTTCCAAAGTGTAGGAACCAGAGGATTTTCTATTTTCCGAGGACATGTCTGTCATTCCTTATCTTAGTATCCCCGCGAACTTGTACAATTTGCTGGAACAGAACAAGAAGTTTTCTGGTTCTGTGAAATTGGCATGGTTTTGAAAATCTACAAATTTTCAATATGATTTTCTGACTTCTTCTAAAGTGCACACCTTTCAGTAGTTGCAAATAACGTAAACGTTTTGTTGCCTGCATCAAGCCTGGATAAACCATGAATGCTTTCCGTCACTACTTTGAATGCCAAAAAGTTTCTCGAATGCATCCAATGATATCATCTTATTTTGCCTAAAAGGTGGATGTTTGGTCAATGTTCTGAATTGAATGTTTTCCATATAATTAAATGAAAAAAAGGGTTCATGGGTAAATATTCTATAAACTTAACTTCCAAGGTTTTTATGGAAGTTGAATGTTACTTCCATCCAATTGGGTTTAGTACTACTATTTTTGCTCTCTCTGCATTTGCATATAGCGAAATGGTTTCTCCTATACCGAAATATGTCTCATCTGTTCTTGGATATATTATAGTTGCCATGATCTTGTAAAAGACTTCATATATTATTTATTTCAGTGACTACAAAAATGCTAAGCGTGAAAAACGCACTCCTTTTATCTAAAGCATATCAAACACGGCTACAAAAATGCTAAACGTCATTGCAAATGTACTCGAGGTAAAAAAATAGACCGAAAAGATGATTGTTGCTACATTACAAAGATCACAAGACTACTGCAAAAGGGAAAGCTCCGCACGCTCATTACTATAACGAAAGTTTTGGGGAATACAGAGGAATGGTTCTTTCAGGAGATGGAGAGCTTATGCTGGAAAGTCTTGCGAATGCGATACCCCACCGCTTCAAGGCTTGCTTTATTACGGAACCAATGCGATACCCCACCGCTTCAAGGCTTGCTTTATTACGGAACCAAACGGTGATCGGGAGGGTTCCCCACATGGTTTTGATGGGCCATCCTTAGGGAATGAGGTTGAGCAAGACACTGACCCTATGGATATCGATATCCCTGATGGTGTCGTAATAGATCTAGATACCGAGCTGGAAGAGCCCGGGGAACCGTGCTCACCTAGTGATGTGCCCGACTTCTTGGCTGGGCCTGGGTATGGATATTAGAGCGGATGTTGGAGTTGTGCAATTGAAAGTTAACCCCGACCTTGACCCCTTTTTGTTATCCGGTCGCGTAGGAGTCTCTTTTGGTAGTCTTGTACATATTGAACTCCTCATGTTAACCGTTGGTATATAAATCGTAGTTTGTGAAAAATTGTTGTGGTGCTTTTACTATCCCTACTATTATTGATTAACTAGGTGTTTAATTTAATTCATTTCCGCATGCGTATAATCGAAAGATAAAAAAAATGAATTGGCGATGCGTCTTGGGGTGTAGCACTTTTAATTGACCGCCGATGGATGTTTGCGTACTTGGGGTTCGGGGCGTGACAACTTGAATTTCTCTCACTACAAAGTGAACTAACTACATGAGAATTAGGGTAAGTTTTTTTTTTTTGGACGGAAAAGATAATATTACTCATTAAGTAGGGTAAATAGTACAACCCGCAAGAAGGGCTTCGTTACAAATAAGATCTAACATCGGAGGAACAGGCGACGAGGCCCAAGTTGGGGGAAGGGAGCCACGACCGTGGGCTTTAGCAGCCCAGTCGGCTAGGGCATTTGCTGATCTTCTGCAGTGCTTCACCTTCAGGTTCGAAAAAGAGGGCAAAATGTCTGCGCATTCGGCGAGAAGAGCACGGCAGTCCCAGGGTGGTGGACGCTCGCGATTCAGAACTTCAACCAAAATTAGGCAGTCCGTTTCTATGATCAGGTCAGATTGATGCTTCCCTTGTTGTAGAAGATCTTGTAGAGTATGTAAGAAAGCTTGAATCTCTGTTTCAAGGGCGGAAGATGCTGGAACGCTTTTGGTGAAGCCTCCGAGCAAGCTACCTGTGTGGTCCCGAGTGATACTGGAGATCGCACCCAGGTTTTCTGCAATGGGAAAGGCACCATCTATATTAACCTTCAGCATACCCTGTACTGGTGGAATCCAGGTAGTGTTAGGGTTCGGCGATTTGATTCCCTTCTTCTGTTGCTGCAGCAAATGGTGATTCTGAACTGTAATGTGCAGTTGAGTAAGAGCTAGAGCTGATTCCACGATCTGGTTCGGGTGCGTGAAGTGGTGGCGGAAGACAACATGGTTTCTGGCCTTCCAAATTTGCCATAAAAGAGCTGCTATGGTCTCGAACTCCGGTACGTTACCTTGTTGTTGTGATATATCTGCAAGCCATGCGTCAATGCGATTAGTTGCAAAAGCTGTGACTGTGATTTGTACCTTAGAATGGTTCCAAATCTGATGTGTCCAAGGGCAATGTAGAAATAAATGTTCGGTTGTTTCAGGGGAACGGGTAGAACAGAGAATACAAAATGGATCAGGGGTAATTCGGCGACGGAATAGATTGTACTTTGTAGGAACTGCATTGTGGCTTATAGACCAAAGAAAGATGCGGATTTTAGGGGCCGTCTTGGTCTGCCAAATTTTCTTCCATAGGTGACTGGGGGTAATATAAGATGAGGATGGGCGAGTATCTGTCTGTGTAGTCTCTGATTTCTGGATGAAATGATACGCACTCTTCACTGTGTATTGACCATCTAAAGTTTCTGTCCATACAATTTTGTCTTCAGTAGATGCTGGCCATAATCTAATTGCTAGGATTTCTTTCACTATATGCTCATCAAATGTCTGTGTAAGAAGTTGGGTATTCCATGCATTCTGTGCTGTATTGATGTAGTCTGCAACTGTGCGTGGTTCGTCCCTATTAGGAGGTCCACATAATGTTCCCATAGGTAGCCATTTGTCTTGTCTCACATTGATTCTCTGGCCATTGCCGACTGACCAACTCAACTTTGGAAGAATTGAATCTCGGCCCATTAGAAGACTTCGCCAGCCCCAAGAGGGTCGGGAACCCAGTTCTGCATGCCAAAAATCTGTAGATGGAAAATATAAGGCTTTGAATAATTTGCACCACAAAGATACAGGATTTTGAAAAAATCTCCATGCCTGCTTTCCCAGAAGGGCTTTATTAAAAGATAATAAGTCTCGAAAACCAACCCCCCCTGTACTTTTCCTCTCTTTTAGAATATCCCAGCACTTCCAGTGAATTCCAGACTTAGTGCTATTATGTTGCCACCAAAACTTAGCCATCTTTTGTTCAACAGACTTGCATATAGAGACAGGAATCTTAAATATGGACATCGCATACTGCGGTAGAGCTTGAATCACAGCTTTTAACAAAACCTCCTTCCCTCCTTTAGAAATGAACTGTTCTTTCCACCCAGCCAATTTAGCATTCACCCTTGTGTTAATCCAAGCAAACATATCTCGCTTTGAGGATCCCCAATCTGAGGGAATACCTAGATACTTTCCAGTTTTATCAAGGATAGGCACTCTTAGTACTCCGGCCATATTTAACTTGAGGGACATAGGACAGTTTTTACTAGCAAACAGGCCTGATTTATTTCTATTTATCTGCTGTCCTGTTGCAATACAGTACTGGTTTAAAATGCTTGCCAAATTTTGACATTCCAGTGTTTTACCATCTAGAAAAAATATTGCATCATCGGCAAAAAACAGATGGGATAAAACAGGACAGCTTCTATTAAATTTCAGTCCTCGGAGATGACCCATATTTATAGCATTCTGAATAAGAGTGGATAACATATTAGCCACAAGTATAAAGAGGTAGGGTGAGAGAGGATCTCCCTGCCTAATTCCCCTGGTTGGTGTAAAGTAAGGTAGATCTTCGCCATTGATTTTGACACTGAGTGAGGTAGTTTTAACACATTGCATCAGCCAAGACACCCATCGATCATGAAACCCAATCTGACGCATATAATCCTCCAAGAAGTCCCACTCAACCCTATCGTAGGCTTTCTGCATATCCAGTTTTAGGATTGCCTGAAATTTCTTCTTTCTCTGTCGAATTCTAAATTGATGTAATACTTCTTGAACTATAAGAATGTTGTCCTGTATCTGTCTGCCTGACACAAATGCACTCTGTTCTGTGGCAATCAAATCTGGTAGACAGCATTTTAATCGATTCGCTAGGACTTTTGAAATAATTTTGTATAGAAAATTACATAAACTGATGGGGCGAAATTGATCTAACCTTTCTGGACTTGGTACTTTGGGAATCAGACATATAGAAGTTACGTTTTATAGCGGCGGGCAACACTCCAAAGAGTGAAAAATTCTGCACTGTAGTAAAAACATCATCCTGTAGAACGTCCCAATGACTATGGTAAAAGAGGCCATTAAAACCATCAGGTCCTGGAGCCTTTGTTGCTCCCAACTGGAAAGTAGCTATCTGTACTTCCTCTCTTGTGACTTCCGCAGTTAAATGATTGTTCATTTCATTTGTCACAATCTTTGGGCATTGCAGTAAAGTAGGACTATAGTCTCTATGACCAGTAGTAGAATAAAGGTTCTGAAAAAAACAGTTGGTCATATGCCTCACCTGTTCTGGGTCCCGAATCCACTCCTCATTTACATCTTTAAGCATGCTGATTCTGTTTCTCTTCCGTCTTTGAATCGTTGTAGCGTGAAAAAATTTTGTGTTTCGATCCCCCCCCCCTCAACCAGTTTATACGAGACCGCATTGCCCAGTAGTGTTCCTCCTGTATCCATATTTTCTGAATCCGTTCCTGCAACGATTTAACCAGATTGTTATTATAACTGCTAGCAGGTTGATTAATGTGATACTGGAGCTGCTGCTTTAAGAGATCTAGTTGATGATGAGCAGCAGTAAACTTCATTCTGCTCCAATTAGCCAACGCTGTAGTTGTCATCTGTAATTTGTTGGAAATGCTGAAAGGATGATTTAAGGGTGTTGACCAGGCATCCGAGACCACCTTGTGGCATTCATCATCTTGAAGCCAAAAGGACTCAAAGGTGAACCTCCTTTTCCTCCTTTTTGATTTGACTTCGGTATTTAAGAGTAGTGGACAATGGTCGGAGCCTATAGCAGGTAAAGCGTAAACTTCAGCTTCCGGATAGGTTAATCGCCATTCCATCGTGCACACAGCTCTATCTATTCGCTCCTTTATAGCTTCCTCACCACTTCTATTATTCACCCATGTGTAGGTACAGCCCTTGGTTTCAAGATCCATCAAAGCACAGTGGTCTAAGAAATCTCTGAAAGATTGCAAACGATATTGCTGAGGTAAACGTTTTCCAACTTTCTCCCAGTGATGCAAAATTTCATTAAAATCGCCTATGCACATCCAAGGAAGGGTATGTAGATGACTAAGCTGACGCAAAGTTGTCCATAGATGTTGCCTCTGTTGAAATGTTGCTGGAGCATGCAGAAAAGTAATACCCATAATTGTCCTTTTGAGAACATCTGAGCAAATAGTATCAATATAATGCTGGTCATGAGAGTGTATAGTGAGATTAACCAGATCATTCCAAAAAATAACCAAACCTCCAGCCAAACCTAGGGGATTGATCACAAAAAGGTTTTCATAATGAAGATTACGCTGTAAACGCTTGATGACTGGTTCCTGGTTTTTGGTTTCCATCAAAAAGATAATATCGGGCCTATCATGGACCACTAGGTCCTTAAGAGCTTGAATTGTCAGGGGGTTGCCCAGCCCCTGACAATTCCAACTTATAATTTTCATTGTTCTGGCGGTGGCTGTTTTGGGCAAGCCACCACAGCCCTTGTGTCTACCCCTTCAGCTGCAAAGATCGGGGTATCCATGAGGAGTGAATCATCCAGAGGTACTTGAACATAGGAGGGAGTCCCATAAGGGTTGTAACGCTTTGTTTTTTTATAGGGACTGGCCTTAACCATCATTCTCGGGTTTTTAAGCTTCTTGCTATTCACCACAGGTTCTGTCAATACCGGTTCTGCAACAGAAGAAATGTGCAGAGTAGGCAAGGGATTGCAATGAGGGTTCTTTGAGGTATTAAGCTCCACAGATGGAGGTTGATCCTTTGTGCTTGAAGGTGCTGCAGGAAGTAATAAAGGGGATTGCAATGGAGTTTCCGGTATAATTTCTTCAACTTCTTCCTGATCTGGTTGTTGCTCATAGAAAGCTTTCCAGAATGGACTGTGCTCTTTAACCTCCGCCCTCAACCAGGGGCCATAGGATAGCTTATCTTTCCCTTCCATCTTTGCCTCATCAAATGGAATATTTTGACATTGTGTTGCATAATGACCCAAGATACCACATGAGTAGCAATAATAAGATAAGCGCTCATATTTAAAATCAATCCATATATTCTGTCCCTCCAATCTGAGTAGCTTGCCTGATTTCAATGGTTCATTAAGATTAATATTCACTCGAACCCGCCCTGTTTTAACAGCGGAGTTCTCTTTTGTTGCTAAGCTCACTTCCTGAACCTGGCCAAGATGTCTAGCAGCCTTGGCAAACATACTCGTTGTGCATCTTTCCAGAGGGAGTCCAAATATTTGCACCCAGAATTCGCATGTGGTGAAGTCATAGCAGTGAAGAGGCGTGTTAGGAAGCCATGGTTTTAATATCAGGAGATGGTGCCCAAACAGCCAATGGCCACTATGTAAGATTCTTTGCCGTTCAGTTTCCGAATTGAATTTAAAGACATACAGACCCTCTTCGGGTTGAGAAATTTGCACGTGGTCAGCGCGCCAGACTCGTGTTAATGTACTCTGAAGAGCTTGAAAATTAACTAATGGGTCTGAGAGAACTTTACCCACTAAGGTTGCCTTGCACTCTTGCAGCTTTTCCGGCGGTACTTCATCATCCCAGACATCCACGTCTTCTTCCGACCAGAGTCGGCCAAGTCGATTACACAAAGCAGCAAGGCGAGCATCTTCCGAAGGGGGGGAGGTATTCATAGCTGAAACTGTCTAGTGGTGGCGTAGAAGTCAACATGCAAAGCTCCGATGAGATGTACAGAAGAAATTCCCGTCACTTGACTACCAGGGAAAGCGAGAAAAGGAGGATCATCCTCAAAGGAGAAGAGGAATGAGAATTGTAAGAGAAGAGGAAATCTAGATTAGGAAGAGAGTTGAGTCGAGGAGAAGGAAGATCAAGGCGGAGAAACCCAGAAAAACTACAGAAAACCTCTGCATGTCGAGAGAGAGAACTCTACATGTCGAGAGAAAACCCAGAAAAACTATATAATTAGGGTAAGTTGATATACTTAAGAGGAAGTTGTCCTCTCTGAACAGTAATTTGTTTTCACTGTACAACATGCACGCGAGTTTCATCAATGCGACAGGGGTTGCTGTTGGATCGGGATGGCTAGCATATGTTGCATTTATCAACTTGGGATGTTACTATGTTGTTGGTCTACCTCTTGGATTCTTCACGGGATGGCTTTCCACTTAGGTGTCATGGTAAATTTTTGGATCTTTCATATTGCTAATTAGTTTTTTACCTTCCTTAATGATCGAAACACGAGAACTCCCATCTTTTTTCCTATGCTTTGCTACTTAAGTTGAACAACCAAATGGTTTAATTATTATTAATATTAAGGAAAACTTCCAATAACTTTACAGGGTATCTGGCGTGGAATGATTTTTGGAGGCACTGCTGTTCAAACCGTGATATTAGCCGTAATAACAATTCGATGTGATTGGGAAAAAGATGTAATATTCAAGAATATTTCATTGTGTTCAGATCAAAGAACATAGATATAAGGGTAAAAAAAACACTTGGAATACCAAAACTTGGCACGGGAAGACAATTAAATGCCAAAAGTTACGAAAGTGACATATAAATACTAAAATAGAGTAAAATAGATTAGTTAAGTGTCAACGGTAAGAAAATCCAATCAAAATGTTGATGCGGCAATTTTCTAACGAGACAAGGGCAAAACAACATCGTTTTACCTACTAACATGGCTATACAAGTGCAAAAGTGATGTCATTTTGCTAATGTTACTAGATAATAAATATAAATATTAATTAAATTAAAGTTAAAAATAAATATATATATTTTAAATGAAGAAAATGAAGATTGTAGGCGACTGAGAGCTCAGCCCTCGCTATTGCCTCCCTATCATTGTTGGAAGGGCCGGCGATGGTGGATGGAGGTTTGACCCTGGGTCACTGGGCCCCGACCAAGAGCCGGCGATCTCGGTTGACCAGCAGCGAAGGCTTATGAGCCTTGTTAGACCTAGGTGAGGGTCACAGCCCTCCCCCACATCCAGCGAGGGTTGCTGGCCCTCGGCCCATTGGGCCTACTAGGGGGTTGCCCCAGCTAGCAAAGGGCCGTGACCCTCACCTTAGATTTGGGGGAGGGCTCATAGGCCCTTGTTGCCGATCGGCCGAGGTCGCGAGGCCAAGGGCCCCTAGTCGACCCTTCCCCCACCATCATTGACCCTTCCCAACGACGGTGGGGAGCCAATGCCAAGGGCCTTAACCCTCGCCTTTTGTCTCCTCCTCCTTTTTCTCTTTTTTATTTGTTTTATTTTTATGTATAAATATTTTAATATAATTAATATTTATATTAAAATTCAAAATAAAACAAAATGACGTTGTTTTGGTTCTTTGTCACTGACTCAACTCTCTGGTGTACCACGTAGGTGAATTATATTATTAAAAAATTATCATGTAGGATTTCCGACTACCTTCACCAAACTTAGCATTCAAATGTCCCATTTTTTTTTTTTTTTAAAGTGGAGTGGCACTTAAGTATCACTTTCGTAACTTTCGATACTTAAATACCTCCCCATATCAAATTTTGTCACTCTAGGTGTCCGACTTCCTAGATGTAAGCATTCCATATTTGGTCATCTTATTACATGGTAATTTGTGTTTTAGTTCTATATATCATGTCACATACAATGTACCTAATAACATCCCATATGTAATTCTATGATAATGACTTAATGTAGGCGGAGAAAGTAAAAGGGCGGGTTGCGAAATGGTCAACTCTAACCCTTGACGATGATGAACCAGCGGCTAGCTAAAACTCCTTATTTGAAAGGTATCCAAATCAATTGATGTTACACAAATATGGGTAAGCTTTGTAATAGTTCATTTGATTTTCTATATTTAACATAATTTATCTATTCATTAGTCGCCAACTTGATACAATTGATCATAAGCTATTGGAAAAAGTGTTAGAAAAGTCCTAAACCTTTTGCGTTGGTATGAATTTAGTCCAAAACCTTTTATTTATGCAAATTTAATAATAAACATTTTGACTTAATATTAATTTAGTCACTCCGGCTAATTTTAGTTAAATATTGTTAACATGGATGTTCATCGGTGACATGGTATGGCGTCGCGATGTAGAAAACTTTTAATAATATTTTAATATTTTTCTCTAATTTCTATTTATTAATCTATTTTCTTTTTCCTTTTCTTTTTCTTTTTCTTTTCCTCCTCCTTCCTCTAGCCAATTGTCGTAATGGCGAAATGTGAGGGCTAGTGAGGTCGAGCCTCGCCTAGCCATTAGCAAAGGCTTGAGCCCTCGTAGGTGCAACCTCACTCATGGTCGGTGAGGTTCGACCCTTGCTAGCCCAGTGCGAGGCCGCCCTCACCTCTATTAGTTGCCGAGGTTTGATAACTGGCCAAAGGAAGAAGCAAGAGAAGGAAAAAATGAAAAAGAAAAGGAACAAAAAGAAATAAATAATTAAACTCAAAAAATATTATATATTACTAAAATTGTCCCCTCTAGCTTGGATTGGCATCTACGTTAGCAATATCTAGTCAAAATTAGTCGGAATGAATAAATTAGTACTAAGTCAAAAGGTTTATGAATGAATTGGTATCAATGCAAAATGTTTAAAATTTTTTAACACTTTTTCCTAAAGCTATTTATTATTAATTATCCTTTCTTAATGCAACTCTTAAATGTGACTAGCTGAATTTGTTAGACTGACCTTACTATAAATATCTCCCAACCTTATGTGGGTTGGGTGTAAGATCAAGGTTGCAAAGGTATTGAACAATCAAAGTGTGTTTAGTAATCATTCTACTCTCAAGATTAATTTTTGTTCAAAAATTATTATTTTCTTTGATTCTGCTCTTTGACGAGTTTTTGAACATCCGAAGATGTTTGATAATTGTACAAAATTTATATTCATGAAATAGAAATGCATTTGGTGTAACCCTCAATTTTTTTTTTTTTTTTTGGTAATTTATAAATTTTAAAATTTTAAATAATTTATCACATTTTCTATTTTGTTTTTCCCAAGTCTGGTAACTGGCTAGAGGAAGTAGAATAAGAGGAAAAAAAAAAAAAAAAAAAAAGAAAAGAAAAAGGAAAAAAAGAAAAGAAAATGGTTGGCTCTAGAATTCTTTCCTAAAACAAAGAAGTAACTTTCTTTTTACTTCTTGATTTTATTTTAAATCTATTCCTGTGAATAAATTTGTTTATAAGAACAAAAACGTTACCAAACAGATTTCGATTATTTTTTTGTTTATTTTGGAGAACAAAAGAATTGAATTATGCACTGTTTAACATGTTACCAAACAGGCCCTTAGCATCCATAACCATTTCTTGCTCTTCTTCAAGCAACATTTACAATTGATTTTTGAGGCTAGAAAAGGACGATAATTGTAATAGAGAGAGAGAGAGAGAGAGAGAGAGAGAGATATGATTGAGAGATACGATTGTTCATAATTTAATAAGCTTTCGAGAGAGAGAGAGAGAGATATGATTGAGAGATATGATTGTTCATAATTTAATAAGCTTTCGAGAGAGAGAGAGAGAGAGAGATATGATTGTTCATGATTTAGTAATCATAATTTATTAAGCTTTCGAGAGACTAGAGAGAGAGAGAGAGAGAGAGAGAGAGAGAGAGAGAGAGATTGAGAGATATGATTGTTCATGATTTAATAAGAGAGACTAGAGAGAGAGATGTGATTGTTCATGATTTAGTGGGTAGGATAAAATTCAAAGAAGACATTATTATCAGACATAAATTCAAAGAAGACATTATTAATAACTTTAACTCATTTAAGAACTAGCATCATGTTCATTAATGCATGGATCTTCATGTATGTCCTTGCTATAAGTCAAATTAGGTGATACAATCAATGGTAGTCTAATCATTTTATTCCAAATACATTTTATCTTATATATATATAATTACCAATCCTTTCTGTGTGACTTGTCAACCTTATCCTTACTAATTTACAAAATTAGTTTTGGATTTTTATCTCTTGCTTAAGTAATTTAACGGCATTTATTTGGTTTTTTTTTTCTATTTCACTAGATTTATCATTATATTTGTCTTACTTACCAATCCTTTTCTGCGATTGGATTATCAATGAAGTTTGAGTCGCTAACATTATTTAAGTTAGTTACCCATGTTCATTTTATTTTCTTATTATTGACAAAAAAGAAGAAGTAAATTTGCTCTTATTATTACCCAATTTAGTATAACTCTCTTATGAAGACTTTACATTAATCAACTACTATCAAATATGCATATGTTGGGGTGTGCACAAGAAATTGAAAGTAAAATGATCGAGCGAAATGATTTTATTAGTTACTGGATACCTACTAGCAATATATTAGCATTGTCTAGTTTCCTAGATAATCTTTTTTTATTAAGGGGTTTATAATGTAATACTACTCTAGGCACCCCTCTTTCTATTTCTGAATTTATAGATATGAAGTGTTGAACAACTCCATGGTGAGTAGCTAAATCTATTTAGTTTTTCATCCGACAGTTCTTGCGTTCCCCTTTTGCAATGCTCCCTTCATTCTCCATTCACTTAGGTTGCTTCGATCTAGTGGGTATATGTTCTCATTTGATCCCGATGCATACATGACAAAGTAAGTACATGTTTCTTTCTTTCTGAAAATGCAAGTGGGACATCAACACATACTCTCTTTTCTACAATCTTTCGGAAATCCTCTATTTTAGTCTGCAACGAACTCTCTCTAACTACACTCCTGATTGATAGTTCTAGCTAAATCGACAAATGAAATGGTAACACATTTACACTTTGAGGTCATTAATCAATCATTTGGGGACCAATCATTTGAAAGCATAAACTTAAACATCCTGGATCTCCATTGTATACGTATTGTCCGCACATCCTGGATCTCCATTGTATACGTATTGTCCGCTTTAGAAACTAAATCCTCATAATTTTATTATTCTCGGGCCAGCTCATACTATAAAAAAAAAAAACAAATATATACAGCTAGAGGGACCCAAACCTTATGAGTCAGCCCAGAACTCTCTCCCTAGGTCATGTGGGACAAGAGACACACTCAAATCTTACGAGCTAGCCTAAAACTCTCTCCCTAGGTCATGTGGGACAAGAGACATGCCCCATCTCTGCACACATCCGGGGACCGAGGTATGAATACACTACCATCCCTCCTCCCCATGTATCGCCACTTGGGCTGTCACACTATCTACCCTTTGGAGCACAACATTCTCGCTATGGCTCCACACACGATCGGGAGTTAGCTTTAATATCACTTGTAACGCTCTGGGTCTCCAATGTACACATATTATCCACTTTAGATACTAATTTCTCATGGTTTTGTTTTTCTTAGGATAGCTCATATTATCCCAAAAAAATGGGTATATACAGTTCGAGGAACCTAAACCTTATAAGTCAGTCCAGAACTCTCTCTAAACGATGTGAGACAAGAAACATGTCTTCTCCCTGCGCACGTCGGGGACTGAGGCGCGGATGTGCCGCCATCCTTCCTTCTTGTGCACCACTACCTGGGCCGTCACATAAATGATACCTTAGGTTAGATCATGCAAGTCCTCAGCGCCACTAATACCAGCGCCACTTGTTTCAAGCCCGCTGGCGCTGGCAGATCAGGCTGTTCTCATTGCCTGGACAAGTAATGAAGACCCCACCAGAAACCCCCCTACAGCTTTCGCTTGCCTCCAAAAAAGGCAAGTGTAACCTCAAGCACTTGTCTTCTACGTTATGGATGGACAAAGATTCCATGGGTTGATGTGGAAAGAAAACAGAGTTTCCACGAATATGACCCTCACCAGATAGTCAGCCTAGCGAAGCAGAGTTTTTTTATTCACATACTCTAAAAGGTGGAAACTAAATATGACGTACTAAGCAAAAATCTTTTCCCCAAACCAAAAATGGTTGGACTAATTGATTAGAGTACGTGACGGAAACCGCTTTGCTTCTTTAGTGGTAGTGCGAGTTTGAAGCTCCTTGCTAAGTGAATTAGATCCCGCTTGTGGGGGGTAGTCCTTGTGAATCGTATGTCGTCTATTCCTCCGACATTTCAATTTTATTATTGTGGTGATAGACTCAGTTTCCAAGCTTTGGGAGGCAATGGGCCTAAATAAGATATTCCGTAACAAGTATGGAAGTCATCATTGAACTCCCATAAAGGATTTGTTAGCTAGTATTAGAAGCCCAAATTATCCTAACATCAAGAAAGGCAAAATGATTCCCGAGGAAGAGATTAACATAGAAGATGACAGAAATCTCTGTCACTTGATTTTAAACTTAATTGTTAAGGAATGGAACTTTTGATGTGAGGCACACGGTGCATGTGCCCATTTAGGTTTTGAACCAAAAAAGAAAGTACAAACAGGTGGCCTGTCCATTTAGGTTTCGACTCGGATTGTACCTAATTCATAACACTAATTGCCTTTTTGTATACTCGAGATATGTTAACCTAAAGTGAAGTTCCGAATCATATAATAATGGTGCAGGTGGCTCATCGGGCCTGTGCGGTAGTTGGTTCTATTAATTGCGCTTCAGAAGTTGTCCGTCTCGATTGTCCCATTCTCTTTCTTCTTTTTTTCGCTTTAAAATTGATAGCAAATCACCACCAAATTCATCCCCGCACTTTTCGCTTTAGTAACTAGTTCTCCTACCTACCACTCCACGCGCACTATCAATTTATTTCCTTAGTCCTTTTCGCGACCCTCTGGCCATTGCCTGTCTGTAGTATGTTCTAGCACGTCGTGGGAGAGATAATTATCTCTTGACTTGTCAGATTTATTTAAAGAAAACCAAGACGAGTCTCTCTGACTTATCGCTTTTAATGAAGGCCCGCACCTATAATAATTGGTATATATCAATGAAAGCAGACCTTGAAGCACGTTACCGTCGTAAATGGGCAAAGCATCATCGAACTACATCATTGACGCCGGTCAATTTTCTTCCTTTTTGATAAGAAACAGTAGGTGATCTAATGTGACGGACAGAAGCAATCTAAATTCAAATCCGCCGAAAGCATTATTATGTGCTGAGACAGTAGGTCCTACTACAGCAACCACCAAGGTTAGAAGTTTCAAATGCCTGCCTACGCATAGAAAGAGAACAATTTTGGCACCTTCAAAACGAGTCAGAATCGATGAAAATCGAAATTCAGCGACAAGCCCTCGATTCTTGACATTCTCGTTATTCCCACCGAACCTCATTTGACAAAACTTTTCCCGGAAAAGAAAAGAGAGTCACTATTTCTTAAACCTTTAACTTGTCTCCTCTCGATGCGCAGCCCGAGGGGATTGTCCATTCCTGACCATTTCACTGCCTTCCGATCATCTGTATTTCTCTCTGCTGTCATTATCACAACCTCCCCTCTCTAGAGACAAAGAAACTGCTGTTCCTTTCATGGCGAGCGTCAACCGCAACGGCAACGCCAACCAGCCTCTGCTGCAAGAACCGGTGGCGGATGGCGACCGCGACGGCGGGGATCATGAAGACGAAGAGAAAACAAGCTTGAGCATGAGAGTGTGGGCGGAGACAAGGAAGCTGTGGCACATCATCGGCCCTGCCATCTTCGGCCGCGTGGCCCAGTACACCATGATGATCGTCACGCAGGCGTTCGCAGGGCACCTCGGGGAGGTGGAGCTTGCTGCCATGTCCATTGGCATCAACGTCATCATCGGCTTCAATTACGGCCTCTTGGTAAGCACTGGAAAGAAAAATCTTCACCCACTAATTATCCGATTCGATATTCATTAGATAGTACTTCAATATATAAGTTATTCAACATGACAATAGGGACC
Organism: Eucalyptus decipiens; assembly: GCA_014182575.1. Classification (NCBI taxonomy): domain Eukaryota; kingdom Viridiplantae; phylum Streptophyta; class Magnoliopsida; order Myrtales; family Myrtaceae; genus Eucalyptus; species Eucalyptus decipiens. The sequence continues at coordinate 57,687,780 of CM024614.1, read as the reverse complement.
AAATAAAACTTGGAGAGTTTAAAGTTTTGACAGACTTAATTATGTTGACGCCAAAAAGATAAAATACCGTTACGCTGCATTAAAAGAAAATACGGAACATCACAGAAACGCGAGTATCGGCCGGCCGCCATGGAGGTTTCAACTTTCTTGTCGAGTCTTCTTCCCCGGTTATCGTGCGTTGCTGAATCTTGCAGTCTGAGAACTACTTAAAGTCATTGGAGCAGATCAAGTAAAATTATATTTTAATAAATCGCCGTGTGCTTGATTGGATTCCGCATTAAATGTTTTAGTTTTAACATGTTTTTGTACAACGTGATGAGTCGTGGATGCAAGTCGGCCGGAGAGTGACTGAATGAATCTGTATAAATAATAAATGACAACGTGAACACCTTAGTCATAGAAAATGTCCAGCATTTGCCTATCGAATTCATTTTGGGTAATTCACTTGGGCCTCCATCGGTCCAACTTTAGTTTTCGATGATATGATGTATAGCAACTTGTTTTCTTCTTTTTACATTTCTCTGAGTGGGTTTACCAAGCAAAGGATAATGCGAATCCTCTTAGCTGGCTTCCAATATGCCTAAACACAAAAATCGCTAGAATAAACCAAATATTTTAATCTATCTCAAGAAGAATAGCAGTGATTGAGAAGGCGATGCGTGTTATTCGCGCTCGAGGGACGACTTCACGCCAATACAAGACAAGAAATACGGTAACCACTCAACATAGCATGTGACTCACTAGAGTGTGTATGTATATATGGTAACCACTCAACATTGCATGTGATTTGCTGGAGTGTGTTTGAATCTATATGTATATATAGAGGTGCAATGTGAGTTCCACTATGTTCTAGCTTTAATTAGCTTAAAAAGAAAAACGAGCTTGGACAATATATTCTCGCTTCAACATCAATTTTGACTCTCATTGAAAGAAATTTAAACATGAAAGTGGTGTAGGCAATCTCAAGCCTCCAACCCTTTGTATTGATTATGTCAATTATGGGAGCATTTTCGTTTGTTTGTGGATGTATCTAATTACTTCTTATACATATAGAAAACTTACTTTTAAATGTCACTTTACGGACTAATCAAGTTCTCAAAATGATTTTAGCTAGCTAATCATTCAATTTGACGTGATAGATAAAGAGAAATTGAGCGTTTCATGTCAAATTTTGTGTTTAAATTGTGGTTAATAGTTAGGTATGGCAAGCGCGCTAGAGACATTATGTGGCCAAGCCTTCGGCGCAAAGAGATACCGCATGCTTGGCATCTACCTGCAAAGGTCGTGGATCGTGCTCTTTCTTTGCTGCTTCTTGCTGCTACCCTTCTACATTTTTGCCGCGCCGCTCCTGAAGATCCTAGGGCAACAGGACGACGTGGCGGAGATGACGGGCAAGGTCGCACTGTGGCTCATCCCGTTGCACTTCAGCTTTGCCTTTCAATTCCCCTTGTGGAGGTTCTTGCAGAGCCAGCTCAAGAACCAGGTCTTGGCATGGGCCTCGCTGGCCAGCCTAGCGATCAACGTGCTCACGAGCTGGCTCTCTGTCTACGTGTTCGACTTCGGTGTGGTGGGGCTGTCCGTCAGCTTCGATATCTCTTGGTGGTTCTTGGTGCTGGCGTTGTTCGCGTACACCGCGTGCGGCAGATGCTCGCTGACGTGGACTGGCTTCTCCATGGAGGCTTTCTCGGAGTTGTGGGAGTTTATCAAATTGTCCGCTGCTTCTGGAGTTATGCTTTGGTAAAAAACCTTATTCTCAGTCGCCGTCTCTAGGTTGCACTGCGCATGCTTGAATCTGTTTTCTACATCGATCTAGCTGGTAAATTTTCACGGCAAACCTAAGCAGGGAACCTGCTCCATTTAGTGACTCCGGTAACTGCACCGAGAATTTTCGAATGCAAATTGAAACTAGTAATCTTGAAAAGTTAGACCATCATCTATAACTCTGTCCCTTGTGTCTAGATTTTTTCTTGGCCATTAGAATTTGATGATCATATTTTCTCGGTACTTTTCGAGCAGTTTGGAGAATTGGTATTACAGGATATTGATACTAATGCCTGGATATCTAGAAAACGCCACGGTTGCTGTAGATGCCTTGTCAATATGGTAATAGTTTATCTCCATTTTAATGATTTATCATCAGAAAAATTATTCACCAAGTGTCTCCTGGGACACAACTACTAAGTTTATAATTGTACGTATATGGCAGCATGAGCATCAACGCTTGGGAGATGATGATCCCTCTTTCCTTCTTTGCCGCAGCCGGGTACTCTCTCTCTCTCTCTCTCTCTCTCTCTCACACACACACACACACAGCCAAGAACAAAAGCAAGTAAAATAAATACTTGAACCTAGGTTCATCATCGGGAATCATATCAATCAATCACATTATTAATAGTTGACCGAAGGGGGGGTATCATCTACAAGTGAGTTATATTTATACGAAATTGGTTCATCAACAACACTTGATATATAGACGATATTTTTTCTATAAATAAATCTATTCAAATGACTTTATATATTTCGAGTATAATCATTATTGAAAATATGTTTTGGATTTGGGCTAAAAAATGAAACTTTCCTCATCTGAATAGTTTCCCTAATTGGAGTTAATTTTCTAATATGAGTATGTTTCCTATTTTGGATAAGAAGTGTGACTTATTGTGAAGAGTGTCCAAGAGGCGACTTCTTCATGAATTACATCCTGAGAGTTTTTAGTAATGAAGCCAATTAAATCTTCTAAGTAAGATTTGTGAATTCCTTCATAGGATTGAAAGATTATTTCATAATACATTACGGAGTTAACACTGTGTGAGGTTATTGGGTGTAATTAGGATTAATGTGTAATTGAGATTGGAAAACAATGAGAGGGTTTGAGTAATTCGAGTGTGATTGCAACTTTCATTGTATCATTTGATCTATAATGAAATTCTTTGATGCTCTTCTCATCAAAGTAGGTCACACTAACCAAGCCATGTAAATTTGATGTCCAATTTATTTTCTTATCATGTTTATTATTGTTCAATTGTTTGTTTCCATAATAAATGGTATTGAGCCTATGGTTGATTGATGCTCCACCCCAAATTTATTGTGAAATTTGGTGAATATCTCAAGAAAAGAATCTAGTTACCAACACGGTTTTTGGGCGGTGGTCATTATAGTTTAGAGAAAGAGATTAGGGAAAGGTGGTTGATGATGGAGATTCAAGTCAAGACATGTCGGTGTAGAAAAATGCTTGAATTAAGGAGGAGCAAACATAAAACTAAGCTTATACAAGAGGACAAGATTGTTAAGATGCAGGGTGAGTAATGTTAGAGAAGTCCCACATCAAATAAGTGGTGTAGTTGAAATGGTCAATATATATTAGTTGGCTCATAACTCATTGAATTAAATTTTTAAGTAAAAATGAATTCAACTTGATATATTAATGAGCTCAAACTTCGGCTACCTTTTGGTATTATCCCTAGATGAAGGGGTTGGATTTTTACTACGCGCTCCCAACAAATGGTATCAAAACTAGGCTTGGCCCAAAATGAAATGATTCAATAACAATAGAAGAAGTAAAAGTAAAAAATCAATGAATTTGATGGGAATAATTTTAATTTCTAGAAGTGCAAATGGAGAATCATCTATACTAGAGGAATCCACACTTGCTTCTCTTTGGGGAGAAGCCTAACTTAATAAAGTAAGCTGATTTGTGTTTAACATCATGAAATAGAAGACCGCACTATGGATTTGACGAAATCCCTATTGAACATGTACAAGAAAGCCCACTGCAATTAATAAAGTTTACTTGATGCAACGTATATCTAACTTCAAAATGGGTGAAGGTGTGTCGATTGATGATCATATAAATTAGCTCAATGTGATCATTAGTCAATTGAATTCAATTGAGATTGACATGATGGGGTACATGCTTTGATTCTATTGTCTTCATTGCATGACAATCAGAATACTAATGTTACTATTGTTGGCAATTTCTCTAGATCAACAAATTTGACTCATGATGGGGTTCACAATTTAATTTTGAATGAGGACATCTGTAGAAGAGAATTTGGTAAACTTGTACTTGCTGCTTTACTAGGTGAAGCTAGTGGAAGAACTAGTACTCATGTTAACAGAAAGAGCACAAACTTGAACAAATATAATCAGTTTAGAACTATTGGTGCTGTCTACTAAAATTGTGGCTAAAGAAGGCATCTTCGAAGGAATTGCCTTAAATTGAAGAATGAGAAGAGTAAAGAAATTAGAGTTAAGTCTGTTGATGATGCTGCATATGTAGTTGACTATAATCTAGATAGTGTTGATTATGTCTTATCTATCACCTATGATTCATCATTTGATGAATGGATTATGGATTCCAGTTGTTCATTTTACGCAACACAAAATAGGGAATAGTTTATTATTCATTAGTGCACAAAAGTAGTAAAGTGTAATTGGGGAGCACTATGTGCGATTATGTAGGCATTGGTGATATTGGAAGCATAATGCATGATAATATGATGAGGACCTTGACTAAAGTGAGGCATGTTCCAAAGTTGAAGAAGAACCTAATTTCTTCGAGTGCCTTGAATTCAACTAGGTGTTGGTATACTTTAAAAGATAGAGTTTTGAAGCTTGTTTGAGGTGCCTTGGTGATAGTGAAAGAAACCAAGCATAATGGCTTGTATGAGCTTTAAGTTGAGACAGTGACAGAATTTGCCACAAAGACATTAGATACATTTGTTTGAGAGTTTGAATTGTAACATATGCATTAAGGGCACATTGATGAGAAAAGCTTAAAGGTTCTAAGTGAAAGGAATCTATTGTGTGGTTATGTGTATGATGATTTTAATGTATGCAGGTACTATCACATGAGCAAATAGCAAAAAGTGTAGTTTAGTTTGATTGCCAAAAAAACCATGAAAATCATAGAGTTGATTCTCTTATATGTTTGCAAATTGTCGCAATTTCTTTCATGGTAGAGTGATGGATTTATGCTACTGTTGTGGACGATCACTCAAGAAAGACTTAGTTGTTTGTGCTTAGACACAAGTTTAGTGATTTTGTTAGAATCGGGCAATTGAGAACTTCAATAAAAAAAGGAGACCAATGTAATGATTAAGTATGTGTAGACTGACAATAACATGAAATTCTGCTCATAACTATTAAATGGATTCAATGTGAAGGAAGACATAATGAGACATTGTACTAGTGCTAGTAGATCACAACATATTGTAATGTTAATAAGCAAAACATTACTAGAGATGGCCCATAAAATGTTCTCTAGTTTTTGTATAGCTAGGAATTCCTAGTGGATGCACCTAATACAGAGAATTATCTAATAAGTAGATCCTTATTGACTATAGTTGAACATCACACTTTTGAAGAAATGTGGTTAGGTAATGTTGCTGATTATTTTGTTATTAGGATATTTGGTTGCCCATATTATGTTCAAGCAAGTGATGGCAATCTCAATGTAATGGCAAGAAAGTGCACATTACAAGACTATACATGAAGTGAATGGAGTTATTGGTTGTGGTGCTTGAAATTATATTCACCTGTTATGAACAAAGAAATTAAATTTGATGAGTCTCTAGAACTTTTGGATAATAGTGTTATTGACAGTGTTCTTATGGAGTAGGACAATATGGAATGCCAAACATCCTAAGTGTCAAAACTTGATACGAATAGACACTTAAGTGCTAAAACTTTCAAAAGATACATTTACATGCCAAGATCAAAGAAAATATGGACACTTAAATGCCAACTGTGAAAAATTCTGACCAAAATGCCAATGTGGCATTTTTCGAAGATTTTTTTTTGCTAAGGTGGCAATTATTTTAAAAAAAAATTATTCACGTGGTGCTAATGTGGCTAACTTATCCCAAAACGACATCATTTTGTCCCCAAAGATTGATTTTTAATATTAATATTAATTTAATTAAAAAATATTGTTTTTTTTAAAGGAGCTAATAGCATTTAGCGAGCACCTCTATGGCCCTCACCGTTGCTGCCCGACCATCGTCGACCTACTATCGCCCCATCCTCGTTGGTCCTTTTTGGCAATGGTAGAGCAGCGGCGATGGTGAGGGCCATAGAGGCGATCGATAAACACTACCCAATCTCCTTTTGTTTTTTTAATTTTGTTTTTAATTTAATTTAATAAATATTTATATTGAAAATCAATTTTGGAGATAAAATGACATCATTTTGCACATTGATTGTTGAGTAGACAACTCTAGTGAGCCACGTAGAACACATTTATTCTTAAAAAAAGCCACATTGGATTTCCAACTATTCTAGCTAGAGTTGGCATTTAAGTGTCTCAATTTTCAAAAAAATTATACTAAAGTGTACCTTTTGGAACTTTTGGCACTTAAGTGTTCGCTTGTGCAATAAATTTGCTTTATTTATGATTAAGGAGGTTGTACTGGAAAACCCTTGTGGAGTGGTTAAAGGTATAGATAGAATTAGTATTCCATAGAGGTTCATGATTTTGAGCAAGTCCAAGGCTTGGACTAGGAAAATGTTTATGGCTGTTAAACCCTTGAGGGGTTGTGTAAGAGTAGCGGTGAAGTTTGTATTTTCAGCGAAGCAATTGTGACTTGACTCAAACTTCAAATAAAGGTGGAGATTGTTGAAAGTATGTCTCATCCAAAAAATGGAACTTTCTTAATTTGAATAAATTTCCTAGTTGAAGTTGGTTTCCTAGTTGAGTGGTTTATTAGTATGCATATGTTTCTATTGTGGATCCAATTCTTGTGTGTGTGTGTGTGTGTGTGTGTGTGTGTGTGTGTGTGTGTAAAGTGCAACCTTTTCATGAATTACACCTTGAGAGCTTTTAGTGTTTGAAGCCAATCAAATCTTGTGAGTAAAATTTTGAATTTTTGTAAGATTAAAATATTATTTCATGAGAATTTGTCAGACTAAACACTATATGAGGTTATTGAGTGTAATCAGAAGTTGAAAAACACTAAAATTGTTTGAGCAACTCGAGTGTAATTATACTTTTTATTTTATTGATTGATATATAGTGGAATTCTTTATTGTTTTCCTAATAGATGTAGGTCACATTAACAAAACCATGTGAATTAGGTATTCGAATATATTTCCTTATACTATTAATTTTACCATTTGATTGTTTATTTTCTGCAATAATTTAGATGGACAATGATGTAAATTATTAATAGATAAGAGCAAGTTTTATGTATGCCGCTTTATCCTTTTTTTTTTTTTTGAGCAATGGCAGCAAAGTCCCAAGTACAAGTCTGAACTGTTATAATCAAAATATAGACAAACCAAGCACAAAGTGTGTCCATATAACGTAGAACACTACGGAAATACCTTATCTTAGCTTTTTGCTTCAGCTTCTGAAAATATTGCCATACCTTCAAAAGCTTCTGATTCTTGTTAATGGTTTAAACATTATCAACTAAGCATTAGTTTATAGTAAGATTTATTTCTCGAACTTATTGTGTACTCAGCTTGTGAAAAAGAAGTATCTATACTATTACACAACCTCAATTTTCCTTGTCCAAGTGCGACAAAACTCTCTTTCGTCTATCTGTAGAGTAAGCTTCCAAAATTAAGAAATCATTTTATTTATCGTCCCTTCAATCTTTAATCTCAAGTTCACTTAATATTCAGAGTGAGGGTGGCGAATGAGCTTGGAGCTGGGAACGGCAGGGCCGCAAAATTTGCAACCGTGGTGTCCGTTGTGCAATCAATAATGATCGGTTGCTTCTTTTGTGCTCTCATCATGGTTTTGCACGACAAATTTGCGTATATTTTCACTTCTTCTGTTGATGTTCTTGAAGAAGTGGACAAGCTTTCTTATCTTCTTGCCATCACCATACTATTCAACAGTGTTCAGCCCGTTCTATCAGGTAAATCTTCAAAACCATCTATTAATATACATGTTTTTTTTTTTATTGTGAGTGGATCTATCAAAATGGGTAATAGACCCATTTCTTAACACATATACGATTGGGTAAGTTGTTAGATGGGTTAATTATATTCAGTAAATTGGTCATAAATGGATTTAGAATCATAATGCCCAACATAATATGTATGTTAAATGGGTTTACGACTTGCTTAGACTCACCCCTCATCTATGACTCTCATCATTTTCTCTCACCCTCACTCAATCCCACCCTTTCTCACTCAGCAATCTCACCTTAGTTTAGGTATAAATTATCCTAGGTTGAGTTTAATATAGAAGTGTTTTAGTAATATGGGTTAAGTTGAGTATGGATTACTGGATTTGCATTACATTGAAACATGTCAAAATAGGTTAAATGAGTCTATTTGAGTCAAACTATTTTCGATTGACCTAAATTTGACTCAACCTACCCATTTGATGGATCTACTTGTAAGTCTTTTTCTCCATAGATCCATATGTGGAAGGTCACATGAAGTAATGGTGAAAAAGAAATTTTCGCAGTATTTATGTCGGATTAATCACAAGTGTCCATTCAAAGAAAATGAGATGGTTCGTTTGGCACGAGTGCTGTATTGACGTACGGTCAAGTTCGACCAAGTGAGATATCTGATATGCTTAACATTAACTCAATCAATCGTTTGGTGATTTGTTATCAGCATCCAACATAAACTTAAACAAGAGCGTTAAAACAAAGCACGATATTTCAGAAAACAAATTGTTTGATTTCATCTAGAATTTACTCAATGTAAGCATAATACAACTGCGACTCTATTTGAATTTCTCTCACTATAACTCAGCATAGCAACATGAAAATTAGGGCCAGTTGAAACACTTAGAGGCAGTTCTCTTATCTGACTAGTAATTTGTCATCCATTTACATCATTCACACAAGTTTCATCAATGCCACAGGAGTTGCTGTTGGATCCGGATGGCAAGCGTATGTTGCATATATCAATCTGGGATGCTACTACGTTGTTGGACTACCTCTTGGATTTCTCATGGGTTGGGTTTTTAACTTAGGTGTTATGGTAAACTTTGGATCTTTCATATAGCTATTACTTTTATCCCTTCCTTAATGCCATTATTGATTCCCCCATGCTTTGTCATTTTAGTTCATTAACCCAATGGTTTAATTGATCATTAAGGGAAGCTCTGAATAAACACAGGGTATTTGGGGTGGAATGATTGTTGGAGGCACTGCTGTTCAAACCTTGATATTGGCTATAATAACAGTTCGATGTGATTGGGAGAAAGAGGTAATCTTCAAGTATATTTCATTTTCTTCTAGTCAACTAAACATATATATAAGCATTATATACTTGGTTGTCTTTCTTTCATGGTAACTTGTGTTCTAGTTCTTTCTATCATGTCGCATAGGAAAATCTCATATGTATTCCTATGATAACGACTAACCGTAGGCGGAGAAAGCTAAAGTGCGGGTTGCGAAATGGTCTACTCCATCTCTTGAAGATGATGAAGCCGCTGCTAGATAAAACTCAATTTTTGAAGCTATCGGTGTCACGTAAATATAGGTGAGTATGGCAATAGTATCTTTGATTATTCATAATTAACATAACTAATTTATTAATCAGTAGCCAACTCAATCTGATTGATCATTTGGCAATGTTATTTATTATTAATCATCCTTTTTCTCCCACATATATTTCTTTAATGTGATTGGCTGAATCTGGTTAACTAACTTTATTATTAATATCTCCCCTTATAAAGGTTTAGTGGAATAGCAAGGATGAGGATTTGTTGGACCAGTAGCAATTACAACTATCTGCTCCTTTTCACGCAACCTTTGAACGGCTACTTCTGCATCTGCAATCGATCTTAGAGTTGGAAAAAGGATCGTCAATATAACACACAAAGAGAGAGAGGATATTTGTTGATTTAATTATCGCTCGAGAGTCTCTAGAATTTTAGAAGATTTGCTTGCTTTCTAAGAGTTTAGGTCGCAACTTTCTTCTGTTAGTGATCAATTTAATGTGATTCCTAGAATGTATCATGTTCATTCCATGCACGGGCTTTCATTTATACCTTTGCCATAAGTCAAATGAGGTGATAAATGGAATATTTGTTTCATCATTGTATTCCAATTCTTTTTTTCTTGTTAGGGAAAAAAAAACTAGAAATACCATAATTTTTGTATGGTACTCACTTCAATACCAAAATTTCTCAAGTGATCTACTTGAGTGCTACTTTGGTAAAAAAATCGATCACTTCAGTGCCATTGACGATTCCATTTGCCAAAAAATCTTGCAATTGACGTGGTATTGGAGAAATGTAATTTGGTGCTTTGTTAGCATAATAGTCATTGGGATACTGTGTGAATAATAGTCTATTGTGAGCCATTTTTTTTTTTGAAAAAGTGGGTTCCACAACAATTTATAATTATTTGTGATTTAATTTTTTATGGTCTAAAATAAACTGTTATTCTCATAGTACATTAAAAATTATCACATAAAAAACCATCATTGGCCTTTGTTCTTGCCCCAAATTGACGAATGGCCCAAAATTAGGGCCGAGAATCAAACCCTAACCTCCACATTGACCCAAACCCCCATGCTGCCATCATCGTCAACTCTCTTCCTTGAGGCTTAGGTTCAAATTGCACTAATGTCCATGTCGTTTAGTGAATATACGCTTCGGTTCAAATAACATATCAAATTAAAAAAGTTCACGATTGTCCTGCCTGTCATTAGGATTAGTTTACATATAGATTGCATTTAAATAATTTATATGACATGTTATTAGTTTAAATTAATATTCGTATAGACAAAACTTAGATTAGAATTGCATTTCATATATTGCATATTGTTTAATAAAAAAAGAAAAAATCATTTAAAATTAATTGACATTGCATTTAGAAATCATGTCTTAAATCATGTATACATTTTTAGTTTTTTTTTTATTAATCTAGCATAACATTTGGATCATAATCATAATAAGTCATATTTTGCTTAATGCATTGGGGTTTTTTGCACTATTCCTAGCAATTTATTTATTGCTTTTGATTTATTGAGTGTTAAATTTTTGTTTGCGTACCAACATAATCACACATTGCATGTCAGTGGATTAAATAAAAATAAACTAAAATTGCTTGCAAATTATTTTTTAAATAAAGAGAAAAAGGTATTGAAACGATATTAGATTAATTTAGCATGAGCAACATCCCACGTATATGAAAAATCTCTTGTTCGTAGAAGTAAAATTCTCTCTAACATGTTACTTGAGTTTATTATCGACCCAAAATTGATAAGTGGCAACTCCTAAATAAATTAAATGATTATTTAAAAGATTAAATCAAAACCCAAAGTTGTGATTGGTATGTATTTAGGAGAGCATGCACCAAGTATTCACTTAGTAATCCATAGCTTTTTCTTGGTTCACTTTGTAAAAGGTCATGACAATTCACAAATCTCTATGCTGTAGAGCTATAAGAAAATGCGAACTTTAGTATTGCCTAGGTTAATCTTTTCAATTCAACATGATATTAAGTGATCTTGGGTCTTTCTCACCCCAAAAGCTAGCTAAAAGAATGAGATTTTCTCTCATATTTATAAACGGACTATCAACCCATCCCACAACTAATGTGGGATAAGTCCAACAATCTTTCCCTTACATTTTGAGCCCTAGGTCAAAGCAGGAACAACCTATATCTCTCATGTGTGATTGTTGGGTTTAGACTTGTTGGTAACTTATACTCTAATACTTGTAGTGGGCCTCTCTTACTCCATAAGTTAACTTAAAGGATAAGACTTTTCTTCACACTTATAAATCAACCACTAACCCCTTTCACAACCTATATAGAATAAGTCCAACACATAAGACCTACTTGACACATGTCGCATTCTCAATGGCATTGGATCATAATGATATGAGAGTCCTGAACTACCAAATGACTACCTTCTGCTTGGCCTTTGATTAAGGTGCACCAACCTCACTAATGGCAATTATGATATGGAAATGCGAATCGCTAACATTAATTGATTAATTTCTTTGGCAAGTCCCCACTCAAATGACTAGTTTCCATTTTGCTTATGGAAGAAAGTGAAGAAGGATTGCTAGTGGAGGAACTCTCTATTAAAAAGATTTACTAAAGATTTATATTTTTTTCTAATTTTTAATGTACCTCCAATTAATAGTTAGGATTTATTATTTGTTTCTAGTTAGCATAAAATTTAGTATATCTTATATAACTAGGTAGAGATATTTGGTAAGTACTATGTTGTGTGAATATTTGTATTGTACGTTGAGCAATATGAGAAAATTATGCACTCTCACATGGTATCACAGATGATTCTACCCACATCATTTGGGATATGGTTGTGGAAGTGTCTACAAAGAAGGTGATTGACCTTTCCTCACCATATTATCTCAACACCTCCGACAATCTTGGAAGCATACTAGTTTCATGCATGCTAACCTAGGATAACTATGTAGCATGGTTGAAGGCGACGAGACATGCATTGCAAGTGAAAATAAGCTCAAGTTTATTGATGGATCACTAGAGAAGCTGAATCCAACAGTACGTGAATTTAATGTCTAGGACATTTGTAATTCCATGATAGTTTAATGGATTTGCAATTCCCTTGACAAGAGTTTTTAAGGAAGTGTGGCTTGTGCAGAAGAAGCAAATATAATGCTGAACAAGTTTAAGGAGAGATTCGCTCAAGGTAATGGACCTTGCATCCACGAGAAACTGAGATTGAACTCCTAAAGCAAAGAGGACTCTTACCGGTGAAATACTACACCAAATTGAAGGTCTTATGGGATGAACTTGATGATTATGATGACATCCCATAATGTGCTTGTGTTGCAACCACGTTGTACGCGCAAAAAAGGAGGTGGAGAAGATCCACCAATTTTTCTATGGATCTTAAAGCTAAGACTGTGGGAATGTTCATTCTCAACTTCTCAACTTTGAGCCACTCTTGTTCCCTCAATGAGGTTTATTTTATGATCACGTAGGAGGAGCGCCAACTATCAATTGTTTGGAAAAGGGAAAGAGAAGATTTACCAAATATCTCTAACTAATTAATAAAAAAAATACTAAATATTATGCAAATTGAAAAGAAAAGATAAATCCTAACTAATAATAAGAGATACACTAAATATTTGAAAAACATAATATAAATCTTCACCAAATCCTAACGAGTTGAAATCTCAAGGATAACTCATGATAATGGATTTTATTATTAGTCCCAACTTCACTTCCCTTGACTACCTTTTGTAACTCCAAGTGGGCAAGTAGCCCGATACTCAGCAATCAGTTACTAGTTTCTTTGTTATGCTCATTAATTATCCTGTGTCTTGGAGAACAAAGAAGCATACCATAGTTTCTCAATCTACTACTGAAGTTAAATATCATGCTATGGCAACTTGCACTAGTGAACTAATTTGGTTGTTCACTTTACTTGCCTTCCTTGGGATATTACACAACAAGCCAATGGGTCTTTATTGTGACAACTAAGTTGTTAGAATATAATACGCGAAAATGACAGGATCTTGCAATTTACGTCAACATGAAATCACCAAAGAAATAAATAAAGAATAATAAAGACAACAAAGATTTATATGGTTCGGTCCGAATACTAGTATCTACATCCACGGGAAGAGCCAGTAGTAAATAATCAATTATAATCGAAGAATCATTGTTTGTAATCGTTCACACGCTCGAGTGTTTTCCACATCTAGATTTAATCCTAAACTTAAAGTGTTTACAACTAAATAATGTAAACTCATAGCACAAAACTTTCAAGCGCTCAAGCCCTCCATGTACGTCCAAGAAAAAACTCGGCACCTTCGTCCTTTCGTGCGCATGGTGGGTTCCTAATCTCTCTCAAGGCTTGTGTGGTGTGCATCTTCAATTGGATGTGTGGCTTCTCTTTTCTTCTTTATTTCCTGTGTGGTGCTTGCCAAGAAAGAAACCCTCATTTTGCCTTTTATATCATGCCAAGAGTCAACAATTTGACTCTGGGCCCCATCATGTACATCCTCCAAAGGTGAATCATCTTCTATAGGAAAAAGATAGAAAACCTTGCTTTTTTCTTTTTAGTTATTTCCTCTTTTGTGTAGCTTTAAGGAGTCCAAATATTTTGTCTTCTAATGTGCAACATTTCACCTTTTTTGAAGCTGTCTTCGACACATGAGATTTAAATCCATCTGGGAAAATCTTTCTCAACAAATTCGTTTAACAAATCGTTATTTGAATTAAACTCAAAACATTTATTTAACAATTTTCCACCTTGGCTCAATATTTGAAGCTAAAATATAGTGCTCATCATCCATGCTACTTTCCCAACGCCCCAATGGGCGCTCACTCTTCATAGATGTCAATTGAGCTCAAGCATAGCTTGAGTTTCACCAAATGGACAAACTTAATCATCATGTTTGACAAGTTATTTGTTATAGCCATTTTTTTCACAATAATATCACCCTTAGCTAAGACATATTGAATGAAGTGGTACCTAGTATTAATATACTTTGTTCACTTGTGATAAACTGAATTATACGCCAAATATATAGCATCTTAGTTATCACAGTGTATATCAACACTTTTCTAATCTAACCCAAAGTCTAAGAGCAAACTTCGTAATCATGTTGCCTCATTTGCTACAAAGCTTAGTGCCATGTACTCCGCCTCAATCAAAAATAAGGCAACGTGATTATGTAAGGACGCTTTCCAATTAATTGCACCATCTACTAGATTTACAATCATCCAAGTCACCGACATGATCCGAATCTACAAAACCAGTGTGCTTATTGTCATTGTTGTCTCTCTGGTATACTATACCCACATTTATTGTCCTATTCAAATATCTAAGAATTCACTTCACAACTTCCTAATGAGCTTTACTAAGACGCTTCATATAGTGACTAACTACGCTCACAGCTTGTGAAATATCAGGTCTAGTGTACATACACTATAGCATACATAATACTACTCACGACACTAGAATAAGGAACACGGGACATATGTTCCTCCTCATTCTCGGTCCGTGGTGATAATTTATCTGAAAGTTTAAAGTACTTTGCTAAAGGTGTACTTACGGATTTCGCCAACTACATATGTGACAATCTAATTTTCTGATTCTATTTTCGATTGAATGAGTTGGGCTTTTCATTGACGCACCGTTCTCTGAGTTGGCCACTCACGAGATAACTAATCTATTAGGTGAAGCCGTTAAGGAATTTAAACGCGACAAACTTGAGAATTCGACCAGAAATCGACTACTTGACCATGCTAATCTGCAATGGTCAATACGGCATCATCAAAATTGATCAAAGACCGGAGATAGGTCGTTTCGACTGAGGCATATGATTAAAGTGTGGGTGATTCCACCTGATTGCAAAATTCTTGTCAATCGACACTAGATCGATTTTTTTGTTGTTTCTGTACCATGTGCCCGTATTTAAAATCTCAAGATTTTCACAACAACCAAGAGTCACCAATGAGTTGAAAAATGTACAATGTAGCTCGAAAATAATCGACCACGGGTCAAATGCGCTAAAAATTCATAAAAACTACTTGGTAGGTTAAATCATGCTAAAATCGCGCCCGATTGAAATTAACCGCAAAATTGAACCCAATAGTTTTGTCATGTCACAATCTATTTTAGGAACGTCGACTCATCCTCCGAGGATTTTTCTGCAAACCCGAGTTTTTGGCGAAAATTCAAAGTTGGGCTATTTTGGACTGGGAAAATTAGAAGACCATTCTTTGTTGCATTTTTAGCAATCATGTTGGACTAATTGGCGATAAAAAAATGTGTAATTAAGTGTGGACACCTTGGCTGAATTTATAGGCACCAATTTAAGTCCAATTGAGTTGGAATTGGATGAAATTGGTGGGGGAATGTACAAAATTTGTAGCTTTGGAGGGGAGCAACATTTTGAACCATTTGAATGGCTTGTTGGGAAAGCTTTGGTGTAGAAATGGCTGAGGATTGAGGCAGCCACAAGGGGGGCAAGCAAATGAGTATTTGGGATATTTAGGAATACTTTTAAGGCATTTTGAGCCCCCCTTTAGCTAAGCCTTCTTCTTCTTCTTCAGCTTTGCTTTCTCCATTGTTGACATTATTTGAGCTCAAGAAACCAGAGAGACTAGCCCCTCACACTATCGACTGCCATGCTGCTTGTCCAAAGCCGTCAACCGCCTACCCGAGCCCGCCAATGTCGTTCACCTACCCTGCTCGCGTTCGCCCGTCCACGATCGTCACTCATTGCCCGAGTCGCCTCCGTCGCCCAGGCCGTCGTCTAGTCACCGTTCGTCGCCCCCAAGTCGCTTGGACCCATTGAAGCCACTACCTAGACCCGCTACAGCCACTGCTATCCCGCCTAACCGTTTCCGCACCAACCGAAGCTGCTCGACCAGCCTTCTTGGCCCAAGAACAAAACCGAGTCTCAGCCCAAGCTGAGACTTGCGAGCTATTTTCCAAGCCCGTTTGGACCTCATTTGGTGTTGCCGCAGGCTTGTGTCTCGCCCGCCTCCATGTCGCCGTCACCGTGAACTCACCAGCCCGCTAATCCGGTGAGTTTACTTGCTAAACTATGCTTAGAGAGTTAATGACGTTTATTAGGTAATCAAATTAGGCTAAGTATGGTTTAGGTGATTAGTTAATTTTAATTAGTGATTTAGTTGGTTAATTAGGATTGTTAGGTGGTTAGATTAGATTAGTTAAGGGCTAGATAGATTGTACTATTTATGTGGATATGTGCATTATTTTTCTAGGCCTGTTTAGGTGGTTAGATTAGCATTTCCGACTTAAGTATGCATTCATTGGATTAATTTGCATTTATTTAATTGTTTTTGTAATTTTTGTAATTATTTATTATTTTCTTGAAATTATACCGAGATAATCGGTTGCCGGAATTTCGTGCTGATTGGCGTGGTGTGATTAGTTTATGCAATTGAATGATAATTTGTGTAATTGAGTGGCAATTATTGATTTTCATTTATTATTTCAAAATTGTGAAATTTTGATATTTAATTAGAAAATACTGGGTGTTGGGTTTTGATACCGAAATATTTTTTAGATATTATATAAAATAGTGAGATTTTAAAATGAATGATGTCAATTTTTAAGATTCGATATGATCGTGTACCAACACACGATTATTTTCACCAATTGTTTTTAATACAAAGAAAATAAGCCAAGCGCATTATCTTAATTGAGACATTTGAGTGTAACGCACGGTGTTCTTGCCCGGAATTGAATGATCGTGTGCTGGTATGAGAATCCGTCCTCGATGTGCGTCAGGTGGACGTTTCCCCTATATGGAATGTCCCTGGACAATGGATATTAGTTGTAGTAGACTCTAGACCGATGCTCCTTCGGGATTATCGTCTCGAGGTAGACGTTGCCGTACTCAATGGGGTGAGACGATGCCTAGTTACACCAGAAGACCGCCGAACGTCGAGTAGGCCTTGCCCATTGGGTCAAGATTAAAATTGGAACGCGAGATTGATTGAATTAAACGTACTTGATTATGGGACAAAATTGTGTGGCACGGAATGTGACGTGTTATAATGATTTGGTCTTATAATCGAGACCCCCGTGATTAATTGAGTTTGGGTGAGGCATTCCAATTGATTTGTGCATCTATTATGTGCATTATGTATATGAACTATGCTGACGTGAAGGGAAGAATTGAGGTGAAGTGAGTCTCTATGGTTGCATGGTTAGGCCACCCCTAGATGTATTTTCTTCCTAATAGAGATTTAGGGGTGAACTTTCGAGATGTTGTCTCACCCCGTCGTGAGTTTAACCTTTTCAAGTCCTTAGATGGCAGTCCCTTTGATTCGTTTTGGATAGCCTCGGGGGGTTACTGAGTGGAGTATAGACGTCCTTATCCCCGAGATTCACTGGATCCATGAATTTGTTATGACCACTATCTAGGTTGATGAGAGCCTACCTCAGAAGGTATCTCATCGATTCAAGGCGTGGTTTCGCCATGGGCTCAATGGATATAAAAAAGGTCCCTTTCAGGATTTTGATATCCCCGCCACAACGCCACTCCAGGCGAGGGTGTAGCTGACCCTTCTTATGGGGTTGTGGAGGGCCCAAAGCTCCGGGAGCCTGTGGAGGTAGAGTCCGAAGGATCGGCGAATGTGTCCGATTAGTAGGTCGTAGACAGCTTCTTTTTGAAATCCGATCTTTTTGTAGATAGATTAGTTTGTTTGTTTGTTTGTTTGTTTGTTTTTTTTTTTTTTGGTAAAGAAAGACAGACTAGTTTGTTTATAAAAGGGTTTTGTGAAAATTTGTATCCTGCTTTTTCTATTACATATTTTTTTTGTCTGAGGATTTGTTTATTCGCTTTCGCATGTGCAATAAAATGAATGGGTCGGCGACGCGTTCTGGGATATCGTAATTTTATCGACCACCGAGGAATGTGCGCGCACTTAAGATTCGGGGCGTAACAACATTTTAAAACATGCCACAATCATCTCAATATATTTCTTCTGAGATAGACGTAAAAGTCCTGCAACCCTATCATGCAAAATCTTCACACTTAATATTTTCTTTGCAACACCTGAATCTTTTATCTCAAATTTAGCATTTAACTACCTCTTTAATACATCAATATCAGACATATTTTTAGCTGCTATTAGCATATCATCAACATATTAGAGTAGATAAATTGAAGAATTATTCTCTAATCTCCTAAAGTAAACATAGCTATCCATCTAACTTTTTGAGTAGTCTTGACTAACCATGAAAGCATCAAAATGCTTATACCACTACCTAGGAGACCGTTTCAGTTCATACAAAGATTTCTTTAACAAGCAAATATGATCTTCCTTATCTGAAATAGCAAATCCTTTTAACTGCCTCATGTTTCGCTCTTCCAACTCACCATAAAGAAACGCAGTTTTTCACAACTAGCTGCTCTAACTCGAGATCTTGCGAAGTAACTAAAGTAAGTAAAACATTAATAGAAGTATGCCTTACCACATGAGAGAACACCTCATCGTATTCAATTTCTTCACACTATGTATATCCCTTCGCCATAAGTTTTGCCTTATACTTCGTTGCCTCAATATCGAGAATGCCTTCCTTCCGTTTAAAGACCCATTTACTTCCAACAATCTTCCGACTCTTTGGTACTTTGACTAGCTCCCATGTCCAATTCTAATGGAGTGATTCTATCTCTTCACTTATAGCCCCTAACCACTACGATGACTTTGAGCTAGCCATTGCCTTAGAGTAAAACGAAGGCTCGTCTGTCTTCATCTCATCACCTATAGTCAATGCATAAGAAATATCTATATAACCATAACATATCGGTGATTTAATTTGTCTTCTCTATCTATCTGCGGCTATAATGTGTTGTGGCTTTGCTAGTTGTTCACTATCACCGACTTCAAGAACTGTGGCCTCATCACAATCTCAACTTCAATTACCTTCAAGATCTCTAGAGTTTCCACTCGAAGCTTCATCTCACTAATGACATCATGATTTATCTGCTCCACTGGTTGTGTCTCAGAACTCCTCTATTGAAGCATCACAACCTGGTCAAAGATCATGTATCTGCTGATTAGAAAACTGGGTGATCTAAGATTGGTGCATCATAGTCGATAGCCTTTCACCTTATGTGCATAACTCAGAAATATGCACTTCTTCACCATTGGCTCAAGCTCACCATCACTCGCATGAGCATATACAAAACATCCGAATATACGTAAGTCAGAATAATCAACGGGTTTCCCCAACCATACTTCCTTAGGAGTCTTCCACTCGATTGCAGATGATGCAGATTGATTAACTAGGTAACATGCTATGTTCACTACTTTAGCCCAAAATTCTTTGCCAAGTCCTACATGGGAAAACATGCATCGAGTTAGCTCAAGCAAATTTCTGTTCTTTCGTTCTACCACGCCATTCTGCTATAGTGTCTCGGGTATTGTGCGGTGTGTCACAATCTATTCTTTTTCATACAACTCAGTAAAATCTTTACCATATAACTCCATATTATTATCAGTTCTCAGGCACTTGATCTGTTTATCTAACTACTTCTTAATCAATGCCTTAAATTTATTGAACCGATCGAACACATCATATTTGTGCTTCAAAAAGTATACCCATATCTTCCTCGAATAATCATCGATAAATGTTAGCATATATTGGACACCTCTTTTCGAAGGAATTGAAAACGGGCCTTAGACATCTAAATGAATGTGTTCAATCGGTCGCTTGGTCGAATAATAACTATAATAAAGTTGATTCGATGCTGCTTCCCAAAGATGCAGTGCTCACATAAGTTCAACTTCTCTGTCTTATCACTTTTCAATAACCCCCTTTCACTCAATATCGTCATATTTGCTTCACTTATGTACCCTAAACGCATATGCCATAATTGAGTCAAGTCAAAATTTGACTCACCTGATGAAATTGTAGCAGTTCCAATCATAGTCTTTTCTAGCAGATGATAGAGAGTATTAACTTTCTTCCCATTCATCATTGTCATGGTACCTCAAAAGATCTTCAATACTCCATCTTCAGCATTGTACCTACACCCGATGTCATCGTGTGTCCCCAAATAAATAAGATTCTTCTTAAGTTTTGGTAAATGCCTCACCTCTGTCAATGTGCGCACCACCCTATCGTGCACCCGTATCCAAATTTTCCATATCCCCATAGCCTTGCAAGTTATATTATTCCCCAAAAGAACGCTACCACCATTTACAGTTTGGAAACTAGTTCTTATGAGGCGTCATATGATAAGAACAGCCCAAATGCACCTATTCATCTTTTGACGAAATAGTAATCATACATAAAATAGTTTCCACATCATTAGTGCTCATTTCAGCAACATTCGCCACATTGCTTATGGCATTTTGCCTAGCACCTTTATTCCTCCACTTCAGACAATCAATCATGATATGCCTCTCTTCGTGACACTCAAAGTACTTCATACATCCCTTGAACTTTCTATGGCATGATATCGATCTGCTTTTACCTCTACTGCCATTAGGCCCATGATGTTGTTCTCTACCCCGAATTGTTAGTGCTTACTTACGCTACCCCTTGACCCAGACCGTCATCCCGCAACTTTCTCTACCACTTCTTAGAGAACAGATCGGACTTTACCTCTTCCGAGGTAATCGTGGTATGCCCGTGTAACAGTGAATCAGTAAAATACTCCCATGACTCTAGTAAAGAAGCTAACAACATTATGCCCTATTCTTCATCATCAAGTATCTTAGCGACGTTCTTCAAATCCATCATGAGTTTATTAAATTCATTCAGATGGGTTCCGATAAATGTATCTTCACTATATCTAAATTGAAATATTTTATTTAGCATGTACAAGCGATTATTCAAACCTTTCTTTAGATGAAGTGTCTGAAGTTTTGCCCATAATTGGGGCATTCTTTTCTTTAGCCACATCTATTAAAAACCTTATCCAATAAGTTCAACATGATTGTGCTATTTACTCTTTCCATTAGCTCTACTTTCTCAGAGGCTTTCATTATAATTAGCAACTCATCTTCACCACCCAATACCTTGACCAAATCTTGGGTTGTCAATAATGCCCGCATCTTAATGCTCCATAATTCAAAGTTGTTCCTCCCGTTAAACTTCTCAATTTCAGCTTTCCTCTCAAACATAATTGTAATAACAAAATTTATAGATAATAATCAAAAATGCAAAAGCTCTAAATCACAATCAAGAAATCCAATCCCAAGCTCTGAGGCTAATTTTTAGAATATAATACGTGGAAATAATCGAATTTTGCAATTTACGTCAACGCGAAATAACAAGAGAAATAAACAAATAATAATAAAGACACCAGAGATTTACGTGCTTTGATTTGAGAACCGATACTAACGTCCACGAAGAAGAGCTAATAGCAAATAATCCACTATAATTGAAGAATCAGAATTTATAATAGCTCACACACTCAAGCGTTTCCCATGCCAAGATTTAATCTTGAACCTAAAGTATTTATAAATAAATAATGCAAACTCACAGCACAAAAGTTTCAAGCACTCAAGCCCTCCACGTACGTCCAAGAAGAAACCTACCACCTTCATCCTTTTGTGCGCACAGCAACTTCCTAATCTTACTCAAGGCTCATGCCGCGTGTGAATTCAACTAGTCATGTGGCTTCTCTTTTCTTCTTTATTTTCCCTTGCGGCACTTGTTAAGAAACAAACCCTCATTTTGCCTTTTATATTATGCCAAGATTCAACAATTTGACTCTAGGCCCCACCGTGTACATCCTCCAAATGTGAATCATTTCTGCTGGTAAAAGATAGAAAACCTTGCTTTTTCTTTTTATTTATCTCTTCTTTTGTGCAGCTTTAAGGAGTCCAAATCTTTTGTCTTCTAATGGGCAATATCTCACCTCTTTTGAAGATGTCTTCCACGGATGAGATTTAAATCTATCTGAGAGAATCTTTCTCAACAAATTCAGTTAAACAAATCATTATCCGAATTCAAACTCGAAACATTAATTTAACACAAGTTACCTTACACATCGCAGCAAACCCAGTATTCAAAGCACATCAAAATTGACTTCCACTTTGTTCATGAACATGTACAATCGGGCACCATTAGAACCGAACATGTACCCACTAGACTTCAACTAGCAAACATTTTTACCAAGGCATTGGATCGAAATTGATTTGCATTTCTCTTCAACTAGACATTCGTGACCTCCATGCTCCAACTGAGGGAGAGTATTACGGAAGATTTACTAAAAATTTTATATTCAGTTTTTCTAATATTATATAAGAAAATTAGTTAGGACTTAGTTTTTGTTTTTAGTTAGCATAATATTTAGTATATCTTTTATAATTAGTTAGAGATCTTTGGTAGATCTTATGTTTCCCTTTTTTATTAAGCATTATGTTTTATAAATATTTGTGTACCGTAGGTTGAGCAATATAAGAAGATTAGGCGATCTCACACTATCTATAACTGCGCCCTTGATCTGATGTTCCAGTTAAATTGACAAATGAAACGGCAAGACATGTGTACTTCGTGGTCGGCGATCTGTTCTTTGCGGAACAGTCACGTGTATGCATAAAGAACAATATTTAGGTAAAGATCGTGCGAATCGTTAACGCCACCAAAGCCAAACGACCTTTATTCCAAGCACGCTAGCAGATCATGCTGATCTAGATATACTGCCAGGACAAGACGACTCTGCTGGGAAACGTTTTTGAGCTTTTCCCCCTCATGTTAGAGGCAGGCATCACCTCGAATGCTTTGACTTATGCGTTATTGGATGTGAACAGGAAACCGAGTTTCCATGAAAATGACCCCCCACCAGATAGTCTCCTTGTGAAACCAAGTGTTTAGTTCACATGCTCTGAGGGTGGGAACTAGACGCGCCGTACCAACCAAAATCTTTTCCCATCACCAAAAACGATTGGCCTAACTGATTAAAGGACGAGGCAAAAATGGCCTTGCTTCTTCGGTGGCATGTCGAGTTTGAACCGGCTTGCATAGAGAATTCAATGCCGCATAAGGGGTGGTCATTGTGAATCATACGTCATCTATTCCGCTAACATTTTCGGCGTTGTTGCTGCAGCAACAGATTCAATTCCTGAGCTTGTGGTATTAGAAGTGGGTTTGAACCGGATATACCGTAGCAAGTGAGATACTCAAACGTAAGCACTCATGAAGGATTCGCTGGCTAGGACTAGAACCCCAATTTATCCTAACGTCGAGAAGGTAAGATAAATGATTCTAGAGAGATTAACCTGGACGAGGAGAGAAACTTCTGTCTACTTGATTGTAAACTTAGTTGTTGAGTTATAGATCTGTCAGTGCAAGGCGCGTGGTGCATTTCCTATACCATGAAGTACGTTTGACTAGCCTGCCCATTTAGATTTCACCATGGATTGCACCTAATTCATGACACTAATTGCATTTCGATCAATTTGAGGTCTATCAACCCAAATTGAAGTTCCTAATATTATAAAATGATGTGGATTTAGAGTTGTACGTCCCAATTGCACCTGTTTTTAAGACATATAGCAAATCACCACCAAATTCACACATGCCCTTTTGGTTTCGGCGACTAGTTGTCCAACCAACCATTCCACACATCCCATCAATTTCCTTCCTTCCGTCCTTCCCGCGATCCTCATGCCACTGCACGTCTCTAATTATTTTAGTATTTTCTGGTCATGTCTTGAGAGTGAAAGCTAATCGAAAACGGAAGTCGAAAATTCATTCAGACTCCATTTATCGAGATAATAAATAATTTGAATATTTTCCAAACAAATGATTATTTTTCTTTTTAAAAATAAATAATTAATAAAATATATTTTCATTATCTACAACAGTTTATGTCTATATATTTTTGTGAATAATGAAAATATTTTTCATACATTCATTATTATAACCAATACAATTAATAACTCTTAAAAAAATATTTTTTAAAACATTCATTTTTCGTGAAACAAATGAAATCTTAAAGAAAAACTTGGATGAGTCTCTCTATTAGCTCGCTTTCACAAAATTCCATATCTATGAGAGTCAGTATATGTATATCTATAATAATCAAAATGCTGTTGAACGTCCTAAATGGGCAAATATCATTACCCCATTAATGCTGGTCGATTTTCTTGCTTTTCGATGAAAAACAGTCAAATATGTAATGCCATCGAGAGAGAAAATCAAAATCCGAATTCGTCAAAGGATTTCCTATGTAAGGAGATCTGCGGAGCAAGCCCTACCATCTTTTCGTGTTAACATGTGATTAATTTGGCATAAACGAAATCCGAACCGATTTATTCCCTTTGAAAGGAACCGGAAGGATGATCTCATTGCATGCGTCATCATCTCTATCTCATGTAAACATGGAATGTATCTGACTCGATAAATCCCCGCCTGATTCACTGAAATTGGTTGAGAACACTTTACTCATGTTCATCATATATTATTATTATTGTCAGGTATAGAAGAATGCGCCAGCCATCAGCAACCACCTTGCTTGGAAGTTTCATACGTCTGCTTGTTGAAGTAGCCTCGGCATTTAAACCATTACAACAACTTCACACCACCAAACCGAGAGAGAGAGTCTCGGAATAAGTCAAAAATTCATAATCAAAATTCAGCGACTAGCCCTCGATTCTTGATCTGAAAATCTTACATGTTCCCACTTTACGTCATTTGTCAATCTTTTCCCGAAAAAGGAAAATCAAATCAAATCAAAACTCCTTCGGTCCTCGTCCAAATTGGCATATCCGGAGGCGCGTCATCTCCCCTTACGGCTATAAACCCACCCTTTTCGTCTCACTAATCATTTCATCGCCGTCCAATCAGAGGCGCATCATCTCTCCGCGTCACTATAATCTCACCCTTTTATGTCTCCCTGAGCATTTCATTGCCTTCTAATAAGTTTTAATTCCTTTTGCTCTCATCATCATACCCCTACCCTCTCTAGAGGCAAAGAAAGAGCCGTTCCTTTCATGGCGATCGTTGACCGCGACGGCAGCGACGCCCAATGGCCTCTGCTGCGAGAATCTGCGGTGGATGGCGACCGCAATGGCGGGGATCATGAAAACGAGGAGGAGAAGAGCTTGAGCGTGAGGGTGTGCGCTGAGACGAAGAAGCTGTGGCACATAGTCGGCCCTGCCATCTTTAGCCGCGTGGCCGCGTACACCATGAACGTTGTCACGCAGGCGTTCGCGGGGCACCTCGGGGAGGTCGAACTCGCAGCCATGTCCATCGCCAACACCGTCATCGTTGGCTTCAATTTCGGCCTCTTGGTAAGTACAGAAAAAGGAAAGAAATGTTCACCCACTAATTCTTTGATTCGATATGTTTTAGATAGTACTCCTAAAGTAAAAGTCATTAAATAAGGCAATGAGGACCTAACAGAACTTAGACAATGTAAAGTTTCGATAGACTTTAATTATATTGCCGCATACCATCATATGTTCCATTAAATGAAAATATGGGATTGAAATAACATTACAGAAATGCGAGTGTTTTTCACCAGTTACCATACATTGCAAGATCCTGAAATTTCAGAATCATTTGAAGTCACCGCAATAAGATTAAGTTAAATTATAACTATAATGAATTGATGCGTCTTGATTGGATACCATATTAGATAACAAGTTGAGCCATCTTAGCCATGGAATATGTTCCATATTTGCCGATGAAAATTCATAGTGAGGACTCACTTCGTGGCCTCTCATGGTCGACTTCTCATCTTCGACAACATGATTTGTATAGACTCTCTGTCAACATGGTTTTCCTTTTATGTCTCTTCTCTCTCATTACGGTCTTCAATGTCGTCCAACACTAATTGGGCACGTGGAGGTTCATTCAAACTAGGCATGTATTTGTCCGTTCTCTCTGGTTTTTGCGCTCTCATATAAGACATGAAAGATTGTAACCAGTCACCATCGTCTATCTATATATATATGAAATGGTGTGTAAGGTGCAATATGTGTTCCAGATGTTCTAGCTTCTAATTAGCTTCCAAGAGCGGTTTGGGCGATATATCTATCAACGCTAAGGGATCAAAATCAATTTTGACTCTCATTGAAAGGAATTTAACCGTGAAAGGGGTCGAGGCAATCTCAAACCTCGAATCCTTCGTACTGATTATGTAAATTACAGAAGCAGTAACATTTGCTTATGTATGTACGGTATTACTTATTATAAAAAAAAGATATTATTTTTACACATCACTTTACAGATTAATCAGGTGCTTATAGTAATTTCAGCGAGCTATACATTCAGTTTGACATGACAAAACAAAGAGAAATTGAGAGTTTAATATCGATTTTTGAGTTTGGATTGTGGTTATTAGTTAGGCATGGCAAGTGCGCTGGAGACGTTATGTGGCCAAGCCTTCGGCGCGAAGAGATACCACATGCTTGGCATCTACATGCAAAGGTCGTGGATCGTGCTCTTCCTGTGTTGCTTCTTGCTGCTCCCGTTCTACGTGTTTGCCGCGCCGCTCCTGAGGCTCCTGGGGCAGCCAGACGACGTGGCGGAGATGTCGGGCACGGTGGCTCTGTGGCTCATCCCGCTGCACTTCAGCTTCGCCTTCCAATTCCCCTTGACGAGGTTCTTGCAGAGCCAGCTTAAGACCCAGGTCTTGGCGTGGGTCTCGCTGGCCGGCCTAGCGATCAACGTGCTCACGAGCTGGCTCTGCGTCTACGTGTTTGACTTTGGCGTGGTGGGGCTGTCCGTCGGCTTGGATCTCTCTTGGTGGTTCTTGGTGCTCGCGTTGTTCGCATACACCGCTTGTGGCAATTGCCCGCTGACGTGGACCGGCTTCTCCACGGAGGCTTTCACGGGGTTATGGGAGTTCGTCAAACTGTCCGCTGCTTCTGGAGTTATGCTTTGGTAAAAATCCGTATTCTTATTCTCCATCTCCAAGTTACACTCTGCATGGGTAGCGATATATTTAGCTTTCTTGCCTCGTGTTCTACTTTACAAGTTCTTCAAAGCAAATTTTACTCTGGAGACTCTGGAGACTCTGTCGTAATTGTAATGAAATTATTGACATGCAACTTGAAACTTGTTGATCTTGAAAACTTAGACCATCACTTATAGCGCTTCCCTTGTCTAGATTTTTTCGTGGCCATTAGAACTTGATCATCACATTTTCTTGGCGCTTTTTGAACAGTTTGGAGAACTGGTACTACAGGATACTGATACTGATGACTGGATATCTGCAAAATGCCACGGTAGCTGTGGATGCCTTGTCCGTCTGGTATTAAAATATTTATCTCCATTTTGGTAATTTTATCGTTAGAAGGATTATGCACTGAAGTGTCTCCCAGTATGTCACTTATAAGTTTATGGTTATATGTCTATGGCAGCATGACCATCAACGGTTGGGAGATGATGATCCCTCTTGCCTTCTTTGCTGCAACCGGGTACTCTCTCTCTCTCTCTCTCTCTCTCTCTCTCTCCCACACACACGCACATAGCCAAGAGCAAAACCAAGTATAGCATTTATTTAAACGTAGATTCGTTATTGGCAATTGTATCAATCGATCACACTATAAGTAGCTGATTAAAGGGGAGTGTCCTTTGCTTGTGTGTTTTGCATTTATATGAAACCGGTTCATCAACAGCACTTGGTTATATATGTTTATATATGATAAAGACGAGATTGTTTTAGTATGAATTTCTAATGATTTCATACATGTTGAGTCTAACCATTGTGATATAAATCAGTGCTGTAAAACCCAGTGATGGATGCCACATCGAACCTTTTTGGAGCAATTCAAGTAAAGTCCCTAGTAGAAGTCCAAACTGTTAAAATCAAAGTAAGGAAAATCCAAGCGCAAAGTGTATCTGTACCAATAGTTGAATCATGACCACAGAATAACTTCTGATATAACGTTGAAAGCTGAGGAACAGGATGATGATTTAACGGAGATAACTGATAGAAAGCTAAACTTCATGTTAGTTTCTAAATCAGAATTTAAATGTATTTTCTTCTCTTCCAAAGCTTGGACCCTTGTGAATGGTTTAAATAAAGTCAAATAAGCGTCAGTTCTTAAACAGATTTATTTGTTGAATTAGTTCTGTACTCAATCTGCAAAAAAACTCTCTTTGGCCGTTTACAGAATATAAGTTTCCAAAATCGAGAAATCTGTTTATTTTTCATTCATTCAGTCTTTAATATCTAGTTCACTTAAATTTCAGGGTGAGGGTGGCAAATGAGCTTGGAGCTGGGAATGGCAAGGCCGCAAAATTTGCGACTGCTGTATCTGTGGTGCAATCCACAATAATCGGCTTCTTCTTCTGTGCTCTCATCATGGTTTTGCATGACAAATTCGCATACATTTTCACTTCTTCTGCTGATGTTCTTGAAGAAGTGGACACGCTTTCTTATCTCCTAGGTGTCACCATACTTCTCAATAGTGTTCAGCCCATTCTATCAGGTAGATCTCCATATCCATCTATTAATGTATAGGTTTTCTGCAAGTAACTCTTCCTTTCTGTATATCCTTCCGTGGAAGGTCACATGATTTAATGGTGAAAAAGAAATTTTCATGGTATTGATGTGCGGTTGATCACAAGTGTACTTTCACACAAGATGAGGTGGTTTGTTTTGTACGAGTATGATCAATCCGACATTGTCTTTGCAAATAACATGTTCAACCAAAGTTGTAGAATAAGGATCAAATAAAGCAGCATTATAACGAATGGAGGTTTGCTTGAGTTCGGTTGAGCTCTCTTGTGCCCTCGTAGGGTCAAGTTTGACTAAGTGAGATGTTGATGTGCGCAAGATTGACTCAATTGATCAACTGGTGAATTGCTACTAGCATTCAATACAACCTTAAACTAGAGCTTTAAAAAACAAAGTGCAATACTTCATCGCAAACAAATTGTTTGATATCATCTAGAATTCACTCAAAGTATACATAATACAACTTCAACTCTATTTTGAGCTCCTCTTGCTGCAACTCAAACTAGCTACATGAGATTTAGGGTCAGTTAGAATATAGATCATACGCCTGAGTTCCATCAATGCTGCAGGAGTTGCTGTTGGATTGGGATGGCAAGCATATGTTGCATACATCAATTTGGGATGCTACTATGTCGTTGGTCTACCTCTTGGATTTCTCATGGGATGGGTTTTCCACTTAGGTGTTATGGTAAAATTTTGGATCCTTCATGTAGCTTATCACTTTGTGTTTTTTCAAATGCTTAGTTACTTAAGTTCAATAAGCAGATGGTTTGATAAATATTGAGGGTAACTTTGAATAATAATTGTAGGGTATCTGGGGCGGAATGATTTTTGGTGGCACTGCTGTTCAAACTGTGATATTAGCCATAATAACAGTTCGATGTGATTGGGAGAAAGAGGTAAACTTCAAGATTATTTCAATTTTCTTTTGCCCAAACAAATAAAAGTATTAGCATTCCATCTAATATATTTCTGTGATACCTTAATGTAGGCGGAGAAAGCTAAAGTGCGGGTTGCCAAATGGTCGACTCCAACCCTTGATGACGATGAATCAGCGGCCAGCTGAAACACATTATTTGAACTAGCCATTAACTCAACTGGGGTTACAAAAACACAGGTGAGTTCTGTATAGTTCATCTGATTATTCATATCTAACACAACCAATCTATTATAAGCAATTGCCAACTTAATGTAGATGATCATAGATGCGAAGTTGCTTGGAAATTTTTTTTGGTCAAAAGTTGCTTGTTGTTAATTACCCTTTTTTTCAATAATTCTTGAATGCGCTTGGCCAAAATTTTCAGCTAACTTTACTATAAATGTCTCTGCTTTTGTAGGTTCGGTGTAACAGCAAGGATGAGGATGTATCAAACCAGTAGCATCCATGGCTATTTGCTCCTCTTCATGCAACCTTCTAACAATCCTCTTTGGTTGCATCTATAGCTGATCGTCAAGCTGGAGAAAGGACCATAAACATAACCGAGAGAAGATGATTATTTGTTGATTTTTTATGCTTTCGAGAGACTCTAGAATATTGGATTTTTAGAAGGCTTGGTTGTTCTCTACAAGTTTAAGATCGCAGCTTCCTAGTCGTCAGTGATCTGCAGTTTTATCTGATGTGATCCCCAAAATGCATTGAGCATTATCAATTTATTGAAGAACTGCTATATAAGTCAAATTTAGGTGATAAATTGAATGGTTGTTTCATCATTGTATTCCAATTCTCTTTTCTCTTCTACGTACTTAAATGCAATACTAGTTTTATTTACAAACAAAAACGCAAACACAATAGACTCGAGCTATGTTCAAACGATCTGGCAACGCATGATCCCTACTCTCGACAACGATGAATCAGCACTGTCCAAATCAATCAGTATTACACAAATATATTATATAGGTGAGTATTGCAATAGTTCATATGAATAATCATATTCAACATAATTAATCTATTGATCAGTTGCCAACATTTGATCATAGTGCAAAGTTGTTTATACTACAATTACTCATCCTTTTCTTAATATAATTCTTAAACATAATTGGCTAAATCTGTCTAACTGACTTTACTATAAATACTTATCTTATGTTAGGTTTGGTGCAATAGGAAGGATGAGGAGGTATTAAACCAGTAGAATCCCAGACTATTTCCTCCTATTCAGGCAACCCTCTGACGACTCTCTTTAGCTGCATCTGCAATCAATCTTCGAGCTACCAAAAGGACCGTAAATGGAATACACACCAGAGAGATGATCGTTTGTCGATGTAGTAAGCCTTCTAAAGACTCGAGAATTTCGAATCTTATAGGATTTGCTTGTTTCCTACGAGTTCTGGCCGCAGCTTTCTTGTAGCTGGCGATTTAGAGTTCATAGAATTTTGAATTTGATCGGATTACTTGATTTTGGGGATGTAGCAAGTCCAGAGTCATAACCTGCACCGAAAAGGTTCAAGAGGGCAGCAGTACGAGAGTCAGTTCACTGCACACCACGGGGCAGACCAGGACTGCAGGGGCAACTCCAGGTCGGTGGGACGCCAAGAGAAACAGAGCATCGGCGCAATTGCGTCCGATGGAACTGCAGGGCGGTGATCGCCATCGATGGCGAGGCAGAGCAACGTCAGGCAAAGCAACGTGCCGGTATATTTGGACTGTCACCGTAAACCTGCAAAAACTTCACAACGCGAACCAAAGATGAGGAGCGGCTTCACTCATCTTGTTGCAACTTGAAGTTGCTTACTGCTGGAAAAACAACGGGGAGGTGTTTCAGCAAAAATCAATCTCTCTCTAACGTGCATTGCCTCCTCGCCATCTCCTTTTCTGTAGTCTCTTTTCTGTGTAACACCCTAAAGCCTCTATTCATAAGAATCTTATAAGGTTTCTTGCCCATATTTATTTCCTATAAAAAAGATATCTCCCACTTAAAAATAGTGGGGAAAAGGGCTTAATTATTCTCCAAGTTTTATTTCAATAAATCTACAAATCAATTTTCCATCTATCAATCCAATTAAGACTCCTTTCGTTTCATAAAAAACAATTTTTAGGAAAAAAATTTTTGGATTTTTTGAGTTGTTTCATGGAAAATGAACTTGTTACATAAAGCATTTTCCATCAAAAAAAAAAAAAAAAAAAAAATCTTTTAAAAAAGGGAAAGATGTTTTTCGCTTTTTAAAAAGCGGAAAACACTTCCACCCTCTTTCCTTCAAATCTAAAGTTAGCACTTTTTTTTTAACTAAACGCCTTTTTCTTTTTTTCTTTTTTCCTTTAAAAAAATCAAATATTTAATTATTTATAATTTTTCTTTTAAAATTTTTCTTTTCTTTTCCTTTTTCTTCGGTTAGTAGCTGGCTACAATGATAGCTAATGACCGACCACGATAAGCTCGAGTCTCGCCTCACATGAGCTCGCTTGAGGCCATCAAGCGAGCTCAGGCCTCGCTAGAGCAACAAGCTGGGCAAGGTTAGCTTCGCCTAAGGTCGCTAGAGGTTGGCAAGGCTCCGGTGACCTTAGGTGTGGCTAGAGTTCACTAGCCTAAGGCGAGATCGACCTCATCGGTATCTGGTGAGTTGGAGTCTCATTGGCCTATAGCGAGGCTGGAGTTCCGATGTGGCTATTGCCGCGATTGGCAATTGGACAAGAAAGAAGAAGAAAAAAAATAATAAAAATAAAAATTGATTTTAAAAATAATTATAAAATAAATTTTAAAAAAAGAATGCATGAAGGAAAAGATTTTCTTTATCTAAATTTTCCGTGCAATTAATATCAAGCGACAGAAAATATTTTCTAATTCATTTTTGAATTTCAGGTAGTTACTGAAAAATATTATTATTTTTAAAAAAATGGCTTCCTAAAAAATATTTTTCAAAAACACCATATTTTCCACAAAATGAACGAAGGGAGCCTAAGTTCAGAATCTCCTTGCGCGAGTTCAATTAGAATGCAAACCAATGAGCTTCTTACTATTAATGCAAATGCCTCCAATATCTATATTCATGTATCTAATAGTTTTTTTAAGGATAGGGTTTGACCCCTAAATTTTCCGTGCAATTAATGTCAACAACAATTGACAACTTTAGGGTTTTTAGTGACACAAAACAAAGTTTGGGATATTTGTATTACAAAAGACATAATTTAAAGTTTTTTGTGGCATTAACTCTGAAAAAAGCCATGTCAATATTTTCAGTAAGTCAAGTTGAACAAAGTTAATGAAATAATTTTATTGCACCAATTTGAAAAATTTTGAAATTTTAAAATTCAATATTACTCTCATGATAAGTTTTAGAATTTTAAGCACACTTCCATTTACAATGTTTAAAGTGGTCAAAATTTTTTGGTGGGTACACAAGAGCATTGTGCTTGAGTTGTTATGTCTCCGAAGACTCGGAAGGCCCCGGCCCTCTTGCTATGAATGGGCCCATACTCGTTATGCATGAATGGGCCAATATGATTGCGTCCTCGGAAATTGACCTAACATTTTTTGATATCCGAGCATATAAATAAAAAGAATCGGATGGAATTCATGTGAAAATCAAATCGGCTACCCTAGATCAAATGATCAAAATCCATCTTAAATACTTGCACGTTGCACATGGTGCATATAATAACATTAATGATTCTAATCAAAATCTAATGTGTGCTAAATTGGATCAGAATCATTAGAAATGATGGATCTCCCATTAATTTTGATAGTTCTGACAATTCAATTCAGTTTTAATAAATGTACTAGGTCGATGTAAGACTTTAGCTAAATCATCGTCCTTATATCATTTGCATTGCATCTATTAGTCGTTGAGTCGCGTGTGATTTACTAAATTTGGTTGTGAACTTTGAGTTAACCAAGGTGTTCATCAATCCATGAATAAATATATCATTAGTTGATGAGAGAATACCCCAGCCATCCAGCAAACACCAGAAACTAGTCATTAAAATTATACTGAAGCATATCTCACCTCATTTTATTTATGTACTTTGTACTTGCTTTTACATACATATAATTTTCCTCCACTTAATAACTCAAAGTTTCTTTATTGAACTATCTAACATGATAGCAAACTCAATCTGCATCTTTCTTGCTCCGTTGAGGGTCATGTCTACTTACGTCCTTGACTTGGATCCAGCAAACTTTGTTTAACAAAGTTGTGTCCCCAGTGAACTAATTCATTTCGTGCGTTGATTCTCTGTTATTTCTGGGTCTTTCATTTCTCGTGCAAGACAAACTTCCAGACATTTTGACAGCATAGATGAGAGAACAATTGTTAAAGTAGACCCTAAAAGTTGGGGGACCTGATTGTTTGTACAACCAATGTCGTCGTCCTCGCTGTGCTCCTCTTAAAAGCAATAGCTTTTCATATACCGTCTTATCACCTAGATAATCCTATGGATAGTCAATACTATGGGAATTAATAAAATAAGACTCAAAACCAAAAACTAGACGGAATAGTAGGTATGATGTGCGCTCCAAGGTGAGGAATAGAAAAAAGTAAAATGTAAAAGAAATTTCAAAAAAATTTCAAGTTATTTTATGATAATTGCGAACAAAATACTCAATGTTCGTAGGCAAAAATAAACAAAAAAACAAAAAAGGAAATGATCTTGTCATGGTTTTTTTTTTTGCCTTAATTTCAATGAAGATTTTGAGCCTAGTTCTCAGTCGGTGGGATCAAGATTAATGCATCCTAGTGCTCCCCTATAAAAAATCAATATATGTCAATGATTATATCCCTGGGAACTTAGTCCAAAAGATATTATATAGATCTATGACTATCGTCATTGTCCATAAGATAAATTAATCGACGGGCATTGATAATTGTTCGACTGATTAATGGTCCATCCAGTAAGCCTAGGCTCATTGTGCATCTTCTTCACTATGCCTTCGGTAAGCAGATACATTCCGACATTCCTAGGGAGGGTTTTACTCAAGTGTTCTTGCAGTAGCTGTGATGTAGTGGAAACCTCTAATGATCTCGACAAAAACTCGCAAACACATATAAACCGCAAAGCATAGAGACAAACTCTCCCGCTTATCTAATAAGGACAAGTCCGGCGATGTTGCCGGCAGTTCCACACCGTCTTAATCAACAAGAAAGATTCGTTGAAGCAAAGTCCATTTGTGGCAGTGAAGACGGACCATGACAGCAGCCACAGAGGGCGGCGGCCATAGAGGCGGGGCAGCGAAGGCGGTGGCACCGTAGCTCACTCTATCTTCCTCAAAAATTGAAACTGTAATGACCAGTTCAAAACCATTAATAAATGATGTGGACAATCCAACAAACAAACGAACAACATTGTCTAGTTAATTGATCCCTATGATATCGACGAAATCATAGATATAGATATCAACGAGGATGACCAAAACAGGGAAGAGCTCAACATGAAACACGAGGGACTTCATTTTAGTCAATTAACTTTCTTGCACTTAGTTCTTTCGTGGCTTATACTTCCATTCTTCCACGTTTTTTAAAGCTAACAAGGGCTCTCGCCCATCTTGGGGCTGGCAGAGCTTATTATGCGGAAGGAATGCAATTCTACCACACGTTAGTTGGTCTGTGGGAGACGGAACAAGCATAAATATAAGAGAAGACAGATGGCTCCCGATTGGCATTCTCGGTGGACCAAAAGCCCCTGAAGAACCTACACTAGTAGCTGATCTTATTGATCAGTCTACTAGTTCATAGAAGGTTGATTTATTATCAAGATTTTTCGATATGCCAATCATTCAACAGATCACAAACATCCAACTCAGGCCTAACTTCACTTCAGATGCACTTATATGGACATCAACCAAACAAGGAACATTCACGGTCAAATCAGCATATCATGCACTCACACAGCAACACTCAGACATCTCAACTACAAATGCCTCAACATCGTACCAAATTCCTACCTAGTTATGGCGCTCAATC
Organism: Eucalyptus decipiens; assembly: GCA_014182575.1. NCBI lineage: Eukaryota > Viridiplantae > Streptophyta > Magnoliopsida > Myrtales > Myrtaceae > Eucalyptus > Eucalyptus decipiens. Next base: position 57,652,049 of record CM024614.1, on the reverse strand, counting down.
TGGAAAATGCCTGCTGCACCCAAAATCCGAGTATTCCTCTGGTCAATCTGTAGCAATGCCTTGGCGACGCGAGAAAACCTGTATCGACGACACATATTAGACAATCCTTGCTGCATAGTATGTAAAAGTAAGACTCCAGAATCTTTAGAGCATTTATTCTTACTATGCTCGTGGACTAAGAAGGTGTGGAATCATTCCCAGATCGGCGTTTCAGTCCTTCCAATCAACATTCAGCATCTGGACTCGTGGATCGTTTCCACGATTGGGGAAGGAAATCGATTACCTCGCCTGGCCTTTATTTCTAATACTCTGTGGCAGATCTGGCGAGCTCGGAATGCCTTCATCTTCAAAGGTACTTATCCCAATCCAACTCAGGTTGTCGAAGCGGCACTGACTCACACTCAAGTAGATCGATTATCTTCAGCTCCCTATCTGCATCGAAACAGTGTGGTCAAAAACAGATCTCATCTATGGCGTCCCCCCGATCTTGGGGTTTTGAAGGTTAACATTGACGGGTCTTTTCATCCGGGCAGCAACCATGGAACGATCGCTTGTATTTGCAGGGATCATCAAGGCCGACTTACCGAGGGCTTTTCCTTAGGGGTTGTGGCTGTCTCTGCTCTTCAGGTTGAGATCCAAGCCTTAACCTTTTCGCTCCGCCATCTTCTGCAACAAAGGCTTCAATCTGCAACAATCGTCGTTGAATCAGACAACCTCACAGTGGTGGACACCTTGAATCGCCGCACACAGCCGCCATGGCGGGATCGCTCTTTCTTCGCAGACTGCCTTTCTACTAACCCTATTTTCCAATCTCACGCTAGGGTTCTGCCGAAGAGAAGCGAACACAGTCGTTGACTGGGCTTGCAAGGCCCATAATAGCAATAGCTTGACTTGTAATTGGGCCCTTCTTGCGCCCTCTTCTCTCCTGAATCTGTTATGCGTGGATGCTCTTGCCGCGGGACGTACGGGTTTTTCAACTTAATGCAATTTGGGCTTCTGTTCAAAAAAAAAAAAAAAAAACTTTCTTGCACTTGAATTAAACTTGCATTGAAATCAGCAGGGGAACGAATGACTCTTGTACTAAACGACATAGCCTAATATCTCAAACCATCCTCAATTTTAGCTTCTACTAACTCTATCCTAAACTCTTTTCGTCTCATATTTTTTGTCCATATAAAATTTCATCAATTTTAAGACCAGCTTCAATTCTAATTTAAACTTTTTTTTTGTTTAGTAAAAGACAACCAAATTTTACTTGAGTTCCATTTCGACCCCTGTTAACACTCCGTCCAACATTGCCCTTAGTGATGTGGCATTTCAACATCTAGTTTTCACCCAAATCTAAGACCCAAGAAGATGACTCATTTGGAGAAATATTATCGCGTTAGCCCAAACAGCATCATCTTGGATCTGAAATTTGGGTGAAATTAGAGCAATTAGGATTGATCTTTTTCAATTGCTCTTACTCTTAAGAGAGTTTTCCTTCCATTTCACTCAAAGAACTTCAATTTTGCACTCGTTATTCAATCTCTCGCTCTTGGGATGCTCGTACACCTTGCACTAAGGAGTTTTTCATTTCTCAATTATCAAGTGAAATTTTAGACCAAAGAGTTAACAAGTGTAAATCTAGGACTCAAGTAAAGTTGGTAGTTTTTTTATGAGACAAGAAAAAAGTTTAGAGTAGATTGGGACTGAATTTAAAGTTTGAAGTTTTTTATGGGGCAAATAATAAGTTTATAGTAGAATTGAGACTTGATGGTATATGACTGGAGAATGTCAGTGTTTAGAACAAAAAATAACCAAGTCTTTATAATCGATATAATATTGATTCAAGTGAGCAGATAATTTGAGATTAGGTATGGTATGAATATTGACGACTTACTGATTATGGAAATTCTTGCCGAAGCCATACATATTGATGACCGTGACTATAGTCCTCAATATGCAATAATGATTGGTTGATGATAATCGCAGCGAATTTGGTTAAGTATTAGATGAAGTGAAAATATGGATTAGAAGATATCGATTAAGCAAAATGAGGTTTAAGGAATGTAACCGTATTAATGAGCATGAAGTTTGAGTGCAGTGTTAATCCACCCTATAACTGTGATCATTTGAAGGTAAGATCAAGTATGAAGTTCGGGTGCATTTGCTTCAGCATTTTGAAAGCCCATTGAGAAAATGCAAAACAGTTTAGCCTAAAAAACTTTGGGTAACCACCACCCGCAATGGCCGCGATGGCTAAGGCTTGTGCCCCCACTGAGGGGGGAGGAGTTCGAAACCCGGCGTCCCCATTGCGTGACTCACCTACGGCTGGGTTTGTGGTGGAAAATGCGGGTTTACCCGCCAACTAACCCATTTGTACGGGGATTCTTAGGTCATCAAAAAAAAAAAATCTTTGGTAAATGTAAAGACCGTTTGGACCAAACTGTGCTTTGAAAATCAACTTTGAGAGAAATACTATTTGGTAAAAAACACATTTGAAAATTCTTTTGGATGAGTAATATTGGCTTTTTAATTTTTATTTGTTTAAAATTGAAAAAAAATATATATGAAACTTTTAAAATATAAAATTTGACAATAATGCTAAAAAAAAAAAAAATCAAGTGTGTATGTGTGTGTGTAAATGCTAAAAAAATTGAATATATATAATTTAAAAAAAAAAAAAAACAAACAAACAAACAAACCCTTCGTCAGTCTAATGAAGAGCTACGATCGCCGATGAGCCGGATCTAACACTGATGGCCATCAATCAAGGTCGCCCGAGGTCAAGCGACCCTCCCACGAGACCCAAGCAGTAGTCACCTAGGTCATGCGACCCTTGCCGAGGGTCGCCCGACCTCGAGCGATCTCAACCGACAACTACTAGCACCAAATCTGGCTCGCTGGCAATCGTAGCCCTTCGCTAGGTCCCGACAAAGGGTTAGTTTTTTTTTTTATAAAAAAAAATAAAAAAAAAAAAAAAAAATTATATATGTTTGATTTTTTGCGTTTATATATATTTGATTTTTTTACAATTAAAAATAATAATAACAAGGGCAAAATCGGAAATTTGAAGATTGGGTGAGGGTAGTTGTTGAAAGAAAAAAATGAGTTAGCTCAAAGCTAATCCATGCTAGCATTAAGCTTTCATCCTTTTCAATATTAACTTTCACTTGAACACTACTTCAAAATGATTGTCAAATGGTCCAACATTTTTCCAAGAGGCTTTGGAGACTAAAAGCCCTTTGGAAATGGTAAACCAAATGCATCGACTACCTAGAAATAAGATGGCATGTCTATGTCAAGATGTGGAACTGAAAGCCATGGAGACACAAAAATGTGATTTAAACCACTAAAGAACTGTCTACGGAGTTATGTCATAAATATTATAAATACTAGTGTTTTATGTATTGTAGGCCCCTCGAACAAACAACAAAAAAACCTATTATCTTTCGATTAATTTTTCATTTATCTTGCAATTCATGTGCCTTAGCTATAATTTTCAGATATTTTTTCATCAATTAAATTTAAACTTGTATCCTAATTCTAGCTTTTAAATCTTCGTCATTGAATAAATTCCGTCCTCATCTCTTTTTGCCATCGTACTTTATCTTGATTAAATTCCGATAAAGCTTTTTATGTCACCGCACTTCATTATTGACTAAATTCCATTGAAGCATATACGTTCCTCGAGCTCCATTAATAAAACCCCTGTTTGGAATCTCCGCAGAATTAGCGGAAAATGAACGTAATTGAAAGTCACAGAGAGAGAGAGAGAGAGAGAGAGAGGTTTGGATTTGAAATGGACAGGAATCAAAGAAAGAGGTTTGGATTTGAAATGGACAAGAATCAAAGAAAGCGGATACATTCCGACATTGCTTGTGAGCGAGGCGGAAATGTCTGTTAGGACGACAATATTTTATCCACTTTATTTGACCCTATCTTAAGAATCACGTTCCAAGCGAATATTTTTTTAATGTATATCGGAAATGGAAGTACTTATGGATGAATTGACGCTAAGTGTGCTCGCCCTTGAATCTGATCCCCACATCTCATGCCTTTGCACCTTTGACAGAACTTCAATTCATATAATATCATATCCTCCTCCTCCACCACACCGGTAATATCTCATCGTATTCTTTCCCGCATTAACTCTCTCTCTCTCTCTCTCTCTCTCTCTCTCTCTCTCATGGCGAATGTCGCCAGCAACGGTGATGTTAACCAGTCCCTGTTGGCGCATCCGGCGAAGGGCCGACAAAACGGAGTAGATCAGTGGGATGAGAAGGTGAAGGAGAAGACGAAGCTCGCGACTAGAGCTTGGGTCGAGACGAAGAAGATATGGCAGGTGGCGGGGCCCGCCATCTTCACTCGGGTGGCGATATACTCCATGAATGTCATCACCCAAATCTTCTCCGGCCACCTCGGGGAAGTCGAGCTCGCCGCCATGTCCATCGCCAACACCGTCATTCTGGGCTTCAACTTTGGCCTCCTGGTAATTCCATGGGACTCTTTTATTTTGGTGCTTGTCTTGCTTGATGAGAATAGTTTTCGTCTTGTTGATACTGTTTTGGTGGGTACAAAAACACCTCTCACTCGATCTTTCTTACATTGAAAAGATTCAATCGTTTATACACGTGAGAAAACTCCACTAGAAATGTAAGGTAATCTGCCTTGTTGGTCCTTATAAACTTAAAAAATTATATGTAGATACGAAAGAGGACAAATGCGTAAATAAGCTCATCGGCGAAAAATCACTCGAGCACATAGGATGGATCAAAAGCTCATAGAGCTTAGCACCTGGTTCTGAAAGAACTAACTTGTAAGCCACTTTAACTCATTCACGCTGCTCAATACAAGATCGCGATTCTCCTCGACCAGTCGCGTATCCGTGCAATTCTCTCAAGAGCTTCACCCTTCGGCGTGGCTTTCTTTTGATGAGTAAAAATGAAGATGATAGAACACAGAGATCTAAGTAGATCGCGGAAGTCCATCGTGTGCTCGTTTGACGAAGGGCCAGAAAAGAAAAGTAAAAGAAAGGCGTGTAATTCAACTTTCAGAGAAGTCAGACTGGGGGGAGCCTCCGGTATCCGATGTCCATTTCTCAATGTGCGGAATTCAGAGCCTAGTGGGTTAATATTCTAATTTGGCTTCTGTGGCTGACGTTTTAATTTTTTTCGGAAACTAAAAATCCAAAAAGTGCCTTTGTATGATGGCCACACAACATGCTTTGACATAGAATCTGTACGTAAAGTAAAATGTTAATTTTCTTATTTATTGTAAAACAGCAACTCCATGAAAAGTGAATGATTCGCAACGAACATTTTCAGGTTTATTTTTTCATCGTGATAAAATATTTTACTTTTTTGTTACACCTATCACGATATAGATAAATTAGCCAATCAAAACATGTTCGTGTATGAAAAGCTTTCACTTAAATTTCGAGTAGTGACTAGGAATTTCAAAAGATTGAGTAGTCTTTTGGGACTTGAACCTCTTCCGCAACTAAAAATTGGGGTTGGGGTTCCTAATAATAGGAATCAAGCCATTGGCAGTCGACCTTAGGTGGCCGAGAACCAAAGTTAGTCGACCTATTGGATGCAAGGCGGCTTATTATTGAACTTGGGCAAGTAATGTATGCATTCCTTATATATGAGCCACTTCATCATAACCATTAGATCATATGAGTTTCACGTGAGCCTACATGTAATATCGAAATATATTGTGCTCACATGTTTTGAATACATACAAGAATTCTTCATTGAAGCTCGGTCAATACTTGCATCGTGGGCAATTGTACTGGGGCGTTCTCGTGACCAAACTCAAGTATGGATGACCTTCGCCAACTATTGAAGTCGAGTCACCGGAACCCAATCTGATATGGTCACCGGTTGAACCCAGGTCCTTAGTGGCTAAACCCAATTCTCCAACTATCGGACTTTGGAGGTCGAACGCCGGTGCCTCGTGGCTAATGGTTGATCTGCTGTCCTCGTGGCTGAGGAAAACATGACTTCCTTACAGTTATTAGTGTCGGTCGGATTTATAAATGAATTGAATTTTAAGCACTCAAGCTATATAAAATCCTCATACAATTGATGTGGGCAAGTGACGAAAATGCGAAAATACTATATCTCAACTTGTATGTCGCAAATCTAACGGACTTCCTTTTTTGGGAGTGGCAATATCGATTAGCTAGGCATGGCCAGCGCACTCGAGACGCTCTGCGGTCAAGCCTTCGGCGCGAAGAGATACCACATGCTCGGCATCTACATGCAGAGGTCGTGGATCGTGCTCTTCCTGTGTTGCATCCTGTTGCTGCCCATCTACATTTTCACGACACCGCTCCTAAAGCTCCTAGGCCAAGCCGACGACGTCGCGGAGATGTCGGGCGTGTTGGCCCTATGGTTCATCCCTCTCCACTTCAGCTTTGCGTTCATGTTCCCGCTGAACAAGTTCCTGCTGAGCCAGCTCAAGAACTCGGTCACGGCCTGGGTGTCGTTGGCGGGCTTTGTCATGAACGTTGTCACGAGCTGGCTGTTCGTGTACGTCTTCGGATTCGGCATGGTGGGCCTGTGCGTCGCGCTAGATCTCTCGTGGTGGCTCATGGTTCTGGGGTTGTATCGGTACTCGGCTAGCGGGGGCTGTCCTTTGACATGGACCGGTTGGTCGGTGGAGGCGTTCTCGGGGCTGTGGGAATTCTTCAAACTATCTCTTGCTTCTGGAGTCATGATCTGGTACGTATCTTCCTTTCAGAAAGTGATGAGTCTCCGATACCTTAGTAGGTAAAGGCTTTCGCAGTTCAGTCTCTTCATTTCCGTCGTAGCCACCATCTTTGAGGAAAGCGGTATCATCATAGAAATTTTTCAATTTGACCATACAAGATAATCGTCTATATCCCACGCGATTTCTTCTTTAATCTATCAACTAAGTCCCCTCAATCATTTTCACTTCCCTAAATATCCCTAATTATTTTGTAGTACAAATATTGTGTCAATAGACGGATGTGCAAATTCATAATTTCATGCAATTTCTCACTTTTTTTATATTAGAATATGGAAATTTTCCATTCTCCAACAACTTTCTTAGAAGGATTTTAAATCTTGAAAAGTCTCATCTTTCCATAAGTACAATTTCTTTGTATAGCGTACTTTATCGATAATTTTTTTTCATTTTTTTAATGCTTTGATTATATCGTGACAGATTTAATTTTTCAAATGCCAATTTATTGCACACACGCTGTGTATATTGGCTGGCATATTATACGCAAACTATCGCAAATAGATGGACAAAATCTTAGAGCTTCGGTGTCCTTTGTTGCTTAGCCATAAATACATGAAGGCTCTTCTCCCCCATAAAGCCACTTATTTATCGCCCATCCTTTCTCTTGATTAGTTTTACTGTTAATTAATTAATGTATTTAATGAGAACGATTTGTTAATTTAGACATAATAACATTATATTTTTTTCTATAGTAGTTCGTAGACATAAAAATTTCTGTTCTGTATGCATTTGAGAGAGAGTATATAATTTATGAAAAATAACCTGTCATATTATTAGCATGATTTTTTTTTATACTAATTAGTTGCTTTGAATTTTCATTATTGAATCCTATGCGTACCTTTTACAATTAATGATATGTTAAAATAGTGTTGTAATTGTGCTTATATTTTCCCATGCTCCATGCTAATTATACTTGGTATGACAATCCGCACAATAAGAGGGTAAACATCTAGTGTTAAATATGCGCCTCTTGTAAAATCTAAATTTAAGAAAGTAGAATGTCTCTGAACTCTTAAAGATTATTACCTATGAGGAATTCATTGAAGGGAAGTTATATGAAAAAAAGAAGAAGAAATATCTCTTTGATTGCACTTTGAATGTTTCTCTATATAGTGCAAACATCGGTGATCGATTGCTTTTATTTTCAATAATATGGTTCCTTGTATCTTGGCACGCGATCAGCCTAGAGAGCTGGTACTATAGGATATTGTTACTGATGACCGGATATCTGCCAAACACTACGGTCGCGGTGGATGCCTTATCGATCTGGTACGTCCAATATTCTTTGAACGTGAAGAGATTTATCCGCGATCGCCTCCTTGCAAATGTTTCTTCTTGTCTGAGGCTTCTGATGAACTATCTATTTCATTGTCGTTGTAGCATGAGCATCAATGGATGGGAGATGATGATCCCTTTGGGCTTCCTCGCTGCCATCGGGTTCTCTCTCTCTCTCTCTAGTATAATGCTTTTTGATTGTTTTCAGTTCGTCACTACTTCTGGAAAATGTGCTCATCATCTCATTGCGATTTTTACAGAGTGAGAGTGGCGAATGAACTTGGAGCTGGAAATGCCGAGGCCGCCAAATTTGCGACCGCTGTGTCGGTGGTTCAGTCTACTACGATCGGCCTCTTGTTCTGTGTGCTCATAATGATCTTGCACAACAAATTTGCCTACATTTACACATCATCCACCGATGTTCTCGAAGAAGCGGACGAGCTATCTTATCTTCTAGGCATCACGATTCTCCTCAACAGCGTTCAACCAATTTTGTCTGGTGAGTTCATGTATCTATTCCGTTAACAAAAGTTTTAGTGCCCTTCTTTCTAGCTAGTGTTATGTGTAATTCATGCATGCACAACAAAAACATTTTATTATTAATTATAGTTGATAAGTGGTCATGGACATTCGTTAATGAGAAATTTTATGTATTGTTTATTCTCAGGAGTTGCCGTCGGATCGGGATGGCAAGCATATGTTGCATACATAAATTTGGGATGCTATTACGTCGTTGGGCTTCCTCTTGGATTGCTCATGGGATGTGTGTTTCACTTTGGTGTCATGGTACGTATCCTTAGTCTCCAATCATCTGTTTTCCATTCGATGATAACTCGTTTCTCTTAATATATTTTAAACATGATTTGGAAACATGAAAGGGCATATGGGGTGGCATGGTACTTGGTGGGACTGCAGTCCAAACATTGATACTTGCCGTAACAACAATCAACTGCGATTGGGCCAAGGAGGTACGTGACTTTAACGCCAAATAGAGCACCAGGAAAAAAAATGTGTTTAACAAGACTATTTACATAAAACCCTAGAGCCTATCAGTGACAAAGTCTAAAGTCCCAGATCGGCAAAGTGTACGCACCGAGTAACTCCGGTTCCGCATAAACGAAAAACATGGATATCAGACGACGGGCAAACCCGTATCTAGAAGTCCAAAAGATTGTTCCTAAAGATCACTGGGGACGGCTAAGTGGCCATCGCCCCGTTGACACATTTACGGTTGCTGCCAAAGAGAACCGGCAGTTGTTCGGTGAAGGTTTCCTCTGACAACATCTTTGGGGACCGGTAGCGAGCCGGTCAACTAAGTAATACATGCAGACCGTTAATGCTGGCCGTTCCTTAATAACTGGTCGCGCGCGAGCGTTTTGTATTTTCTATCTTGACAACCATAGTAAATATAAATAAATAAGCACTAGAAGAAGGATTGATTCGGCACATTGCTGATTTTTCACCTGGTATGTGCATCTCTGTGAATCTAATTGACTTGATCGATATGCAGGCTGAGAAAGCTAAGGCACGTGTAGCAAAGTGGACTACTCAGTCTACTTCAAATCCTGAGTCGCTTGCTTCAGCCGCTGGCTAGAATTCCCATCTTCAGAACCGGATCAGCCTTTATTTTACATGCACAGTCTCTCTGTGTAGGTCCAATTTTGAAGTAGGAGCAATCAAGACACATGATCCCCTCCCTCCTTATATAAATTACTAGCAAAATGCTACTAGTACTAAAGATTAATTGGTCAAGCACTTGGTTCGAATGTGATGGGATGAAGTATTTTCAGATCATACTCATAGCATCTCTTATTCCACTCGATTTTATAGACTACGTCTGCCATCTTATGGACAGAGCCCTAGCATAGGATGGATCTTTTGAATTAGGAAAGTCTAAGATAGGATGTCCATATTATAAAAAGTAAAACCTAGATCAAGCAATTGGGAGAGACTTGGTTGTAAGGGCAAAAAAAATTCACCCTATTCCCGTTTTATCCGCAATAAACAACCTCCAAGATTTGAAGAATGTTAATTTGATTCTTAGATGCTATCTCATCACGGATGTTTACTTGGCATAGATGTTAGTAGACTACAAAAAATCAGCAGAACACTCTTTTTTTAATGTGTAGCACAAATTTGATATAGAGATACTGTTGGATGAACTCACATATCAAGATCCACACATATATGTCACGGCTATCGCTTTGCTGTAGAGCAAAATCTGTCCATCAGTGGTGAATCCAAGCTATGGGATTGGCAAGGTCAATTGGCTTCTGCTTCAAGAATCACCTGCGAACAGCAATCGTGACAGCAACGTTCGTTGGAGACTTGAAGACAAGGGCATGACGAGCAGAGGGCGGATAGAAACGAGGAAACTACGGCACGTCGCCGGACCAGCCAATTACAACCGAAGGTTGATCCCAAAACCGACCTATGGTTTTTCAAGATGGGCCGAAAGCTTGAAACTATGTGGATTAAATTGCCTTTAAAAGATTTACAGCCCATGCAATTTTTGATTTAAGATTAAATTAACATAGTTAAAAGGTTTAAAATTGAATTGGCTATAATACAATAGATTTAAGACTTTTTGGACAATTATTCCAATTTCTTGGACAAGCATGATCTCTACTAAGGGTACCAATGACAATGAGTCAATTCGGTCTGGGTTTTTCGGACACTCCCTTCTCCACTATAGCTCTCTCCAACTTCTTTGAAAAGTGGAGGTACTGACCAGTTCAAAACCAATAATATATCGTGCGAACGATTTAACAAGCAGACATCTAGAAAACGTAGTTGTAGTAAATCGATTTCCCTAAGATACGGACGCAATCGTATAGATTTCAAAAAGGCCAACAGGACAAGGGAAGAGCTCAGTGGGAAACACGAGGGACTTCATTCAGTTAACTTCCTCCGTTTGAATTAAACTAGCATATAAAATTAAAAAAAAAAATCGGCAGGGGGAGCGAACAAGTCTCCTACGAAATGAGATTCGACCGTATCTGCGCTCTAATCAAGAAACATTATCTCTTTCTAAATCAAGTGATAGATCTAAGCTCTGATGCATGATTAGGTTATGTAGATATCTTATACAATGCTTGACTCTAGTTAATAATAGCCCGCTCACTCTCGAGTCCGATCCTCCAGATCTCAAGCCTTGCCCGATTCACAGAACTTCAGTTCTTGATATACAATCCTTCTCCACTCTCTCTCTCTCTCTCTCTCTCTCTCTCTCTCATATGGCGAGTGTCGCTGCCAACGGTGATGTGGCGCAATCGGCAGATGGACGTCGGAACGGCATTGATCATCGGGATAAAAAGGAGGAGGAGAAGAAGCTATCGAGCAGAGTGTGCATTGAGACGAAGAAGCTATGGCAGATAGCAGGCCCCGCTATCTTCACTCGGGTGGCAACGTACTCCATGAATGTCGTTACACAAGCCTTCTCCGGCCACCTCGGGGAAGTCGAGCTCGCCGCCATGTCCATTGCTAACACCGTCATATTGGGCTTCAACCTCGGCTTCCTGGTAATTCATCGGACTCTTTAATTTTCATGCTTGTCTTGCTTGACGAGAATAGTTTCGTCTCAGTGGCAACATTTGCTGGTAAAAAAAAGTATTTGTCTTGTTTATTCTACTTCAAAGGACTAAACTTGTTAACGGACTTCCTCTTTGGGCATGGCGAAAATTAATTAGATAGGCATGGCGAGCGCGCTAGAGACGCTCTGTGGCCAAGCCTTCGGCGCAAAGAGATACCACATGCTCGGCATCTACATGCAGAGATCGTGGATCGTGCTCTTCCTGTGTTGCTTCTTGCTGCTGCCAATCTACATTCTCACGACGCCGCTCCTAAAGCTCCTAGGCCAAGCCGACGATATCGCCGAGATGTCAGGCTCATTGGCCCTGTGGTTCATCCCTCTTCACTTCTGCTTCGCCCTTGCGCTCCCGCTGGACAAGTTCTTGCAGAGCCAGCTGAAGACCGCAGTCACGGCCTGGGTCTCCCTGGCAGGCCTTGCCGTGAACGTGGTCGGGAGCTGGCTGTGCGTGTACGTCTTCGGCTTCGGCGTGGTGGGCCTGTGCGTCGTGCTGGATCTCTCTTGGTGGCTCATTTTCTTGGCATTGTACTTGTACTCGGCTTGTGGGGGTTGTCCGACGACATGGACCGGTTGGTCCGTGGAGGCGTTCTCGGGGCTGTGGGAGTTCTTCAAATTATCTCTCGCTTCGGGAGTCATGCTCTGGTACGTATCTTCCATTTTGAAAATCATGAGAGATTCCTATGGCTTAGTTAAAGGTTGTTGCAATTCAACCTTTCATTTTCATCGTAATGACTAGATTTGTCAAACAGGTAGATAAAGTTAAGTTCAAGTGGGGTCATAAATAATTCAACCCAAATTGACCCATTAACTACTTATCACCCATTTATTAGCAATGTAAATTTATTAACCTATACCAACCCATACCTAACTCATATCGAACTCGATCCATATTGTAAAACACTTCCCTAATTTTTTTAAATATATTATATTGTTAAAATATTTCCATACAATTACAAACTTAATGGATAAATTTTATAATTTAAAAAAAAAAAAAAAAAATTGAGGCTTCATTTTACAAAAAATATGGTATTTTGAAAAATGACAATATTTTTTGTGCTTGATTGAAACTTGAAAATAAATTAGAAAATATTTTTCACTTAATATATAATATATGATTTGATTTTCCATGAACTCCTTTTAAAGTTTTTATTTTTTTATTTTTTTAAAATAGAATTTTTAATTATTTTTCTTTTCTTTTTCTTTTTCCTTCTTCTCCCATTCGCCAGCCATGATGGCTGTGGCTGACAACAGGCAAGCTCAAGCCATGCCAGCCTCAAGCAAGTCTCCACCTCGCCAAATCCAATAAGCTTGAGGCTTGCCAAATTGGGGAGGCTAGAGTCTTGCTAGTGTTGAGGTTGGTAAGCTCGAGGATCACCAGTGCGATTGGCAACTAGGCGAGGGCTTCACGACCCTTGCCTGCAATCAGCAAGGGTTAGCCACCAGACTTCATAGGGGGAAAAGTAAAAGAAAGAAAGAAAAAGAAATAATTTAATTTAATTTAATTTAAAATTATTTAAAAATGAAAATTTAAAAAAAAAAAAAATTATAAAAAATTGCTTAAGATGATGATATCTCATTAATGAATTGACTCAACTAATGAACATTATAATTTAAATGGGTTGTAAATGGGTTAAAGACAAACCCATTTACAACCCATATATCATTATACAACCGAAATTCATTAACAACCCGTTTATTAAAACTTAACTAACCTATATATGACCCAACTCATTATAAATGGGTTCACCCATTTGACACCTCTAGCAGTGACCAAATTTTAAGCAAGCATATTATCATAGTAGTTTATGACATGAATTCTTAAAGACAACTATCTGTGCCCCCACGCAATTCTTTTCGTATCTATTAATTACATTCTACGTCGCTAGCTTGAGGGGAAATTTGTTTAAAAATTTCTAAACCTATTATATTTTTGTCAATTCAATCCTAAACTTTTCAATTTTGCTAATTATGTCCTAAACATTTTCATATTTTGCCAATTGAATCCATTGAGCTAATTTTGGCCAAAGTTCTTAACATGATCATACCACGTAGAACGGCCAACATCTACGTCAACAATTTCCGGCCAAAATTGGTTGAATTGACTCAATTGACAAAATGTTAAAAAAATTTAGGACTAAATTATTAAATATGCAATAAGTTTATGACTTTTTAGACAATTCTCCCCTTAATTAAATATTATTTGACATACATCCTATCTATCTTTACTGTCATATAAAACAAAAGGTACTCTTACTTTTCAGAGAACTCAATATTTTTCCCTTAAATACCGTCTACTACTTATTTTATAAATATTGCGTCCATGGACGAATGTGTGAATCCATAATTTTATTTTGTCTCTCAAAGCTTTTAATATTAGAATTTGCAGTTTTTCCATCCTGTAATTACTAACTTATTGAAAAAGATTTAATTCTTAAAAGATTTTATCCTTTCATATGTACAATTTTTGTATTGTGTATTTTATCAATAAATTTTCTTCAATATATAGAGATAAATATTTTATGTAACAAAACACCGGCTGGTGGCTCAGCTGGGTAGGCTTCGGTGATCATTTGCGAGAGAAGTGAGAGGTTCGAAGCCCTTGCAACGCAAGGGGGCTGGTGGAGTTACTTGGTAACTTACCCGGTGGCATGGGGTGGTGGTTTCCCCATGTTGCCCCCAAGTTCTACCCGCCGACTGTCGGCTTTCAAGGTTTTCTGGGTCACAAAAAAAAAATATATATATATATATGTAACAAACTTCGTTTTTTAGAATGGCAATTTCTTGCACGCATGCAACTTTGTGCGCATATTGACTCGTACATAATATGCAAGCAATTGCAAATAGATCGAGACCTTAGAGCCTAGTTCTAATTTTTTTACTAATTTTGGTTAGTTGGAAAGGCGAAAGCTCCTCTAACCCATAAAGCCACTTATTTATTGCCCCTTCTCCATCCTCTTTCTCTTCATTATTATTATTTATTAGCAATTGTGACTTATCCGTATTCAATGATTTTAACATAATAACGTAATAGTGTTCCCTATATTAGTTAGTAGACAAAGCTTCTATCATCGTATATGCATTTGAGTCATAGAATATATAATTTAGGAAAAAAAATTACGTGATATTATTTTTCGAAGTTATTTTAGATATATTAGTTGCTTTGAAGTTTCATAATCCGATACTATGCATACCTTTTATGATTAATGATACGCTAAAGTTAAGTTTAATTTATGCTTACATTTTCCACACTTCATCTTAATTATACTTTGCATGACAATCCGCGCAATAAGCGAGTAAACGTGTAGTATTAAATATGCGCCTTCTCGTAGAATCTAAATCTAACAGAGCAGAATGTTTTTGAACTCCCAAGAACAAATAACCTACGATGATGTCGTAGAAGGAAAGTTACCTAGAACAATTTGAAATGCTTCTATGTAGACAAACGGAGGTCGACGATTGCTTTTTATTTTCAATGATGCGGTTTCCTCTTTTTTTGGCACGCGATCAGCCTAGAGTTTTGGTACTACAAGATAATGATACTTCTGACTGGTTACCTGCGGAATGCTACAGTTGCGGTGGACGCCTTGTCGATCTGGTACGTGCAATTTTCCCTCGAACGTAGGCGATATTTATGAGCACTGCCTGCTTATTACACTGCGAATGTTTCTTTCTTGTGTTGAGACTTTTGATGTTCTGTTTACTTCATTTGTCGTTGCAGCATGAGCATCGACGGATGGGAGATGATGATCCCTTTCGCCTTCCTTGCTGCCATCGGGTTCTCTCTCTCTCTCTCTCTCTCTCTCTCTCTAATGCATCGCTTTTGCACAATTTTGAATTCACAACTATCTCACCTTACACTTCGGCTAGCAATGTGTTTTCATCGCACTACGATTTTTGCAGAGTGAGGGTGGCGAATGAACTCGGGGCTGGAAACTCCGGGGCTGCGAAGTTCGCAACCGTCGTGTCGGTGGTTCAATCGACTATGATCGGCCTCTTCTTCTGTGCGCTCGTAATGATCTTGCACGACAAGTTTGCCTACATTTTCACATCATCCGCCCCTGTTCTCGAAGAAGTGGAAAGGCTATCTTATCTTTTAGGGGTTACGATCCTCCTCAACAGTGTTCAACCGATTTTATCAGGAGTTGCCGTCGGATCGGGATGGCAAGTGTATGTTGCATACATAAATTTGGGATGCTATTACCTCATAGGGCTTCCTGTTGGATTGCTCATGGGATGGGTGTTTCACTTTGGTGTCCTGGTACGTATCCAAAGCCTCCGATCATATGCTTTCCATTAGATGATAACTTGTTTCTCAATTGTAGTAATCATAGTTTGGAAACATGCTAGGGCCTATGGGGTGGCATGGTATTCGGTGGGACTGCGATTCAACATTGATACTTGCCCTAATAACAATCAACTGTGATTGGGCGAAGGAGGTAAATGACTCTAACCCCAGATAAAGCATCATAAAGTATCAGTTTGTTTGAAGAAAAACTATTGTGGGAAAATTATTTTTCTACTTCTAAGTTTTTGGATGATGAAAAATGTTTTCCATAAACTATAAACAACAAATTTAGATCGGGAGAAATGACTTCCTCTTCAAATGAAAAGCAAATCATTTTACTTAAACCACTAAAGAATTTTCTTTAATAATAATTTTCATAGAAAATATTTTCTTTGAATCATTGGTAAGACTAAGCACATAAAGCCCAGAGGTATAAATGACAAAAGTCTAAATTCCTAAATCAGCTCGGTGTGCGCAGCGTATCACTCTAGTTCCGCATAGCAGATTGTCGTCAAGACTTTCCTATTTGGCATATTCGAACTCTATAATGCTTCTTTCCTATCAACTGTCACAAAAAAAAAAAAAAAAAAAAAATGATAGCAGGAGGCATATACATCCCTAGAAGCCCAAAAGCCTGTCCCTAATGATCAATAGGGATGGCCAATCGCCGGTTGCCCGTCATCGCCCGCCGTACCTATGCAGCCCAAGAGAGCCGGTCTTTAGTAACCAGCTGCCCGAAATTAGTTCTTTCTTCCCTAGTTTTTGAGCTTCTCTGGATACGTGTGTCATATCGATCATTAAAAATTCAAATGAATAAGAACTAGAAGGATGATCCGGTACATAGCTAAATTTTCCACTTAGTATAGGTTATTGGCTTTGGCGGTGTGTCTCTATGAATCTAATCGACTTATTCAATGCAATGCAGGCTGAGAAAGCTAAGGCACGGGTGGCAAAGTGGTCTACTCCAGATCCTGAGCCGCTTGCTTCGGCCGATGGCTAGGACTCTCATCTTCAATGTCGGATCAGCCTCTAATTTGTATGCGCAGTTGAGTTTTCGGATGCATTTAAATCTACTCCAAAACTTGGCTGTAGCTATTCACATAAATCTCTCTGTGCAGCTCCAATTTGAAGCAGGAGCAATCAAGACAAAGGGTTCTTTTCCCCCATAGTCAAGTCGATGAAGTCGAGTTGCTAGCGTTGGTCGTGCATGCCAACTATCTTCATGTAAATTACAAAAAAAATGCTATAGATTTTTAATTGGTCAAACGCTTGATTCAAACGCGATGGATGATGTATTCTAATCATATTCACAGCATCTCTTATTCCGATCAATCTTTATGGACTATATCTGCCATCTTATAGACGGAGCCCTAGACATAGGATGTGTATTTTGAATTAGTGAAGTCTAAGATTAGATACCTATATCACGAGAAGTAAAGACGTAGATAAGGCAATGGAGAGTGATGGTCGAAATGAAGAGAGAGAGAGAGAGAGAGAGATCACCCAATGCTTGTAATATAGACATAAACAACCTCCTTTATAACGGCATGTGGCGAGCTCAAAGCTCGTCGATTTGACAAGGCTAGAGCTCACATGTGGCTACTCTTTGGCCATCACCGTGGCCCCTAACCGATCAAGGAAAAAGCAAAAAGAAAAAGAAAAGAATATATAAAAATAAAAACAATTAATCTTTACCAAAAAAAATAAAAACAATTAAAAAAATCAATTTTTTAAATAATTTTGTAAGAACGAACATTTCATTAATCAAGGACCCGAGCCCAAGCAATGAAGACCACGCACGGCCTTTGTGGACTTGGGCCTAAGGATTAGGGTTGTAAATGGTTTGGTACGATACGGTTTTTTAAAAAAATCAAAGGCGAACCGAACCAATAAGGAAATTTATCGAACCGAACCGATTCAATCCAAACCAAAGCTTAACAAAACCGAAATATCGGTTTGGTTCGGTTTGGTTTTTCTATTTTTATTTTGTATTTTTTTCCCTACATACATCCCTTTCTACAAATATTTTTTATATTTTTTTTAAAATTAATTTTTAATTATTTTAATTATTTTTCTTTTCTTTTTCCTTTTCTTTCTTTCTTTTTTTTTTTCATTCTTCTTCTTCTTCTTCTCCTTCTTCTTCACTACCGGCCAATGAAGAAGAAGAAGAAAAAGAAAAGAAAAATTTAAAAAGGATTTTTTAAAAAATAAAATAAAATAAGGAAAATTTTTAGATTTTATCGGTTCGAGTTCAATTAACCGGGCGATGAAAATCAAAATGGTTAAAAAGTTTAGGTTTTTAATGAAAATTGAAGAATAAGAACCAAACCGAAAGAAAAAAAGATGAATTTTCGATTCGGTTAGGTTTTAGGTTGATTTTGACACCCTTATTGAGGATGGAACTAAAGCTCGTGTATGAGGGACCCAAGCATAGCCTTTATGGACTCGAGCTCAAGTGGTGAAGCATTGGGTGTGGGCACTATGGGTGTGAGGCCAACCTTGATGGGCTTGGGCATGTTTTTGGGGCCTAGGCCCAAGCATTGGGGTCTTAGGCCCAACTATGGGAGACCTAATCTTGAATGCTACGACAGAGTTTCAAGTTCAAATGCCAATAACTAGTCATGTTTTGGAAAATCATATGTTTTTCGGTTCTTTTAAAGAGGAAATCATTTTTGTGAATTTAAGTTTTGATAGGAAAGCATTTTCCGTTAACTAAAAAATTATTATCTATTAACTCATTTCCTTAAGAGAACCAAGTATGAAAAATGAGAAAAATGTTTTCCACAAAACAAAAACAAAAAAAACCCTTAATTTAACTTGAGTCACTAAATGATTGAAGTTCAAATAATGAGCTACGTATGAGCATCATGCTACTACTATTCCAAATTTTCATGCACAATGGGTGATATAAGCTCTTGATTTTTGTAAATGATTATTGAGTTTGGATTTGGTAACAGGATATTTGGAGTGGAGTGATTGGCAAGACCGTTCCTCAAACGATAATACTTTCCATAATAATGATGTGGTGCGCATCCTTATTATAATAGCAAATAAGTACGTTGAAATTCATTTATTAACATTTACACATTGTGTAATTTAGTCCTAAACATCGAATTCGGGCCTGAGCCCTCAAACATTTTGGGCATAGGATTTAGTTGATCGAAATTAATATCATAAGGGCTCGATTATCCAATGACTAAACATTTAGAACTTTCGTAGTAATTATTTTCTGATTAGGCAAATGCGCTTAAATATCGATAAATCGAGTTCACAACTATGACAATTTTCCTTATTTTATGGTTGGTAACAATAATGCAGGCAAAGGAAAGCTAAAGTGCGAGCAAGGAAGTGGTCAAAGTCCCCATGTTGATAAGGAATCAGCAGTTCAGTAGCGCCTACAATCATTAGGTTGGTCAAGATTGGGCCGAAAGCTTGAAAATGCCTAAACTGCCGTGGCCCGGACGGACTTTTCGGGTCGGGAGACAAATTCCTCTATTAGTAAAGTCTAGGAAACGAAATTTCACAGTACATCACATTGCAAATTAAGCTAATGAATAAGGTACACAATGATTCCACATAGGAACCATGAAGGACCCAATCCAAAAGGAGCATAAAGAAACGGCAAAATTAAAGTTGCTGTTGGAAAAACAAATCTAAGTTCGATCTCGAGAAATTACCTGTAAATATGTATTAACTACAAAAATTAGCTCCCTTGGTATTTTTGCTATACAACACTTCCGGTCTTTTTATGCAAATAAAAGAATTACCAACTGTCCAAATGGGCAAATCTCCAGCTCAGCATCCACTTGTCCTCCATGGCATACACGTCATCACCCTACGGTCGGGACCGTTACAGGAACCAAGTCCAGCCCCCTGAATCCGGCGCCGCTCCCCGCCGCCGCGTAGAGCTTTCTCGACTCGGTGAATCGCCCGACGAGCCGAGCCAACTCCGCCGCGTCCACCTTGGTCTCCTTCTTCACCAACCGCCACCCTTCTCTCCTCTCCTCCTCCGCCGCCGCCTTGGTCTTCAGCTCCGCGACGGAATCCCACAGCCCGTCGTTGTTCTTCCTGTTCCCGAACAGCGAAATCAGCCTGTCCTCGCAACCGTCCAGCCGGGTCAGCACGCCCGCAAGCTGGGCCAACTCGGCGGAGCTCATGCCGTCCACCCTCTCCCCGAGCCCCGCGAGCCGGTGCGAGATCTCGGACCGGGTCGCGCCGTAGTCCTCGCGCACCAGCCTGACCACCTCGTGCACGAGATCGTTCGCCCGCAGCTGCTCCGAGTTCTTGGGTGCCTCCACGACCCGCTCGAGAACGCTCGACAACACGTCGAGTTCAATCAACAGCTCCGAGCTCGACGAGGCCGAGACCTTCTCGCCCCGGTCCCTGGTCGAGCCGCACAGGTAGAACCCGACCCGCCGCGAGGCGATCAGGGTCTGCTCCAGGAACGCCGCGTACCATCGAGCCCACGACGACAATTCCCAGGCCTCCGGGCCCGAGTCGTCCCGGAACTTGGAGAGGTTCAGGTAATTGCGGCCGCCGTCGCCGGGGAAGAAGGACGGCTGGTCGCGGAGGACCAAGGCGCCCTGCGTGAGGACGCGGTGGAGGGCGACGAGGCACCTGAGGGCGACGGCGGCGTCGGCGGCGCCGTGGAGGCGGTCCACGAGGGCCGCGACGCAGGTGCGCGCGGTGAGGAGGGACCCGCGGCCGAGCAGGAGGACGGGGCGAGGCGGTCCTCCGGCGGGGGCGCCGCGTCGGAGGCGGAGGCGGCGGTGGCGCGGAGGACGGAGAGGCGGACGGAGGAGGCGGCGGTGCGGCGGAGGGAGAGGGTGGCCTTGATGATGGCGACCTTGTCCCGGAGGATGCTCATGAGGACTCGGAGCTTTCGCTTCTGCGCCATTGCTGGAGAAGAGGGGGAAAGAGACGTTGAAGAGAGGAGGGCGAATGCTTTTATTTTTATTTTTTTGGTCGGCAAAAAAAGAGAAAAAGAAAAGAAAAGAAATAAGGCAAAAGAAAAAGGGGAAATATGCAGGACTGAACCGCACGCAGAACAGAGCGACACACGTGTGCGGTGCGTACTCTACGGTCAACGGGTCAACCCGACCAATTTTTGCCATTTCTAGGTTTGGCCGCCGGAGGGAGGCCGGAAATACGGGGATTTTTCATATACGGTTTTTTCTCTCTCTCTCTTTTTTTTTTTTTTTTTGGAGATGTCTTCTTCTAGAATTTACTATTCATTTTATGGTAGGACTTATGAAAATAGAAAGAACCAGCGGAGACGAAGCTTTTTTGCTAATTTTAGGGAACGTGCATTTAAAAATGCGAAATTGCTTCTTTGGTAAGTTCAACCCTGTCTTATCAATTTTCTGTCCCCAGATGTTTATTGATTTCCTTGTTGAGTAAGATCTTGTTGTTCCGTTTTTTCCTTAATTGGTTCAACGGAAATTCACCAAATCGCAATTGGACGGATATATTCAAACTAATTCATGATTTTTTTTTGGTAAGTTCTAATTCATGATTTTATTCTCTAGATGTTTCAATAATTCTTTTGGGTGGGACTATTTTTGCCCCTTATGACTTAATCCACCTCATGCTTGTCAAAGAGACGAAATTTCCCCTTAATCATCCGATTGAATTTTAAAATATAGAGCCTAAATTTGTTCATTTTACTTCTTTTTTTCAGTTTTTCTAGTTATATAGGATGTAGTTGCCATAATTAAAAATATTGTATGTGCTTGCTTTCGCTAATTTTTAAGTCGGTGTTAATAAGGGTATTAAAAGCACTATGTTTTCTTTTAGTATTTTTAGGAGAAAATTTTCGAAGAAACCTAGTTCTTGAACAAACTTATGAATCAACTATCCAGTAAAATCCTAAAAAATCTGAACATAAAAAGCTTCTTAACAAAACTTTGTTGTGCATGTCCCCACCAAAATCTTTCTTGTCTACTCTCTTTTGAATTAATGCAATGACTTGATTAAAAAGAAATTCCATCTTTTAGATTTGCCAAAATAAAGCTGCAAGTGCATTCTCCAATGAGAAACTTTAAGATAAGAAATTTAATCAAATCAAAGCTTTGCATAAATTATGGATAAAATTTAAAATGAAATATAAATTTCATTCATTTTTTATCGGTAAAGATCATATTATACAGATAGTTCTACAAAAATAATATCAAAGTGGTTCAATGTGCATCATTTTTTTATTTACTATTTTAATGCATTTTTAGATACTCCTATGATATCCCATATGTTTTGTACAAGAAAATTTCACCAACAATTTGGAATTGTGAATAAAGAGACTTGATAAATTTTTCAGAAACTAATCACATAACAAATTCGCTATAAAGTGAGAATTTGAGGTAGGAGAGACGAACGATGCACAAGTTGCGATAAGAGCCGTGACGAAAAAGAGGTTAATTTTTATTTTCTTAACAACAATAAATTTGAATTCCAAGGAAAACCATAAACTGGAAATTAGCTTAACGAAAGAAACTATCAAACAAGGTAGATATGACAACAATTAAAGGTTATTATATATAAGTAATGAAAATGGAGTGGATTTAGTCTCATAGGGATGAAAATAGCCCCCTCCAATTTTGTTTACAACTATCAACAAATTCATTTCTCCCACCGGCAGTACAGTGGCTAATATAAGTAAATTATAGGTTCAACGAAAGAACAGAGTATGTCAATTGTTTTACTCCCTATATACTAGCAGAAAGAGATTTTCCACCATAACATTTCTATAACTACCGGTGAGTTGGCTAAATAACAAAATGATGAGCATCATTATTAGATAAATGACACGATCACTATTGACAGTGGGCCTACTAAAAATTCAATAATAGCACTCACTCAATTTACCATGAAATATTTTTGCCAAAAAGAAATTGGAAAAATGACTAAAATCGTCCTTAAACTTTGATTCTATTTGCAATGTTGTTCTTGTAGTCCGTGAAACTTTTCAACGTTTTCATATAATCTAATAATTGTGTGCTTGGCTTTATGAGGTTCCTATCTTAATAAAGCTAAGCTCAATGATCACATAAAACAAATTAAAGTGTAGGAATAATATTTCAAATTGAACCAAATTTCAAGAATTATATTGCACGAATAAAAAATTCAAAATTTCTATTGCACATCAAATCAGAATTTAAGGACCATATATACTATCATTAAAAAAAAAAAAAATGAAATTGCCATAAAAGTACTGAGCCTCATAGAGATTTTTGGGAGGAATTTGTTTTTTGCACAAGCTATTCATGATTTGGTTACCTTCCTCTCCTCCTCGGAAAAAAAAAATGCTCCATCTCGTTAATCAATCGCCGGAAAATATCTCGGTACTTTTTCAGAGCCCGCAATCAACGGCGGCCATTCTCGCAATTCGTGAAAGTTAACGAACGGAAAAAGTGGAGGAGGAGGAGGAGGAGGACCACAACTTTTAATTTATCAGATTCCTCACTTTTGCGGTGGCCCTCGGTGGGGGCGGCCACTCCATCTCACCCACCAACGGCTACTTTCTCTTGGGCCCTCTTTTCGGACCCAAAGCTTCTTTAACGTTGGCTTTCCTTGTCGGGATCAATCATCGACCGTGGGGATTGTGGGACCGGACGTGACACGGGGGCCCACTTTCCACCTTATGGGCCGGGCCCGAAACCCTGAGCTCCGTGACCCGGGAATGGGCTTCCGTCGCTTGCTCCCTTTTTGAGCATGGACTGGACCGGACCGGACCCGAGAGCAGATCGGCTTTGGGCGGACGAGGCCCCATCGCACTGTTCATTTGCAAACTTTAGTACCATCATACCATGACATTACTCTCGACCGTCTTGATTGGGTACACGGGGTTCGCGATGTGCCGTCGTTCCCGAACCAACCGCGAACCGCCGACGGTCTTTGGGCCGAGGGGACACGTGTGATAGGCGCGGATGTGAGGTCGGCCAATGCTCAAAGGACAAGTGTTATGGAATTCTTGGCGAGTTAAAGTGAGACT
The DNA here is from genome assembly GCA_014182575.1 of Eucalyptus decipiens. Taxonomy (NCBI): domain Eukaryota; kingdom Viridiplantae; phylum Streptophyta; class Magnoliopsida; order Myrtales; family Myrtaceae; genus Eucalyptus; species Eucalyptus decipiens. Next base: position 57,628,154 of record CM024614.1, on the reverse strand, counting down.
CATCAAAGTTTAGGTACTGAACAGGACCAAAACCGTTTATGGATGTAGAATCATTAAAATGGCAAGAGAAATTATTTTTGTATGCAGCTCTTTTTCTTTGATAAAGTTTGGACCGGTTTTAATGCCTTGATGCTTCACCATTTGTCTCCATTATTGGATTCTTAATTAATTCGGTGTTTGTTAATGCCTTTGTGGGAATATAAACATTCCATGTAATTTCAAGATGTTATATCATATGACCCTCTTATAAAAAAAAATATGAATCAAAAAATGGATCACGGACCCATTTTAACACCTCTAGTCATATGCATCACCTGTCGTGTATGATAAGATTATTCCACAACTTGCTAAATAAGAAAGAGAAAGAAAAAGGATTATTCCACAACTTGCTAAATAAGAAAGAGAAAGAAAGAGAGACCACTATCATGTTATATAATCTTTGGATTAGTTGTCCTCATGCCATAATTATTCCTCCATTCATAGGTTTAACATTCCAATGCTCCCCAATAAAAAATAATCCCTAATATATAAAGAAATCTTGTTAATGAATGTCTCAAAAACACTTGTTTAGAGTGATGATGAACAATGTTTCGATTTTCAAAACATTCAAGTGAGAAAAACAGCATAAAACCATTTTATTTAATTACTTAATAAGTATCATAAAGACATTCCATCCTTAACTTTCATATTAACCCATATGGGGCTTGAGTTAAGCGGGCTCCAATTCATAATTAGGGATCGTTTTTGAACGCAAGATAATACCCTAGATTTTCTATATTTAGTAATAACTTTCAATCATGAAATTATACGATGGCACTACCTGATGAACAATGTAAATCTTTTCCCCAGCTTTATTAATTCAATTTCATCAAACCAAAAAATGAAATTCCTATATTGAATATCAAAGAAGAAGCACACAGTTCACGGGGTCAACGAGGCGTGTGATGAAGCAAACCTAACTTCTTAGCTCTTCAAATTGCCCCCACATCCACCGCAATAGTTATTAGGTAGATGAAGCCTAAAGCCGTTCAAATCTGAAATTCAATTCATGGAAACATGATTTTGGTCCTATTCGGCAGGATTTCGCGGCCACTTGTCCTAATAAGGACGTGACATCATTTGTTTCGACGGTGGAGTTTTTCTCCCCTCCTTTCTTCAGGTGCGCATTAAGCCAAGAATTATTTTATTCATGCATCAACTCATTTCTAAAACCGCAGAAGGGGAAAAGGAACAGGAAAACTTGCTCGAGCCGAAGCCCCTGTTTTTTTTTTTTTCCCAGGCAGGAAAACCTGGTTTTGGCGACCGGGCGTCGTCACCCGGGCGCAAAAGTACAAAGGCGCACAGCACCTGATGAACGAGGCCTTCCAACCTGTTGCTTGTTCCATTCGATTCCGACGAAAGCCCGCCATGTCCGTTCGAGCCTGTGTTCCCTCCTCCTTATCTCTCTCTCTCTCTGTCGGATGCTGATTCTCACCGGATGCAGTGCATCGCACTAAAGGATGTTTCGCATTTGGCGTGGTATCGTAATCCCCCTTTTTTTCTTGCCGGTCCAAAATGAACCACGCATTGCATTATCAACTGATGTTTCGCCGAATCCCTACTAGATGCGCCTTCATCTTTGGATGAAAGAGGCCAAAAGATCGGTGGATGAAATGTTTTATTGGACGTCCTTCGCTCACGAGTTTAAAGCTAATAAGAACAGGGCAATAAGCATGTGATACCTTGGTCCACGCCATGAGAAATCTCTGATTCGGGCCGATTCCTCTAATGCAACTCACACATGATGATCGACAATATCCTTACACGCGTGAGCTTCTAATGTGGGTATGCTCCCTTTACCGGGCATCTAATGTGGGCGTGCTCCCTTTATCAAGCATTCTTGTGCATGGCACGTATCAACTTGAATCTCCATCTTATTGTGTCAAAACTAACACAACCACAATGCCCGTCATCTCCCTTGACCTCTTCTAATAGAATGACTTCTCAAAAGCTTCCCTTCGGGCCATGTGACCACACCACAACTCCCACCTTCACCTTTAGTCTCTTCCACCCGGCCAAACCATGAAGGATTCTTAGAAAACATGTTGTTCAAGAAATTTATTTCTTAAGAAATTCACAAAGTATTTATACATATTAAAAATGGGCCACCGGTTAATCACAGGCTCTGATATTACTCATTGTGATGCGCTACGAAAATTCGGTACCTTCGCGTACGTATAAAAGCAGATAGATTTGTTGGTTCCTCGTCCTCCAAAGGTCAGGTCGTTTTTGTGGGCCAAATATTGTCCCCAAATAAATAATTTATTCAGAAAACGTGTGATATTGCATGTTGTTAACAAAATTGAGGTCCATTCTTTTCAATCATTAACATGTATCGTGTTAGAAAATTTATTTTTTTACATTTTAAAAAGATGATGTATTTCCACAAAATAAATAAAATACGATATGCTCGCTAACCTAATAATCTTTTGAATAAGGACAATATTTCTCAGATTTTTTTTTCCCTTACATCACTGGTTCTCGACTTTTACGTTATTGATATATCATAATACTTTCTAAAGAATCTCTCATAATTTGCCGATGGTGCATAAATGTTACCAAAATGGAGATAAACCTAATAGTAAAGTTCAATCATTCCATCTACATGAGAGCATTCGGGAAAAGTGTTAAAAAAATTCCTACACCTTTTATATTTGTGCTAATTTAGTCCTAAATCTTTTTTTGGTGCCAATTTAGTTCTAAACATTTTTACTTAGTGTCGATTCAGCCATTTCCGGCCAATTTTGGCCAGATTTTGTTGACTGGATGCCGGCTGGCTGACTTGGCCTGATCAGTGTTGACATTGACAACTTTTAATAATATTTTAATATTTTTTTTCCTTCTCCTCCTCTAGTCAGTCGCTGGACCTCAGCAACCGACCAGAGGCAACGGCCGGCAAGGTCAACTTGGCCGGCCACCTCACTAGTGGCCACAAGGGCGGCCTCGCATTGGGCGGCGCTAGCAAGGCTCGCCCTCACCGGATCTAGCTAGGTCGAGCCTTACCGGCCATGGACGAGGCTCGACCTTGCCAAATTGCGGCCTAGGCGGTGCTAGTGAGGCTCGCCTCACCGAATCTGGCGAGGTCAAGCCTCGCCGGCCATGGGCGAGGCTCGACCCTTGTCCGCCTAGCACCAGGCCCCCCTCGTAGGCACTAACGAGGCGGCCGATGAGGTCCGACAAGGTCGACCTTGCCGGTCGTCGCCTTTGGCCGGTCGCCAAGGTCTAGTGACTAGCGGGAGGAGAGGAAAGAAAAAATAAAAAATAAAAATAAAAATAAAAATTCTAAAATAAAAAATTCTAAAATATTAAAATATTATTAAAAGTTGTTCACGCCAAGACGCATCGATCGGAGCCACATCGGTGACCGATGCCTAGTCAGTAAAATCCGACCAAAATTGATCGGAAAAAACTGAATTGGCACTAAGTAAAAAAATTTAGGACTAAATTGGCACAAAAAAATGTTTAAAACTAAATTGGCACAAATACAAAAGGTTAAGGAATTTTGTTAACACTTTTCCCATTGTTGCTCAAGTTTGGACATCATAACTTATGATTCCCGATTTTTCACAATTAGAAGAATGATTGTTGTAAAATATAGCACTTAAATTGGGGTTCACCCCGGTGGCCCCCTTCCAACTTGGAAGGGGAGGTGGGAGGTTCAAATTCCCACATTCTCAATGGGGATTGGGGTGGGAACAATTTCATTTCAAGAGTGGGTTTCGACTCCCACCCCCGCAAGGAGGCATGGCAAAAGTCTGAGAGTGAGTGTTAGAGTAGGATTAGTGTATGACCGACCAAAAAAAATAAAAATTGGGGTTTGCCCCGGGCTTGGAAGGGGAGGTGGGGTTCGAATCCCCACCTTTTGAGGGGGGCGAGGTGAATGTTAAGGAGGTAAGGCAAAAGTCTGAGAGTGAGTGTTAGAGTAGGATTAGTGTAGGACCGACCAAAAAAAAAAAGTGAAAGGATTTTTTTTTTTTTTTTTGGTTAAAAGTTCCTATTAGCATTTTCTTAATCTTTGGAATTTAAAGAAATTGCAAAATTTTCACGGAGCCAAGATAAATATGCAATTTCCTTTTTGAAGTAATTGAGCCTAAGCATGACTGTGAGAAGTTGGAGGCTCTCCCTCCAGCCCCCTCTAAACTTCTAAATCTGCCCATGATTATCTATATCTTTGTTAGTTTCGTTTATATATATATACATCTCAAACTCCACGTAAAGCAAACTCAGGGCCCGTTTGGTTCAATTTTGGGGAAATGCAAAGTCATTTCCCCAAGTATTCTTGTGTAAATGGGCATTCTCTAGAAAGCAAACGTGTTTGGAAGTGCATATTTTGCAAAGTAATTTTCAGGTGAAAAAAAAAAGAAAAAAAGAAAAGAAAAGAAAATGGAGGAGGAGATGGAGCGCGTGATTGTGGGGGAGCGGCTGGTGGCGGTGGCGCCGGTGGTGGTGGTGGTGAAGCGGTGGTGGTGGCAATGGCGGGGAGGCAACTCACCTGAGGTCGCGCGGCCTTAGGCGAGCGTCGCCTGGGTCGATCGACACTCACCTAAGGCTGCGCGACCTCAGGCGCGACGCGTGAGGCCGCGCGACCGAGGCGACGTCGCCGAGGCTACGCCGCTTGAGGTCGCGCGGCCTCAAGCAACGTCGCCCGAGGTCGCAACCTCGGGCGCGCCGCCTAGGTCGCTCGACCTCGGGCGACGTCGCTTGGGTCGCGCGACCCGGGTGACGCCCGAGGTCGCGGACCTCGGGCCACCTCGGCTAAGCCCGGCGGCCAGATCGGCCCTCGGCGGCCAAGCATCGCCCACCGTGAAGAAGAAGACGAACGACGAAGAAGGTGGGCGGTGAAGAAGACGAACGGCGAAGAAGATGGGCGGTGAAGAAGGCGATGAACAGTGACTCGGAATCGCATCTCCAAAATGGGAATGCTCAAAGCAGCCCCAACCCAACATTGGGCTTTCAGCATTGGGGATGTTGGCATTGAGCAAATGGGCATTCAAAAACACATGCCAAACACAAAATATTTTCCCCAAGGAGCTTTGGGAGCCCAAAGCCCCTTGGGAAAGCTGAACCAAACAACCCTCAGTGGAGGCTTATGATATTACTGATATCAGGAAGTGTTATAGATGCATCACATTTTATAATGGACAAAATCATAACTTTTAAGTCATAAACAAAAATATTTGCAAAAGAACTGTTAAAGTAATTAAATATAAAATTATTCATTCATCTAACAGTTTAAATTTTTAGAATTGTTAGCAATAGTCCCATAAAATCTTACATGGTATCAAAATATATAAAAAAATCCTCTATTTTTCTTTTCCATATTCTTCTTAACTTGGTACTAAAGCCTTTTTTGCAAACCTACTGCATTGGTGCTTTTTTCTGCTTTATCATTCTCAACGGTGCACCCATGCATCCCAAGCAAATAAATCCATCCTTGCCACTCAACAATATTCACCCAAGTGCATCATTCCCATCTGAGTAAGCACCATAATGGTTGTTTTAGGACGTCTTTAATGCATCATGAAGTCGAGCTTTTCTTTTCCATAGAGGTATTTTTTGACGCCGTGAAGACGCAACTTCATACAGTAACTTTTCCAGTGCCTAGCTTATTCGCTTGCTGTAACCACACCAACTGTATCAGTAGTATTAAAGTTACTATCTCGACAGCAAAGTCAACTGCCAAGGATGCATGCTGCTCGACTTCAATACCTCCGATTCTCAATGTTTTGAGTATCATTTTGGGAAGCTACACCATCACCAAACTCATTGCTCTTAGACCAACTAAATTTGGAAGTTTCATCATTAATAGCTGCCGGACACCGCCTCATCCACCATGTCTCATTAGTTGGACATTGTTCAGACTTGCGTTCAAACTCAAGAAGACATCTTCAATACAACTTGAGTTTGAGGGGATGTTAGAGTTATTTAGGAAAATTATGGTGGCTTTTGTATTTCTCAAAATTATGTGAATATCCTCTATGATTTGCGTATTTGATTGATATGTTATCTTATTTAGTCATTCGTAAAGCCCAAAAATAGGTTGATAATCTTCATTATGAATATATCAATATATAAAAAATATATATATCAATAAAATATATATATATATATATATATAATTCTATATTTCTCTCTTCTGCATTCTTCTTAACTTGGTATTAGAGCTAAATGTCAAGCCCCATTCACCTCTCCAATTGAATTTTCATGCTTAGTACCAAACAAAAGACCAGGCTAAGTGTGAAGAGAAGTGTTAAAACATTTAACTAATAAACCATGCCTTCATCTAATAACTTAAATTTTTAGAAAAATTGACAATAATCCTACAAAATCTTACAAGAACATGTGTAACCTGGAAAATAGGCATAGTTGGGCAAGTTTCAACTTAGCTATTAAAAGTCGAAAGATAGATTTTGGGTTTCAAAATTTTAGAACCGGTGAATACAAGATTGGTTTTAAGGGTTCTAAGCTTTAATCATTCTTTCCTTTTCTTCGTGATATTTCACATTTTAATTTTGAAATGATGGGAAGAAGCAGATTTTTATTTGTACTTAACTTTTCATGTTATTGTGTCTTAGAATTATGTTACTGTAAGCCATAAGCCAGTATTTTTCTTATGTGCTCCATTTGTGTTTTTAAGTTGAATGCTGAATTTCGAAAAGTGGCTTTTGGTTTTACAAAAAAGAAAAATTAAAAAGTATCAGGTAATATCAGATCCCCAGAACTTGTTGAACCAACAGGTTTCAATTCTATAGCGGTTCTCGAAGACATAATAGATCTGATCATGGGTTTAGTGGCCAATGAATAGTCATGCCTCTCCCAAGTCACGAACACTAGAAGACAATTTTTTTGATGAGATTGGATAAGCGCATTTACTGATAAATTACCAACCTGGCCTGGGTTAAAGAGTTGAATGTAGAGTATCTATGATGGGTGAGCTTGGGCAAAAATTTACTTGATGTTCAAGCCCGGCTCGGGCCTACCCCATATGATATTTTTTTTTCAAGATTGACATGGATTCTCTATCCTGCATAGTGCTCTCATCGATGCCTCAATAAATCTCAACCATTGATTTATAGAAATGTGAATGTTATTAGTGGTTGTGATTTATCGAGGCACACCGACAGGAGTGGTTTGTGGAAGAAGAGGTCGTTATCCCTAAAAGAGCTTATGGGATAGCTGTCGGATTTCAAAAACTTGAAACTTGTGCATGTATGATAGATTCAAGAGCAGGGCAAATGAACCATCGGACACTATGCTTGATGAGGATGAAAAAAGAGTCCAGTTGATATTTTTGATACGTTTTCCTATAAAATTGCAGAAAATGTGGAGAGCTCTAGAAAATACACTCTCCTTAAGCACAAAATTAACGGTGCTCACACTATATTCTTGGACTGTAAAATTGGTTTCACTGCATTTATTGCATGTGATATTGGTTGTATGTTCTAAGTTAGGATGAGTCGGGAATGCACTATATGAGGCGCAATTTAAAAAGGACGATGAACATTGAAAAAAAGTGGTGGGATTTCTTTTATGGGGGCTTCTATGGTCAAGTGACCTGATCAAAAGGTTACATTCCTCGCCGTTAAAAATGTTACAGTCAATTTGGACCGTTCATTTTTTAACTTGCTGATCAAGTTGCCCTTTATTTTTAGAAAAAGCCACTCATCCCTAGTAAACATATCTACAAAACTATTCTAATTTGCGGTAAAATATTTCATTTGTGGTAAAAACACTCATTCATGGTAGAATATATTGTGTCTAGTGTCTAGTAATATCTCCTTTCCAGGAGAGTAATAGAAACAAAAATTAATCAACTGAACTGGATAATGGGTAATTAATAAATTAAAAAAGAGCTAAAAACAAGATAAATAAATTTTAAAAAGAAAATGGTGTTTAAAAAAAAATCAAAAAGAAGAGAAGGTTTAAAATTGAATATTAAAAACCTAAAAAACAAGTGACAAGTGATAAATAAGGATTACATGACGCACTTTGTTTATGGCAAGGTTCGATTGTGACCTTGCCTGCAATTGGAGAGAGTTGCGCCGCCCTCTCCTATGGGCGGGCGAGGTTCAGTGATTGTGGACATTGCTCGACCGAGGGTCCCCGTGGGAGCCATTGACGTTGGAGGGTAGTGGCGGTGCCATTGCTCGACCAACGTCCTTTTCTTTTTTTTGTAATTTTATTATCAATTGTTCTTCGGTGTTTTAATTATTACAAAAAAAAGATTTACTATGAATAAATAATTTGTACAAACAGAAATTTACTCTCGATGAATGTGCTTATACCACAGGATAGAGAAGTCATGGCTAAGAACTACATTTTATCATACAGAGAATCTGATTTTGCTTTTAGAAAATAAAAAAAGAAGTACTAAAAATATAGACTTTCGATCTGTTTACCTCAAGTAAATGACCTCACCTCCCCCGATGAGATCACCACACGAACCCTCCTTGCATCCAAAGACGAAACACCTTTCCATGGCGTGGAAGCTGCTAATTCACTTTTCTCCCTTGGACAAGGAAAGCCGTTTCGAAGAATCGCCGTGCATGCTTCGTTCATTCTTCTTCGCAAGTTCTCAGAGTCCCACGTCATCGTTTCTCTGTTAGTACGTACCATTGCTCTCTCTCTCTCTCTCTCTCTCTCTCTCTCTCTCACGCATAAGCAAAGGAACTTCAGCTTTTAGGACGTCGTATGCCTCGCTTGTTACGTGAAGACTCGAAGGTATCCCTCGACCCTACGCAAATATGGGGCCGCAGAAGAGACCGGTCTTGTCGAGGTTTAGCTTTACCGCTTTCATCCCATTAAAAGTCCATCTACTTCCGAGGGGCTCTTAACAGAAAACCCTAATAGCGTCACTGGTCCTGCCCTTTCCACCTTACGTTCGAGACTGTTTACGCAGGACAATGACCTGTCACGATTCGAGACTGTTTGTGCAGCAGTACAATGGCTTTTCCCGAGATCACATTGTCTCGAGAACCTAAACTTTTAGCGGATGCATGAGGGGTTCGATGATCAGCGCATGGTATGTTTGTCTTGCATGCCCCGTCGGGAGGAGAGGTGCTTCTGATGGTGTACCGTGTCCTGGTCCTCTCGTTAAGTCAGTCATCGTGCGCGAAGGATTACCGTTTCGGACGGAAACACGGGAGTCCGCAATAATTGAGGCGAATTTCATTGGATGCAATTATTTTATGCTCTGAGAGCATCTAAAAAATTTCTCCAAGATCATGTCCATGTACATATTCAAAGAATCCTTTGACTATGATAATTCCCTTAGCGTGTAGTCGCGTATAGATCACATCCAGCGCAACAACAGAGTTCAGATCGTCTTTCACGTTGAACATCTAGATGGGTAGTCCTTTCCATAACCTAAAATCGCTCCAAATCCTAAAGTCCTTCCCTTAACCTAATTTACGCCCGGGAATAAGACAAGCCTCACTTTAGGGAATCAATAATTTTCCAATTCAGCATGCTTTATGTCGGCACTGTCATCGGCACGACCCAATTGGACCCCTCCATCATGACGATCAAGACTTTCCATGCAGGGAAGCTGAACTGTTTCTAACTTTAAAATGTAACCGAACGCTCGAATTAGTCGAAGGGCCCGACTCGAAAGACTGTGCCAAAATTGAACAGTTACCCCATTGGAATTGGGAACCGACCAGCGCATCTCAACTGCAAGTAAAATACAAAAGGACTTCACAAGAGGATGGCTCCCCCAGAACTAGAGGTCCAACAATCTCTCGTTTCCTGAACGAGGTCAACAAAATCCTGCGTTTCCCTTTCTTTATTTCAGGCAGACATTCATCCATAATTTTAAGCTAAAAGGGAACAAGCCCAAGATTTGGTGTTAATAAATGTTATTGATCCTCACTTAAGGCTTCAAGGATTACTAGTAAGTTCGAGCTCTCTCATGGATTCATTTTCTCATTTCAGACGTACTTTCCGGTCGAGCTCCACCATGCTTGTGCCATCTCAAATGGTATTTAAGCTCGTTCCTATTCCTCATCCTGAGTTCAACTCATCACAACTTTACTTTTTTACAATAGGGTTTCCACCGGAGCACGATGTTCCGCTTATTATCCTAAAATAAGGTTGAGAAAGCAAGATCGCCCCGTGATATAATTATTTTCGTACTTTAAAAAGTTTCAAAATACCGCGTTTTAGCACACAAGGAACAACCCCTAATCCAAGAACCTGTGATTATATTCGGATGGTCTAGGCTTTGGAGTTCCTAATCTCAACCCCTTCCAATTTGCCATTAATTTACGGACCAACCTGCTCTTGGGGGCCACCATGAGTGGGTAGGTGTTAGGGTTTTCTGGTACCGTACTTTGCGCTCTAAGCATGCACATGCTTATGAAGAAAGAGAGTCCGATTGATCTTGATTTAGCCTCAATTAATTAATATCTTAATCATGGACCTGGTTTTGGCCTCTTCTGTCGATGAGTTGGGTCGAGCATGGACCCTCTTTAGGTGCAAACTGGATTCCACATGAGACGAACGAGGGCGGGGACGCGCGAGAGAGATTAGGGCACTAGCTGGTGTTCCCACGTTGGCGAACAAACGGGGCTTAATTAATTCAGTTCAGATCTCATTCAAACGCCGCGGGCTTCCTTCGTAGTTTGCCTGGATAGCAATACGACAATTTTGATCAGATATCCTGCTTATCTTTAAGCCGCGGATTTAAAGTCTTTGGTGTGTATCTATAAAAGTGACTGGTTCTGGATCTCGTTCGTCTAAGCAATCATGTTGACGAGAAAAAGGGATGGGAGATGAGTGTCCGCATGGGCCAAACGTACAAAGCAAAAAAGTGTCCGCAGGATAATTATTCTAAACATTTTCATTCCAATTGGCTTTTTCTACCTAGAGGGAAGACTCATCAAATAGGAAAAGTATGAAAAAAGTCATAAACATATTACATTAATCCCAATTTGGTCATAAACTTTTCAATTAAACTAATTCAGTTGTAAACCTTTTCGCATTGATATTAATTCAATCCATCCAGCCAATTTTGGCTGACTGGCACTAACATGGGACAGTAAAAGGAGGAAGAAGAGAGAGAAAATAAAAAGAAAAATAAAAGAAAAATAAAAAAAGAAAAACGAAAAAAAAAGAAAAAGAAAAAATTAATAGAAAATTCGAAAAAGAAAATACCATGTCAATGTCCAATCACTGGTTGACGTCCACGTCATCGCCGGCCAACCAAAATTGACCGGATTGACTAAATTGATTCAATTGAAAAGCTTATAATTGAGTTGATACCAATGCAATAGGTTCATGATTTTTTGGTGCTTTTCCCCTTGTCAATCGATAGATTGGATCAGGTCGAAAATGGGTTGACCAAAATAAACTCATTTCTATGTAATGCAAATCTAGTGATCTATACTCAATCCAACCCATATCAGTAAAATACTTTCATATTTAGCCAAGTTTATGGAAACTCATATGCAAACCGAGAAAAGAGTGGGGAGTGGGTGAGCATGAGAGAAAATGAAGAGATGAACCATAGAGGTGAGTTAGGTTTAAGTAAATTGTAAACCTATTTATGACCCATATTATGTTAAACTTTATCATTCTAAACCCATTTATTAGATATATCTAACTCATGTAACAACTCGCCCATTATTTATGGGTTAAGAAATGGGTGTATGACCTATTTTAATAAGTCTAACAAGAGGATGTTAGTAACATTTAGGAGATTCCCCATATCTCTTTGATTCTTCATATCTCTCAAGATTGTGCATGCACGAACTCTCATACACTTATATACTTTGATTGTGCACATCATCCTTGATTATTAATAATCGATATTTCAATATCTTGCTACCTTATATAGTCATGCAATGTTCATTATGGGATGCATAAAATAGATATTACACAATTCTCTATTCTGCATATTCCCACTAGTATCTCTCTTGATATATCTCTAACGGTCCAAATTCCAAATGGCCAATGACCCAAATTGAAATGAAAATGTTAGCGACTAAAAGGAAAAACTAGTTTGCAAAATTCATTCCGGAAGCCATGCTATGCAATACTCCTACTTAGATATAATCCGCTGGTTCAAGAACTCATTTACAGTCTTAAGAGATCATTTCCTTAAACAGAAAGTATATTCGACATAATTCATTAAGGAGCAAAGTGCATCGACTAGCTAGCCCCATACACAGGTCGGATAGCACGAGATTGCAGAAGTCTTGAGCCGTCTCAACCATGCCTAAAGCGAGTTGTCAGCATGTCATCAGGATCAAGATGCCCAGAAAATTGAAAGGGCGAAAGGAAGTGGCCCTTATATCCACGAGACTTCTGATATCCCTCGTTAGATTGCGCAACAAAACTGCAATGCCTTCAGAATGAGATATATATTATACATATATAGCCTTTGAACTGATTCTTCTCAAAAACGGTGAAGTCATTTATGCGCCAACGAAATATACCAAAATTTGACTCAGTTTCTCTCCAAACATTTGATGTTGTATTCCAATTTGTATCCACACCTGACGCATATCTGAATGCTTGAAACGTGGCCCGTCATTCTCCCAAAAGGTATACTAAACATTTATTGCTGTGATTACATCATATAGAAATATATGGAAGAGAACTATATAATTTATGTGTTTTCCACAATGAAGAGTACATAAGGCATTTACAATTTTCACAAGATTACTAAGGTAACAATATATTTACTGACGACTAAAAAGAAAAGTAACAATTTATTACATTACTAATTGCGATCAATTAGAATCCATTAAAGATATGCACAGTTCTCAGAGATATAGAGAATCAAGAATGAAATGGAGAATCTTCTAAAAATATTTTTTACAACATTAATGAAAGATAGGGAAAATTGTCCAAAAAATATTAAACTATTGCATTTTTATCAATTTAATTTGAAACATTTTAATTATGTCAATTGAGTTTAAATATTTTCATATTTTGCCAATTGAATCAATCTAGTTAATTTTAGTTGGAAATAGTTTACGTGGATACCAGCTATTCTATGTGGCATGACTAGCATTGATGTAGACAATTTTAATAATATTTTTTGAAAATTTTTATTAAAATTTTCTTTTATGTTTTTTTTTTTTTTCTTTTCTTTGTTTTTTTTTTTTTTTTTATTTTTTTTTACAACTCTAGGTGGCAATTCTCGCCACCCACAAGCAAGGGCATTGGGCACTTGCCTAGATCAATTGGCCAAATGAACTGAATTGGTAAAACATGAAAACATTTATGATTCAATTGATATAATTAAAAAGTTTAGCATTGAATTGTTAAAAACGCATTAAGTTGAGAACATTTTGAACAAACATTCCATAAAAGACTCGTACATGGAGTTATTCCAAACTCTAATCATTAGAGAACTATAACATTTAGATTTCATGTCTTAACATACGTTGTCATGCAAGTTAATTTATATCACAACTCAAACTAATAGAATGATGAAATCCAATAAATTATGTTAACTAGTAACTTTAGTGTACTTATTAAGGCAAGGATTATGTCAATTTTATGGTTTTCGATATTTTGTCTTTCTCATGCTATTTTTTTTGTGTAATCACTAATTTGAAATGAAAGCATTTCTAATAAAGCATCCTATTTTTTGTATAATACATGTTGGGTAGTGAAGCTTTTGAACAAGTAGTTTTATCAGGACACGCGTTAGCATATGAAAGAAAATCTACACTATCATCATTGAATAGGTGATGTGCATGTGGGAATCCGATCTTGTCATGTGACAATATACACTTATGGACACGCATCAACCGGCGATTATTATGTAAAATTCATGTCATGCTTTTTCAGAGAACCAAAAAAATCAATCGAGTGTGAGGAAGAACTTAAAGCACAAGAAATTCCGCCCGACCTAATACTAAATGGAGAAGCGAGCACTCGATTGCTCAAATTACTATCAGACCAAATAATATAATAAAAACAAAAATACTAGCGACACTTGATTACGTCCACACTGGTGTACGTCAATTCACAAGTGAATTATTAGCGACTTGGTAGGGAAATGATCGAGTCGATAATTGCTTTTTGCGTCACATCAACGAGCACATCCAAACTAAGGCAATTGGACAGTAGGAAAAGGAACATTTTTATAATCATACTTTAGTAACGAACGTACAGTCGATTATAAAAAGACAGAACATACCATCGAATTCCACGCGATAATAAGCTCCGGAGAGGAAGTGCCAAACTAGAGGATGTGCTATCGTAACGCGATACTACCCACAGTGACTACGGCTAAAGCCGATGAATATAAACAAATAAAATAAAATTTGCCTATGGTTTGGTGGACGTTGACCATACTCTAATCCCAGTTATGTACACATAATTCAAACAAAAATCCCACGGAGCAAGCTAAATCGATTGAACGGGTGTAAACAAATGAAGCTAGGGGGGCAAGTTGGGGGGCTATCGTCCTTGAAGACTTAATCGGCCATCGAATTGCATAATCTAATGATTTCCTGGGGCGATGCGACTGATGGAATGCCAGTTGGGTCATTGGATTTCGGCCGACTTCTTTAATCACAATTACATAGTATAATAAACGCGCGAAAAAGAATCACAACATGGGGAGCCCCGCTACAACCGGAATGACACAACATCAAAGCTTATCATTATTATAATACCCTGCCGTGAATCGTAAATTCGCGGTGTAATATTCCCTCCAAGGTAGAGCCCGAGAAACGAAGGGGCACGGCAAGAAACCCTAGAAGGAATGTCTTCCTATTTTAAGCGGGGGGGGATGTACGAATTTCAAACCGTGAGGGGCCTCAGAATATTGAAATGGGCATGAATGAAATTGGGTGAAAGATCGAAATTCGAGAAGAGGAGAAATCGTTTAAAAAAAGAAAAAATAGGTGAAAAACGAAAATAGTGAAAAGTCTTGGGAAGAGGGGAAGTTTACATCGGAGATGATTACAGAGTGGCGGTTTGTGTGGTCACATGGATTCCTCTGTGCATGTCCGACGTCTGAACTGAAGTAAGTCTCTGTTCTGTTCCTTTTTTTGCGTTCATTTCTTCGTTGATTTCTTCGAAATTTTTTTCCAATTTTTATAATTTCCCTCTCTGTCTCTGTCTCCGTCTCTCTCTCCTCTCTCTATTATTATTATTATTATTATTATTATTATTATTATAGATCTCGTAGACAGAATCTCTGGGGGCGGGGGCATCATCAGCTTTTCGTCATCTCTCTCTTTTTCCACGTCCAAGTGTCCGACCGCATTATTACCAAATGAAACCGCATGTCGCATCCGGCAAGGGTTAGGCGACCCTCTCTCCATTTCCGATATGGAGGAAGAAATTTAGTTTATTCCTCCTCTTCTGTCCGGGTCACGAAGTTTCGTTCTCCTCGCGAAAGCTCAGTCTTCCCTCCCCATCATTATTGCCCTCCGGTCTTTAATGACCATGATTGGCCTTGAATCCGAGAGAGGAAACGACGACGTTCGGTCCGCTCAACTTAGACCGGGCATAGCTATGAGAGGTCGGATCGAGTCGAAATGAGAGAAAGAAAGCGCAGATCCAGCTCTTGAGCACGCAATGCACAAATTAGAGGGGAAACCCTAGATTTCAATGCTTTTCGGCTGGCTTCAAATGGCCTTTGACTTCGTCTTGAGCTGGCTTTATGTTGGTTTTTATTTTTATTTTTTTTTTGGTTCTATTGAACTTCACTTCCATTTCGCGGTGCCAACTGCTAATTTTTTTCTACAATGAAAACAAAAATAGTCGGAGACGACTTGCGTGTGGACGTGATTTGTCACTAATTGCACGATCAAGCGAGTTAAATAATGGATTAAATTATGGGGGTCTGCTCAAGTTGCGGGATATGCATTTGATCTCTACGCAACCAAACATTGGTAGAGGAGTAGGGTCCTAAGCAACCAAACGTCTTGGGCCCCAATCGATTTCGAGGTTGTTCTTGGTCCCTCACTCTTTGTTAATTGTACCATCCATACGTGGCTCCTGTCCGAGTAGGAGAAACTAATCGGACATGCGTATAGGAATTCACTTCCACCTTTGTTATACACGTGTATATGCTACGTTTGCCTGTTTCTCGATAAGTTGAGCTTTTAGAGGAAAACGTTAAATTTTGATATAATATTCAAACTAATCGACACTTCGATCTAGCCATTATTGGGTAATTTCACCCTAGTTGCTTCTCGTTTATCCTATTTGTCGATTTTCTTGCCAACGCGAGCGCATCCCACCTCCCTGCACATATATTCGGGTGTAAGGTCCAAATTACCTACGAAGAGCGAGTATTAAGGGAATATGATTTGTCTAGCTAACATAACAACAAAATAAAGGTCACAAGTTCGAACTGTAGCATGTCTCAGTTATCTAATTTAAGTCATACCCAGTTATTTTTTTATGTTCCTATATGATTCAATCTTTTTGTTTATGTTCATTTCAAGTGTTTCGCATGTGAAATGAGAGAGATAAGAAGTGGGGTTATACATAAAAAGATACCTAAGCATTTGGGGAAAATTCTTTGTCTAAACAACTAATTTAGAGGAACTTGTAAATTATTTACCAAGATGCTCGTGCATAAGAGAATCTCTCTGATCTCTGTCTAAGAGGAGGAGTGGGCAATGACCGGTCTACACTCTTCCAATCTCACGTGCAACATCCTGTAGCAGTCTCCTCCTCCTTCCCTCCTCCTTTCCCCTTCCACCCCTTTGATGAACCCCAATTTAAAACCCCCTCTCCGCGCACTGCCTTTTCCTCCATCTCGAACCTCACCACCGAAAAAAGGCGTCTTTGTTTGTTCTTTCAGAGCAACCTTGCGCCTTGGCTTCTTCTCCTTCTTCTCCAAAACCACCCCCCTCTCTCTCTCTCTCCTCTGTTCGCTCTGCAAGAAGAGAGAGAGAGAGAGAGTAGTTCATAAAAAAAGAGAGAAAATGGCGCTCGAAGCAGTGGTGTACCCACAAGACCCTTTTGGCTACAGTCGGGATCAGTACTACGCCCTGGCCGGCGGGCTCCCGGAATTGGCCGACGAGAAGACCTTCCTGGACGCTTTCAATGACGACCTCACCGCCAACAACGCATGCTGCTGGGACTACTACTCCTCTTCCTCGGCCAACACCTCGGCCATGCACGGCGTCAGCATCAGCAGCGGCCAGTGGCCGGCCCTGGACCCCAACTCCTCGTCGCCGGAGACCACTTGCGCCGCCGCCGCCGCCGCCGCCACGGCCGAGGCAGGCAGCGGCCAGCCGTCCCCGTCTGCGGCGGCGGCGGCCGGCGGAGGGGGAGGAGGAGGAGGCGGCGGGAGGAGGAAGAGGAGGAGGAGCAGGAGCAGCAAGAACAAGGAGGAGATAGAGAACCAGAGGATGACCCACATTGCGGTGGAGCGCAACCGCCGCAAGCAGATGAACGAGTACCTCGCCGTCCTCCGCTCCCTCATGCCCCCTTCTTACAGCCAGCGGGTCAGTCCATAGCTAACACTCGCCTCTCTTCTTTTCTCCTTCGATGAACGAGGACATCGGAGCGAATCAAGATCTCCTATTTCCCCTCCTTTTTTTTAACGTAGTTGATGACGACAACCTTTTCCGACAGGGTGAGGTCAAATCATCTTGAACGCCGCCCGCTATCCATCCTTTTCCCCTCTCCTTTCTCGTGACTGCCTTTTTCGCGATTGCCTCGGTGTTTTCGGCTTTCTCCCCCCATTTCCTCTTTTCTTGAAAAATGGCTTGCGAAACGCTAATTCCGCATCCGATTTCGAAATTTGCAAGGACTGCGCCTCGTTTGTTTTTTAATCATTTGTTCGTTTTGAGATCCGGGGACGAATTCCCTCAATATCCGAGCTCGAGAATTCACTAATCTAGACGCATTCTGAATATATATTAGTATATAACTCGACATCTTCATTTATGTGTTTTGTTATTTTAATTTTCTCAGGGTGATCAAGCGTCGATCATAGGAGGGGCCATCAATTTCGTGAAGGAGCTAGAGCAGCTCCTTCAGTCCATGCAGACCCACAAGTCGAAACCGAAACCGCTGCAAGACCTCGCCGCCGCCAACAACAACAATGACAACAGCAACAATGATGTCGCCTCGCCTTTCGCCGAGTTCTTCAGCTTCCCGCAGTACTCGACTCGGCTGGCCTCGGCTCCATGCGGCAGGCCGACCGAGCCAGCCACGGCTCTGGAGGACCGCGGCGGCCGCCCCCACCCCCAGTGGGTGGTGGCGGACATTGAGGTGACGATGGTGGAGAGCCACGCCAACATGAAGATCTTCTCCAAGAAGAGGCCGAAGCAGCTGCTCCAGCTGGTGGCCGGGCTGCAGAGCCTCCGGCTCACCGTGCTCCACCTCAACGTCACCACCGTCGACGACTCGGTCCTCTACTCGGTCAGCGTCAAGGTATAGTACATTCTCACGTTTCTTCACCATACACCACTTGTCTTTCTCCCTTGTTTTTTCTCCGTTTCCTTTGCCATGAAATGATACGCCCACGTGTTGATTATTAGGTAGGCATGTCGTTTACTGCTCATGCAATATGCTCTCCGTCTCAGCTATAATCATAATATATTCCGAGACGTTTTGGTCCGATGATATCGTCGCAAATTGAATTTACTCGTATTTAGGAGTGTAAAGTGTAATTCTACGTCACTTTAGTACGCGATCATAACTTGTCTCATATGCATGTCGTCTAGGGTTGGATATCGTAATATGAATGACAAATACAGAATTTCTGGTGCACTGCGAGATAAGTTGAGATTCACAGGAAAATATAAAATTTTACGTGTTCTCTGTTCCTTTCTTTTGTTCTTTTCCTGCTGGTTTTCCGCCACAGCATGATTAATTTTTTGGCTCGACTATGAGGGACCGTTTGGGTTGGGTTTAAAGTCCTCTAAGCAATAATCTAAGCACCGGGAAGAGAATACACTGTTATTATACTTAAACAAAATGAAAGTGTTCAAAACAACTTTTTATATTAATCTCAGTGTTCTTTAGTAGACTCTAAGATTTACTTACCGTTAAATATAATAAAGATCACTCTTCGATCTTTAAAGTAAAATTAAAAATGTCAACTGTCAATCGCACCTTGTCGTTGCTTTGAGTGCAGTCGTAGATTCATGTGTTTTAATTGTATAACGAGCCAATTGGTTAGGTCCACCAAGAATGTACAGTCATAATTTCCTAGTTGAAAATTTCTTCTCCTGATCTTCTTCTAATCTTTTCTTTCTTTCCTTTTTAAGGATGAAATTCAATTAATTTAATTATTTCCGATCAGCTAACGTGTTTCCTTTTTTCTATATCATGGTCAAAATGAGACAGGTGGAGGAAGGATGCCACTTGAACACGGTGGATGAAATCGCGGCCGCTGTCCATGAATTGCTACGTAGAATCGAGGAAGGAGCTGGCGCTTTCACCTAAACTTGATTTGGAACCCTAATTAACCAACCCCCCCCCCCCCCTCCTCCTCTTCTGTAACTGTGTTCACAAGCGCCCTTTTCTTTTCTTTTCCTTTTGCCTTCTTTTATCTTGCTTAATTCCACCTTTTAATATATTCAAACGTTCTGTAATTACCTCTCTCTCTCTCTCTCTCTCTCTCTCTCTCTCTCTCTCTCTCTCTCTCTCATATTTTTCATTTTCTTTTAGGATGTTCTGTGGAACTATGGTCTCAATTATGTTAGCTGGGATTCATTCTTATATACTATAGATAATTAATTAGAGGGGCCACTTACATGAAACATATAAATAAACGAATTATAGCTCGTTTTGAACAACATGAGCGGGGTTGAAACTCTTGTTATCAGTTGAAAGTATATGTGAAATTATGGTCCTTTTTCTCTGAAGGACGTACCGCATTAAAAGTTGTCTCAATTATGGTCTCAATTATGTTGTCTAAGGTACTCATTGACCGAAAAAAAAAAAGGTACGTACCACAGAGAAACATGAAAAATTCCATATCTTTTTGACAAAAATCAAAGCGTTATAAGATCAAGAGAGCTTTTGACCTAATACCATCGCCTTGACATGGAGGTATTCAGATCTTGGACCTAAATCATCACCTTGACTTGGACTTAAACCATCTATTCACCTTAAGGATACATCCAACTCCCCTCAAACTTCCTGAAAAGTAATGAATAATAATGAAATGAGAAGATATGTTCAAGAAATCTCGGTGCCATATGTAGTGAACAGACGCTTTGAGTAGGTATTGACAGTTGGCCATTGCCAATTGAATTTGAAACATGCATTGACAGGTAATGACAACTAGAAACATCAAGGATTAGTCATTTGATTGTTGAATTTCAAATTTGAGAGTTGTAAGAAATAAGGCTGATTAATGCCGTAAAAAATCCTAAATTGTTGTGGCTCATTGCATTCAAAGAAAACGATATTGGAATTTTACACTTAAACACATGTACCCAAAACTTTTTTTTCTTACTGTGAAAATTCCCAAAGTGATATCATCGGCCCAAATTTAGCATTCTGTCCAATTTCACAATTAGTACTAATAAGTGCCGTCTAACATTGTAAATACATGTCATTTGTTCAAGGGTTAATACCTTTAAAAATCATTACCGATATCATTTAAACATATTGGCCCAAAACTTTTTTGTTCTAACAAAATCTTAATTTCCTAGAATGGTCATTACTATTTTCTCCATGGTTACTTCCCTTTAAGATATTTTTTCTTTCTCGAATAGAAAATCTTCATCTTGAGTTGTTTTTTTACAAAGGTGCAAACTATTTCAATGCAAAAACTAAATTAACGATATACTTGTTAGGAACACGTAACAAAAACCGGATACATTTGCTTGGGGAGAGACCTCAATTTGAGTACATCAACATATTAAGTTAGACAAACCTTAGTTGTAAAGTTTAAGCCAATGAGTTTAAGCCAACTAAGATATATTAATTGTTCCAAACTACACAAATTTGCTAATGAAAGACTTTTCTTTCTTTCATGATATATTCACCAAACAGCAATACACTCCTATACAATTACTTGGGGAAATCGTTAAGAGGGAGTTCAAGTTCAATTTCATTAACATATCTAGTTGAATCCACATTCATTTAAAAGATTAAGCTAAGATTAATGAGTCAACTAAGATAAATTAGTTGCTCCACACCACACAAATTCTCCGAATGTGGGATTTTTTCTAGTACTCCTCATACGTGCATCTTAATAATCTCCCCTCACATGTGAGTGAATTATGAAAACCATCTAACAACTTTGTCGCGCAATAGATTTTGACCAAGGGATCCCAAGATTAAGTTATTCATTATATCCGATTGAACCTGCTTTTATCTAAAAACTTATGCTAATGAGTTATAGGCCGATTAGAATATGTTAACTAACCCACACTACACCAATATTTTGATGTGAGATTTTTTTAACACGACTTACATACAGTTCTCAACAGTAATGCTTCATACAAGAACGCATTAATGCACTCAAAAGTATATTTTAATTATGAAATCATATCTGCAAAGAAGAAGAAGAGCACATATATTTTGTTTAATCAGTAACATTAATATATTGAGCGGGATCGCTCTTTCAATTCCCTTTCATGGAAAGCGAATAGATGATTCCAGAAAAGAAAAGCCATCGAACCTGCTACCCATGGTGGTCCAGAGAGTTGTCGTTTACATCAGATATTCATAAATATTAAGCGGGATGGCCTTTTCACTCTCCTTTTCATCTTCCTGGATACGAGAAACCTTACTAAGATGACTCTAGAAAAAGCTCTTTTATCTTTTACCACATGGTGGTCGCTTTTCAGGAAAAGGCAAAACCCTAAAAGCCTTTCTCCTTTTTCCCCTTTCTGGGAGTGCAACCGTTTGCTGCCACCTTAATACAAACAAAGAAAAAAATGCTTTGGAGTGCATAAAAGGCTTTTTCAACTTTCTTGATTGGAACATTGCTCAGCCAATAGGATTTATTTTGAGTTGGGGACCTAAAAAAAATTTGTTTTTTTGCATTAGATGTTAATTGAGGGAAAAAAAAGTGTTCGGTTGGTTTCTTTTTGGTCATTTATTAATATTTGATTGAAATCATCACGTGATGTTGATCAAGCTATTTCTGTGTCACTACAACGACATTAGGAATTGATACTTGGGAAATGATTATTGGTTTGGACACACTGCTTCATAGATATCTCAGCTTTTTCAAACTGGGAATTACATAGAAATTTTAAAAAAAGAAGAGAAGAATTTGTGGATTTTACTGGGGTATAACAATTTTTACATAACATCTTTACAAAAAAAAAAAAAAAAAAAAAACAATTTGTACATAACATAGTTATTTTATGGAAGTGCAAATATAACGTTCACATTCATTAGTAATTACGAGTTCATCGTTAGGGGTGTGCAACCGGACCGGGTCAACCCGGTTCCCGGATCGGCCCACCCGGAAAATAGGGTCGGGAACCGGTTCCCGTTGAAACCGGTCCGGGAACCGGTTCCCAAAGTTTAGACCATGTTTGAACCGGTCCGGGAACCGGTTCCGAGGGAATACCCACCCGGGAACTGGATCGATCGGACCGGTTTGAGAACCGGTTTTTAAGGCAAAACCCTAATTTGTTTCTTTCTATCTTTACTCTCAACTTCTCAAGCTCTCACGGTCTCACCTCCGCCGATCCATCCATTCGAGCGCTGCGCCCACCGTCGCCTTCCTCCCACGACACCGGCTTCGTCAACATCACCGACCTCTAGGGTGGCAAGGTGGGCTTCGACGCCGTCGCCCTCGGGTCCAAGCTTGACTCATCGTACACCGGCTTCATCTCCGTCCTCCAGATCAGTACCGGCCTACAATTTCCTTGCGAGTTTCGGTTTTCAAACAAGGAGTGCTTGGCGTTGGCGTGGCTTAAGCGCGTCTCTTTCCTCCTCCTTCTGTCCAACACTTCACATTTTCCCTTCATCGACGGCCCGAAGTCTCCTTCCCTTCCCTTCTTCTTGACTCATACTTCTCTCTCTCTGTGTTTGGACTCTTGTAGATTCTTGGGATTGTCATTTGGGTGGCTTTGTTCGAGTTCTTGATTCCATCTTACATCTCCAGTACTTGGTCGATAGGCCGATTGGTTTTGAGTCGTACCCGCTTTTTTTTTTGTCGGGCGTCGTGTGTTGCCGCTTCCGAATTCAAGATCTTCCAGTGTTTTAATCTGATGGGTGAAGAAGTCTTCATGCTGATTTTCTATGATTCAAGATCTTGCCGAATCCTTGTTTGTGAATCCTGCCTCCAACCCAATTCTTTGGCGGCGTCATTTCGATTTGCATTTGTACTGTTTTCTTTTCCTAGTCCCGACCATCCTCGCCGCCCACACCGGCGACAGAGCCTACAGGTACGAAGTCGAGCCCCCTCTTTAGGCCATTGGTATCTGTTCCCTGCCTAATGAGACGGCGATTCATGCCGCGGGCTTCTTACTTAGTGAATTTTGCTGGCGTTCTCATGGGTTGACTTGGTTTTGTTGGATGTAGAATGATAAATCTGGATTGGGAGATGGTGTAAACAAGGATTATATGGTTCTAAAAGTGAATCGTTGATTCATATTCTTGTATAAACTCCTTGATGGAAATGCATATCACGTGTTTGATGAAATCTTTGGAACCAGATCCAGATGTGTTTCTAGTAGATCATTGAGCCGAAAGTCGTAATGCATCAACTCAACTTATTCTTGACTTATGAAATCTCACTGTGGCCGGTTGAGTTGGAATACGATGCTCATTTGTTATTGAATTGGCGTTATGATTCTCATGTTGGAAATTGCGTCTTAATTTCTCTGGTTTGAGTTGAGTCTTCTATACGAACGGAGTTCAGTGTTGGAATCGTTGCTTGTATGCTCAGATTTCTCTATTATATCTCATTTTCCCCTGTCCGTATCACTCTGATGTGTCATTGCTGTGTATGAGGTGTGGCTAGTGATCGAGTGAGAGCTTGCCTCTCGAAATAGAAGCTCACTGACAGTGGTTGACAAGGCCATAATCATTAACTATGGACTCTCTACATTTAGTTGTTTTCATTACTTGTGTTTCTTCTTTTCTGTCTGCCATTCACATCTTTGTTATTGAGCTATTTCAAGGTCCTGTGAGAATGGTGAAAACAGAAAAATTTTGCAAAACAGGTTCCAATATAAACAGGGTCAACCCTGTTCCCGAACCGGAAAAATAGGGTGGGTCGGGAACGGGTCCAATGCAAACGGGAGGTGGGTAGGGTCTAGACCGGACCCGTTCCCTACCCCCGTTTGCATTGGACCCTGTTCCCGACCCACCCTGTTTTTCCGATCCGGGAACAGGGTTGACCCTGTTTATATTAACCAGTATTACAAGTAGGGTGGCATAAAAAGAGTTTTTCTTCAGCCTTTTTCCTTCTCCTCCTCAATTATCAAATTCTCAGGGTGTCTCTCAATGGATCATCATCCTCATAATCCAAAATCAAGAACTAAGATACTTCTAACCAATACAAACTTACAAGGGGAATTGTCCCAAGGTATGCAGAAGGCTCAAAATGAAATATTTGCAAATGGAAAGATGAAAACTTTCTGATATCCTAGGCAAAGAAACTAATTCTTTCCAATGCATCACGAAAAAAAAAAAATCAAATCTTTGCAGTGTAAAAGAACAACGGTGAACAATGCCACTATAAAAGGGCAGAACACAGACAATACCATTATAAAAAGAGCAAAACACAGAAAGGGTAGGACACAACAGCCTACCCTGAGAAGCAACACTTGACAATGTTCAGACTTTATATAAAATTCAATCTCATGCAAACTTCAAGACCCAGAAAAAGAGACTCCAAAAGCATAACCATCTCTATAATTCTATAATTATTAATCAAGTATACAGAGCAATTGAAAACAAAGATCCCAACCTTTAGTGCTCCGCTTAAAATTGCATAAAGGGCACTTGGCAAACTTGACCGAACTTAGCGTAAGCATCGTCCCATAGAAGTCGCAAAACAAGAAATCACGATCTCGGGAACGCGCCATGAGTTAGCCTGCAGAGGACAACTCAAAATCAGATTTTTTTTCCCTTCCTCTGTTTCCCTTACAAAGGGCCGAAAGCACACAAATTCATACGAGGGTGTCGCCTGCAAAGAACCATTCTAGAAAAAATCGAAATGTCTACAAGCTACTCTACTTCTTAGAACCCAACTCATTCGATAGCTTCAAAGGGAAGACAAGACTCACCCCAGCGTCGACGTTGAATCAGCGAGCCAGGCGTGGGCGTCAGAGCAAATCTGTCGAGTGTCGAGTAGAGGAGGACCCAGTAGCAGGGAGGTGGTGGTGCAGGGGGCTCGAACGGACAGGCTGAGGACGGAATTGTGGCAGGAACAGCGGCTTTTGGCGTCTGGTCGCAGCGGCGGTGGCGCCCAAAGGTGGTGAGCGAACCAGCAAACGTCGGCAACGGGGCTCGGGCGGAGCAGCGAGGCAACGGCAGCTTCGCAAAGGGGGGGTGGCGGTAGATCGACAGCAGGGGAGCTCGGGAAACAGCGCGCGGTGAGATCTGCGGGTCAGGGGCGTCGGCGAGGCAACAGCAACAGGTGGAACGGCGAGATTGAACGAAGGCAGTGTCGGCGCTCGGGTGTGAGCTTGGCGGGGGGGCGGCTTCGCGATTTCGGGAAGTGAGGGCAGTCCGGCAGCTTCGCGAACGAGACCGTCGACTCCTCGTCGGGCCGGAGGAGGTCCCGCCACAGGGCGAAGGCGACGGAGAGCCCGAACGCGCCGGACGGCGAGAAGACGACGCGCGGGACGCAACGGTCACGGGCGAAGCGGTGGGTCCACCCGAGGAAGAAGTCGGAGATGATCGCGCGGGGCGGGGAGGGGTGGGACTCGAACCACCGGGGGAGGAGCGGGAGGTGGAGGTCGCGGAGGGCGCGGACTTTGGTAACGGCACACCCACGGTGGGTGTGGCGCGGCGGAGGGCTGCAGGGAAGGCAAGACGAGAGGCTGGAGCGAGGAGGAGGAGGCGAGGAAGGGGTCGAGCAGGTGGAGGTTGTTGGGGGTGACGATGACGGTGACGGTGACGGCGAGGGCGGCGGGGCGGGGGAGGAGGAGGAGCTTGGCAGCGGTGGTGCGAGCGCGAGGGGAACGACGGCGTCGGCTCCGCGATTTCGGGAGAGGAGCTCAAGGAAGTCTGGTTCTCTGCGGGTAAATATAGAAATAAAATTAGGGTTTTGCTGGCGTAAAAACCGGTTCCCAAACCGGTCCGGTCGAACCGGTTCCGGAAGGGTAATCCCGGAACCGGTTCTCGGACCGGTTTAAACAGGGTCTGAGTTTTGGGAACCGGTTCCCGGCCCGGTTTTAACCGGAACCGATTCCCGACCCTGTTTTTTGGGTGGGCCGGACCGGGAACCGGGTAAACCCGGTCCGGTTGCACACCCCTACTATTCATCGTGTCTCTACCTCAACCTCGGAACAACTTTCATAAGTTGATCTAATTTGAAACTCACCGGTTCACGAACATGGTTAATTGACAATCCCCTTTTACATTGTTTGAACCCATGGTCGGAATATAATCATAGAAAGGAACTACACCCACATATCACAACCTAAGATCTCATGTTTTTGCATAAAAGCAGTTAAAATGACACTCTAGAATGGCTTTTTCTCAGGCGCTCACTTGTGCACAAATCTTGATACAAATATTTTTCTTCCATGGCATTCTCAACAACCAAGATATCAAGTCAGAGATAAGATTGTTGAGGATGTTAGGAAGCAAATTGAGATGAGATAGAGCTTTGTATCTCCTTAAATTCCATCACTAATCCAAACTCAAAATCAGATAAAAATCATCTTACTTGATAAGCTAGGCGTTTCATCGAGTCGGATCGAGTTGACCCCTTATAGGCGCCTTACAAATGTTAATCAAGTCCAGCAAATTTCTAGTAAGATTGTTTTGGACAAATGTAATGCGATTTGTAAATGTGTTGTTCGCTGAGCACCTAACTTATAACTACGATATAATGCAGTAGGAGTTTGCGCAGTGAAAAGAACGTGACATTGGTGGTCCACTTGATTGGAAATGCTTAGCTTAATACCTCCAAAATCCAGATCGGAGGACAATATAGCCCTTTATTTCCATCTTATATTAGCTTGGGCATGGGACACGGCGCTTCGCCACTCCGGGGTGCCGAACCCTGAACGTGGAGTGGGCCAAAAGCGGCAGAACTGGCTGGGCCAGAATAGACTTTGCCCCTCCCTGCCAATCCGCCTCGCTGGATGTACTTATTTTGCTATTATTTGTACATGCAAAAGATACGTATTTATTTAGTTTCTTATAGATATTATATCCGTGTTTGTTATTGAAAACTCAATACAACCTATATTTGGAAATTAAAATTGGAAACACGCAGGTCTTGGGCTAGAAACAATAGAGGAGAGCCGAAAGTCATTAGCTCACTATCTTTAGTGGGCCCAAAATGACCTGCGCCACTCTATCCCCCCTTGCCCATCATCTCAGCGCACGTCCACTTAGGGGTGGGCTAGGCATGGGCAACGGTCCACCAGGACCCTGACCCACACGGGACATGTAAGGGTCGACTTACGTGTGAGAGAGAGTATTAAATCCACATTGCAAGGTTGAACTGAGAACAATCTATTGAACTAGCTTATCAAAATCAGTCGGTTTAGTTGTCGATTCAATTATCCGAGAATTGGTTGGGGCCAAGTATGTTCCTGGTTCTACCCCCAAAAATTGGACCATGCAACCTATGTGTCCACGTGGCATTTCTTATTTATTCAATTCATATATAAGATGACACTAATACTAGTAAATTTGAAACTAAGATGACCTTATATATGTTTCTTCTTTCCTACTTTTTTTAAAACAAAGAAATTTCAATCATATAGAACCAAGTTCAGAAATCATCATAGCAACAACATACTCATTAATAGTGGACATTAAGCACATCATGAATTGCCTTCTTAATTAATAGATGATGTTCTTCTTCTTCGCGCGCGTGGACTAACATGCGTCTAATATAAGGAAATTCACAATGATTGATGCCTTGACTTCTGTTTATTATTGTGGTAAAAGGTGGGGAGAGGCAACCAGCACAGCTACTTCGTTTGGGCTATACCATAAGGATGTACACACGCACGCACGTACACTACTAAATATCCAGTTCAAACCAAACTGCTCAGTTCTCCCGCACATCTACAATTCCATCATCACAATTCGTGATGTCGGAAAATACTCAAGTGTAGCTACTTCGTATGGGCGCTACCCTAAGGATCTTTACACATGTTACTAAATATTCGGCTTAAGTGGAACTACTTGACCCACCCATAGGTATATGATTCCGTCATCGCAATTCATGATGAAGACATATACTCAAGGCACAAATTGGGACGTCCTCACAGAGTATTGCATAGATTCGATAACCGATCCTTGTTTACCAACAACACATTGTCTAACCAAATCTAATTCTCTCTTGATATGTTTCTCAAAAAATCCGATTCAGGCGAATTCTTCCCCCAACTAATGAAGAGATCTTGGCGAAATTGCCACATATGAAATTGAGCACAATTTTGCAAAGAAATAGCCCACTTCTTTCTCAAGAAGAGATAAGAAATAGGCTCAATATCATTTGATTGAATAGTTGACCCAGCTCCATGTTGTTTGAAGAAACCTTCCACTCAATTGGTATTTTTTCGTGAAAAGCAAATATGAGATAACAAATTCAGTCTTGAACTAAGATTTATTCTATTAAGCCAATCACGTTGTAAGAATCTATGAAACATACAGCGGGTTTTATTGAAGAACGCAAGTTCCTGTACGTTTCTTACAATCACATCCCTCGACTCCATGTACAATTCTTTCTCCGGGGACAAGTTCCACCCTTGGCTTCAAGGCCCTTGAATCTCAAAAAAGAGCAGTTTCACACGGCGATGATCTTTCGCAGAATCGCCATTAATCACTTCCATTAGGAGACTTTAGCGAAGAAATCACTTCGATACTTTTCACACATGGAACAAGATACAAACTACATGTACTCTAGGAATCAAGAGAGAAACAAAGTTCTACTTGATTGTACTTATTGTGCGCTTGATGTTACCTTCAATATGACTCTATGATCATTGCAGTCGACAGCTTTCCTCTTTTGCAATTTCCGGATTTCCGCTGCGCGAGCCATTTGGGCCTGCTTCCCGAGCAGAAATCCGTACTTGAAAACACCTTGATCTTATGCCCGTTTGATCAGAAACGGAAAAATTTCTTGCGAGTGTGTTAGGAAGGTTGAGCTGAATCACAGCAGCTCCGACTGTCTCTTGATAGGAGGAACCCTTCGCTGCACGAATGCGATCTCGTCACGGTCGCCGAACTTGGATTGCTCAGGAACTGCCCAATTGAAGAACCGCCCATTCTTCCATCAAACACCTTCTGATGTTGATCAACCGTCCCCTGCGGACCGATTGTTTGATCTTTCTCGCTGCGAGACTTCCTCAGGACAAACAAGGGCGACAGAGTTCCTAGAGAATCGGTGGAATCAGCTGCTGCTTGATCACTAGCAGGGTCTCCGTTGACTTCTGCGTCGACCTTCAAGATCACTTGACCATCAGCAGCTGCTACTTCATCTTCATCCTCTGTTTCTGTTCTGGTTTCAGGAGCACCGTATCTTTCGTGGCTGCCTCCCAACTCCACACCCTGTGTAGAATTCTCTACCCGGGCGTCTTCGTTGAGTCCCATCATCTCCAAAGTTGGCCCGGGGGGATTGAGATTTGCTGTGGCAGAGATGATGCTGGCGCGGCAGAGTGGACAATTCGTGTGAGACCTCAACCAGGTATCAATGCAGTGTAGATGGAAGGCATGGCTGCACTTGGGCAACAGCCTTAAAGTTTCGCCTTCTTGGAACTCGTTCAAGCACACAGAGCAATCACTACCTTCTATCAACCCCTCGCCCTTCCTGTAGTTGCAAACCGTTATCGAGTTTATGATCGACTGCTGCAGGCCCACGGTGGTGATGAACCATATGGGGTGGTCGATGCGGTTCTCGTCGAGGAAATCTTCATCGTCATCGCCATCAGCCGGGGCTGCAGGGTTCGGTGGATTTCTCCTGGACGGCCACCAGGAATTGGACCTTGCTATGATGAGGCCGATGAGGAGGAAAAACCCCGAGAGCAATGCAACTACGATGATCAAAGATGGAGGGATGCGGCTGTCTTGGCTGGGATGATCAGAGGATGAGATTGGCAGAGGCCGTGGTGGAGGCGGCGTCGACGACGGGGGCGGCGGGAAGAAGAAGAAGTCGGGGCAGTTATAGGGGCATGCCGGGTCGCAGAAGTCGGGACAGTTGATTGTCTCATTGGTATTGGAGAGAGCTGGAAAGAGCTTCCTGTTCCTTATCGCCATGGAAGAAAGACCCAGAAACAACCAAGAAGGAGAAGGAGGGTGCGAATATTGTGGAGGGGTGTGAAAGTGGGGACGGAATTGTTTTCTTTTTGTTTGAATTGGAAGACAAGAAAGCATGAAAATTAAGGAAGAAAGTCTCTTTCAAGGTTAAGTGAAGATGTTACTCGGCCTAGAAAACAATTGAAAGAAAGAGAAGAGAGAGAGAGAGAGAGAGAGAGAGGAGGCCTGCGGAAAGTAATGGGTGGAGTGAAGAGGCAAATAGGTTTCTTTTCATGATGAGCGAAGTTTAAGTGAAGGTGAGAGCTGTGCATCGCCCCTCGGACAAAATTCCGGGTTCAACTTCTCAAAAACCACGCGATTCTCGACCTCGCTTGATGCGCAAATGTCGAAGTGACTTGCGTGTTTCGAGAGGTTTTATCGACCCGTCTCGCTCACGAGAAGAAACTAAACTGAATCGAAAGAGAGCGACGATAACTTTGATGAATGACGACGTATCGCCTCATAAAGGCGATGGACGAACCCTCGAGGGCATTGCACCAACTAAAATCTGAGCTATTGTATGCAGAATTGCGTAATAAAAAAATTTGGATAGAGAACAGATCAGCTTGTATTCATTCCCTTTAACTCGGTTAGGCACCTTTCATTGACGAGAGCGAGCTTTCCTCTTCCATCTTTTCGATTTTCTTAATCCATATTACTGCTTGTAGGTGTTGGAGGAGCCATCCGTGTCGGCTCCCACGTCCCGATCGAGATACAACGATAATGATAATTTAAATATCGTGAAAGGCAGGTTTAGGATGGCCGGCATCATGCTTAAGGTGGTAAATACCTTTCGAAGTGAAAATGATCTTCCACCAAAGCCATCTTTTTTACCCACTCTCCTTCCTCTTCGCTTTCTACCCCACACACACTAAACAGCTGCCAATAATTTACCAAAACCTCAACATCACACGAGTAGGAACGCATCTAATCAAGAAGAAAGAAGAAGAAAAAAACAATAGAGAAATAGGGTCCGTACGAGATTGTCTAAATCTCCCAGGATTGGTGATTTCGCATCTCAAATTTCTTGACTCTTTGTTCATTTCTCGACTAGTCATCATTCCTTTATTTTGCAACGACATTTTGTCTGATACTGTCAAGAAAGATGATCAAATAGAAGATTAGAAGAGCTGTTTTAAAGTTAACTAGTCAATAGAAGTTTTGAAATATCCGAGTCCTAGTGATTCCAAATAACAAGCGCTCATTTCTTTTGGTAGGAATCGAGGAAATTCAAGATGCGGGCAAAATCACACTTCACACCACATTTTTTTGGAGATTAAGACCATAATCTTCTTAATCTAACACACCCCAAAAAAAATGATCAAGCAAACATCCCTTTGCCTCGTTACCACCAAGATATGGGTATCAACATGAGGGAAGTCGGAATCGGAAAGCGTCATTCTCTATGCCATCTTAGAAACTCTTCTCCTGATGAAACTTTATGTCTAGTTATGTCATGCAGAAGCGCGAGTATAATAAGTCTCTGGCGAAATCGCGCTAGGCGCTAATTTTGATATTTTAAATTAATTAATAGAATATAAAACTGAAAGTGCACATTATAAATGGTAGATTAAATGCACGGTCGGCCCAGTGGCTTAGAATTAGGGCGTCCAGGAAATGTTTTTCATAATCGGGACCAATAGACATTCAATCGAGCAACAGCCAGCCCTCCTTTCCGATTCATATCCTTGGGCCGGTCAAGTCAAAACCCATCGTAATTATTGAGAAAATTTCGTAATATATTTTGAAGTTGACAAACTTATCAATAATTTATAGTAATCTTGATAAATACGAGTGTTTATGTTTGAGGTGATGATCACGCTGAAAGACTCTTTATGACTAAAAGTCTTTTCATAATATATTTTGAGGTTGACAAACTTATCAATAATTTATAGTAATCTTGATAAATACGAGTGTTTATGTTTGAGGTGATGATCACGCTGAAAGACTCTTTATGACTAAAAGTCTTTTCGTAATATATTTTGAAGTTGACAAACTTATCAATAATTTATAGTAATCTTGATAAATACGAGTGTTTATGTTTGAGGTGATGGCCATGCTGAAAGACTCTTTATGACTAAAAGTCCTACATGAACAAGTCTAGAGGAATGAGAAGTTTATCTTAACTTGGAAGTTGCAAGTTTTTACATCTACATCACTGTCATTGACAATAATGGATGATCATATCCAAGAAGCAACAAACTCCGTGAATGTCAACAAATGTACTGCTCGAATATCAACAAGGCTACTTAGTGAGTATTGGCTGACCCATTAGGTAAATATTATCAAAGATTATATTTGAATGTCAATAGAGCTGCTCAATGAATATCAACTGACCTATTACATGAATACTATCAAGGATTGACACCTATTTTTAAATAATAATAAACAAGAAAAAAATAATAAAAAAAAAAAGAAGAATAAATAAATATAAGAAAACAAAAACAAAAAAGGGACGTGAGATGGGCCGGGTCGGGCCCAACCCGCCCCTCCTCTCATTCCTCTCTCTCTCTCGTGCACGCGGCCCGGCCCAGCCTCCTTTCGGCCCTGCCCGCGCCCCAACTCTGCCTCCTCTAGCCATCTTCACGCCCAAGGACCTGCAAAAAGAAGACAGGGCAGAGGGGAAAAGAGGGCAGGGGGGAAAACGGAGGAAGATGAGGGGATCCAAGGGAGAGAGGTGAGGGACCGAGAGAAAAACAGGAACCGAGGGAGAGAGGGGATCAAAGGCAAGGCCCTGAGGAAGCAACTCACCACCAAGGCCACCCGCAAGTCCGCCCCGGCCACTGGCGGCATCAAGAAGCCCCACCGCCAGGCCACACCTCTCCAACAGCCGCTAATCCTGATGCCATGCTGTCAATCCTGTCCCTATTGTGCCAAGCCATTGCGGGATCCAGCCCCGTCGCAATACCAATCTAGCGCCGCCGCCATTCAGCCTCTGACATTGTCACGGTAAGCCCAATACTGCCGTTGTTCAGCCCCTACGCCGTCCCTATGTCACCCGTGTCACTCCCTCGAGCTGTGCCACCACCAATCACATCAGCACCACATCATTACTGTCCGTCCTTGCAAACCCTGATGTCATCATCGCCCCTCGCCGCCTGTCGTCGTCACCCACCACGTTCCCACCGTCGCTAAGTCATCGCCCGACGGCATCCCAACCATCCTCCTTCGGCACTACAAAAGAGTAGGAGAGAGAGGAGACACGAACCGGGTCAAAAGATCCAGGCCGAATGCAATCAACCGGGTAGGGTTTTGGGCGAATCGGGCCGGGCATACTTGAGTCGAGTCTGGGCTATTTTAGGACGTGGGCTATGGGCCTGTGGTGAGCCCCTTTTTGCAAAAGAGTGATTGGGCCTGCCAACTGGGCCCAACCCTAATTTATGTGAGTGCCCGACAACCTCTAGTTGGGCCAGCCTCTTTTCGAGCGGGTTGATTGGCCCGCCCCGAACCGGATCTGAGAGGGTTTGACCCCGCCTCGATCGGGTTAGACCTGAGTCCAGTCTGACTGGACCCAACCGACCCAACCAAAAAAAAATTATATTTTATTATTTAAAAAAATTTTAAAAAAAATTCTAAAATCCAAAAAATGTAGGGTTTGGTTATGAATTGCTATGTCTTGCATTCTTAGTGTAATTAGGCCTTTATTTGCTCATATATTGATTATATCGCATGTTTAATTGTATATTTTATTATGTTTAATTGCACATGCTAAAGTTTATTGCAATTACGATTTTGGCTGCAAATTGTTACTTTAATGATTGCGCACCTGTATGATCACCTCGTATGTTAGTGGATAGGTATAAAATCAATCAAAACTGCCTGACAAAAATATTTTATTTTAAAATGAACAAGATTAGGTACCGAAAGGGTATTAATTGGTCAATTAGTATAATCAAGTTACTGACCCTAGATTCTCTAATTGCGTAGGAAGTGATGTACACTCCCAATACCTCACTTGATTTTTAGCCGACTTCAATAGGTTAGTGACAACTCTTTATTGCGAAATTCTTAAGAATACCTCAATATCACGAGAGGTATGGGCTTGGGAGAGCCCATACCTAATCATGGGCCATAGGCCCGTCCTTTAAGCAATACCCCTAAACTTGTTCCCTCCCCGAGAGGTAGGTCGCGGCATTTGAGGTGATGATCATACTGAAAAGATTCTTTATGACTAAAAGTCCTACATGAACAAGTCTAGAGGAATGAGAGGTTTATCTTAACTTGGAAGTTGCAAGTTTTTATATCTACATCACTATCATTGACAATAATGGATGATCATATCCAAGAAGCAATAAACTGCGTGAATTTCAACAAATGTACTGCTTAATATCAACAAGGCTACTTAGTGAATATTGGCTGACCCATTAGGTAAATATTATCAAAGATTATATTTGAATGTCAATAGAGCTGCTCAATGAATATCAACTGACCTATTACATGAATATTATCAAGGATTGCATCAGAATATCAACAAAGCAAACGCTGGATATAAGCAAAGCAACGGCATGGATATTATCAAAATCATAGTTATATAATGACTAAATATCAGCATAATACTTATTCTACTACAATGACAATCCTGTTGTGAATTTCAAGACCATTATTTTATCCCTGAATATTTTTTGTGACCTGGTATGAATTCCATTATTAGAAGACATTGATGAACTTTCTTTATTATGATTATTCTTGCAATATATATAACCACGCAAGGAATTTTAACTAATTGGAAATCATCATGAGACGAAATTCTTTCCTTAGTTGAATAACTCCACTCATGAAAATCGAGATTTAATTGTATGAGTGACCAAATCAATGGAATCTTTGATTGTTCTATCTCAACGGCTACCCTTATCTTCTCATCAATTGTCCAATGGCCAAATTTGAAAATTGATTCTCATGTAGATTGTCCAACAGGAAGTTTTGGATATCGAGAAGTCTAAAAGAAGACTAAGTGTTGAAGAGAGAGAGAGAGAGATTAAGAGAAAACAACTCCAAAGTTCCTGAGAGCTTCACAATCTTTTCATTGTCTTCAAAGAGCTTACTATTGTAATCATTTAAGGAGTATCAACAACTATTAGTACGAGATTGTGAATCATATCAACTTTTGCATGAGTAGTACCAACTCGGGTTGTGAATAGCAACACTCATTACTATAATTTTTCTTTAATTTACTAGTGAAATTTAATTAGTAGATTGTCAGCATGAAAGAGTAGACGTAAGCTTACTTTAAGCCAAACCGCTATATATTTATGTGTGCACATTCTTCTATCTTTTTGCTCATATTCACTTATTATTCTATTGTAGTTTTTGCATTGCTGAATATTATCTAAACTCTAGTCATATCAACACTTTTTTTCTCATAGGCACACTTTCATCTACTTGACTCTTTTAATTACCCATTTATTTGTTAAGTTTGTTTTAAATCACTTATTCATCTCCATCTAGTTGATATTACTAGCCACTTCAGTAATGATGGCGATGGAGATCTATATTCTAAAAAACTGACAAACGATACTTCTACAGAGAAATAAAGAGATTAGAGTTGTGCGCGCAAGTCTTAAGTGGTACGAGGTAGTAGCATTAAATGCTCTGCTGCTTACTTGAACAGATAAATATGCAGTTTATAAATCGAAAAGATTATGGGACCTTTGATGAACTTGTGTCCAAATACAAATATAGGCTCTATTTATTTTACGAAAAACATTTTTCGAGAAAACATTTTTCTTATTTTTCAGCATTTAGATCATTTAAAAAATAGGTTAATGGAAAATATTTTTCTAGTCAACAAAAAACATATATTTAAATTCTGGAAATTGACTTCCTCTTTAAAAAATCAAAATTCATTATCTAAAGCATGACTTGATATCGGCACTTGAATAAGAAATTCTATAATTAGCCATGAAAACCCTAATGCTCGTTCCTGAGCCTAGCTCTAGAGGCTAGAGCCGATCCATTGAGGTTTATCCAAGTCAAGCCTAGGTCTAAAAAGACTGAGCCTAGCTCCATTAAGATTGAGCTCAAGACATTGACGCCCATGTAGAGGGTCTTGACACCCATGCACAGCTCGCCATGCTTGAGCCCAATCCACAAAGGTTAGGCCTAAGGCCTTGGTACCCTTGCTCGACTTCATGGCACCTTGGCTTGGGTCCAAAGAGGTTAGGCCTAGGTCTATAAAGACTAAGCTTGGGACATCGACACCCATGTGGCTCTCGGTGCCCACGCACAATTCCCTAACACTTGAGCCCAAGTCCTCAAAGGTCAGGTTTAGGTCCCCAATACCCTTGTTCAACTCCCCAACATCTCGAATTGGGTCCACAAAGGTTAAGCTTGAGACCCTACTCGGATCCCTTGCATCAAATCCTACAACTATTGATGCCAAGCTTAGGTCCATAGAGGTTGAGCTCAGGATCTCAAAATTATGCTTGGATCTCTCCTACTAGTGGTTATGCTTGAGTTCATTGAGGTTGAACTTGGGACCCTAGTTCCCATGCTTACTTGTCGGCACACAAGACTAGGTGCTTAGTGCCTAAGCCCAAGTCCATTACGATGGGCCCTAGGATCACGTTGCTTGTGCCCTAATTTATCAATCGCCAGCCAAGACTCCAACGTCCAGCACTTGGCTCATGTCCAGTCCCTAAGCACTTGGGCCCATGTTCATTGAGGCCAAGCTACCCATGACCGGTGCCCATGCCCTTGCTTGGGACCCAAGTTCCTATGCCTAAGTCGTGGTCCATTGAGGCTATATTTGGGATCTCAGTGTATGTGCCTAGTTCTTCAATTGATTCAAATAATATATATATAGAAAAACCAAATAAGATTTTCTTTCTCATAATATGAAAATCATCTTTTACTTCCTTTTCAAATTTCGGTTAAATACCGAAATATATTGTAATTTTGTGTAAAGCATTTCCCACGAAACAAACATGGTCTCCAATAAAACCTAAGTTCAGGGCAAACGGCGTCGTCTTAGGGGCTTAAATCATCGTCTTCTTCAATCGAGATAATTCCCTCTCCCCTTATCCGAAGCGATGTCCCCGTTTCAGCACCACCGATGGCTTCTCTGCTTCGCCACCCTCAGTGCTTTCCCTCGACCTCGCCGTTCTCCGGCGACGCCTTCTCTTCCGCTCCCGCCCACCCATCACGCTCTCCGGCCTTCCTGTCCCTTCCCCTGCCGAAATCCCCAGCCTCCTCCCCTCTCCGCCGCTCTCTCGAGTCCAAGTCGAGACGGCCGTCGCCCCTTTTCCGTCTCTCTTGCGCTCCTTCGGCGACTTCGACCCTGTCTGTCGAAACGCAGTCGTCCGCAGATGACGACGGTGGCGCCCGAGTAGAGAAAGAAGAGGAGGAAGCGGAGTTCTCGAGGACCAGATTGATTGCCCAGAACGTCCCCTGGACTTGTACTGCCGAGGACGTTCGGTCGTTGTTCGAGAAGCACGGGACGGTCGTGGAAGTCGAGGTCTGTGCTCCGTTGCTTCTCATTGCTTGTCTGGTTGCGTGGATGGATGGATTTCGCTTTTTCTTGGAATAAGGAATTCGTCGGGTGATGATGGGTTGTGCATTTCGTTATTTCCGTTTCAGCTTTCGATGCATAACAAGATGAGGAACAGGGGTCTAGCTTTTGTGGAGATGGGTTCAGCTGAGGAGGCTCTCAATGCCCTCAACAGTCTCGAATCGTCCGTAAGCATGTTTCTTTCTCTTGTTTATGTACCTGTTGTAGTGATTGGGTGTTGAATTTTCCTTCTTTAGTAATGGTTTTGTTGCCTGATGTTTTATGGTAGTGTAAGAGTAATCTGAAGTTAAGTTAATTTGACTACTGACCGAGTGGAAGTCGAACCTATATGCAGTGTCAATGTGATTCATTTGTGTATATCTGGCTTTTCAGTTCGTTATTGCCATTGAGTTACACGCTTGAACCCTCATAAGATGAAATCAGGTGGTGCGAGATGTGTTTCAAGTGTATCGTCATGGAAATGTTTTATCCTGGGCTAAAATTTTAGTTCTTTTGTGAATGTTTTGCAGGAATTCGAGGGTAGAGTGTTGAAAGTCAACTATGCGAAACTGCGAAAGAAGAAATCTCCCCCTCCTGCGCAACTTAGACCAATTGCAACATTCAACTTGTTCATAGCTAACCTGTCGTATGAGGCTAGAGCGAAAGACCTGAGGGAGTTTTTTGACGCTGGGAGTGGTAAGGTTGCCTCTGCGGAAGTTATATTTCATGACAATCCAAGAAGGTCTTCTGGATATGGATTTGTTTCCTTCAAATCCAAGAAAGAGGCTGAGGCAGCCTTGACAACCTTTGAGGGGAAGGTGAGCAGTTTGTTGATACGCACTTAATTCATCATCTGCTGATCTGTACTTGGAGTGTAAGCATCATATTGTAACATGTATTTTGGCCGAATTGCTTCAGGATTTCATGGGGAGACCGTTAAGAGTGGCACGAAGTAAGCAATTTCTGAAGCTACAAAATAAAGAAAGCTTGCAGTCCAATGATGCATCAGAAGAGTTGATACCTGATGTTGAGCAGGTGGATGAAGCTGAGTAGAATCAAAATTGGAAACACAGAGACACTTCCTGTTTTTGGTTATAGTCAGTGAGATCTCTTAAACACAGGCACTCAGTTTTCATTTATCAAGCTGTCTTTTTTTCAGTGGTATCTGTAACTTTGTAATGTGTGCTTTTGGCATAACATTGGAAACTATTGCCCAAGCTAAATGAAGCAGTTATAGCGGATGGTGTAATCCTTCATCTGTATAACCATTGAGGGAGAGCATGTATATACATATGTAACTTTGCATTTCATACAACTAACACCTCAGTAAAAGATGAATGCGTATGGAGAGTGTGCTTTTTCTGGCCAATTAGTCATTGTCTGTACAGATTTCTTTGCTTGAACCACGCCCAGAGCTTATTACCTCTGTTTAGGATCTGCATGGTTTATGTGCTAGATATGGAGTAAGTATTCAGTGATTGATTCTTTCCCCACTTATGAGCTTTGTGTGAAAGGGAATGTTAGAAGTGAACAGGGAAGTTACATTTAGGTCATGAATATCCTGATCAAGGAGCTTTGGTTATTTTTCTCCTCATGGGTGATTGTACCTCTTGCTTCCTTCAATTGTATAGTCTTGTGTTCTCTCTTGCTTTTCCTTTGGTATCTTCTCTGCATATTTGGGTTGCTTCTTTGTGGTTCCAAAGTAGCAATGGGCTGTCCGGCTGTTCCTTGCATGTAGCAGTTCATTTTTTTCTCTACGTTTATCATGGTTAGAACAGAAGTAATTTTTATTCATAGTTCCTATTTGAGGTTTTGGGCAAGAAGTGTAAGTCTATCTGAAAATTTTTACCAATGTCTTGAAGAGCATAATTTAATTTGTAGCTAATTATGCTTCTCATATGTTGCTCAATGCTATTATTTTGTATTTTCAAATTTGCAAATGAATGTTTTTCATTATCGATCGAATTAGCTTTAATTAATTTCCTTATTCTTCTATAGTTATGCTTCCTTCCTTTCCATTTGGAACTATCAATTGGAAGTTGTTCGCTAGTGTCTGTGAGTTTGTATAATGTTGGATGGGAATGCTAATGAGAGATAACCATCTGATTACTTTTCGCTATTAGCAGAACTTGGTATCACATAACATGTGATATAGGTAGCTTGTGTTTTGTTTTCAATCCATGCTCTTTCTTAGGTGATCTTAAACAAGAAACTTATGCTTCCATAGAGGTGAACTTCCTTTTGCCGCTCCTACCTTGGTTTTGTATTATTGGATTTGATAGCTTAATTTCTGTCCGTTAGCCTATCTTAGCGAATTGATCCAACTGAACTGATCAATGCATTGATCTTCATCTTGATGTTCCACAGGAATTAATTATTGCTTAACCAGCGGTTTGCTCCTTGGAAAACTATGTTTCACTAGAATAAGTTATTTGGCATGGGTGACAATTGAGAAAATCTATATCAAACTCTAATTAATTTCTTTTTGAGTCTATTTTTTATTTCCCCATTTTTTGGCTTCCCCACCTCCATGCTGCATCAGGGTGCATGGATGTAATGAATCATGCTCTGCTTGTAAGGTCTTCTTTCTTCCCCTTTTCCCTTTTTTATGAGTCCTATATGGTCATCCCAAGTATTTTAAGTTTCTGTGACTAATTTGGACTTTCCATCCAATTATATGGCACTTATGTTGCTACCTTTTTTCATACGAAAACGCTTCAGGGTAAGGTGATCTTGGAGAATCTATGAGTTCATTCCAATAGGACAGTTTACTACTCCAGCTCAACTCCTTTTGAATTGTGCGAGGGCTTGGTACTTATATTGAGCTCGATTGAGCTTTTCTTCCATTTCTAAAGCTAGGCCATGAATTGATGAAAAGTTTTATGAACTTAAGCACACTAAAGGTCGACCTGATTCATTATCAGATGTCTAGCAGAGCAATAAGCTTTACTGCGCAAATTTGATCTCAATTCGATTTAAATTTGAGCTTGAGCGAGCTCAAACACTTAAAGGTGAATTACAGTTAGAATATGGGAAAAAATTTCTGCCAGCTATGCTCTCAAGCTACTTGGAGTCTTAACATATTTTGTTCTTTTGGTGACTCTGTCTAGTATATTTAACTTTGAGCTCAATAAGTGCTCAAGCTACTCAAATTCAACTTGAATTTGAAAAGAATCGAGCTGACTTTGAATAGTCTGTGAGTTGAACTCAAGGAACTCATGAGAAGCTCAGACTTAATTGCAACCCTAATTTAACCTACGGTGGCTTCACGTTTTGTTCTCTCTGATAGTTCCGTGGCATCTAGTAGCATATTCCTCCCTGCTGTTGGAGTGCTCATCTAGTCTGAGGAGCTTGAAGAGCTATGAACAGGGGACATTGATTTTGATTGGCTCTCATATCATTATACGCAAATAGAGAGAGTTGCTGTATCATTTGAACCACCTGCTTAATCTTGTCGGAATGCTTAGCTTAGCTGTCTCTTGGGTTGATATACTGGTCAACGAGTGATTTTCAGCTTTCAGCTTTTTACAGTATACCATGGCATCAAGAAAATATTGCAGAATTCAGGAATATTATTCTTGAACGCATTACCAGTTGAATCTGGTACAGTCTGTGTATAGTTAATGTCGATGGGAAAGATCTAACCGATGGGTTACCCCAAGATGAAGGGTTCAGCTTTATGGTTTGTCATGTGCTTTTCCACTGTTTGTTCTGACTAAGCCAGGATTATGTTGATATACTGCTAAATTTTAAATGCTTCTTTCCTCTTTTCCTGAACTTAATCTAATGCCTTTAACCAGCTCTTGGTTAGATGCATGCCGAAAAAGGATCCAACACGTGCTTGCATTTGAGTAAGACTCGTCATATCATGGGCACCGCGAGAGGCCAGTCATATTCAAATGCTCGTTTCTATGGGGTTCACATAAGTCGGGCGCACAAAATTTATCCTCTCATGAAATGGATAGTCTTTTTCATATTTCTCACGTTCAAATTCGTTCTGGTATGGGAGAGTTGAATAACTAGCACTGGCGTTCATAATTTGCAAATTACTTTTCCCCTTCTGAACCAAGCCCTTCAAAATTCAAAATGGTAACTGACGTGAATTGTTCTCTTCTTGCTCAGAGAAAAGCATGCTTTCATACAGAGCTAGCATAAACAAATGAAGGGGCCAACAACTTGTGATCCGATCGATGGTGATAGACTTGCATGTTAACGAACAATGATTGTTTCGTCTGGTCAGACGAAAAAAGAATCGATTCACGAGGCTCAGGCTCCGTGGCGGGCCAACGACCAATTCAAGGTTGGTCCAGTTATTGCTCAGGACAATATAATAGGCGCAGGTCCATGGTTCATGGTCAGACATGTCCAGCGCATCCATGCACGATATGCCGTCCCTATGTTTAGCCACCGCAAAGAACATTAATAACAACAATTCGTCGTCTCACGACTGGTGAAGGAACTTCCCAGCTTTCGTCTCTTTGAATGCGAATTGCGATTGCGTGTTGTTACCCCCTTCTTCCTTCACGTCCTTCTAGATTAAACTCTCCTTGGTTCTTCGTACGCAAGTACCGTATACAATAAGAATCCCCCCCATCCAACGAAAAGCAGCAAAGTTTCTCTCTCTTCCCCTTTAAAAAAATCAAAATGTAGAAGGGTCACCACTCATCATTCCACATATGGACCCTTTCTAGAAAGCAAATGGGTTGTGTATGTACACACGTCTTTGAGACAGATTCCCCGTAAAAGAGTGAGCGAGCAGTTGGCCAAATCAACCGGACCCTTCGCACAATTATGCGCTCCACCAAACCCCAAGTCATCACCAACCCCCCGCCCCTCCTCCATCTCTCGTCCGATCCGATCGAAAGTGACCATCATAATTCATCAGTGTGTTCTCACTTTCTCAGAGCTTGGCCATGTGGGCGTTACCCCGTTTTGTCCCGTAATTCCGCTTCTCGGTTCGATCCCTGCACCGCCCCATTGCAGGTAAAAATCGATGTCCGTGACGACCCCTTTTTATCTCCTTTTAGGTGGATGGTTGCCATCGTGGTTTGGTGGAAAAGGGGGATCAAATCGTGCTACATGATCCTGCTGTTGACATGTGGTAGTAATGTCTTCCCCCATTTGTCTGAACTCTGATGTCAAGATCGTGTAATTCTATGCTTCAAACTGAAGCAATGAGACCCTGTGCGTCTCCCACTTATCATGCCTCTCCAGAAGGTTTGATCCGCTTGTCGCCACTTACCTACTTCGGTTTTGATTTTCAGTTTCCAACTTATTGGAGCGTAGCGCGTAATTCCCCGAGCAATTGATGACAATTTAAGCAACTTCCTGAACTTTGAAACCGTGCGAGTACTGCAAGCATGTCATTACTGTAGCTCACTAATCAAAGATATAAGCCAAGAAAATCTCGGTTAAACCACTTGATCTATTGTTAAGGAAGGCCGTCTCCCCGACATTTTAAGATGCAGGATATGTTAAAAGAGTACTGTAGTTATTAGGACTTATCGAAGGTGTTTGCGTCCAAAAATGAGGAATTCGTGTCTACTTTTGAGATTGGTAGTTCTCTTTTAATGGGCTTTGATATATTTAAGACATAATTAGCATCGATTTCATTAACCTTGATCAATAATGGTGCCAATGACATCGCATCCCTCTTATGGGAGGAGTCCCGTTCCCAAGGGCTCAACAGCTCACCAGTTTAATCAATCCAACATTCCCAAAAATAGTAGTGGTAATTCAAACAAAAAAGTTAATCTGTAAAAACCCAAAAACCCATGACACTTTGTAACAAATTTACCCCAAATTATTTTTTTTATAATGAAAAACCTCAAACTAATATACCTGTGACAAATTTATCCCGACTAATTATAAAAAAAACCCTAAACTTATACTTTTATAACAAATTTACCAAAAACTAATTTATTCAACTACAAAAAACCTTAAAATTTACCATTTGTGACAAATATACCCTATGTTAAATTTGATTAATACCACAAAAAAATTAAAAAAATTGTAAACTGTGACAAACGGAGCGTAAAATCCTAAATTGGTATACTGGTCAACTGTCACGTGTTATTTAACATAATAATTTGAGAATAAAATTTAATGAAAA
Organism: Eucalyptus decipiens; assembly: GCA_014182575.1. Classification (NCBI taxonomy): domain Eukaryota; kingdom Viridiplantae; phylum Streptophyta; class Magnoliopsida; order Myrtales; family Myrtaceae; genus Eucalyptus; species Eucalyptus decipiens. The sequence continues at coordinate 57,584,169 of CM024614.1, read as the reverse complement.
CTAACATAGGGTAAATTTGTCACAAGTATACCAGTTTGGAGTAAACTTATCAAAGGTATACCAGTTCGGGGTTTTTGATGATCAAAAAAATAGTTTAGAGTAAATTTATCACAAGTGTACCAATTTAGGGTTTTTAGGGTATTAATCCTTTAAACAAAGGAAAGCTCAACAATTCATTTACCTTTGATGTTACTTTGAGGCTTTGAGTAGAATTTAAGTACTCGTACAACAATGTTGTACGACTAGGTTGTAATTGGTGAGCTTTACTAGCGTCAAATTGCTCTTATGGCAATGACGAATGGGTTGGTTCTTATCCGTCAAGAAAATTAGTGACATGATTAACTTTAAAGCTTTGTGATCATTCTCTGGACTATGATGGTTATCGGTAAATCTTTTAGCCGATCGAAATGGACCGGACATCATCATACAAACGGACAAACGAGGCTAAAGAAAGAGATGAGACCTATCTGTTTTTTGGGCCTAGGGGCATTAGGTGAGAAATCATTGAGTTCCTTTCGAAAACTGCGCCATCATGATGTGATTAAGTAGACCAAACATTACCAACTACGGCGGTCCCAATTCCTTCGTACCATCTCGTTTTATATAAGATCAAAAACCCGGACGGCATTCCATCCAAACTCAACAATTCTCTCTCTCTCTCTCTCTCTCTCAAAAGACATAAACATAAGATGGCAGGAGCTGGTCCTTTGATGCTTGGTGCGACTGTACTGCTGCAGCTGGTGTTACCAAGTTTGGCGACGGTTTACACGGTGGGTGACACGACGGGTTGGGCGATGGGGACGGACTACACCACTTGGACGAGCGGCAAGACCTTCTTGGTCGGCGACAGCCTCGGTTAGTGCTCTAGGATTCCTAGGACAATGGTGATTTTTTTGCTTTCTTGTTGCTAATTCTCTAGTCTCGAATTCATGCGACAGTGTTCAACTACGGAGGAGGCCACACCGTGGACGAGGTGAGCAAGAGCGACTACGACGCGTGCACCGCCGCGAACGTCATCAGCACCGACAGCAGCGGTGCCACCACCATTCCCCTCAAGACCGCCGCAACCCACTACTTCATCTGCGGGGCAGCCGGCCACTGCAGCAGCGGCATGAAGCTCGCCGTCACCGTGAAAGCCGGGTCGTCACCAACCGCCACGCCTCCGACCTCCGGGGACTCCCCTGCCACCACCACCACCACCCCATCGCCGCCTTCGACCACCACCACGACCCCCACCACTCCCACCACCACGTCCACTACCGTCACGCCGAAGTCCAGCTCCGAAAATATTGTGTCGCCGGTCGTGGCATTGGTGATGGCTAGTCTGGTCTGTTTGTATGAGTTGGCTTTTCTTTCGTGATTTGCCAGGATAGGGGCAGTGCACATGGTCATCTCATTATAGTATTTGTGGTTCCATTGCTTTGAATTTCTATTTGATTTTTTGTTGACTTTGCTTTACTGTAATTGCAATCATCGTTTAGTAGTTGGTCGTACGAGATGGGAACATAAGGCGTGGGAGTATTGTAAATTATTCGGTTGGTATCAGAAACCACATGAGTCTCATTAAAAGCTTAATTTTGAATCATTTTGCGAATTCGGCAAGACCTTTAGTCCAATCATAATCGCCCACCAAGTCAAATCACAGCAGAAAAATACACCCTAAAATCGAACTACAAACAACACTTGACCAGCGTTACAAATCTTGTCTATAGTCTCGAATTACACATTACATGTGAAGTTGTCCTGGGTACATAGGCAATTTCAGTAGTACAAAAGTCAGAGCTGGCTCCAAAACAAGTGCATGATGACAAGCAAGAAAGTGCATGTTTTTTGATTATGCACAAGGGAAGCGAGACGACAGCTTGTGACGTTCAAAATTAAATTCTTGTAACAACATCAAAACGATTACATTTGATGAGTCTCCACTGTTTCTCAGTAGGAGCAATTGTGGCAATGTAAACACTGATTTGGATAGTATACCGATCAAGATGGAGTTGCGATGACAAATTCTAGAGGCAATAGGTGATAAGCACCATAATCAACACATGCGGGGCTCGTAATGAGGTCTACTTTGCAAAGCCAACGATTGTTGTAATTATTAAGTTTGACCAATATTGATATTAACACTAGTTTTGCTTTATTTATAGTAGAGGACTCTGTCCAAAAAGCTTTGTCCAGTAGCTAAAGGTGCACCTGGAATTATTATTCTGTTGAGGCTCACATCTATCACAAAGTTTTAGCGTGATATGAACTTGGGAGATGTCTCTAATGATTGAGGAGTCCATGAATTGTGCGAGAATAGTAGCAACAAGTTTAGCTTCCAGAGAAGTGATCGCTACTTGGATCAAACTAAAGCTAAATTTGAGATTAATTATGTTAGAACGTGTCTCCAGTTTGCGCCAATTGGATGAAACACGAGGTGAAATCAAGTGTGTGGAGGCCTCGCACGTGAAGTACGAGATTATTATGTCCATTTTGGATTCTTCACGTGCAAGTTCGGTTTTATGTGCTGAATTCGTGGGCTTGATATGCCTTGTGTGCACGTGCAGCAGCGACACATAAATTGCACCCAGTTGGAGAATTTCTTTGGAGATTCAAAGTGTGTTGAAGCCAATTAATTCTTGTGCTAAGATTTTGCATGTTTCTTTGTAATATTGACTTTTTATTTTCCTAGAAATTATAATGACTAATTTACTATTGTTATTTGGAGTTAGAAAACATCAAGAGAATTTGAGAAATTCAAGTGGGCTTCATAATCTAATCATATCGCTCAATTTATAGTAAAATCCCGTGCTGCTCTCTTGATGAATGTAGGTCCAACAAACCAAATCACGTCAACATAAAATATTATTTATATTGATACCCTGTTCATTGTGGTATCCAATCACTTATTTTGGCAGCATTAAAGTTAGCCAATTTACCTTCCCTAACTTAAGAAAAGCCATATCTCTTGATTTTGATGTAACTCGATTCTTATTTATAAACATTTCGTCTATAAATTGACGTGACAATGCCAATTTAGCCAAGCTCCTAGCACTTAATTTGAAATGTCTCACAAGGCACGATGCAGTTGCAATACTGTTTCCTTGAGGACACCTCTGGAGCATTATTGGGCCCTTGGACCTCGGAACATGGGATTAAGGCCTTCACGTAGCATACGATGGGCCTAGCCTAGGCATGCGAATGATATTGAAGACGAACAAGGTGGTCTTCCCAGGTTCACATCTGTTTACAGATGGTCGGACGTGACTGCAATGAATTTAGATTGTGATTTTCGAGGTAAAGACTGAAATTCGTCGGAGAATTCGAGGCTGAACCATACATAATTTTGGATTTAAATGTTAGCGGGTGCCAATCTATAGAGTTTTCCCCGAGGTTACAGAACCATCTTACCGACTTCCCTTACCTTCATTGGCCTATCCATCACAGACTATTCACCTTGAAGACTCGATATGGTTATAAGTATGAACGGATGCGGACGGCTTTCAGTCCTTTAAATTTTCAAGAGCCGCCAGGGGTACACAGGACACCAAATGCCATGCGATCAACGGTACTCTTCCAACCGCCAGACCGGCTAAGCCGTTTTCGGGGTGGCAAAGAAGAAACTGATTTCAAATTAAAAGTGAATTTGGAAGTAATGGCAGCAAGAAACTTAGAAATTTGGTGGAAACTAGAGTTTGTGGGGTAGTTAATTTCTTTTTTAGCATTTCATCCAAATTTGCAATTTCATTTCGTTTCTGACGTGGGACCCGAGAGTTATCCAAGTTTGTAATTTTATTAGCTTTATTTGAATATTTAACGTGATTCCATTTCTTTTTCAATAATTACTTCATTAGGTTTTAGATACTTTCCCTATGATTCAGTAGAAATACTTCTACATCTTTTTAGGAGTTATTCGATTAGGTATTTGGCTTAGGGCTATTATACTATTTATTGATTATCTTTTCATTGTTAATCAAATTGGAACATTAATTTTGATAGTAATCCTAACGAGAGTAATGGCACTTGTAGGCGAGTTGCACGTTCGCACGTCTTGCGAATTGATTGATCCCTCTTTGTTGATCGTTTCTGTTGTGTCATGTGAAACATTCTTCTCTCTTCAATTATCAAAGTTTTTATCTATTTGATTATCTCTAGGTACAAACATACCCTACAAGTCTCATGAATGGTTAGGGTCCATGCATTTGACTCATATAAATGACCCCGATTTAAAGCGGCTTTCACACAGTTGACCGAATCTATTCAGACGATATTTACTTTTTTGAACTAAAAATTTCCCGACATCTCCCAATCAGCTATGCTAATCATGGGGTCCCAGCTGCTTTTTTTTTTTTTTTTTTTTTATCTCTGCGTAGTATGTTCAAGCAAGTAAATTCTAAATAACATTTTGGAAAGTTGATTAATCGAACCGATAAAAATGCCGTAACTTCGTCTGTGAGCCAATCCAAGGATTCCAGAAATAAATGTGTCAGTAGTGAATTATCCCTTTTGGAGGTCTTATTTTGAAGCCTTGGGCCATCGACGATTCCCCTTCTCTTCTGTCGAGTCACAAAGCGATTTGCTGGCCCACGGCCACTTTTTCAGCGCTTTCTTGACATGACCACCGGACCACGTGGATCACACTTATGAGGAATCTGGAATCAGATTCCTCAATTCACTCCAAAAAAAAAAGATGTAAGAAAAAAAAAAGAATATGCCCTTCACTCCATTATGACATGATGGTTTGCAATGACTAGGAAATTTCCTCAACTATCATTTTCCCCTTGAGAACGAGTGCTTGCCGCACTTTTTCAATGGCGCAATCAATAACAGGGGGACCACAGCAAACATATTCGGACTCTCGAAAATTATTTCAAGAGAGAGCAAGTACATAATAATTCAAACTCGAATTAAAATAAAAGGCGTGCGAATTTAAATCAAATAATCAATCCATTCCGTCCGTAACAATTCGAGCTTTTGGCAGGGTGCAAAACCAGATTTGGGACCCTCTAAAAGACTTGACCGTGAGAGGGCGGTTCACCCTTCCTACCTGAGCCCACAATAATTAAAGCACAATCGAGCAGGTACAAGAGAGAATCTTCCTTATTTTACGAAGAAAGAACGCACTTTTAAGTACGAGCGAAGTTTGAAAGAGGACTTTTAGGCTCAACGCATAACCTACCATGCCCCAACCTTGTCCTCAATCGGGTTTAACATATAGGACAATGTGAAATTTGTCTAATAGCTTGATAAGCTTATGATGAATTATAAAACTACCCTAATTGTTACGCAATAATTCCTACTTAAACAGGGAGCGCACTCAAGCCAAAATTATCAGATACATTGTTAAAACTCAATTTTCTTCTCAAGCTCAACTAAATAAGATTATCTAAACTCTCAAACTCGACTCGACTTGGACTTCCGCACTACTAACGTATCTTAGCTAAATCTCCTATGGACGTAAGGATACTATTGGAAGTGGAGAGGTAACTATATGTCTACTTAATTTTATAATGGTCAAGTATTCTCCCAAAATGATAAAAAGCTTGATCAACTCAAGCTCGTCTCCACATGATAGCCGAACGACTTGAGTTCGATTCAAAATTAGGTGAGCTTGTACTTCAAATGCAAAAATCTATTAAAACCTCGTTTGGTTCAGCATTCTCAAGAGACTTTGAGCCCCTAAAGTCCCTTTAGAAAAATATTAGGCGTTTGATTCAAATTTTTAAGATTCCATTTGCCAAATGCTAGTATTTGGAATTCTGAAAGCCCAAAACAAGTCCCTACTTGTTTTGGGCTTTTAGCATTTTCGAAATGCTAATATAGGATTTAATGAGCTTTTTTTCTTTCCAATATTGCCCTCATTAATAATTATGTTTTCTTCTTTTGCCCTTAGAAAACATTGTTCATCGTCTTCTTCATTGGATTTGGACTTTTTGCTCCATCGCAAAGCTCAGCCAGTGGGCGACGCTTAGTTGTGAGCAGCCAGATCTAGCCGCCGAGGGGCCAGATCTAGCCGCCGAGAAGCCTCCCCTGAGGTAACCTCAGGCGAGGTGACTTGAGGTCAAGCGACTTGAGGCATCACCTGGGTCAAGCGACCCCAACAACGCCACCCGAGTCAAGCATCGCCTGAGGTCGGTGCCACCACCAGCCGCCTCCCCACCACCACCACCACTATCAAGCCACCTCCCCCACGATTTTCTCCTTTGCACGCAGCTATATCTCCTCTTCCCTTTTTCTTTTTCTTTTTCTTTTTTCCCTTTATCTTTTCACTTTAAAGTTACTTTGCAACATATACACAGAAAATAAATATCCAAATACTCATGCCTTCATAAAATGCCCATTCATTCAAAGATACTTTAGGAAAATGCAAAGTCATTGCTCTAAAGTTGAACTAAACGGCCCTAAGTCCGAAATTAAATAATCCCCAAATAGCAAAAGACCTGAACTAAACACGGGAGTCTCTGCCACGTCAACAGATTCCTCCTTTCAACATTAATCTCTCTTTTTCCACCAATTAATAAAAAAAAAACGTTACTGTGTCTCTCTGTCTCCCGTACGTCACGATCACATGGGCCGCGTGGCAGACACCCATGTGTTCCCCTCCTCCACCCTTCCTTACGGTTGGTAGTCACGTGACCCCCGCCCCTTTTCCCCACCACCATCACTTTAACAAAAAGACCCCAAAAGCAAAACCTATAAATAATTGAGAAATTAGCTGGCTCCCAACAAAAAAAAAAAAAGAAGAAGAATCCCTCCCCCCCTGAATAATTCCCCCCGAAACGGCGTCGCAGCACGTCCCCCTCCACCGCCCCTCCAAAAGGAGACTCCCAACAGCTGTGCTCAACATCAAACTAAAAAGACGAAAACGCCCCTCGATCGTGCACCGATTTTCCGCACTCGCTTTCTCAAGTCCTCATCACCAACTACGCTCCGCTCCTCCTTTAATCAGGAAGCTTCCAGCATTGAACTCGCTCCCTAATCGATCGCAGAGCTTCCCAACAGGGGAGAAGGAAAGATAAAAGATTTTACCGTAGAAACGCATCAATCATTTGACGACCCAACTCATCCATCATTACTGAAGTTCGACGAACGGCAAATCACGGATATCACCGCCCAGATACAAGATTTGCATTAAGTAAAAGATCATCATCATCATCATCATCATCTATTACCATCATCATGTGACCGAGGGAAACAAGCCAAAAAAATCAATCCGAGGTGATCATAATAACAATCATAGAAACAGTAAAAACCAATCAAATCCCCCAAGTCTAAACTGCTGATGAAATCGTCGGCCTCCACCACAAAAGTAAAGCAAAAAACAGGCAATAAATGAGGAACAAATTACTAAAAAGAAGAGGCTACAAAATCAAAAAGAACTAAGTCGAGCCTAAAAGCACCTACTTATCTCCAAATCGAAGCCGATCTCCCAAATCTACCATCTACATCAACAGCGCGCCGGCCACCACCGCGGCGGCCATGGATCCGGCGATCGCGACTCTGTCCAGAGAGGCCGGGCCGTTGCTGCCAGGCGTGGCCGGCGTGGTGGCAGCAGGGGCAGGCGTGTTAGCCGCTCCGGGCCCCGAGGTCGGAGGAGCCGGCGGGGACGCGGCGGGGGACGCGCCGGAGGACGGGGACGGAGACGGGGCCTTCGGGGTCGAGGGCGCGGGGGCCGAGGCCGGCGTGGAGGGCGTGGGGGCCGGCGTGGGGGACGGCGGGGTCGCCACCGGGGACGGGGCCGGGGCGGCCGACGGCGGGGACTTGGTCGGGGCGGCGGCGGGGGACTTCGACGGGGAAGGCGCCGGGGACTGAGCGAGGGCGGAGGCGGCCAGGAGGGCGAAGAGGAAGAGGCACGCGAAGCTCGAGCTCGCCATCGCTCGCAGTAGTTCTGTCGCTCGCCGAGTCGCGTTGAAGCTGCGCACGTAGAGAGAGAAAGTAGAGAGAGAGAGCGAGAGATGATCGGTGCGAAGTAGGGTAGACAGCAACTGAACTAGAGTTCAAAAATATATAGAGAGAGATAGACAGAGTACGGATTTTGGTGAGTCAGTTCTAGAGAGAGACCGGAAGCTGAGGGGGAAGGGGAAGTCCACCTGACCCTTTGCCGTTTTCTGTGTATTTTCATTCCGGTCCCTCCACTATCTTCTTTTTCTCCGTAACCGCGCGGTTTGGAAATTTCATTTCAATTTAGGACACCCGGCACGTCAAAGTTCCAAGGTCAAGCGTTTTCGGATCTCCTGAAATACCCGGCTAATCTAGTCTCGGTCGCGACAGCCAAATATGCAGTAAGTCAAATATAGCGAAAGTTGGACTCATAGTGTGACTTCAGCATGGGTTGAGATCAAGTCAAATCACCTTATCGATGGTCCTCGAATGACGTCCGATCGCGCCTCATCAGAAGTTTCCATGAACCTTAAAGGAGGCAGGGGCGGGAATAACACGTAAGTAGAGGGACCGAGCGTGGGAAATTTCGGGGAAGACGTTGCGGGGCTTGACCACGTGGTGGCAGATGGGCTAATTATTGGGCGACAACTCGATGGGAAATTCGAGGAGGGTTTGGAGTTTTTTGTTTTTTCAGCCCCACCGCGATGGAGCTGGAGCCGCGTATTAGCTGGGCGCACGGGGGCTGTGGAATGGACGGTGGGCGGCGGTCCTCCGAACCTAATTCCACACCCACGCGGAAGGCGCGAATTGCTGGGAGGGGAGGGGTGGCGTTGCGTGCGCGAAAAGGGCTTGAGACAGCGGCAGCGTTCGAATGAAGCAGAGGGACATCTGTCTGTCTGGAACCCAGTTTTCCAGCCGCCTTGCCTTTGTCCGACCGGATGGCCCTGCCCTGCCTTGACTGTCCGTATCATGTGGGCGACGCTGGCGTGATGAAAGTCGGAATGAGTTTCCGACGTCGTGGAGTGTAATGCTACGAGTGGTGAGAGCGTGAAAACGTTCCCGGCGTCCGTTTGTGCATTTCGTCGAACGGTCGGTGTGTCTGGGTTGGTGGACGGCGGATGATACGTTATGGTTCTTAGGTTGTTTGAGAGTCGCTTTGATCGGTGCTCAACTCCTCGTCCATTGTCTTGCTCGAGAAGCCTTGTTGCCGATCACGTTGTGCACGTTGCATGCAGGTTGGTGTTGCGCTACAATTTTATTGTTCGCGTCTCGTTTGTCCAGCTGATTTTACATAGCTTGATTCCATCCCTTCATGGAATGGAAAAGATCAAACTATAACAATTATTGGCGCCACTATAGATATATCAAAAGTCGAATAACAAAAATAAATAAATGAAGGGAAACCATACATATAGAGAAAATATACGAATTTGATCATCAAGTGATTTATGATATTTCGACACTCCACTCATTATTTATGATCAGTTTTTTTATAAATTTTTTTAACCCCCGTGCGCTCCAATATCTGTAGAGTTATTTTTATTAACCTGTCCAAGTAGGCTCTGTTCTTAACAAGCCACATTGATTTTATGTTGCCAATAATGTGACTGTACAACATCATCTTGGCTCGAAATTTAATTCAAAAGCACATGGAAGCAGTTGGAACCCAAAGCCCTAAAAAGAGGGAAACACCCTGTCAGGCATCAAACCCAATACTTTACGAAAATAGTCGTTATGCAAAGTCAAGGCCGGTCTCCTAGATAATATTATCACCAGATTAAATTAGTAATGCAAATTTGAAAAACAGTATCTTCCTAGCTAGCACAATCCAACAAATAATACGAGATCCAAAGGGTTTTCGAATATCCGACCGATTTCACTTATAATTATTTTTTTCAGCGTGCAGCGGATGATTCATTTTCATTTTCGTCCTGCTTCTCCAGCGCCAAATATTTTATCCATAAACACGGTGGAGTGATGTCTACGGTTACAGAGTCCGAGGCCTAAGATTGTGTACGACAGAAACGCGTCTTTTGTCGGGTACCGTTGCGATCGGCACGTTAGCGATCTAAGCTATTATAATTTTAATCTTCTAGACTTATAGAGTAAGTGTGGGGTTGTTGTAACTTTAGTGATTATAGAAAGTGGACTATCGTGGTGATCATAAAGAAAATGGGGGTGTGTCCAAATGGCTTTATTTCTATTGCTTTGCTCATGTGCTGTGACATGTGGAGCACTTCGGATTCCGAAAGCGATCGCTCCACTTTAGTATTTTAATAATTACGTGAACTTTCCACGGTTTTGTTGAAAATCGTACCGCCCCAACAAAGACGTTGAGATGAGGAAATTATTATCTTTTTCATAAGAAAATACTTTAAGAATAAAAGGGAAAAGAAGAAAAAAGCAAAATGCTTTTGAGGTCAATTTCTTCGGTCCTTGTCTTTAAGTTGCCAATTTTGAAATCCAAATCTGAAAATACTTCGGCGTCTTTTTTTTTTTTCTTTTTCTGGGTGGGGGGGGGGTTAGGTGAGTCCAAAAGCTATTGAGTGGAACTCGAAGGATGCTCTGGGAAAATGCATGGTGCTTTACAGGAGCTTTGCTTTGCTAGGGTAAGGGAGGATAATGAAATTAAGCATAAGAACCTTCGCGCGAGAACACTATGTTTTGTGGTACTCAAGTTACATGAACTGAGCCAATCAAAATCGTTAGGGTGCTTTCAAGAAATAAATATATGCATGGATATTAGCAAGAGTAAATATGAAACAAGAGGGGTGGAAGGAAAAGAAGGTTGCTAGATACCTAGTGAAAAAATAGTGAATCGAGGTCCAACTGTCATTGGAAAAGATGAAAGATGTTTAAAATCAGAAAAAAGAAGGAATGGGCTTCAAGGACTTGATATCCTTCAATAAAGTTATGCTCGCAAACAACCATGGAAATTAGCATGTAACTAAGAATCTTATGGAGCCAAGTTATAAAAGGAATTTATTTTCCTGATGGATCCTTTTGGCAAGATGACAGGGGGTCTGGCCCCTCCTGAGGTTGGCAGAGCATTTTAATAGACAAAGAATTGATATCGAAATCAATTATGTGTTTAGTTGAAAACCAGAAATTATCGAATTCGTGAAGATAGATGGCTCAAGAGAGGTACTACCGGAGGGCCAGCTTAACTTAACCGATCCAATTATAGTAGCCTGCTGATTTGATGTGAGGAGGATAAGTGGAATGGATAAATTGCTCAGAGCTCTTTTTGACGAACAAGTAGTAGGTGAAATACTAACTGTGCCTCTGAGGACTCGTTTTACACAAGATAAATTGGTTAGGTGTGTCCGAAAGCTATTAAGTGGAAGCCAAAGGATGGTCTGGGGAAAATACATGGTGCTTTGCAAAAGCCTCTACCAAGATAAGGGAGGATCATGAAATTAAGCACAAGAACCTTTGCGCGAGTACAGAACGTTATGTCGTACTCGAGTTACAGTTACGAAATTCTGCTAGATGGAACCTCTGTCAATAACATGCGAGACAGAAATTATATAATTCAGGGTACCTATATGTATATATCATCGTTTTTCTCTTATAATTCAGGGTACCGATATGTGAAAACAAATGTAATCATAAAACGATGATATCATGATTTTACCTCAATTGTGTTATCTATAAACGAGAATTATTTACATGCTATAATGGGACTAATACAAGAATAAGATTTCATACAAATGTCATATCTAATAGTTGAACTTTATTACTAATTCATGTTATCTAATGAGAAATAACAATATATTACATTTGTTTTCACAAAGATAAAAAGATAGGATCATATTTTGAAACGCATAAATGATTCTCAACATGTTATATCGTTAATTGACTAAATAAATGGTATAAAATAAGTTTACAAACAAAGTAGTTTTACCTAAATATAATACATCATGTCTTTTATACGGGGAAAAGTGCCAAAAAAGTCCTAAACCTTTTGACTTTGTACCGATTTAATCCTAAACATTTTTTTGGTGCCGTTCTAAACATTTTTATGTTGTGCCAATTTAGTTCTTTCCGGCTAATTTTGGCCAGATTTTACTGACTGGACGCCGGCTAGCTAACGTAGACAATTTTTAATAATATTTTTTTTTTTTTTTCTTTTTTTCTTCTCCTCTTCTTCCTCCAGCTGGTTGCCGCAGCCGGTCGCCGAACCTTGGCGACCGGCCACCTCGCCAGTGGCCGCAAGGGCGGCCTCGCGTTGGGCGGCGAGCCTCGCCCTCGCCGAATCTGGCGAGGGTCGAGCCTCGCCCATGGTCGGCGAGGGCGAGCCCGCCAGCTTGACGCGAGGCCAACTTGAGGCCGCCCTCCTCGCGTCGAGTGAGATATTCCCCTTGGAGATCCGATTGGCTGCTCAAAGCATCGTCGTGTGTGTCAACATATTCTTCACCTTCCTTATCGCGCAGATCTTCCTCACCACGCTCTGCCACATGAAGTTCAGCCTCTTCATCTTCTTTGTCTTCTTCGTCACCCTTATGATCGCCCAGGCCTCGAGGGCAGCCACTGGCAAGGTGGCCGACGAGGTTGACCTCAACCTCACCGATCGTCACCTCTAGCTGGTCGCCAAGGTCCGGCAATCGGCTGGAGGAAGAAGAGGAAAAGAAAAAAAGAAAAAGAAAAATTTTAAAATTTTAAAAAAATTAAAAAGGAAAAAATATTTAAAAATATTAAAATATTATTAAAAGTTGTCCACATCAGTATCAATCAGGCCACGTCAGCTGGCTGGCATTCAATCAACAAAATCCAGCCAAAAATAGACGGAAATGACTGAATTGGCACAACGTAAAAAGGCTTAGGACTAAATTGGCACCAAAAAAATGTTTAGGACTAAATCGGCACAAAGACAAAAGGTTTAGGATTTTTTTGGCACTTTTTCTCTTTTATACGTGTATAACCCCGTTCACTTGGAAAGATCAAGAATTTTTCGTAAGTTTAGCAAATCTGCAGGCGGAAATTTTATTTAAAATGGCATACTTATGTGTATTTGATATTAAAGAGATAAGTTAAGTGAAATAGTACATCTAATGCTTGTGAGAGAAAAAAAGAAGAAAAAAAAAGAAGAAGAAGATAACTCGCTACGCAAACTGCAACAGAAAGACCATAATATCGATAAGGGAAGCACCCGGGATCAAATAGCTCTTCCAATTTTATGTCCTCTGATGCGTCTATCATGATCGAACTATGTGCCAATATCCCTTGAGACACGTGTTGCATACTTGGATGATGCTCTGGTTTTGCACTTAAGCACGAAAATGCCATCTTCACAATGAAGGCCCACTTTCCCTAGTACATCACCTTTTGGAAATGGAATTCTTTAATCTAAGACTTGTTTTAGTAGCCAACGTGAAGTTGTTGATTTGCTTGATGATGATGAAGATGAGGATGCCAGTGATGATATGAGATCGTCCGGATGTCTCCCTATGATTATTTCCAACGTCACCCCTCCAAAGCTTACACATCACACTTCTTCATCTTCATCGTGTATGCGAGCTCTATAGAGAGGAACCAACAATTTTTTTTTCTATTTCTTATTGATGCTATCTTTTGTTGGCCAAAATCTTATTAATACTATTAAATTGATTATTTATTATGAAGAAACCAACTAACCTAGAGCTGCATATCCAAAGGTTCCTGCAAAGGAAGTCCAATTGGATGAACAAAGTTGTAGAACCTTAGCCTTGCCAAAATCAAAGATATGACCTTCATATTTTTCATCCAGTAAAATGTTCTTGCTTGATACATCTCGCCAAATTATCATAGGAGAGCATTCATGGTGCATGTAAGACAAAGCATAAGCCATACATTTAACAACATTCACTCTCTTATTCTAGTGAAATGCTATTATCCTCTCTTCATCGTTCAATACATCCTTCAAGTTGCAAGATTGCAAGAACTCGTACACCAAAAATGAATATCGAGAACTTGAGCAAAGGCCATATGGCTTGACAATATTTCGAGGCCAAGCTTCCATTAGATAATGAATCTCCCTTTCAAATGCTTTTCAACTAGCAATTTGGACTTCCACTACTTAGTTAAATTTCTTTACCACAACAGTCTCACCTTTTTGCAACTAGATCATGTAAACACTCACATCTCCTCCCACACCAATGCAATATTTGGCTTCAAACTCCTCTGTGGCTTCTATAATGCTTTCATACACCATTCTTCCGTCAAAGCTTAATATTACCCATAAGTTTCCATTGCTTCCATCAAATCGAAGTAGCCTCCACTTTCCTTACTCTTCAACATACAATACTTAAAATTCCCACAACAAAAAGCTAAGAAAGTAGGTAACCTAAAGTAGGAATCAAAATGTTGTGAAAAAAAAAGTAGGAATCAAAATTAGTAGTAACTTTTTGCTTTTGTTCTTGCCTTTCAGCATTTTTCCTAGACAGGGGTTAAGACTAGCAATAACTCCACACAAACATTTGTTCCCCCTCACAACTTCAATTGTAACATTACAAAAGGCTAGAATGTTTGATAAAGGATAGTCTAACTCATTATACGATATGTCAATGGATTTCAAGCTTATCATGTCATCAAAGGTTGAAACAATTAAACTCAAGAGCTAATTGTTTGAGAGATTTGAGTATTTTCAATCTATGTAATTGTAACGACCCGACTCTAGGTCGTGGAGTTATTGTTGCGACATCCCAAGTGCGTCACCATCCCATTTCTTTAATCTTTTTTTTACGAGTGTGCAGAAGCATACATATATCAAGCACTTGTACACAACAACAATTAGCTAGGAAAAAACACTTTACAAACACACTACTTCTTATGTTACATCAGTATATTTTACAAACCATTTCTACAGGCCTCTCCTTTTCACATCATCTTTATATATCTGTGTAGGTCAAGGGAATTCCTATCTCCTCTAGCATGACTACAGCTTCCAAAATTGGTTGCGGCTTCCATGCCTACAAGTCTAAAAAACAAGGAGTGAGTCCAACTTGGTAAATAAAAACCCTTAATCTTCTACTAGGATGACATGTCATCATCAAATCTAGCATGTATAGTACTCATATTACAATATCAATCGTAGATTGATAGCAATATTACTGTTTCATCTCGACTACGTATATGTGTCCCTTTGACATAATTTTCATGCATACTTACCTTCGATTTATCTATAAACATAATAAGTCACATAGTAATAAACATACCGACATGCATAAAAGATTCATTAACATATATGTTGGCTTAACCAAGGCATCTAATTTCAATCTAGACATCTTGGTTCAACCATAGCATCTTGGCTCAATCGAGGCATTTTGGTGCTAGTTCACCCAAGGCATCCAAGCTCAATTCAAGCATTCTAACTCAACTGGGGTATCATGTTCTTTCGAATGAGGCATCACCACCAGCACTATTGGACAATAGTCTTCTTCTTTCATTTAGTGATCACATATGATGTGTCGCACAAACCGATTTATTATCTTCTGTCTTATCACACATACAAGACCCAAGGGCATGCTCATACAAATGCGAGTCATAGATTACAATACCGCAACTACATAATATATCAGGCATGACTTAGGATGTATGGCTCAAACCAACCCGTCTAGATGTTGACCCTTCACCAAACGAGGCTTGGATCGATACGTCTCAATATTGATCCATGGCCAAGCGAGACTTTGTCTGTCACATCTTAGCACTGGTTCAAGACCAAGTGAGACTTTTTTGTGTCTCAAGCATGAATCAACCAACACATGAGCAAACCATACAAATGGACATGTAAACAATGGATAAGTATACGACTAAACTCAAAATGTAACATATCGCTCTAGCCAAGGGTTATGAATTCTGCTTACAATAGTTCAAGGATGGTGACACGCGGGCAAGTAGCACGGCAAGATTCAGGCAAAAAGTGGCACGATCGTGAGAGAGCACGAGCGGAGAGAGTGGGCGGCCGAGAGAGAGTGAGGGTTAGTGGTGAGGGTGAAGGTGTGAGAAAGAGGGAGAGGAACTGTGTGCATGGTGAGGAAATGAGGAGGGGTATCTCTATTTATAGGCAAGCCTCTTATCCTTACCCTTCTAATTAGATCAATAGGATTTCTTTAGGTGGCAAACCTAGGTTGAGAAGGTGGCAAGGCTAGACTCTTAGGATGACATTCGTAATGATGAAATGGCTAACCCACTCTCCAAGGCTTAGTTTAGGTGTACTAATGACCTATTCTATTAGAGGACACTCGAGCATACATTTCACCCCTTTCATTTAATGCTTAGATTTAGTGTAATCATTAGGCTAAGATATTCATCACATGCCTAAACAAAACTTGTTCTCTAAATTTAGCCTCTCTAAAATCTTCCTCGGAGTCTTAATATAACTCTAATGATGGCCATGTCCATTAGATGACATGTAAGTGCATGACTCACCCTCCCCCATTTAATGCTTCGATTTGTGCCATTATAAGGTTTGGATTTGTTCTTGTCCCTAACTTGCTCTCCAAGGTAAGCCAAGTCTTTTAGAGTGTTCTATTTTGTCCCCTTCTAAAGAATAAGTTAAACATGAAAATGAGACAATATGTCACTAAGTTATCTAAGCTTGGCGAAACTTAACTCCCAAGTCTCAAATTAGAATCATGATGGCCTAAGGCTAGAGAAACATATAAGCTTATGATTCATCAAAGTGCATTAAATGGCATTAAATAAGTAGCTTCCAATTAAGACCAATCTTGATCTTCAAGACAACTTGGTATTTGATCCCTTTGCCCTTCAAATAGGCATGTAACTCCTCTCTTTGCTCTTGGGTAAAACTTATCTTCCAAGTCTTATATTAGTGCCATTATAACTTAAGCCTAGAAGGACACATAAGCTTGTGATTCACTGTGGTTCATGGAATGACTAGCTTCCAAAGATAATTAAGTCTAACCTTGGTCTTCAAAACAACTTAATCTTCAAGGAGTTCCCCTTGAATGTGTGACTCATCTTGTAATAATTGATTCACTCCCAAGGCTTACTTTAGGGCAATGATGGTTCTAAATCCTTAAGGACACATAAGTTCATGAGTCATCTCTTGCATTTATTGACTAACTTCCAAATGACTTAATGGGGAAGCTTATCTACAAGACAACTTGTTCTTCAAGTTGTTCTCCCCCCTTCTTTCTTTTAGGGTGCGACTTATCTAAGAGTAATGATGTTCCTAAACTTCTAGGGACACTTAAGCAAGTGAGTGAACTATCCTAATGATGGCTCTTGGAATTAGTTCATCAAGAAACCCAATTCTCATGGCTCAAAACTGAGGTAGTTGGTAATAGCCCAAGTTGTCTAGGTATTTCTCCCATAAGCAAATTATAGCTCAAATTGAGAAGTCTAAAAGATTGAAGATTGCTGATCTCGATGGTAATACTTCCATCAATATTATTTTTGCTGAAATTCAAGAACTAAAGCTTCGAAGACTCCCCAAGTAGTTTAGAAATTGAGCTACTGAGGTTATTTCCAACAATGTTAATTATTGATATATCGGACGTTCCAAGTTCTGGAGGTATGTAGTTTACAAGATGATATCATCGAGTGAAAACTTTAGAAGAGACTTGAGTTTTCCCAAGTCGAAAATGGGTTGATCCATATTTAACCCATTTAACCCGTATTGACCCATATTCATATAATGTAAATCCAATTATCTAAACCTAACCCATATCCGACCTAACTTGTATTGTTAAAACCCATTGATATTCTAAGAAAATCACATGCCCACTTTAAGCTATATGCTAATTGGATTAAAATTTCAAATTAAATAAAAAAAGAAAATTTAAAAATAGTAAATAACATAAAAAATGTTTAAAAAATCTATAAATTGAAATATTTATAAAGAATTAGACCAATTGAACATATTAATAAGCAACTAAAAAATCGCAACATGAAAAATCTTTAACTAAACCTAAGAAAACTTATTTTTATGATATTTAAAAAAAATGATATTGTTAAAACACTTTTATGTAATACAAATTCAATGAACATTTTTATAATTTTTTTATAATTTTTTTTCTAGAAAATCAAAATTTTAATTATCTTTATTTTTAAAAAATAAAATTTTTATTATTTTTATTTTTAAAAATATAATTTTTTCTTTTTTTCTTTTTCTTGTTTTGTAGTCGGCCACAACGATAGCCAACAACCAGCCACAGAGCTCGCCAGTTGGCAAGGCTCGAGCCTCGCTAGTCACCGGTGAGATCGAGCCTCGCCAAACATCGGGTGAGCTCAACCTCGCTGGATCTATCGAGCCTCGCCAGGCATCGGCCGAGTCTGCGTGACGCCGACGGCGAGCTCAAGCCTCACCTGGTCCATCACCAGCCGTCACCGTGTCGACCACCGGATAAGGAAGGAGGAAGGACAAAAAGGAAAAAGAAAAAAAAAAAAAGAAATATAAAAAATAATTATAATTTCAAATTTTATAGAAAACATTTTTATAAAGTTAAAGAGGGAAAAAGTGTGTTAGACTTGGATTGGAAACTTGGAAATGGGTTCTATTCTAATCCACTTGATATTTTAAATGGGTCGAAAATGGGTCACAAGTTTTGACTCATTTAAATCAGACTCACTTTTTGGACGTAGTTTTAGTTAGGTTTTCAAAAGTCTCTGACCCATATAAATAAAATATGAGTCCAGAAATGGGTCAATGATCCATTTTGACACATCTATCAACAACAAAAAAATATTTCATTTTTCTTTTTTGGAAAATGGAACACATTACTTTTATGTTATTGATCCCTAGGAGATGGGTTTAATTGTGTCCTGTTGGCAACTCGAACGTGCCACTATCTTTTTCACACGGGAATTGGAATGGCTTGGAGTAAACATTATCTTTAAGATATTGTCCAAAATATCATATTTCAAAAGAAGTATACTGTTTGAAATAGGAAAATTGGATTGTAGTTGTACCATGTATCTCGGTAAGGTGTCACCTATCTTCGGGTCACCACCATGATCATTAATCTCGTTCCACACAGGAATCACGCAGGTGAAATAAAAAGTGAAAAAAAAAAAATTAGAGTTGGGAAAACTTTCAATGCCATTTTGATTTTACTCAATTAAGCACTTTCCATTTGTCTCCATAACTATTCATTCACCAATTTTGACCTGTGCTTTTTTTTTCCCTAACAATCATCCATAATCTTTTGGTTGACGAGCGCTTTTTTCTCTAAGCATATGTTTTCGGCTCATCTATTGGAAAACTCAAAGTGAAACTCTGATTGTTCAAAAGGGAAACTCTATAGTAGATTCTACCAATATCAATGACCAAAGAAGCATGGTTGTTCAAGTGCATTACCTCCAATCGAAGAAGATTTAATCGACCTCATTGTTTGTGGGGAAACTTTCAAGGCATAATCACTTTTAACGTGTACTTCATTTTGCATTCTACACTTTCCGAACCTATAATGTGCAGCTTGATCTTGTTACATGACTCTAATTGCACCTACCGTCACTTTAACATATAGTACCTTTGTAAACCAAACCAACATTTTTTCCCTAAAAACGCCTATCCCCCCTTTTGACCTGGTCCACCATGAAAAACCCTATTTGCACTTGCATATAGACACACAAATATGAGATAAACTTCACTAGAGCAGTTCAAGCCTTTCTATAAATTATTCTTGATGGATTTGATCTCGAATGTCGTTTGTTCCAGAAATTTCACATTATGAAGGGAAAAAACAATCAAAGTACATCCTCACCTTTGACATGCACTTCAAAGCTTTGCATCCTTTTACTTCCGAACTAGTCGAGAGACCAAATTATACCTCCCCAAAAGACCATGAACCCTCTCTCCCTCAATCGACACTACGGTCTTCCTTTTCGAAGACCTACCATTTTCCCTACAAATTATTCTAAATTATTCTGGTATTTCCTTCTAGACTAGAGTAAGTGGTGGTCTGATTGTAGTTTGGTGTTTGAGGAATAGCATCCAGTGCATTATAGAAGAAATGGGTGTCCATTTGCTTTATTTTTATTGCTATATTTTTATGTGCCGAGTCTCGTAAGGCACTTCGGATTCTGAAAACGATTGCTCAATGGCCACAACTTTTGTGGAGGGTTAGGTGCGTCAAAGTTTCAAAGCTACTGAGTGGAACCCAAAGGATGCTCTAGGAAAATGCCAGGTGCTTTATAAAAGCCTACCAAGATTTGGGAGGATCCTAAAATTAAGGACGACAACCTTTACGCGAGAATATTTTACCAAAAAAAAAAAAAAAAAAAAGAAACTTTGCGCGCGAGAGGAATGTTTGATCGTACTTGAGTTATATGAACCGAGCCAATCGAAATAGTTGGATTGTCGTACATGAACTCATGTTGTGAAACGTATAGAGACAAGAAATAAGAAAAATCCACTAGAAGGAACCTCTATCGGTAATTTTTAGGATGAAAAATATATAATTCGCAATACAGATACATATGTATTGTCATTTTTTTTAGAGTTGTCAAAAAATTTGACATTGCTATAATAGAATCGTAAAATGATATGTTAATCGCATTATATAGAAAGACAAAAAGCTTACATGTGATCATAGGACTATTAAAGGTGCAAGATTCTATAGAAATGTCATATCTAATAGTTGAATGTTATTACAAATTCATGTGTTAGAAGTACGAAGGGTAAACGGGTCTTTACCACTTTTAGGGTTTATTTTGATGTATATATATTAAACTTTATTGAATAATACAAAATTAGTTTTCCCTCACATGGTATCAAAGCCTAGGGCTTAACCCTAGTCAATGGAGCAGCCACTCGCTACCGTCGAGTTGCCGGAATCAGCCGTAGCCACCATAGCTTGTCACCATCGAGTGTCTCTTTCTTTCTCTCTTCCTTGCACGACTCGCTCCTGACCTTTCCTTGAGCTATCGTGCAGCTCCCTCATGTGGTTTGTGCAGCTCGCGAGGTTCGTGCGGCTTGCGCAGCTCGCACGGTTTGCGCAGCTCGTCCGGCTCCCTCGCGCAGCTGGTCCGGCACCCTCACGCGGCCGGTGCGGCACCATCGAGTAACCCACGCCGCTCGCTGGGTCGCTGATTTTGGTCACACAACTTCTTCGCGTCTCACGTGGCTTGCTGGGCAGATTTTGGTCGTTGAGTTACTTGATTCGCATGAGGGCAGACAACACTCTCAGATGGAACGCGAAGCACAGCACTGATGCCACACCAAGTTTGGGCTCTAAGGTGTTTTCATCAGAATGGATGCTTTTTCTTTGGGTTAGAGCTTTTAAGTTATTGCAAAGTGTTGGGATTAACGGATTCCCAAAAACCGGATTCGACACTAAATCGAACCCCTAAAACGAATGCAAAAGACAAGCCAGGGAAAATCACGTATCACCAATCCTAAAGCACACTACGAATTCGAGCATATCTTGTTAGCCACAGATTAAACACCGACGCCGATAAGAGGAAGAGAATTTGGCCCTGTTCGATCCGATGACGCCTTGAAGGGAAGAAAAAACGTTGCCTTGTGCTTATGGTTTTTCTTTTCTTTTGGAGAGAGAGTGAGGAAGAGGGAGACGTACATACGTTGATTATGCCAAAAGGTGCGTTCTCCCTCTCTCTCCTCCCTTATATACGTTCCCTCCATCCACGAGCCCCAATCTTGTGGGCCGGGCTTTTAGGCCTAACATGGGCGGACGGGCCAACTTAGGCCCATCACCATAAATAAAACCATCATCTCCCACTCGCACATGGTGGGCTGAACAGGATTCTCTTTACCTCTCTTCAACATTCATACCGGTGAATAATCCGTGCGACCAGCATACTTTGAGAGCTCGTTGCTATACATCTGTTAGGAATATATAGCAACTCATAATGGGCATCACACTCTGAGTAGATTTAGTATGCAGTACCCTAAATCGATCAATCACATTTATATCTCTCTTGATCTCTTTTAAACAATGATATATATATTGCATTCACAACTATGATTATCCCAAAGACAGTCATAATTGGTCGACCAGTGAATACAAAACTATAATGTGATTCTCCAAAATCGATCTTCCTCTTTTCTTCAAACTCTCAATTTCAGTTCAGCTTGCTTTTCTAGAAATGTCCCATTAGATCGAATCAACTCATGACCATTGGCAACACCCTAAGATAGCAAACACTAAATAGAAATCTTGAGAATAAGTAAGAGTCATGAGGGGACAAAAAATTGAGGAACTCTTTTCCTCAAGAGTCTCACACGTCATAAAAGTTGAGATCAAACTTTTGCTACTCTTATTGGTCGTCTCATGCATACGTAGTATAAAATACGTATTACGGTATTAACTCCTTTCTCATGGAGCGTATGTCTACACTGTCAATACCGTACAGATAATAGTTCAGACATACCCAATGTCTAACTTGAGTTTACATATCTACTCATTCACAAAATTCATCAGAACTCACATCTAGTATCATAGACATATAAAGTAAAATATGTGGGTTATTTTACTTTCGGACATAGTAAGTATTATGTCCCCATTTTAACACTTAGTTAAGGTGACATACGTATTTTAAGCTTGAGCTCTCGATTATCACCTAGATAATAAGCTTAAAAACAGTCACATCCCTATTTATCACACAGTAAATAGAGGCGATTACTCGTGTGAGTGGGCTAATCTTATATCTGTCCGACATACTTTCTCAACTTAAAGTAATGCACTGAGCATTAACATGCATAAAGATCAAACAAAGATTCATAGGCATTAACAATGAGAAACAAAAAATTCATAAATGTGAACAACTCAGGGAAATTACAATCCAGTACATCAGACTCTACGCAATCCTAGAGATTTTACATGACCACAAAACACATCTCTAGGTATTGGCTTTGTCATAGGATCTGCTACCATTCTATGCGTAGATATGTACTGTAAGTTCACATCCTTTCGTGCAACCATATCTTTGATAAAGTTATACTCGGTATCTATATGTTTGGTTTTGCCATAATATTTTGGATCTTTGGTGTACGCTATAATTGTTTGGCTATCACAATTAACCAATGATGGATTTGCAGCTTTCTCAATAACACCTAAATGATCCAAAAATCTCTTAAGCCAAACTCATTCTTGTACCGCTGCTAATAATGCCACGAACTCAGTTTCCGTCGTGGATAAGGCTATACACGTTTGCTTCTTACTACTCCATGATATGGCGCCATTGTTCAATAAGAAAGCAAATCCAGAGGTAGATTTTCTTTCATCTAAATCTCCTCCCCAATCAGCATCTGAATAACCTTCAAGTCGCAGATCCTTTCCTTGGTAATTCAACTTGTAATCAGCAGTTCCTTTCAGATACCTTAGTATTCTCTTAACGACTTTCCAATGTGCTGGACCTAGATTGGATTGGTATCTACTCACCATTCCAACTGCAAAACATATGTCGAGTCTTGTACACATCATAGCGTACATCAAGCTCCCAACAGCACTAGCATAAGGAACATGTTTCATTTGTTCCTTCTCTTGTGGAGTCCCTGGACACAGTTTATGGCTCAATCATTCACCTTTTGCAATAGGAGTGTCTATGGGTTTACAATCTTGCATACGAAATCGTTCAAGAACCTTACTTATATATGTTTCTTGCGAAAGAGACAACGATATCTTCGAACGATCTCTTGAAATCTTAACTCCAAGAATGTATGTAGCCTCACCCATATCCTTCATCTCAAAGTTGGAAGACAACCAACTCTTGACAGTATTAACAAACTCCATATTGCTTCCGGCAATCAGTATATCATCAACATATAATGATATGATCACAAATTGATCATTGGATCTTTTGATATATGCACAATGATCATCATCAATCATTGTAAAATCATATGTCATTATGGCATTATGAAAACGTATATACCATTGTCTCGATGACTGCTTAAGGCCGTATATCGATCTCAAAAGTCGACATACCTTTTCTTGTTGGCCTTTCACTATGAAACCAGTAGGTTGTTCCATATATATTTATTCCTCTAATTCTCCATTGAGAAAAGCAGTTTTTACATCCATCTGATGTAACTCAAGATCCATACTAGCTGCTATTGCCAGAATAATGCGAATCGAGGTAAATCTCACTACAGGAGAAAATGTATCTTCATAATCGATTCCTTCCTGTTGATTATACCCCTTCGCCACAATGCGAGCCTTATACCTTTCTATCGAGCCATCAGCCTTTCGCTTTATTTTGAGAACCCACTTGTTCCCAATAGCTCTGCGTCCTTTTGGAAGATCAACCAGTTTCCAGACTTGGTTTGACTTCATTGACTACATTTCCTCTTCCATTGCATGAATCCATTTTTTCCTTATAAAGGCAATTCAGAGCCTCATTAACATTTCTTGGCTCATCCTCATCTTGTGGAGCAACAATAAAATTTTCCCCTTCAATGTCAAAACGTCGACGGGGAATACTTTGGCGACTTGTTCGCCGTATGGGAGATTGTACACTTTGCACATCATTCCCCATTATGCTCCCACTTGGATTAGATAATGATGACGTCATCTCATCATGTGGGTGTAATTGAGAATGAGTTGAATTCAATTCATCATTTCTCATATTACTCCCACTTGGACGAACTCCACTAATATCATTATCTTGATCCAAGGTTTCAAATAGGGAGTAATCTTCCCCTATTTCGCCCTTCTTAGGAAATTTATCCTCTAAGAATGTGACATCTCGTGATTCAAATTCAGTTATACTCCCACTTTCCTGCTCACCTATGAACACATACTCTTTCGAGTGTTCCGAGTATCTTATGAAAATACTATTCTTTCCTCTAGGATCCAATTTCCCAAACTTGTGAGAGGACTCATGTGTATAGGCAGCACAACCCCATGGCTTAAGAAAATTAAGTCCAGTTTTCTACCTGTCCATAATTCATATGGAGTGGAAGTAACTGATTTGGAAGGCACCCGGTTAAGTATATAGGTAGCAGTTAACAACGCATCACTCCACAAAGTGATAGGTAAGTTAGCATGCGCCATCATGGACCTAACCATTTCCAGTAGGGTTCTGTTTCTTCTCTCCGCAACACCATTTTGTTGAGGAGTATATGGAATAGACAACTATCTTTCTATTCATTTTTCATCACATAATTTTCTGAACTCATCAGATAAATATTCTCGACATCGATCGGATCTCAATGCTTTTATTTCCTTGTCTAATTGATTTTCTACTAGGTTCATAAACCTTTTGAAACAACTTATTGCTTCAGATTTATGAGAAATCAAATAGACATATCCGAATCGAGTATAATCATCTATAAAAGTGATGAAATAAACAGCCACATGCCTTCCTCTCACATTCATTGGACCACGGACATCAGAATGGATTAAATGCAGAGGAAATTCAGCTCTTTTACCTTTTCCAAATGGTTTCCTTATCATTTTCCCTTCTAGGTAATGCTTACATATGGGCAAATCGACTTTTTCAATGTTGCCCAATAAGCCCTCTTTAGCTAGTCTATTCATACGTTATTGGCCAATGTGACCAAGTCTAGCATGCCACACATTCACATCATGATCATATGTATTAGGAGACGTGAGAAGGAAATAACAAACATTTGCATTAACATAATCAATATCTAATACAATGAAACCATCCAAGAAATAACTACAACCATAGTAATTTGTATCCAAAAACAAATCCACACCTCTATTATAGAAGTTCATATTAAAACCTAGTTTAACCAACACCAAAACAGACACTAAATTCCGACGAATTTCCGGAGCATACTATCATGAAGGAACAAAGTGCGTCCACCACGCATATTCAGTTGGCATGTGCCAATTCCTTTCACTTCAGCTCTGGAGTTGTTTCTCACATAGATCCACTTAGTTCCAGTTGGTACTCGTCGGAATTCCACGAAGGATTCTCTATCCTTCGCTACATGGTATGTCACTCCTGAATCCACAATCCACAAAGGATTAGACTCAGTTAAGAACACAGAACTCGACACAAAAGTAAAGTTCTGAAAAGTACAAGGGGTGTTTACCTTCTTCGGTTCACGACAGTCGCGAGTATAAGTGATCCTTCTTGTCACAGTTGTAACACTTCACCCTTGCAAGCTTCTTCATGCGAGGATGCTTTCCTCTCTCATGTTGGTTAAACTTGGGTTTCTTCCCTGAAGGACCTGCTTTCTTGCCTTTCCCTTTATCAAACCAGTTAGGGCGCTTGCACTTGGAGCTCGAAGCTCCATGTGAGCTAGAACTAGCATGATAGAGTTCAGCATCCGGCTTAGCCGCCAAGAGACGGTCCTCTTCCAGCTCAAGATGGCACACTGCATCCTCAAAGGTTTTGATATTTTCATTATGAGTCAGATGCACCTTCATATGCTCCCAACTCTGAGGCAAGGAACGAATCACTGCTTGCACTTGCTGCTCATCTGTGAGGACATGGCCAGCATCTTTCAGCTCATTTATCATGTTTGACATCTTTCTAAGATGTTGCTTCATGGTCTGACCATGAGGCTTCTTATAAGAGTCAAACCTAATAGTGAGCTGTCTCAGTCTGGTCATCGAAGTATAACCAAATCTTGCTGCCAATGCTTCTCACATTTCTTTAGCATTGTCAAAACGCCTAAACTCTCACACGACGTCATTTTCCATGCTGCTCAGCAACGTGATGCGAGCAAGAGAGTTCTTTCTTTTCCATGCAGCAAAAGCTTCCTTATCTCTTTTGTGCTGTGCAGTGTTTCTTTCTTCAGGTTCTACCATAGTCAGGTTTAGAGCTTCCAGTGCTTCTTGCTCTTTCAACACATACTGGATTTTCATGTGCCAAATTTCATAGTTGTCACCATTGAGCTTTTCACCTTTGTTCAGCTCGGCAACTATGCTCTTTGTGGCTGAAGCCATTGATCTGAACACATCAAACATATATGCACGAATTATTAATGCATATCATTTATGCATCTCTTTTGCACAGACCCATCATATTAATGAACAATTTCAAGTAAGGTTTCAGAATCAAAAGGTCACTAAGTTTCCAATCATCATCCAAAATCCTAACTTAAAACTATCATTAATATAATTGTCTTATGCAAAATAAGTTCTATGAAGCTACAAAAACTTTTATAACTACCCACAACAACCAGTAATAACATAAAGCAAATAATAATTGACATCCAATAAAATAATAATGCTTTCACATAATACAACTAACATATCGGTTGCTACATCAACACAATCAGATAGTAAACATTACATAAGATGTCCACAAAGCACACTTAACAAAGATCAGCCAATACATCTAACACCAAGTCAGCACACGAACTGGGAAAGATCCTTTTTTATTCAATTTCTTGATCTTTTCCCTTGTAACAATCCAGTAATATTCATTTACAAAATCCATCACAATTTTCTTATATGAAGCAGCTCTATTGACATCCCATATGCGATTCAACACTCCTTGCCATTCAGCTGGAAGGGTGTTCATGAAAAATCGCACCATCTCTAACTGTGACATAGGACGACCATTCCATATGACATTTTGAATTTTCCTGTTGACTTCAAGGACATGATCAATTAAGTCACCACTCTCCCATCGATGATCAGTCAGCTCAGCTATCAACTTAGACAGCATTTCCTTTTGTTCATCGGTAATTGCGCGAATAGGTGTGCGCAACCTCAGGGGAGGCATTGTTCCTACAAAAATTGCAGAACAAATAAGGGATCACATATAATCCACATAGACTTAATTGAAAAAAGAAACACGTTCTTTTCCTCTTTCTTTTTTTTTTCCGGTCAACGGTCAACGGTCGTCGATCGGGTCGCCGGACTGGTCGAACTGGTCGGACCGGTCGGGGCCGGTCGGGCCGAGCGGACCAGGTCAGACGAACCTACCCGGCACGTGCCGCGCGCGTGCGCGGCATGCATCAGCCTTCCATGCGGGTCGGGTCGGGTCGCCGTCGGGTCGGGTCGCCGGCCAATGACCGGCCGTGCAACGATCGTCGACGATGACGTCATCGATGACGTCATCCCGGCGGTTACCGTGTCATCACGGTGACATCAGCACGCGTCGGTTCGCCGACCGGCGGCGCGCACGTGCCAGTTTGCCGACCGACGTGTGTGGTGCACGCGCTAGCCGATGCCAACACTTCGGGCACGTCCGGCATCGCCCGGCGGCGCACAACATGTCGGCGGACTCGTCTCGACGAGCCCTTTCACCTTATGTGTTCAGAAATTGATTTCGACTTACAGAAACTCAAAAAAAAATGGACGAACAATGCTCAGGTGTCGGGATTTCTCACCCCGATCCGTACCGGCCGATTACTTTCGTGAAAAATCAATCAAAAAACATGAAAGGGGTCGGGAAAACATGAACTAGGGCTCTGATACCAATGTTGGAATTAACGGATTCCCAAAAACCGGATTCGACACTAAATCGAACCCCTAAAACGAATGTGGAAGACAAGCCCGGGAAAATCACGTATCACCGATCTTAAAGCACACTACGGATTCAAGCGTACCTTGTTAGTCACAGATTAAACACCGACGCCGATAAGAGGAAGAGAATTTGGCCATGTTCGATCCGATGACGCCTAGAAGGGAAGAAAAAACGTTGCCTTGTGCTTACTGTTTTTCTTTTCTTTTGGAGAGAGTGAGGAAGAGGGAGATGTGCGTACGTTGATTAAGCCAAAAGATGCGTTCTCCCTCTCTCTCCTCCCTTATATACGTTCCCTCCATCCACGGGTCTCAATCTTGTGAGCTGGGCTTTTAGGCCCAACATGGGCAGACGGGCCAACTTAGACCCATCACCATAAATAAAACCATCACAAAGCAAAAGAGACTCGATGCTTTTCTGATTACTAATTTCTTGAGTGAATTCGAGACTTGTAATGAAGCAAAATAGCTGCTGCTTGGAACAATGTGGTCATTTGTTACTCTCAACCATTATTTTTTATGTCCGTTGATCTGCAAATTATGGTGGTTTCTATTACTTCATGAGGGTTATGGAGATTTTTGTGTGGTAATATTGGGTTATTGAATTATTGAGGCCGATTTGTTTGAAGGACACTAGGTTCAGAATTTTCTTATCATTATTTGGAAAATGGATGATCCCTCGAAGAGTATAGTTGAAGATGATCTTGAGAAGAATAATGTTGTGATGACTAAGGTGATTTCCTCTTCATCTAATCGAATTATTGATACAAAGCTTGAGGGTAGTGCAAACTTTCACCAATGGAAGAAAATTGTGAAGCTTACTTTGACAGGCAGGAATCAACATAGACACTTAACTGAGTCTAAGCCCAGGGATGATGTAACTTGGGATGCGGTTGATGCACGTATTCTTGGGCAAATGCTAAATTCTGAGGATAGTAATGTAATTGATATGGTAACTCATATTGATACGTTCAGAGAATTGTGGGAGTATTTGAATGTGTTATATTCTAGCCAAAATAATTTGTCACGGATTTATGAGCAATCGCAGGAGTTTTATCGATTTGAAAGGAAGCGACGCTCTATTACCCAGTACTTTGTAGACTTTAAGAGAATGTATAAGGAGTTAAATGCCATTCTCCCTATTTCAGCTGATGTTTAACAAGTGCATCATCAGAGGGAACAATTGACCATAATGGGATTATTAGGAGGCCTTGGTTCTGAATATGAAACTGTTAGGTCTCAGATTCTTGAAGGAGAGAATATTGCGTCACTCACAAATACGTTTGCTCGAGTTCTTTGAGTATCTCATAAGTCTTCTCAGGATACTACATCTATGGGGAGTTCAGCTCTTGTGTCCCAAACTCGAACTAGTAGTGGTAATAGGAGTGATGGAGGAAACCGTGGTGGATATAGTGGGCATGGTGGTTGAGGAGGAGGCCAAGGCATAGGAACAAGGAGAGGTCAAGGTCATCAGCATCTTTATGGACAATCCCACATATCTACTAATAATTCGGGGACTACACGAACTTGTCCTTACTATGACAAACCTGGTCATATTCAGAAATTTTGTTACAAGTTACATGGGAGATCAGGGCAGCAGCACCAGTTCGCAAATACAACTTCTAATGTTGATTCTACCCCCACAGTCCCTTAAGGCTAGGTAGTGGTTATGTCTGATGAGGAATATGCTCGGTACAACCAGTCTTAAATCTCACACCCTTCTTCCACTGCTACTTTGGTACAGACAGGTAATGCAATTGCATGCGTTTCGGCTACTTCTTGTCCTTGGATCATTGATTCAGGAGCTTCCAATCACATGTCAGGTCTTTCAGGTATATTTTCCTCTCTTTCTTCGTCTTTGTCCATAGTTACTCTAGCCAATGGATCATCTATACATGTTAAGGGAATTGGCAGTTAATCCAACTCCTTCATTGCCTTTGTCCTCAGTGCTTAATCTTCCACAATTCCCATTTAACTTCATGTCTGTTAGTAAATTAACCAAAAACTTTCAGTTTTCAATAACATTTTATCCCAATTCTTATATTTTCCAGGATCTGGCTACAAAAAGACGTTTGGTAGAGGACGTGAGGTAGGGGTTGTATGTACTTGAAGATGCTCCTTCAATTGCTTGCTCAAGTGTTGCGTCCCCACATCAAATCCATTGTCATCTTGGTCATCCTTCTCTACGTAGTCTTCAAAAGTTGGATTCTAGTTTTCAATCTCTTTCTAGTCTAGAGTGCAAGTCATGCCAACTTGGCAAATTACATCATGTTAGTTACACACTTCGAGTCATTAAACGAGCAGCATCTCCTTTTTTATTAGTTCATTTAAATATTTAGGGTCCATGTCATGTGGTTTCTAATTTGGGTTTCATATTTTTGTTACTTTTGTTGATGAATATTCCAAAGTTACTTGGTTATTATACTTAATGAAAAATCATTTAGAATTATTTTTTATTTTTCGTGCATTTATATTTGAAATTTATACTCAATTTGGCGTGCATGTTAAAGTTCTGCGTTCTGATAATGCTAATGAGTATTTTTCCACATCTTTTTTTTTTTTATGACTCAATATGGTATGATCCATGAATCTTCCTATCCTGATACTCCACAACAGAATGGTGTTGCTGAAATGAAGAATAGGCACTTATTGGAAGTTTACTAAATCCATGTTATTTGAGATTAAGGTCCCCAAAACCTTTTGGTCTGATGTTGTTCTAACCACATGTTATCTCATTAATCGAATGTCTTCTTCTGTTATGCAATGTGGTATTCCTTTTTCTACTTTGTTTCCTAATGAGCCATTGTTTGTCCTACCACCCCGTATTTTTGGTTGTGTTTGTTTTGTTCATGATCATCGACTTGGATATCAAAACTTGTTGCCAAGGCAATCAAGTGTATGTTTATGGGTTATTCCTACACTCAAAAGGGATATCGCTGTTATTCTCCATTACTGAGAAAATATTTTATAATAGCTGATGTTTCATTTGTTGAATCAACTCCTTATCATGATGTTCCAATTACTGTGTTTGAATTGGATGAAGACTTGTATGTGACCACCATTTAGTCAACTATTCCAATTGTTTCACTAGTATCTACAGAGGAATTACCTCCTCTCCAGGTTTATACTCGACGTCCTTGTGTCGCTGTTGTTCCCCCTGCTCCTCCCATCATTACTACGTCATCTTCTGCTCTAGATCCGCCATTAGCTAACCCTTCTCTTGTATATGATCTTAATCTTCTTATTGCTCATCGCGAAGGTACACATATTTGTACTCAACATTCTATTGCAAATTTTATTTCACACTCTTATGTGTCACCTACTTTTTGGGCTTTTTTTAACTATTGTTGAACAATATCCTGTCCCCAAATCTGTCGCTGAGGCATTACAAAGTTCTGGCTAGAGGACAGCAATGGAAGAAGAATTAAAGGCTCTTGAGATTAATCAAACTTGGGACATATTACCACTTCCTCTAGGCAAAATTGTTATTGGTTGTCGATGGGTATATGCTATAAAAGTCAACCTCGATGGTTCTCTTGCTCATTTAAAAGCAAGACTTGTTGCCAAAGGGTATGCTCAGGTGTATGAGATTAACTATTAGCATCTCCTTTTTTTCTCATATTGCCAAACTTACTTCTGTTCGTATTTTGATCTCTCTTGCTGCAACATATAACTAGCATTTGTTTCAGTTTGATGTTAAGAATGCTTTCTTGCATGGCATTCTTCATGAAAAAGTTTATATGGAGCAACATCCTAGGTTTATTACTCAGGTGAAGTCTGGATTGGTTTGCAAATTAAAAAATTCTTTATATGGTTTGAAACAATCCCCACGGGCATGGTTTGGAAGAT
Organism: Eucalyptus decipiens; assembly: GCA_014182575.1. Lineage (NCBI taxonomy): Eukaryota > Viridiplantae > Streptophyta > Magnoliopsida > Myrtales > Myrtaceae > Eucalyptus > Eucalyptus decipiens. Next base: position 57,552,100 of record CM024614.1, on the reverse strand, counting down.
TTTCTAAGGTTGTACTGTCTTTTGGACTATCAAGATGTGGAAATGATCATTCTTTCTTTTATAAACAATCATGGGGAGGCAAACGATTCTTGATTGTGTATGTTGATGATATTATCATCACAAAAGATGATTTGGTTGGTATAACTGAGCTAAAAACCTATCTTCAACAACAGTTTCAAACTAAGGACTTAGAAAAATTGAAATATTTCCTAGGAATTGAAGTGGCGCAATCATATAAATGTATTGTTCTATCACAACAAAAATATGTCTTGGACTTGCTCACTGAGACAGGTATGTTGGGATCAAAGCCTCTTAATTCACCCATGGAACAAAGAGCTAAACTAGTTGCCGATGGAGGAGAAATTCTTAATAATCCCGATAAATATAGAAGACTGGTAGGTAAGCTGAATTATCTCACAATTACTCGACCAGACATTGATTTTCCCGTTAGTGTGGTAAGCCAGTTTTTGTCTTCCCTTTGTATATCTCATTGGGATGCAATTATTCGGATATTGAGGTATTTAAAGAAAGCTCCGAGGAAAGGAATTGTCTACCAAAACCATGGTCATATCGGGTTGAAGGATATTTTGACGCTGATTGGGCTAGATCTCCAGATGATAGAAAATCAACTACTGGGTATTGTACCTTGGTCGGAGGAAATCTAGTATCTTGGAAAAGTAAGAAACAGAATGTTGTTACCCAGTACTGAGTCAAAATATAGAGCCATGACACAAGTGACCTGTGAATTAGTGTGGATTCGACAGTTATTAACTAAGTTAGGCTTTAAAGATTTAGTACTCATGACTTTATGGTGCAATAATAAAGTTGCAATGCATATAGTTTCCAACCCCGTGTTTCATGAGAAAACAAAACACATTGAGGTTAACTGTCATTTTATCCAAGAGAAGTTGCAAAGTGGAGTAATTCTTCCCAGTCATATTCGAACCAACGAACAACTTGTAGACATCTTCACTGATTCTTTGGGTAATGGGAGAATATAACATATTTGTAACAAACTGGGCATGATTAATATTTATGCTCTAGCTTGAGGGGAAGTGTTAGAAGTACGAAGGATAAATGGGTCTTTACCACTTTTAGGGTTTATTTTGATGTATATATGTCGCAACATAAATTTTGGGTGCACCACCTAAGATTAGGCTAATGGACTACTAAGTCTAACTTAGCTCGGGCTTTCCCAAACTCATACCAATTCACGACTTAGGTTCAAATATTTAGCATGCAAAAGGGAGTCGCCACTAATCAATTTACGGTAGGTTGATTAGATACCTAAATAAAATAATGGGAGAATTATTTTACTTCTACGAACCAGAGACTTTGGATATGGGGACTTGGTTACACTAGACTTTTCTAATGCCCTTTCGGTACCTTTCTCTTTGTATTTCGAAAAAATATTTTGCATGCAGCTTAAATTAATTTTAATTCACTTCGCTAACATGTGAGGTGATCATGCAGGTATGCAAACCACAAATTTAACACCCAAATAAAGTAATAAATAAGTTGCAAGACTTACCCCATATCAATGAAAGCATTTGCAATGTTATATAAGAATTCATATCAACAATCCTAGATATAATTTTTAATTAACACACAATCACTTAATTTTTGTTTTCACTTGCTTTATGTAATGCAATTTAACCACATGACCTAATTCTAATGACAGGCAATTTCTAGTTAAATGGACCTAGCAACAATCACTAAATAACATGCATTTCAATGAACCAAATTTTATATGACGTGCACATAATATTTTTCATTTTTTAAAATGCATGCAAATACAATGACGTGCAAAAATACCCCAATTTTAGTTTTTCTTTTCTTTTCTATGAAATTCGAAATTAAAATTGCCAAATAATTGAACGTACAATCTAAAAAAACAGCATCCTAAGTTGATTTTTTTTACTTTTATTTTTTTAAAAATTCGAAATAAAATCCTTATTCTAATAAAACAAACCTAATCCTAACTCAAATATTTTTTTGGATTTTTTCTTTTACGAAAATAAAATTGATCCAACTAACACGACGGCAAATCAAACAAGATAAGATTGATATCCATAAATTGGCGAACCGTATCTTTGCTTGAGATCGTATTAGCCAATTTTTAAATAAACCGCGAATCAAATCTCGATCGTGAGATCGGATTGGCAATTTTCCAAGCGATTGCGAGTCGGATTTCGGACGCGAAAATCAGATTGCGAAAATCGGATTGTCAATTTGTAATTTAAGAGGCTACTTCATGTCAGGAATTTTAATCATGCATCAAGAAATATTTCAAATAAGGAAACGGAATTTTCGGAAATCAAAATAGATAAGATTTTTATCTAATTTCGAATGTTGGCTTCTGAATTCCGATCCTCGAATGGATACTCGTGACATAATGTGGTGATGCTGGGCGAGGCTCGCGGTGACTCGCAAGTTAGAACATTGACAAGGCTAGGCTTGGCCACATAGTGATCGGTGGCGGGTAGTTGCGGGTCACCGATAGTGCGACAAAGGGGACTTCACCTTTTGTCTAGCTCGAGGACATCCACAGGAGCTAAGATTTATGAGGTGAGAGAACACCAATATAGCCTGCAAAAAAATTGACAAACGTGGCCAAATGCAAGCTAATTTGACGTGTCAGGAAACCAACACATGCCGAGTCTTGCTGGAAGTCAACCCAATGCAAGCAAGATGGCTGGATCGAGACCAACGAGAATTGGCGATGGGAGCGGTGATCTAGTCGGGCTCCAACGCACCGAAAAACCTCTCTGACATTAGAGCTTGCCGTGGGCGATCCTTCGAATGCTCTCCGGAATTGCAGGAGCTCGTCTAGAATCGCTGGGCGTTCGTTGGTGGGACTCCTGGATCACTGCGACACTCGGCATGGCGGTGCATGGCTTGTGCTCTGGGCGATGCTCGGCTTGGTGGATTCTTGCCATGTTCCGCAACTCGGACAAACCAGCGGGTTGTCCTGTAAAATAGAGAGAATAGAAACGCAGGCCGTGGGACCAAGAGGAAGCAGCAACGTCGGGCTCAATTCGGCTGAGGAGATGCGCTTGAGGAAGAAGACGCTTCCTCTCTCTTATTTCTCTCTCAATTGTGGCCGTATCTTTTCGTTATGTGGCCCGGCGCGACGATGAAGGCGCTGTCGTGAGGGACTTGTACAAGACCTCTCCCCCTCCAAGCTCTCTCCTTTTCTCTTTTTTAGTCAAAAGCTCCCTACGGATGATAGAAAAATTCTCTCTCTCACACATACTCTCTGTATCTCTTAATGTGGCCGTGTATTCAATACGTGTGACCTCGCCTTGCTTGTCCGTAGATGGTCCTTTTATAGGTAGGACTGACCTAGGTTTTCGAGGAAACAGAATATTATATTTTAGAACCATGACATTTTGTAGCCAAAAATTTTCCGATTCCTTTCCATCCATGTTCCTCGATCTTTTTACCCGCATCTTCGTAAAATCAACCGAATTCTTTCTTCTTTTATTTGCTTTATGTGTCCACGTTGTGTCCACGAAACAAATTTCTTCAAGACAAACCAAATATACCGCCATAGATACGCGTGAAGAGAATATATGGTCAATACCTCCAAATTTTACTTCCTTTCTCTTCGTTACCCTTCTCAGCAGAAACATTTGGAGCCCTTGGATTTTTCTTTTTGCCCAAGCCAATTTTTTGGAGTTCACGCATGAGTGGGCTCCTTGCCCGCGATATTGAATGTCCACTGCCGAATTCCACATGAGATCCACGTAATGCAATTTTATGTGGACTCATTGTTATGATAATGCTCCTAACATCTATGCAATTGACTTATATTTTTGCTTAGGGATTACGGTTGATTCCCTAATTTTTTATGTAATAAATAAATGACTGGATTGCCAAAATTTAGGTATCAACAATATATATTAAAATCTATTGAATAATACAAAATTAGTTTTCTCTCACATCATGTTATTTAACAAGAATCACAAGAATATTACATTTATACATTTATTTTTTTCATAAGAAAAAATTATTTTTTACCGAATGTGAATTATTATTCTTGATATGTTTTGTTGTTAATTGACTTAAGAAAAGACATTACATAATTATAAAATTGAAGTATTTGTACCTAAGTATAATAGCGTGTATTTAATACATGCACAATCCGGTTGATTTTAAAAGAATGAGTATTTCTCTATAAGTTCTGCAAATGTGCAAGAGAAAAAAGTTTTATACAAAATCACATACATTCAAGGGAACTTTAAGCAACATAGTGCAAATCATGCTTAAGAGAAACCAAAGAGAGAACTTGCTACATAAGTTACAACAGAAAGACGAAAATATTAACAAGGGAAGCACCCAGGACCGACTAATTCTTCCAATTTTGTGTCCTCCAACGCACTCATCAGCATCGAACCACGTGCTGATATGTCTTGAGACACTTATGATGCTCCGGTATTGCACTTAGGCACGAAAATGCCATCTTTACAATGAAAGTCGCTTGAATGACTCCCCATAATTACTTCCAATGTCACCACTTCAATGCTATGAACATCACATTTATCCTTTATCCCCATCATGTATGCAAGCTCTAAAGAGGGAAAGCAATACAAAAATATTGCTTCTTGTTAATGCTATCTTTGTTTGGCCTAATTCTTGGTAATTCTAATTAATTTATGGTTTTAAATGAAGAAACAACTTACCTAGAGCTGCATGTCAAAGGTGCCAGCAAAGGAAGTCCCATTGGACGAATAAGGTTCTAGAACCTTAGCAATGCCAAAATCAAAGATGTGAGCTTCGTATTCTTCATCTAGTAAAATCTTCTTACCCATTGTTAATTAAGCCATTTAAGGTGTGGAATTAGTGCCAGCCCAAAAGAGAATTAGCACCACCCCAAAAGATAACTTGTTTTATTATTTACGAAACTTGTACTTAACTTTCTTATCAGTGCCTTAAATTTACCCACTTAAACTTGATGATACCAACTTTATTCATAATCAAGTAACCTAATTAAATCGTTGGTAAATTTAAAAAAAAAAAAACTAGACAAATACCAGTAACTGACTCAAATAGAGTTGGTAACGAAAACCCAATTCATAATGATAAATGAAAATAATACTTGGTAAATTAAGGCATAACTAAAAGGTTAATGAAGAATAATAAAAGATAATAAAAGTTAGTAATTTATAGAAAAATACACTTGACAAGTAACTGTAATGAGATTTAACAACCCTAAAATAGTCGGCAACTTCATCAAAATAAAGGTTGTAATTCAATCTAATCGAGATTATTGATTTCTAAACCAGGTTGGTAACTTTAAGGCGATGGAACAAACATATATAAAATATTGTAAACAGTAAAAATCGAATAAATGCCGGTACATAACTGAAATAGGATTGCTAATCCAATAGTAGACTGTTATTTAATGGAAGAAAACTTGACAAGTCATACTAGTATAGGTTGTTGATCTCTTAAAAAAATCAGATGTACGAGATTGTTAACTAAGATGAATAAAATTCGTTATGCAATATAAGAGTTGGAAAACAAAAAAGAATTAACAGTTGGTAACTCAAACGAGTAATATGCAAAAACTAGTTGATAAATTTAAAATCAACTTAATAAATCGCTCTAATATAGATTGGTAGCTCCATAAAAGAGCATGTAAATACGAAACATTGGAAAGTTATGTAATGTAAAAGTCAATAAGTTATTACAAAAATTGTTAAATTGCAAACTACAAAAGAATGGTATCCATCCATGGGCAACCGCATTGGTATTCGTTCTCCCCTGTTTCAATGCAGTCAAGAATTCAAATCCCCACGGTGCTAACGATTTCAATTGAGGGCCCTGGCGGTGGGTTGCTGGGCCAGCTTCCCTCGAGGTATAGTCATTGTTGGACTTCCATCGCGGAGGCCCGTGAGACCCTGAATCGGCGTAAGCCGACGAGAGCATGCTCCGGCGGATCCTCAATCAAAAAAAAAAAATGGTAATTTCATAAAAGTATTGAAAAGTTACCAATAAGTTGCCCAAGAAAAAATGGTCAATTTATTTCTTCGTCTAATCAACAGTTATTTTTACTCTTAAGACTTATTTAAATTCCCAGCATAAAAGAGAAACAAGTTGAGATGGCCGAGTTGGTCTAAGGCGCCAGATTAAGGTTCTGGTCCGAAAGGGCGTGGGTTCAAATCCCACTCTCAACAATCCTTAAGATATATTTTTTGCCCACCCCGCGGTGGCGACAGTAGAATTCTGCTTTACTTCTAAGTAGTACAGTAGTGTACACCGTACATCATTACTACAAATCAGAACTGACATTGTATCTCATACCAAGTACCGGCTGAATCACATTGTACTCTACAAATCCGGACAGAACTTTGAGTTATGACAGACGTATGGTATTTGCGGTAGGATTGCAGACCTCCGTGCTCCAACACTCTCGCTTCACTCCATAGGGAAAAGAAGAAAGCAAATGTACTCATTCTTGAGCAAATTCACACATCATGGCTTCGCTTTGAATAGAATAGACGAGTATGGAGCTACATTATATGTGCTTCCTATGCCAGGGACGCCTTCAGAGATGAAGTCATCAGGCGATTCGAGGTTCGTGTCTACCTGCACCGTTTAGATACGGGATTTGTCTAATTATGACACTAAACATATGAACAAGTTACTTCTTCCAGGCAACAGGCATCAAATGACACTGAGTGTAGTACTAACAATTGATATAGTCATAAAAGTGAACAGACTGCCCTTTTTCATTTCGCAATTTTTCATAGAAAGGGCACCAAGGCAGAACACCCCACGTGCATAAAATCATTTCCAAGTAAAGAGTAGTTTCTATCAAATAAAGAGTATTGACACAGTGAGTGAAACCGAAAGATCAGCACCTGCACCGAAGCAATTCTCATTGAATTGGTACTACAATCTTTGTTTTTAATGACCTACATTTCCCTCCAAAATAATATACTACTGCAACTCCCGACTCCCGTAATTTTTTTTTTTTTTCTCTGATAGTAAGTTTACACAAGGCAGAGAATCTATTCATCTCAAAGGACATGAAATAAAGTTCATAATACAGAGGCAGAGAACATGAGAACTTACCACACGAAACCAGCCTCTATTCTTTTGTGGAGGTGGTATTGCAACTTGGACGAAAAAGTCATGAGCATTAAAGGCTAAATAGATGTCTCCTCCATTTTTATCATGAAGCCTATAGGTAAAACTGTCATCAGAAAGTGCAACTATGATTTTAAAGCAAAACAAGAAATGAAAGAAAATTTTCTTGTTAATACACTTAAAAACTGAATGCAGATATACACCACAGTTGGCTATATGCATCTGATCTATTAACAAATTCCATTCAATTGTCCAACAAATTTTACACTTCTCTAGGAAGAAAGTTAAAGTACTTGATGACCCAAATCTTTACAAGTCATGATATGCTAGATATGATAAGAACAGCAGTGACGTGTGTGCATGCACGAGAGAGGAGAGAGAGAGAGTGTGTTCTCAGGACATCATGATCTAATAAGCAACAGCAGCATTGATGCCCAATTGAAAAATTTGAGCATTGCCCCAATATTTGTACCAAACAAGCATTCATATGAAGCTACTTCCAAATTGAATAATTTCTTACGTGAATGCAAGAAACTTGCTTTCCAGATTGTCCCAATTGTCCTCATGCCAGGTGACATCATTCTGCCAGCATTTAAGAGCTCATGAAACTCAGGATAGAAATAACTACAAAACGATGGATAAAAGTGGCAGGAGAGAATAATTTACTGAGATTTACTTTGCTAAGAAAATCTTCATGACAAAACTGAGGATGTGCTTGCCGGAATTTGATCACCTCCGAGAAGAACCTGAAATGGCTTTTCCTTCTTGCATCCAACTGCATGGAACAAATTCAGTCCACCCATTAGTAACTTTGCCATAATCATGAAAAGTAAAACTGCAAGTGGAAACTCACCTGTGTCCATTGAAAATGGTTAAGAGAAGTATCATGTCCATAGCTGTTGTTATTTCCATAGCGTGAATGCCCATATTCATCTCCCATTAGCATCATTGGGACTCCCTGAATTCATTTACCAACACAAACATGAAAGGAGTAAATCTTTTTCCTATGCATTCCCAGTTCAAGACTGACAAACAAAAACGGAAAATGATCAACAGCAGTTGGCACAGGCATTATCCAAAATAAGACGCTGTTCTTTTACCTTTTTATTACTTTTTTCTAATTCTTTCCCCCGAGATGAAACTTTATTGTCAAAAGACATTGCCAAGTGGATGCTAGATGTATATACCTGAGAAACCGTAAGTGCCAAATGAAAGTTTTTCATTTGTCTGGAACGCAAGGCCTTGACTTTTACATCATCGGTTTCCCCTATTAAAAGAAGAGCAGAAAATGCACCATACTTTATGAGAACTTTCCAGCAAGATTTTCTGCTTGCATTTAACATTCTAACAAAGCAATTTAGCAGAACAAACAGCCAAGGCAACATCTACATAGCAATCATAAACATCATCACAAAGAAAGAAAATTGTAAGCTTGAAGAATAACACGAGTTGATTTCCAAAAGACACCATCGCAAACTTCTCAACTTTTGATATCTCAAGCCTTCAAGCTTTGCAGTACAACTAGCCTGACAGTTTTGGGTGGCATATTAGGAAAAGAGGAAGTGAAAAATTTTATTTCTGGGTCTCACCTTCAAAACCACAGTTCCAACTGAAATTATCATTGCTTCCATCATTTCCACCTTCCCCATTTGCATCATTGTGCTGTAAAACCACCGATTAATGGGAAACTGCTGCTTTGTGTGTAATTTGAAAATAAGTTCACGTCTGTTTACCTTAAAGTTATATGATACGAGATCATACAGTGTAAATCCATCATGTGCAATGACAAAATTGACACTATGATAGGGCTTGCGCTTATTGACCTGTGGAAGATGGGAAAAGTCATACAAGGATCCATATTTGCTTTCAGCCCAAAATTAAGAATTGATGTGTACCTAGTAACAAAAATTCTCTTCATGCAATTCTCAGTTCTTTAACCGTTATGGTCTCCTTGTTCTATTTCCTACTGTCAGTTACTAAGCAGTTAAATTTTGTCCTTTTCTTTCTGCACTTGCACATATTTTATGTTGAAGATAGTTTGTTCAATCAGATGTTCTCATTCATCTAAAAGTACCTTTAGCTTCTTGCTACATCAATAATTACAGGAAAAAATGGATGTTAAACACACATATTTTACTCTTGTTTCATGTTCTCTGGGGTCATGCATTGAAATCCATTTTTTGGAAGGAATCACTTCATCACATTTTAACTGAAAACCAAGCTGAAATTAAAATAAAAAAAATAAAATGAAAATCAAGCTGTGTTCAAGATAGTTGATCATTAGACTAGCAGGTAAACCACAAACCCATTATCAGTGAATTAGGCATCTGTTTATCAACAAAGGAGAAAACTGAAATATGAAGCATCCAGCATAAAAGAAGAACATGCCAAATATGATCAAGATTAGGATCATACTTTATATAAGTCAGCAGATCCAGCAAGTCGAGTAGTGAAACTCCCCTTCAAACCAGGGTCACCCTATATCAAACGAGTTTGGAAACAGAAACAGAAATCTCAACATCCCCATTAAGTAAAATTTCAGGAGAACCAACAAGGTACACACTATTCAGAAACAAAATATGCTCATGCATATTACCAACAAAAGCATTATAACTGGAAGAAACAGGAATGCATAAGAGAATGTTATAACTTTCTGAAATTCTTTCAAAATTGGACCTTGGACATATAATAGTTCAAATACACAAGCCCAAACCCACACCCACCAGCCTCTCCATGCATGCACATGCACAGAGGAAACAAAAAATATCCAACTATCAAGAGTTACATCCACCAAAAATGTTCATTTTGTTCAGAAACCTTCCATGCAAAATATCAATGTTAAAACACCAGTAGTATGCACAAAGAAAGCTAAGCCCAGTCTGTAATCTTCCTTAGGTGCTCATCTGACTTACATTTGTCTAAACAAGGAATGATATAGCGAACAGGCCCATATGAAGCTACAACAAACCATATTTGACCACATCTCATTCTGAAAGTCAAGCATGAAACTAACTGCAGCGCTCTATTACTATTTGATGACAGCAATGAGTAGTTGTGCAACATTAATCCACTGCACTTTCTACATATTTTGGCAGTTTCTTCATTTTCGATTTCCTTTTTCCTCCCTGATGTACTTGAATATCAGAATCGGACCAATAAAGTTTCTTCTGCTTTCTCACCTTGATAAACCGTCTTATATCGTCACGATACTTTCCATTCCATTCAGCCCATCTGCATCAAAAACATCCCATGCATAAATGAAGCAAGATCTCTAGCTATTTGATACCACTTCTTTTTTCTCTCCCTGACTGAGCTGTTGCAGAATAGATGCTAGCATATAAATGTGCTCTATTCAAAGAAAACTACCATTGAGTAAAATGCTGACTAAATTTTAGCAGATGCAAATCTTTTGAGGGATGGCTACTACTTTAACAGTGAGAGAAGAAATGACCAATACCTGTCCCAGTTTGGGAACTTCCCAACAAGATAAAGGCCCCCACAATCCCATGGTTCAGCAATAATTTTACACCTTGACAACATAGCATCTTTTGCAATTGCCTAGATATTCAACAGTGATAAAATGAGAAACATCAACACATTCTCAATCCACACTCTAGTGAATCAATGACTAGGCAACATATCTCCTGCATTTTTACCTTCCCTTCTGTTCAAATAGATAAACTATAACTACATACAAAATAAACGAATTACCTAGATATTCAACAGTGATAAAATGAGAAACATCAACACATTCTCAATCCACACTCTAGTGAATCAATGACTAGGCAACATATCTCCTGCATTTTTACCTTCCCTTCTGTTCAAATAGATAAACTATAACTACATACAAAATAAACGAATTACCTAGATATTCAACAGTGATAAAATGAGAAACATCAACACATTCTCAATCCACACTCTAGTGAATCAATGACTAGGCAACATATCTCCTGCATTTTTACCTTCCCTTCCGTTCAAATAGATAAACTATAACTACATACAAAATAAATGAAAAAAAAAACGAATTAAAAAATGTTAAAAGTTGAGTGAACAGCCATTTGATTTTAAAAGCATAATTTCTTCAAAGAATATATGGTCTATATATTTAGGGCAAAGTACCAAAAACATACCATACTTTTCATAACAATACCAGAAACATACCTCTATTTTACAAACTACAAGTTTGCACCTTGTGACTTAACTGCAGTTTTAGCCTAACTGAATGGGGTTTTTAAAAGGCCATTCTGCGCTTATATCTTAAACTCATCTTTCTCTAATTATTCCATCTCTCTGACTTACAATTCTTTTTTTCACATAAACTCTCCATCAGTGACATGCTTGTTTCCATGCCTCTCTTTTTGTGCTCTTGGTCTCACAAATAACCTCTCGCAGTCACATTCCCACTTTATGATTTCAATGTCCAAAGATTAAATTGAAGGCAAATAGAGGATGAAAACAGTCACCCTTTGGTAAGTTTTCATCCCCAACTTTGCAGCCTTAGGGCTTGCATAACAGCTTCTGTGTGAATTTGATGTTTGAATTGAGTGAATAGATGGATGAATAGCTTGGATTAGGACAATGTGAATTTGATAAATTGGAAAGTGAAAATATTATGAAAGTTAAAACATTCATTTTCCTCATAAATGAAGTGGAAAAATCTCACGCAATTAAGTGACAAATAACGGTATGTGGCTGCATATTGGAATATAAGGAACAAAAGAAAAGGGTTATGTAAAAGGAATATGAATATTAGATGGCCAACATCTTTTTCAGAAGTCAAAAGTATGAAATTCATGAGCCTTGATTTGCAAACTTAAGGATGAAGCAATATTTTTGGAATAAAATCGGTATTTGGTTAGTACCATGACTACATTAACCAGAGTTAACCACTATTACTTAACAGCAAGGTGTAAAGTGGAACCAAACAACAACAAAAAGGTGCAAACCAGTAATTTAAAAGTAGAGGTATGTTTTGGGTATTTTCCCTACATTTGAATACTCCAACATCCACGCTCCATGTTTTGACTCAGATAAGTTGCGAATTACCTATATAAACATCTGTTCTCGAATATATATAATCCTTCTTTAAACAGAGACTTGAACATAGATTATCCCTCCCAAACCCAAAGAAAATGTGCTGAAATGGGCATCCAAGTGCAAATAGAAAAAAATTAAAAAGAAAATAACCTTATCTGACCAAGCATTGCCATAGGTACTTACCCTAATTAGCGGAGGTGCATTAAGGGGAGAACCATCAGTTCCTCGACAAAGGACACTTGCGAGATCAAATCGGAATCCATCCACATGATACTCGGTAACCCTGGATTTGATGTAAGACCACAAACAAAATCATTACAGGATTCCATGATACAAAGTCAAGCAACAAGACTTTCAGCATATGAAATTTAAAGGAGTCTATGTAATTAAATCAGCCATACTCGTGAGGATAGCAGGTGTATTAGTTTAGGACTTTACACCCAACCAAGGGTCAAACATCAGAGATTATAACAAATTTTAGATCTGTAGATAGTTTGAAAAATATGAATGATAAAGTTAACTCTGCATAGGGAGGGACTACAGTAAGTAAATATCATCGATTAGACACAGTAACATTGATCCCTAAGTTTCTCAAGCTTTTAATATATATGTAGTTCATCATTGAGATGCATCACTGTCATTTCATATCAGCAGAAATATTTGAAAATTCATACAGCAAAGGATAATATTAAAACTAGAGCATATGTTGGCGCCTTTTCAAAGCCTGATTGAATATGTCCATGGTATTGGGAAATTAAACTCACCAATGCCTCAGGCTATCAAGAATTAGTTCCATGACCACGGGATGATTGCAGTTTAACGTGTTTCCTGTGAATGACCAGAACTAATGCAACTGAGAATGATAAAATGACATTATGATAGGTACTAAAAGTCATCAAAAAAAGTTTGAATAACCATTCAAGACAAAATTACAGTGCTTCATGCAGATCAGAAAGAAATGAGAGACAAATACAATGCTGATGTGTTATTCTGACAGCCAGACTTTGTTATCTCCAGGGAAGATTCAAACTTTGAATCCACAAAGATGTGCATAAAATATCACCCAAAAATTTAGTAGCAGTTTGGCATTACATACAGTAGGGAAAAATGCTTTCCCAGCACAAAGAAAAGCTGTTGAAGAAAGAAAATCCCCCCAAATTCACATTTCTTTCATGTACTTCCATTTTTATTGATGATTTCGTATTCAACCATCATTTATTCCAATAAACCAATTTTAAAAACTGTACTTAAGACTCACCTGCAAAGTTATAGCCGAAAAGAGAGTCAGCACATCTAAACAAAAAGCTAGACACAACCCCATTGATGAGCACCAATTTGCTCCAAAAAAGTAACAATGTCAACAAACTGCTGGGATTTCTTCACAACAAATTTTGTGCAAAGCTACTCCAAATGTATGATCACAGCGAATAGAAAGCCCATCTTTCAGAGACACAGACCAAGTCAACCACTGAGCACACCCCAGGAGGAGCCCCAACCAGCAGAGATGATTAAAAGCACCAAGGAGCTCTTAGTTTATGAATCCCAGAAAATTAAGCTCACACCACCCTCTGCATTGTAGGTGTAAGAATTGGTGAGACCACAGCCAACTATTCTAAAAGCTTAAGCTATAAAATGAAGATATGGTTCAATATTTAATTATTCTAACACTCCTCCTTACACTTAGTCTGGTCTTTTTGCCTATTACTAAACGTGGACATATTTGATTGGGGAGAAAAAGGGGGCTTGGAAAGATTTGAACTCAAGACCACACACTCTGATACAATGTGAGAATTGGTGGAACCCCAATCAACTGTTTTAAAAGCTTAAACTATTAGATTAAGGCATGGTTTAACATTTAATTACTCCAACAGTAGGTAATCTCAGTGGCCTGAACTAGCAAAGTGAGCTTCTTGGCTCTTAGAGATTCAAATTCTGTTTGGGATGGTATTTTGAATGCTACCCTGGACAGCAACAGGTTAAGTATTATTGGAAAAAAGCTACATCAGATCATCCTGAAAAAAGGTGGCAGAAGAAAAGAAACAACCATTCTAAAGAATGTGAGGATCTGGAAGTTCCATCATCAAATTAAAATATTTTTAAAAGGCACAGCGCACATACAGCCACTGATCATGTGGAATTTCTACTAAGACAACTGTTCAATCTGAAAAAGGTATCATATAGTCTTTTTCTCCCTCTTTCTTGCTCAACAACAGAACTCTTTGAACCATTTTAAAATTTGGATCTACTAGCAACTATGGGGAAATCGAGGAACACAAGCAGCAGTGCTGAAAAGTCAAATTTGCATTTGCAATGAACAGTTTGAAGCTAGAAATGCCATACACACAGACGTAGAATTTAAGCAGGAAAGCAAGAGGGACATACTGCAAACATGTCTCCCTAGTAACTGGACTGAAGCAACGCAATTAAAAGAAGAAATCAGTAAAGGCCAACAAATTACCACAGCCAGAGAAGTTCAGCAAATGGCCGTTTGAATCCAACATGTAATAAACCTGTCCACAAATAATGATAATTCTAAGGCAATGGGAAACATACGGTAGAAAACATTTCTATGATGCTTACAACTATACAGCAAAAGTATGATAAAAGGAAAAATGAATTGAACATCACAAATTAGGTCATCCTTAGAACAATGATTATGGGACTTAATGTGATCACCACTCCCATAGAACACCCATCATCCCGCTCTATCCTTGGCAATCAGTTGCAAAGAGCCTTGATGAAATTCAGATAGATTTCTTTGAGAGAAATGTAAAAGATCGTTCATTGCCATCGCTAAATCTAAAGTTGATCCTGCCAAAGAGCCTCTTCCCAAAGCCTATTCCTATGGAACAGTAAAGCTTCTGTGGCTTCAAACATTTTGGAAGAGATCACATGTAGAATTTATGGTTTGCTTGAGTTATTTGCAAGCAAATTAGCACAGATCCACATGATGATATGTTAATTCCTTGGTAAAAGTTCGATGGGAGCTTTCCCAGTAAGGTATAACTAAAGAATTTTTTTTTTTTTTTTCCATTTCAAACCCACCATCACCTTATTCAAGAAAATGTCCTACAACACCATGGGTGATCTTTTTCCTCCTCTAGCTCAGAAAACTTCCCCCATCCCTTACAACACCAACATTCTCTGCGTATGGATGGATATAAAATATGCCCACTTAATCAGTCTCAAAAATTGACTGGCACAAATAAATTATTTTCTAGATTCAGTTGTTTGTAAATCATTTAACTGCTGGCAGATCATAAATGGCAAATGGCAGAGAATCAACCTTAACTGCAGCTGAAAAATTGCAATTATTGCACAGCCATGTAAAAGCTTCAAGAGAACATGCATAATAATGACCTTATTATCAATCCCACGAAAAGAAGTTGTATAAGGATTCTTATCATCAGCCTCGTTAGTGTGATTGTACACAACATCCAGAATGACCTGCAAAGATGATAGCACAGATAGAAAGTCACTTAGACCTCCAAAAAGCAAACAGAAAGAACAAAGCAAACCATCAAGAACATGCAATTCTGTACTTAGGCAAAAGGAGTATCATTTACCTCAATGCCAGCACCATGCAAAGCTTTTATCATTTCCTTGAATTCCCGAGAAGCATTAACAGGTCCACCACCACCACTAGCATAACGACTCATGGGAGAGAAGAAATTTATGGTAGAGTATCCCCATGTATTAATCTTGGAAATTCATGCATCGTGAACCAGATCATTTAGTAAGTGACACAATTGGGATGTAAGAACACAATGTTTCACAGACACAGAAGCATAAGAGAACAGAAACTTTTGAAAGCAAAGGGAAACAATACATGGCAGCAAAATCTTGCGAACAGATAAAATCCCACCCAGGTTATATGGCAGCAAAGGAAGTTTGCTTCTCTGTGCTATAACAAGCCTTGCTATCTAACATCTGAAAAAAGACAGCCCAACAATGGGGAAGTAGTATTTCAAAGTTTTCTGGATGAAAAAGATCATTTTTCTCCTCAAGGTAAGGAGGTAGGAAATAATAATCCCAGTAACCTAGACAATTATCATGTCACCATACTTACAAAAAAATTTACCAATCACAGAAATATTGGGGAAGAAATAACAAAAATTTTACATGGCCCTAGCAGATATATGATGTAGCACTTTATCTAATGCCACATATAACATTAATTTACCTGTAAAACCACATTAGGCAAATGCATTCTATACAAATATGGGGATGGCAGTAGTAGTGAAGTAACAACAATTTAAGTATAATTTATCATATACTTGAGATGCACATGACGTAGTTTACTCGTCATATACAAGAAAGTTATACTGCAAGGATCAATTGATTATCATATTACCATGTGATCTCTTGGATTTCTTCGCCTTTGAAACTCAAATTCATCAAACTCAAAAACGGGCAACAACTCCACTGCATTTACTCCAAGCTCCAAAAGATGGGGTATCTGTAGACACCACAAAAATATGTAGTCAGAAAGATCATGGAAACATCACGATAATAGTTAAAAAGTTCACCATTTAAAGTTCATACAAAGATATTGCTCAGGATACTTATAGGAGAGTGGTGGGATGAGAAGGAAACCTCAAACTAACCATTAAAAATTTCCTTTGGGAAGAAAATAGAAGGCAGAAAGCCCAAAGTATTACCCGTATCTTACTACACCAAATTGATAGCATGCAAAAGCATAAAAACGTAGAAGCATCTAAAATTCCTTATTATAGTTTCAAATACATGCCAATTCCTTATAATTAATAGCATACATGAGTGCAGTTGACAGCTCCAGCACGAATGACATATCTCGAGCTCCATGCATTCGCTTATTTTGCTAACAACAAAAACAACCACCACCAACGTGGCCACAATAACTAACATCTACAACATTTTCAGGCTGTCATAACTTAAAAGCAAAATACTGAAATTGGATCACAGTTTTCATCCCAGCACTTACCATTTCAAATTTGAACAACAAAAGAGCAGTTTGCTTCAGTATTTACCTTTTCAATAACTCCAAGATAGCTTCCTCGTATATCAGAATCTAGCCCACTAGACTCGTCAGCTGTAAATGCACGAACATTCATTTCATATATAACAAGATCTTTCTGCAAGAAAAAAGTATCAGAACCAAGATATTGAGATGTAAAGTGACGAAGCAAACAACTGATAAAAGTTTACTCCATCATCTATTATGATAAAATTCCTACAGCTACATAGAGATGTGAGATGTTTTAAATCAGTTTGTGCTCAAGAACCACAGGTTGTAAAGCAGGATAGACGTAAGACAGAAGAAAGAAGAAATAGTGTGAAAAATAAACTTAAGGTGTCAGATGATTTATACTCACAACACCATACAAACAACCAACGTACCTCAGGTATATTAGGAAGCTTGTAGTCCTCTCCCCAATTGAAAGGCAAACTATCAAAGTCATAAGTTCCAAGAAATTTTGACAGCTTATGGTTGGTATCTCCGAAAAACCGACGACCTTCTATGAGTTTTGCATAAGGATCGATAAGCACAATATTGCGGTCAAATCGATGTCCTTCATTAAAACCTTGGGGACTATCCATGCGATAGCCATAAAGGACATTGCTACGAGGCACACCCTGTTTGGTAATGTCATCAGTTTGAAATTGTTCAGTATGGATAAAATAGAAAAAGCCTCCAGCAAACCTAAAAACTTATGCCCGTAAATTATATTATATGTGAACACTGCACTTTTTCACCCAAGGAACAAAAATCCTTGGAAAGTTCATAGTTGTGCAGGTACCCCCTCCGTTCATCTTCAGTTAGAAACCCTAACAGAAGATGATGTGATGATGTGATGATGTGATGTAATCAGAAATAGACACATGATAGTTCCATTACAAAATCTTGATGTCCGCAAATGAATTGGCATACATATACAAATGACAAAGGAACTGAATTTCCAAAAGGGATGTCATATAAGTATGACATCACCAAGATTGAAAATGCTTAAATTTTAGTACAAAAAGTCCAATTACACAACCCCTAAGAACCCCATATCGGTGGATGACAGAGACCAGAAGCTATTTACTCAAGTCAAGGTACTGTAAAGAAAGAAACTAGATAAAGTAGCATAGCAAGGACTACCTCAATGCATATATGCCAAATATCTCCAGTTTTGTTGTCGTGAGGATCCAAAGCTAGCTCAATAAGTTCCTGATCCACTCTGCCAGCCTTCCCACTGACAAGACCAGCCAGAAGCATTAAGTATGGCAAACCAATTATGACAGAATGAGAAATGATCATTCCTTAGGACTTATGGCAAGATCCAGTCAGAAATTACAAAACTTGTGATTAGAGTTTCTTTCTTTCTTCCCTTTTGAAAGAAAAGGAGAAGTAACATAAGTCACCTCGCATCAAAACGAGACTGACTCTCTGAAGTTACATAGAAAACAAATTGTATACAAGATAATGAATCAGTCTATAAAGACAGATGAATTGGAAAGTTGAGGAGACTATATGCAACTTTCAAGTCTACCTATTGACAAAGAATATGCTAAGGCATTATGAGGCCTTACCCAGAGACAAAAGCAAAATTGAAGGAAAAAGTTACTGAAAGTTGTTGATAGATCATGAAATGGAATTATTTTTCCAGTGCTATATGTATACCTGAGGAAGCATATAAATAGGAAATGTTCAATTGCATGGGGGAGACGCAAATGCCTTCTCACTCACCTCTGGGGAAGTGATAAGCAAAGTGTTACTGCAGTTGCATTCTGCGAAAATATAGCAAAGTTGATTCCATTATCAATTTCCGATACCCCTAATGGAAATGCCTGGCCTGGAAAAACTTTGAATGGCCTTTGGATCTCTGATACTTCTGGGACTTCTTCCTAAAAATCCAAGACCATGAATGTAGCAAATTAAAATAAACCACAAGAGAATGCATATAGCCATAGCAACCTAACTCCGAAAAAATTATAAACTCAAGATGTCAAAAGCTGATGCAGCCAAAATCATGCAAGATGATATTTGTTCCAACATTGGCGTTTCTACAACGCATCAATTCACAAATCATATAAGAGCCCTAAAGGATTAGGATTCTTCTCATAGACCAATTCGTAATATTATATTTATGATTTGATTCTTTTTAGGATCTTATCAAGTTTCCTGTTTCTATTATGTTTCTTGCTAAGAAGTTTCTTATTCCAACTAGGAGTAGAACTTTTACAGAGTCTTATTTTATAGTTATAATTCTCTTTCTCAATAGAGTTGATGATTATTGAATGTTGCAAGTATTTGCTTTGGGAGTGTGTGATGCAAGTTTTCGCTTAGGTGTGATACTTAAGAAACTCTAGGTGTGATAAGAGCTTAGGGTGTGGATCCTAAAGATTCGCTCTTTGTTGGGGGATTCATCGCCCTACATCAGTTTTTGGTATTGGAACCAAAGTTTAGTTTTCACAAGGAGTTTGATCAGGAGTTTTTCTCAAAGCATGCTGTTATTGAACTTCTACAGGCACGCGGGAAAAACTGTGTGGATGAAGCTGATGAATTAAATTGTTCAACACTTCTAAACTCTAGGATGAGTTTTCTGCAACCAGGGGAGAATGATGCAGGCAACAAAATCAAGCGAGATGATATTTGTTCCACTGTTAACGTTTCTACCAAGTTGTGGGACAGATCAAACATTGCATTAATTCACAAATCAAATAAGAGTCCTAGGACGAGGATTCTTCCCATAAATAATTTAGTAGTATTTAATTCTTATTTCCATTTTATCAATTTTTTATTTTCTTTTATGATTCTTGCTTAGAAGCTTCCTCCTATTGCAACTGAGAGTAGAACTTTTAGAGAGTCTATTTATGTGGTTGCAATTCTTTCTTTTCACTGGAGTTGATGATTATGTGCAATGCAATTCTTCTCTTAGGTGTGATGCTTGAGAAACGTTAGGTCCGATGCTTAGGAAGCTTTCAGCGTTAAGCCTAAAACTTTATTCTTTGTTGCGGTACTCGTCGTTGTACATCAAAAGCTCTCTTAAATGAAAATTAGTTCTACAACTCCTATTTGGGGTAAACTAAAGTTATTCATCTAAAGAGAATGAGTTCCAGATTAAAAACTTAAATGATATTCAGCCAAAAGCATAGGAAAAACACCACCCACAAGTCAGATTGCCTATGTGGTTAGTACAATGTCTATCTATCAGATCCTTACAACAAAATAATGCAGAGGATATGTGGAGGGGTAATTCATATTAAAACAACAATTAATTGCATGAGGCACAGACATCAGAAATGAGTAAAGTGCAGCACGAGAATGAAGTTGCTATCCATAAAAAGTCAAACTAACTTAATCAATAGGATGAAAGCTAAAGTAAGTACTTCAAATTTCAAAAGCTCTGCAATGTGGGAAGAAGTCCAGTGAATGTTGTTTCTTGAAGCTATTCATTGGTATTATATGTTTCCCTTAAGCTTTCAGTTATACTACACAGAATAGAGATATCATTCCAAAACAGAGCAACCTTTTGAAACGAGAAGGCTAAGTTTTGGAGTCTAGCCAAGGAAAAAATTTTAAAATAAAAAATAAAAAATAATGGCACCTCCCACAATTTTCATTTACAAAATGCAGCAAACAGAGTAAAAGAACTTCAAGCAAGCTCTTACAAAATTCAAGGTATCAATATTCTTTTTCAGTAGCAGAACTCCATCAAATCCCAGGTAAGCTGAAAAATTTACAAAGCCTCCCAACTTCTATGTTTATGTACATGTATCAACTTCAACAATAGCAACCTGGAAATGCAGGTGAAAGCTGCAGATTTGCATAATTCTAACGGGTAATCACCTCAAGCACACGTTCTTGAGCCTGACGCCCATAAACTTTAGCCTTTCCTCTATGTGCACCTTCCCCTGTCTGACCTATGCAAAATGTGCCAGTAAATACTTCTGAATGAAACATAGATCAGTAAATGTTACACCAGAAAATGAATCTTGATAAAAAGAGATGAAACTTCGATGTATGCCTTTCTGAAAATGCTTCCCCCGCTGCCCCCAGTTGAGCTTTTACTCAGTTTCAATCTGGTAAGACATCAATAAAAAATTAAGGACCGATCGAGCAATAGAATTGAGGTTAGCACTGCTCACATTTTAGAAAACTCACATGCTTTTGGGCCGATACTATGTGCATATGTATGTACAGACCATCACAGGGCAATGTAACCATAGTGCAATCATGGGAAATCCGATCCTAACTCATTCTAACAACTGAGGAACTGCTGTTCACTTAACTTAATCCCATCAAACTGGACTACTTAAACAAACGGAAGAAAGAAGACTCACAAGCAAAAGGGGACTCATAATGCCGGAGTACCCATCAAGAACACGTCCGAACGATCAAGAACAAGCAAAGTAAAACATGAAAAGAAAAGAAAAAGGGAGATTATGAATAATCACCCCATTACAGCAACGTGGGAAGCTCCAACCCCCGAGCAAGAAGACGAAGCCAGAGGAGCGAACTTGGTAGCAAAAGCAGAGTCGGAGTCGCAGGGAGGCGGGCGGTGCACTTTCAGCAGCTGCCGCGAATAAAGAAAAGTACCCATGAACGGAAAGAGCGAGCGAGGACCGAATCCCACTGGGGGGTCTCGAGAAAAAAGGAAAGAAAGGAGGGAAGTGGAACGAAAAAGGCGATCTTTAATCTTTTTATGAGGCTAAAGCGAGGAAGCAGAGAGAACTGCGAAGTGGGGCAGTCTGCCTTTCGTCTTGGGGGGAGTCTTTCTGAAGTCTCATTTCTTTGAATTGGGATTCGAGAGACGCTTCGAAGTCCGAAGCTTTCTGCTTCGACGTTGTCTGCCACGTGAACGGTGAGACACGTTTGCCTTTCTAGCCTTTCGATCTTTCTCGGATATCGCATGAATGGAATCTATCCAATCTGATATTTATTGTCATCGCATGCATCGTTCCGCCTTCCGCGACGAGAGAAAAAATCCACGCAAAGGTCTCTCTCCTTTTTCCTCTTTAATTTTTTGGCCTTCTTCTTCTGTCGTCGAGTGCTGACGCGACCTTTCGCGCCGATCGAGCGCGTACCGAGCAGCGCCTCGTCGGTGGCGGCACGCGTGGCAACCTGTGAACGTACAGATCGACGGCGAGGGGGGAGGAATTGCCCGACCTCTATAGCCACTCCGAGAATGCGGGAATTTAATCATTTTTATCCGCCGAGTCAATCATCGAATGAACTATGTTCCACTCATCGGAGGTGGTCTACTATTCAGTGCCGCCGATCTCTAGGGGGTGACAACGAGGTGACGGCTGCCACCCCTCTATGAGCATGGTGGCAAAAGGGGCGGGAGAGGGTTCCGACCCTCATCGAATTCATGGAAGGGTATATCCTTCCTCTATCTCTAATTCAGGTGATCGATCAACATAAGATATTTTTTTCTTGTAAAATAAGATGAGATGGTGATGCCATCAGCAAAGTCGTATGTTATTAGTGATAGCTCGATCGCTCTTCTCTTTGTCACTCTCAATAAGATTTGGGCTCCATTTTACTTGATCTCGTGTGAGTCAATTGGTACAATCCACGCCTTGATGAGATAGTGAGTGGCTACAGGTCCAATAATTCATCTTTAATGGAAAAGAACCATAATTTGAGATGAAGTTTAATCAAAATTCGAGGGCTAAATTGAACATGGGCCCGCGGTTCCTTTGTTCTTTTTTCTATCTTTGTGTTTCCTCTTCTGTGACTTTTTGCTAGTTGAGAAATGATTGGCTGCGTTGCATTCTGGTATCAGCGTTTGGCAGGGGTCAGACATGAGGAGAACTATAACATTGGAGTGACAATATGGAGGAAGAGTGCTAGTATTCCATGACCAAAATTAGAGAGAGATAGTGCTCCTCGGGTCGTAGCTAATCTAACAGTATCTGCTGCCATTTAGTGGGAAGCACGCTTGGGTGATTATGGCATTCGAGGAGGAAGAATGTTGAGTTTGTGGGAGTTTTCGAAATAGATTTAAGTGGTTTTTTTTTTGTCAAATTGATTGAGTAATTAAATGCTTCGTTTAGATGTATCCAATTACATGTTTAAATCAGACCAAATGTCTCCCATTCGCATTAACTTTGGGGGTCATTCATTATTATCAATGTGGATGGAGTCCTATTCAATACTAATGAATAAGGGGCTTTACGTGTATACGTGAAAACTGGTCAATAAAAAATGTTCAATTTTATGGTATCAATTTTGAAAATTATAAAGAAGAGTGTAGGTTCTTAAGTGGACCTTGAATATCAGATAGATTTTATATTTTACCACCTCAACTGAAAAGCTTGAGCCTCTTCCGCATTAAGAATTGCCTTACAGTTAAAGGTGTATGGTGATACAATTTTTTTTTTTTTTTTTTTGTTTCTTCTCATCTCGTATAACTTAAAATAATTATTCTTATTTGATGTGGAAAATGTTTAAACCTTTCAAAACACACCATATTTACTTAAAGTCATTGTATTTTTCAAAGAAAAAAGACCATCAAAAACTCTAAATTTTGCCCAAAATGACAAATTTACTCCAAACTTTTTTTTCGTGACATAAAAAACTCCCCAACTTTGTAAACTATGACACATGTACCCTATCAAGAGCATTTTCGTCTTATTTTTTTTGTTTTTCCTTTTTCCCTTCTTTTTTCTTTTTTTCTTCTTCTTCTCTTTCCCTTCGCCGGCCATGGCGGAGCCGGCGAAGGGAAGCCAGCGTTTGGTGAGGATTGCCCTCGCCGGTGTCGGGCGAGGGTCGCCCTCGCCTAGGCTGGCTAGGGCCGCCCTCACCAGCGTCGAGCGAGGGCGGTCCTCGATTGAGTCGGGTAAGAGCCTCCCTCACCAAATCTGACATCTTATTGAAAGAATATTAAGGTTCTTCTAGAAATGCTTATCTGTGGTTATGAGCCAGATGCGGAACCCTTTCTACCAATGATGCTTCGAACATTCTGTGCATCGAAGTTGCTTGACTTGCGTACCAAAGCAAGGATCTTTGTGCCAAATGGAAGATCAATGATGGGATGTTTGGATGAAACGAGGACTTTGGAATGTGGTCAGGTGTTTGTACAACTCTCTAGGGTCGGAAATTTGCAGTTTGGAAGCAATACCATGCTAAAGTCGAGCAGAAGTGCGTCACCGCTCGACACCTTTATCTTTCAGGGAGAGTTGGTGGTTGCGAAAAACCCTTGCTTGCATCCTCCAGATGTCGGTGTCTTAAAGGCTGTTGATGTTCCATCTCTGCACCATATGGTTGATTGCATTGTTTTTCCTCATGAAGGAAAGAGGTAAATTTTTTCCTTTTACTGCTGCCTGCTGGTACTCATTTTTTTACTATGTCAGTTCTTCTCATTCCTGAGTTGAATGTCTTATAGTTGTCATCTTTGGCATTGACATTCCATGCTTTTTGGCTCTTTAAATATATATGTAGTCCTAAAATACAATATGTAGCACGGGATAAGCTATGTTCCGATACTTCTGAATGGAGAGTTTCTATGTGCAACCATTAGTCATCTATCAAGGAAACCAGTAGATGCACAAGTGTCGAACATCACTAGATCCCCTTGTAGTTTATGAAGGAATGAGATACATGAAAGCTAGATCATATGGATGGCACTGCTTAATTCAATTTATTGGGGAACTTAGTTGGCAATGTTTGTTACAAAGCAGATATCTGAGCATCTACTCTGTTTTATTAGCATAGTGTAATTCTTGTTGCTCAGCATGTGAACCTTCTAGTTCTTTGACTTGTTAAAGAATGTGTCCTGTTCCGTTGGGTGTCTCTTCAAACTTTAATTGCAAAGTCTTTCTCATTTGACATTTCCATATTAGTTTCATGAGGAATTTCATTTGTTAGCATCTGCTGCTAATACATACCTTCTTAGTGGACAACTGATAAACTCATGCTAACCCAACTTAATGTTTTACCATCCAGGAAGTCGTGGAGTACTTTGCAGATTACATGGTCGACGATAGTTTGGGAGTTATTGCAAACTCTCACACAGCGTTTGCAGATAAGGAGCCGAGGAAGGCGTGCAGCAAATCATGTACTGAGCTTGCAGAGTTATATTTTCCATAGCAGTTGACTTCCCGAAGACTGGTGTTCCTGCCAAAATTCCGTGTCATCTGCGAGTTAGAGAATACCCAGACTTCATGGAAAAGTCTGATAAGTCCACCTATGAGTCTCAGCATGTGATTGGGAAGCTTTACAGAGAGGTCAAGGGGATTGCACCACACACTAATTCTATAAATTCCTTCACGAGGGAAGTTGCTCTGAGCTCACGATTGTAGAATGGAAATAGGAGGCTTTGAGGACTACGTCATGGAAGCCTTTCAGTACAAACTTGAGTATGATTGCAAATTGAGGAGGTTGATGCATTATTATGACATCAAAACCGAGGCCGAAATGCTGAGTGGCAATATCCTGACAAAGTCGAAATATTTTGATAAAAGAAGAGACCTGGAAGGTATAAATTCTGCTGCGATGTCCTTGAGAAAGGAAGCCGGGTCATGGTTCGATGATACAGAGTCAGGATCAGCTTCTGGTGGTGTTAATATTTATGCAAAGGCATCAGCTTGGTTCATGTGACCTACCACCCTAATTTCTGGGGCCGCTATAAGGAGGCTCATGAAGATCATTTCTTAAGTTTTCTGTGGTGTGTTTATGACAAGCTACTTCGTCAATGATCTTGCTTCCGAAGTGTTTGCTGATGATCCCCTCCAAGCCCGCTCTTAGGTGTATCACAATATCCTATGCATGGACTCCACCTTCATACCTCGTTTGGGTGTTGAGCAGCTCCATCTTCTCTATGTGAAAGCCATCGTCCATTTTGACTAGCCATGCAATCACCGCCGGAGGCAGGATACAGAGGCATGTTGAAGCAATCCACTTGCTCTTCACTTATTATTCCCTGCAGTGAAAAGCTTGTCCATTTGTGGCTCTTCGTCAGTTGAATGAAGTTAAAAGTTCATGCAGTCTAATGTTGATCTCTCTGATAGATGACTATCATGGGAGAAAATTTTAGTGGCCTAACAGATAAACCGCCAAAAAAGCACATACTATATGAGGGTTCCTCTAGGCTATTTATGTTGCGACTGTGCATTATCAGTGCTTTTAGAGGGGCCTCCAGATTCATTCATCCCAAGATGTTGAAAAGAGTTAGAGTTTGATGACCCCTGTACAAGAAAATGACAAATATATTAATATTTAACTAAATAATATGCTTAGATAAATATGTCTCAAGTAATCCCACATCAATAAAAAGTAAATTGTACCTGACTCAAAATGGTTCCATGAGATCTATTATGGTACTCCAACATCTATCCAAAATAAACTACTAATAGTAAATATTACAATTATAACAAAAAGTTGAAATAATACTAATAAAATGATTCATAATAAATACCTGACTAGCGAATGGAGAAAATCCATTCAAATTACTTGGCGGCATGATATATGATGATTGCATCTACATTTAAAAAAAAAAAAAGAAGACCCCATTACCATAATGCAATTAATTGTCATAATGATGGTAACTTTTGAGAAAGTGTTTTTTACCGTTATAAAGAGGCATAGTAACTTGAAAAATATACAAACCGATTGATCACCAATTAAACTCTTTATACATGGCTATTCAATACCTGATTAGGAAATTGGCAAAATCCATTCATAATCCCCGATGGCATGATGTATGGTGGTTGCTGCATCTATACAATTTTTTTTACCAAATTAGTAAAATGTAAATAAAAATGGGAAGCTAAAAGCAACATACCTAATTATTAAAATTTACGGTAGGACCACCAATGTTGCTGGGATAAAAGATACTTTGATTAGAATTACTCACATAATTTGGAAAATGAGTTTCCTTATGTGTTGCTTGAAAAACCAACTCTACATTAGAAAGCAACAAATATGTTAATTAGCATCATGCAACATAAATGGAAAATTTAACTGATCATATTAACCAAAACAATGTTACCTCGATTGTCTATTTGCATTGGAGGTGTTCCTTTGATAGATTTTTTCTTCTTTTTTTCACTTGAACTTTTTAGTTTTCCATAACTTATTCCCTTTCCTTTCCTTCGAATGGGGTCTAATACTGAGATATCGCACAAAGAATCCTCACTATCACCATCATCACCAGCATCATCAGTCACAACTATACTTGATTCGTATGATGAAATTTGACCCTTCGCTATTTTCATATTCTCCCTCACTATCTGCATAGTGTTTACATCTTTGGCTCCCAAACTCATCAGCTTAAAAGATTCTTGCATTAACATGGAAAATCGATCAAATTTAGACGGACCAAGTGGCAAAGATTCATCATTCACAATCCCTTCTTTGGCACCCTTAGTCCATCTTTTCAAAATATAAGAAGATGGAATGCTCTTAACCACCGATATATTCTTATTCAATACATGCAATGCATGGCGACACAACCACCCTTTCGATTCAAATAATTTGCATTCACAAGAAATTGATAACTCTACAGGGTTAAATTTGACAAGGTGTTCACGTCGATTTCCCATACACCTTACGGTATATAAATATACCGATCCATCAAATGTAGTACCTGAAATATGTTCAGAGAGACATTCCAAAAATTCTTCATTAAACTTCTGAAAAATAATACGGGTATAGACTGAAGCAGCATGTATCAAAATCCCATTATATGAAACCTGCAATTTGAGCTTCCCACGAGAACTATAATCATCTTGAATTTCAGTTTCTCTCATGTACTTCAATTGCTCTTCATAATAGTGGACAAATTGTACAAGGGACGATGTCTTCTTTGAAATGTGCTGAAAGACATTATTAGTGCTCTCACTCCTTTGACTTGACGATATATCACATGAAAAAATATCACGACCAAAAGCTGAACTCCATTTATGTTTGAAGCCGTATAATCTCTGAAGCCAATTGTTGTTCTGAGTACCCCACTCCTCTTCCATTTCCATCCAAGTAGATTCAAATTCGTTTTCCGATTTGCATCTATACATAAGCCTTAAAAAATACTTATCTCTAAAACCCGGCTTATGGTAAAGCTCTGGAATGTTTTGTTTGGCATTTTTTATGATGTGCCAAGTGCATAAACGATGCTGTGTATTCGGAAACACCCTTCTAATGGCTTTTGCCACGACTTGATCTTGATCAGTGAATATTGTTTTAGGAGCCTTATTTCCCATAGACTCCAAAAACACATCAAATAACCAAATAAATGATTCCGCAGTCTCATCCAACAAAAATGCACAACCAAACAGAGTATTTTTCCAATGGTGATTAACCCCAACAAAAGGTGCACAAATCAAATTATTTCTATTAGTTCGATACGTGGAATCAAACACCAATACATCACCAAAACACTCGTAATCGAATTTGGACAAACTATCTCTCCAAAATAAATTTGTCAATCTACCATCTTGATTTACTTGTACAGCGTAGAAAAACATTGGGTTTTGCATTTGCATGCAATGGAAATGATTCAGAAGATTTTGATAATCTCCCACATCTATACCCTTATTGCTTTCTGTCTGTAAAAAATTTTGACATAAACCCAAGTTTTTACTTCCTCCTCCTGCTTCATTTGCTAAGAACTTAGGTGCCGTAGTCCCACCAATGCCTGCTTTAATCATATCAACTACAACGGTATCGGATATCATCTTTCCACATCTAATCAAATGTTTTTGATTTTCCGATACAAATGCATGATTATGCTCAGAAACATACTCTATAACCTCATAGATACCATTATCAACCTTAAATTTGATATGAGCAAGACACCCACATCTAACTTCAAGCCTCTCAAATTTCTTTTCTTGATCAGATGGTGTGACAGAATAGCCCTCACATTTGCACAAAAAAGTTCGCCGGGTTATTTCTCCTTTTCTATTTTTAACAGTATGACCCTTTCTCACTCCAAATCCTTTGTCAATTGCATAAGCCACATACTTATGATATGCTTCAAGTTCATTAGAAAAAACCATCCCGATGGCAAACTCAAAATCATTTTCCATATCACGCATTACATGTACAAGATGGGAAGTTTCATGCTGCAACCAAATGAATAATAAGTAATCAATAAGAAAAATAACATCAAAAGAAAACAAAATATATTTCACATTGTATGAGTAAAGAATTACCTCTGATTCAGCCATTCGATAACTTTACACGTGCAAATTAATTGAGGTGATGTCTTCAAAATAGAAATAATTCTTCAAGAGTTCCCTTCTAATAAAATACAAAACAAACATTTTTAAAACATAATCAATCACACTTGTACATATCAACCAATTAATTCTAGGTTACGTTCAAACCTTGAATGCAAATGTCATATCAACCAATTTTAGAATGTGATCAAAGATTTTTTTTTTTTTACACTCACTTATGCAATTCTTCTTGTAGTTTTAAAGCATGACGAAAAAAAAAAGATATTTATTTAAAAGCATTTGAAAGAACTCAAATAGTTTTGCACGACCTAAACATGTATCAATATGTAACTCTCATAAGAATGCACCTTTATGATTTATAAGAAAATTTTTAATTTGTATGAGTTGATAATTATGGTAAAGTTAACCTTGCTTCTATCTATAACAACTTGTAAAATCATAAAAAAACCAATTAATCTCCATCTCAAATGCTCATTTCTCTATCCTCACTAAGAAAAAAGCCAAATATATGTAGTCTATTGCATACATGCTGCAAAGTTATACTTACCAGCAATACCAAATGGTTGGCTATGAATCCAATATATTGAAGCTTAGGTACGGATACAACATCATCGGGCTACAATAGAAATCTGGAAAATGTAGGTAGGTGATCTTTGTCATTAATCATCGGCATATAAACAATAAAAAAAGACAATCGAGTACCGCCGCATAATACGATATAATCATCCAACAATTTTAAAGTTCTCTCTAAGGCTTATTAACCGATCATTTCTACTCATAGCAGTAACATAAACTTGGTAAATATGGATATATTACCTGCCAAAGCATATCAAGAGAAGGATCCACACAAATGCACTAAGCCAACTCAATTCCTTATAAGCAACCCAAACCTGAAAGACCATGAGATCGAAATATAAATGAGTTACATAGGGTAAAACAAGACAAATGTCTCATCCCCAAACTGTAGCCATCAAACAAGAACTCCTAATTGTGGGCATCTAAAACCAAAGATGCTACTCTCAAATCTATAGGCATGATTGCAGGCAATGGTTCCATAAGCTTATGAAGGATAAACTCTAAAGTTGATGAAACCATATGATATCGCTTCACAATCGTCCTATCCATTTCTAACAGACACAGAGTCCTTTTTATGCATGTCCTTTGTTCTATCAGATGAGTCAAAAAAATTGCATGCACCAAAGTTAGCCAACAGAAGCATTAGAGACATACAGAAAGAGCAACAACGTTGATGTAGAAGTCAATTAGCGTCGCTGTCATCCACCTGCAAATTGATAGCACCATTCAGTACATTCATAGAACAGAGACTAATATGCTTACATGTTAAAAAACTGACTCAGATGCAAATGAAAGAAGTAGGCCCCCCTCATATTTATATTAAAAAAAAAAAGAGTCCAATCCTGGCATGGGGACCTGCTTAAATTGCATGATCTGATGATTGAAGAATCAAAGTACAAAAAGAAAAGCATAAAAACCTCCATACTTAAAACGTCAATCTAATATCCCAAGGGAGAGTTTGGTTCTAGCAAGCGAAAATACTCCTATGACAATTATAATATATGGCATACGCAAGGCACAGCACACCACAAAACAAAAAGAGGAAGCAGGCAACATATTGCTAGGGTCAAAGGCACATTTTTAAATCAGTAAACTCTTCTTACTCACAACTCACTTATCTAATCCAAAACCCAACAATTATTTTCCATGAACAGTGATATTCTTCAAACAAGCATCCAAGACACGTCACTTTACTCTAGTACAGTTTGAGATGATTTATGCACCGTATATACGAGGGGAGGGGAAAAGATGGCGGCTCCTAACAACTGAATAAGTAAGAAAACTAATGCAACAAAATGTATTTAAACCAAATACTGCGGAGTCCCTAACCAGTTTTCGAGATACATGAATAGAAAAATATGCATGGGAACTATTAATAATCCACCATGACCAAGTAAAAAACAACCTATTTTAATACCTTCTCCAACATAACTCCAAATGTTAGGGAACGAAATGACAAAGACCCATTGAAGACAGAACAATTAAGTTAAGGAGTTAAAAGTTCTTTCCAGAAAGGGCTACCATTGGTGAAGATAGTGTAGAGAAGAGTCACCAGCATCAAACAACCCAAAACAATGAAAGTGATTCTAGCAATTATAACAGGAAAATGCTGCTTCTTCTGTTCTACGCCATCCCTGAAGAAAGAAATTGCTCAGATAAAAAGGTATTCCAGCAGACCCAAAATCAGTTGGAAATGATAGAATTAGCACATCAAAACTTTCCATTTGTTGTTCTCTTCAAGAAAGAGACTGCAGCTCAAAATTGAAAGCATAATTTTGGAGTGGTTGGGCACATTAGTAACCTGTTATTAAAACTGAATATGTAGAGCAACCTAAACAAGACTTAAGATTTATAGCTCCAGAGCAGAAAATTGTTCGTTTACCGTAGTCCAATGAAACCATGAGCTCATAATGTCTCCGTAAAGTACTGTATCCAGAATCCCATAAAAACAACAATGATATAATAAAATGGAGTGCAAACATACTTGCTAGAATGCTGCAGCAGAACATGGTAGATGGGATCTTGTGAAGACTCTTGAGGTGAGAGCTTGAGAAATTGCAAAAGAATGTAGAAGCACCTTGTGACACTGAGATAAGAATCACATCATAATGCACATAAATGTCAGCTGAGAAATCAATCGAAAGCATTTTTCCTGTTAAAACAACTTAAAGTGGCTTTTGTGCCACTTGCAGCTACAAAATAAGAAGCCGAAATCCCATTGAGAGAATTTAAGTCATACCTCCCTAGGCAGATAAGAGTCATACCTGCCTAGGCAGATAAGAAGCACTGTCCAAAGTAAAGCGCTAAAAAAGTTCGATTCCTTGTACCAAACCCAAGCCTGAAGACATATTAATTGTAAGCATGCACCGCAAAGTCTTCACAGAACTCCATATAAAAAAAGCTTCAACAACAAATGAAATATATCATCTTGCATTGACCGACGCAATTATTTATTCACTTCTATATTGTGACAAAATCACCACAGGGCGGACCTACAATATCTGCAGATGCTCAACAGCCAGAAAAATTGAGAAAAACAGCATCATTTGAAGGCAAGATGGCCTACAAATGGCCCAAGATACTTGCCGCAGACGCACGAACAAGTACAAGAGATAAAGCAATACCTGCTGCAGATATATCTATAAACTTAAACATTAACGTCGCATCGAATTCTACTAAGTGGAATCCAAAAAAAAAAAAAAAAAACCGAACCTTCAGACGTACGAGAGTCGCCAATGGGGTGCCTATCGGTGAGGCTTGGGAAGGCGACGGTGGGAGGCGACGGCGTCAGCGGCGTCCGCGTTCAGGAGCAGGGGGCGCTTCGCAGAGGAGAGAGAGAGAGAGCGAGCAGAGCGACCTTCGGCCAAAACGCGAGCAGGGGTTCGTCGAGGTCGCGAGAGGGAGGCGAAAGGGCGTCGGCGACGGCGTTGGCGTCAGGGGCGAAGGCGGAGGCAGAAGCGTCAGGGGCGAAGGCGGAGGCGGAGGCGGAGGCGTCGGGGGCGACGGAGGCAACCGGCGGAGGGGCGTCGGCGTCGCGCTTCGCTGGAAGAGAGGCACGACTTCGCGGCGGAGTAGAGAGAGAGAGAGCAGAGCGGAGGTCGCGAGAGGGAGGCGGAGGAGGGTCGGCAGCGTCGGCGTCGGAGTCGGGGAGGCGATGGAAGCAACCAGCGGAGGCAAAGGCGGAGGAGGGGCTGAACCTTTATTTTTTTCTCTGAACCCTCTGCGATTTTGTTCTAACTTCTCACCGACGGAACGGAGAACGGGGAGAGAGAGAGAGAGAGAGGAGAGAGAAGAGGGAGACGGTCCGCAGAGGAGAGCAGAGGAGAGACAGCGTCAGAGCCTGTGTGCAGAGAGGTGGGCCAGGTCTACAGGATAAAGAGAGCAGAGGAGAGGAGGGGAAGAGAAAATTTTTGAATCGCTGAACGTGGGACCCGATGACTTCTGTATGATTTAACATTTCGCCTATGTGGAGTGGAGTGTTTTTACCCACCATTATTGGGTCCATTGACTGTATTCACAGCCCGAAAAGTTCCTTCTTGCGGACTTATCCGCAGAACTTCAATTTTTCCTTTCACTTCTTACCGTAAGATGCCATCAATGCTGAACACCAAATCCCCTTCGTTTGTGTTTTATTTGCTTCTACATATTAATGGGGAAAGGAAATACGGCAGGGTTAAAATTACAAACCAATCCATTGTGAGAGAGAGAGAGAGAGAGAGAGATTTTGCCAGCTTCATCTCAAAATTCACATAATCACATAAGCAAAGCCAAAACCCAATCCAACTTTCCGTGTGTCCGGTACCTTCTCCAAAGCCAAAAGCAAGAGACACTTAAATTGACAGATTCCAAAACAGAAGACATAACAGCCACGTTTCAAACGTGATTGTTCAATCATGAGTATCTTATGGGACGTTTTTCCTATGGGATCCTATCTTCCTCATTCGGGTGATTGTGCAGTCTGAGGCTCGAAATTCACGAAATGATGAAATTTTTTGTCTCACAAGGGGAAAAATGCAAATTGAATCTTCCTTCCAGCTCGCAAAATATCACCAGAAGGACACTCGCGCCACCATATATATACACGCTTAAAACCAAACCATTGCTGCGACCTGCATGAACAGACACAAGATACCATCAGAGCTAAAGCTGAAAAGGTAGCCAAAAATCAATGAGGAGGAAAAATATGTTCAACTGTCGGCAGCAGCTTAGACACGAGCAATTTGCCAACAGACATTTGAGATACTCCTGATTGATGAAATTTGAAAGGGAGGATGAATTAGACGGAAGAAAGGAGATCCCATTCCAGTCCACACTAAGCAGGGGGGCACTAAGAACTTCTCTGGGAAAGAAAATTTCATTGATTTGAAAGCATTTAATGAGCCCCAAAAGTCTTTCCCAAGTACAAAGCAAGTTTCGTTTAGACACCAATACTTCCAGATCTTTTTAAAGTCAGAAAAGTAGACTGCAAACTAATATCCTCATTCTCGACAGTGAAAAGTTTGCAACTGAGATCAATTAGTAGAAGCTAAATGCATTAAATGAACTAGATTATTAACAATGAATATCTTCACCTTGCACTCTGTCAAGCTTAAAAGTAGACCGCCAGCCTCATAAAGAGCCAGAGTAACCGTAGCATGAGGGACATCAAAACCGTATCTTCTGAGAATTTGGCACGATACTCTTCATCAATGTCATCCAAGCTAGAACACAGGAGAAAGCCTATTTAATTGCAAAAGCTGCAGAGGCGGCTGAGGCCTCTGCTATTAGTGATATTGGTTGGCGAGCTTGCAAGCAAGCACCAATATCAAAGGGGTGCAACTCAGAACCATCAAAAAGGAGATTTACACCAGGAAGTATCACTTCTCTGCCATCAGCTTCATCCGGTTCAACCTTCATCGCAGTTGTTGAACCCACTTCTTCATCAGGCCTTATGGCTGCTTCATAGGCGGGGGCTAGAGCATACGATCTGGAGATTTATCCAAAATACTGACATTAGACATTGTCATATCCATCAAAGCAAAGCATGGTCACTCTTGCTTCTATGATTGCAAAAGCATACCAGCACGTGAATGGAGCAGATACAAATGTGAAATGATTCCATCCAAAAAATCATGCATTAACTTCTCTACTCTTCGTTTGTAACACTTCATGTTCCACATACAAGCACATAAGCAGCATCCTATAGAACATGTCTCTAGGTGCAAGCAATAGGTATGCTATCCACAAAGAAAAATATAGTAATAGAAAAATATACGGATTTGATTTACACCAATTTTCCTGTTTCATCAAGAGAAAATAATCTTAATATTTAATCATGTAAGGCAATCGCATTCAACTTTAAACTTGTATCCAAGCAATAAAATACAAGTGCAGAAAGCACAGGCACTGTTTAAAAAGTACCTTCCCTATCAAATTCCATCATTTCCTGATCATCCAGCATCCAACTCAGGGAAACGAACACCTGGATGTTCTACATGTAAAGGAAAATTTCTACCCACAAAGCTCTAAAAACTCATCGTCCATTCCAATCACTAGGAGCATCTTTTAAAGCAGCACAAGCCACATTCCCATTTGGCTTCTAGCTTAAGCAAACTTTTGAGGATTTTAGAACCCCTAATTTGAGGCTTTCACCATCATATCTAAGCAAACAACTCCAAGTTTACATTGCCAAAAGCAATCAGCCAATGCAATAAGCAACAACATTCTAGTGGCTAAAGATTCCTCCAGTATCATCATTAATAACCTCTCGCCCACAAGTTATTTCAAAACAGGTAGGATCTTATAATCATATGCATACGACCTCAACGAAACCATGTGGAATTTGCAGAAAATATTATACAGAGATATAATCAAATAGCATAAGATAATATACAGCCAACCACACATTACGAACAAGGATTTGATAATATCCTTTCTATCGTTACTTATCTATTAAAAAAAGTGATGTTAATGTCAATAGCATCTTAGCTTCGCCGAAAGCTCTCAATTAACTCCATAGTGAGCAGAACATGCAAATCAGAATGAGAAAAAAAAGCAGAGGAGAATTCGAAGCACATTTTGTACAAGTTCCATCTATTAATCCTGAGCAAGAGTATCTGCAAGAATAACCCATGTAACTTCCTCAAGTTCAAAATACTTATCATTTAAATGGGAGAGTTGCCAAAAGATATTTGCAGTCCTTCATAAAATAGTATTTTCCTCCCATTGGAGGGAAAGTTTACATGTGTAGGCACTTATTCTTCCTATATATTACCTACAAAGATACTGAATTCAAATTAGTAATCACTACTAACACAGATACGATAATGGCCCGATCAAATTGATTGCCACAAAATATACACAGAAGTCCTCACAGGCATCAAAGCGGGAATTTAAGCAACTCGAGGCTAGTAAGGAAGTCTAGAACACTAGAAGGCTTGATGGTTCAGCAGGCCAACTGAGGATTCCTAAATATTTGGTCCCTTGCTTTCTTAAAACAGAAACTATCAATTCTATGGGAAGTAAATAGCTATTGAGATATCACACAGATAGCATTCCGATGCCGCAAGGAAACTTATGCAGTGATAAATTATTCAAAGAGAAAAGGAATTGATGCTGGAGGCTGACAGAACATATCAAAACATGTCTTGCATGTAGAGACTGTAAAGTAAGGTTCACAAAGGCAGACCTAAGGATGCTGCCATCAAAGCTCAGGACTTCAGTGCGGCAACGTTGTCTGTTAGCAAGTTTCAATCTCTGACGCTCACTAGAGGCACCAGAAATTGGTGAAGAAGGATCCACAAGTGGATTCCACCTTCCACTAGCATAGGTTATTAGTTGTCGAGATTTCTCCTTAGATTGCTCTTTCTGATAGAGAAGTTTAGCAGCCGGACCTGTTGCTTGGTACTCTGCACAAACAGCTCGCAGCTTTTTCCTTAATCCTTGCATTGCGTCATGATGCTCAGTAAGTGAATCTGTTTGAAGAACTTGAGATGAGACTACTCTTTTACATATAAGGTTGCATAGTTTTGGACTGAAAAGTGGAATGCCAAATTCCACACTCAAAGGGACCCATTCATACTTCTCGTCATCAGGAGAAAAGTAGTCTGAGTCTCTTTCTTTAAAAAGTCTTAACAAACGGATATAACCAATCATTCCCAACTCTATCTTGTTTGCGAGAACATTCAACAAAGAGTTCAATTTTGAACTCTCTCCTGCAGATAGCCCCAATTCCTCACCAATAAAAGCAACTGAACCATCAAAGTTTCTCAATGGCAAAGGGACATCCATAGTGATGACTCTACCAGATTCATCAAGGTCACACCTACTTAATGGTTGGACCAATACAGCCGAATACTTGAGAAGTGAATTCAAGCAGTGTAAAAGTACACTTCCTTTAACTAGATTTCCCTCAAACTTGCCTCCAAGACCTCCTACAGTAGAGCCATCCCAGGACCATATGAGTGCTTTCTCACAACCAGCCAGTGGTGCAGGAAGCAAGCGTAGACACTGTCCCTTCATCAGAACGATAGATAAAGGGCCACTAGCCACAGTTGAGTACAGCACCAATTTCATCCAAGGAGTTAATGATGAATAAGAGGGAGGACCAAAATGAATTGGACCTGATGGTCCAGGAAGAACTGAAGAAAATGGAAGAGGAACCATGGATACAACAACATCATAGTCACGAAGAAACAGTCGATCCAAAGTGGCTGGTGCAAGAGAAGCCAAGCTTTCACAGCGCAGAATATCCACACGATACTTTTTTAACCTCTTTGAAGTGTTTCTTCCTGTGTCTAATGCTTCATCTGGTGTCAACTTGTCATCATTCTGGATGGTTGTCTCCAACGTAGCAACCCCGTTCTCATAATTACTGTCTTCTGATATATTGATGGATGACATATC
This sequence comes from Eucalyptus decipiens, assembly GCA_014182575.1. Lineage (NCBI taxonomy): Eukaryota > Viridiplantae > Streptophyta > Magnoliopsida > Myrtales > Myrtaceae > Eucalyptus > Eucalyptus decipiens. Next base: position 57,514,351 of record CM024614.1, on the reverse strand, counting down.
TTCTAATATACTATTGGGCTCTACAATAGGCAAATGGTCCCGAGGGGTTTCAGATTTTGTGGAATCATCCAAATTTAGCCCATTTTCAATTGTGCATGCTTGCCCTGGATTGTCATCGGAAGAGATCTCAACCACAAGAGCATTAGCCACATCCTTGCTTGGACCAATATTGTCCATCTCACTGCAAACTTCATCCAGACTGACACCTCCTGATTGCAGACACTCAAGAACACAGCGAAGGCTGAAGGCATGATTTGCAAATTCCTGCAGTTCTCCCTCAAATTTAGTACCCTCCAAAGTACTTAGATCCTTGCAGAGATCAGCTATACTAGCATGACCCAACTTTCCCGCTTCATATAGTGTCACAGCATGAGATTTCAAACCTGAGCATACAATTCAATCAAGGACACGAGTATGAGAGAATGACAAACACAAGGACAACAAAAGAATATTCAACATGAGTAAAAGACTCCAAGAATTGGCAAGTGGAATTCATAATGGACTAAAAGACAAAAGTTGACCAAATAAGTCTAAGGGTGGGGCTATTTCCAACCCATATATGACTAAAGCCACTCCATTTTCACCAAAGAGAGATTTTCCCTTAATCATTCAATTCAAAAATAAAGTGATGGTAAATTAATTCACTTTCCTTTGTTATTCTTCTTCTTCTTCTTGAATTTTCTTCTTTTTTTACTTACGAGGGGGTACAATTGGCATAATTAAGAATAGCACATGCTTTCTTTATTTCTAATTTCTAAGTGGGTATAACCATGCATACATCAAACCAAGCAATTTCCAAGAAGCTTAGTTGTTTCCACATTGTCAAGCAAATTTATGGATATTGTCAACAAAAATCCAGAAAAATTTAGACACAAGCAACTAACACAATTATAGATTATAAACTTTTATTTTTGAAGTACATATCACTCACAAAAACTCTTTCTTGTTGTTAGTTGTCTTTTATAGACGCATAATGGGATTTCCTGATGAAACAACCAAAAAAGCCCTCTTTAAAGATTTGACAAAATGAAATCACAATTACATTTCCCAATGAGAAAGAGATGAAAAATTACATCAAAGTTGTCCATAATATAAGAAAAGATTGTAAACTAATACTTAAATTCCATTCATTTTGGATTGATCATTAATGGAATATTTACAACAAAAGAAATCAAGATGCCTCAATGTGCATCACTTTTGAAAGTCATTGTTTTTGATGTATTTCTAGATGCTCATATAACTTCTAATGTTCCCTGTGTGAAAGGTTGTCATCGACGGTAGAAAATAAATCATCAAGTCTTTGATATTGTAAATAAAGACACTTAATTTTTTTAGGACTAATTGAATAACAAATTCACCATAAAAGTGAGACAAGAACGGACACATTGTGGTAAGAGCAATGATGAAGAAGATACTACTTTTTTATATTCTAAACAGCAATAAATTTAAATTTGAATGAAACCCATAATACGAAATAACTAAATTGAAGGATACTGTGCAAATATGGAAACCATCAGAGGTGATTTTGTCTCTCTAGTGCAAAAAGGAGGATTTAGTCATGTGGGGAGTGGAAATAGCCCCATTCTTTGTCTAATTGCCATTCTCTTCTCTGTGCTCCTAGAAATAAGACATTCGACTAAAAAGCTAATAATATTATATCCATGCACCCAAAAGGTACAACAATTAATAGCTAGAGTAAATTAAACGGCTTGACCAATCAAATTCATCATGTAGATTTCATGGATATAGTACACTATGAACCGCAAAAGTTCCTCTTTTTTCATTAGTGGACGTCATGGCTAATTCAATTCCAGTAAGGTTGCATATTGATACTTTCCCATGTGCAAGTCTACTTCCCAGCATAGAAAAAATCTTTAATGAACATCAGTTCAAGAAAATGCCAGCACCATGTATTCAGTAACAGTATTTCTAAGTAAATCAATGACAGTCAAGTACAAAGAGAATGTGTTTGCAAAACCAGCTTATGGTTCATAAAAAGGTCACGCGGCTATATTTTTTTTCTTAAGCCATATATTTGGGTTAACAAAACAAGCTTTGCCTCAGGTTAGCTCAACCAGAAAAAACCTACCACAAAAAATTTAACTGAGCCTCTGCTTAGTGAATGATAGATTTGGTTTGGGTAATATGATGAGTCTTGATGTGAATGCTATCCTCAACCTACTGGACTCCTAACCTTGTAATGATTTAATGGGTCAGTACTCCGTGGGGCCTCTGATGAATAATATTCTACTGATAAGGAAAGTGTTTTGCTCCTTTCAATATGCATTCGATGCAGGGAGAACAAGTAGAGAGATGGGAGGAATTGTGCACTCAGCTGGACACTTTAAACTTCTCTAGAAACATGGCCCCTGCTTTTGCATAAGCTCATCAGGCTTTTATTGGCAAGCAACTTCTTTTTGGCCTCGCAACGAACTAGTATTTGAAAGTCAGTATTTTGAAATTGGTGCTATTAGAATTTGATTAAAAGAGGAAACTTATATACAAGAAATATATGCTGTGTATCTCATGAACCTAAGAGAGAATCTGGGCAATTGCTACCATGTTATTTACATATGAAGCACAAAAGAGGGTGTCTGGGCAATTGCTACCACATCGTCATTCACATTAAAGCACAGGTCCAGAACCACCCAAACCAAACTTTTAGCCCTTTACCTGTTTCTACTTTTTTCTAGCTTTCAGGCCATAGTTAACACAGGGAAAGCTAGTGTTTCGATTTGTTTCCACCACCAAAATCACTCTAACATGTCATTTCAACCTCTTTAACTGACTGCTCCTTAAACATCAATTTTGGAGCTAAACGTGAATCAAGAGTACAAAGCAAAGAAATTTTACGTTCCTAGAAGATGGAAATTTTTAAGAATTAGAAGTTCAAAGATACCTGGTGAAACGGACCCCATCATGAGGTAAGAGGTGATGTTGGCATCAACCACAAAAGCCACACGAACATGGCCACTAGCCAGCCTATTGTTTTCTGACCCTGAGACATCACCATGTTGAGCAGCATCACTGTCTCCAAACATGTTTTCTGGGCCAATATTAGCATGAGAATCATCTTCTTCACTCAATATGTTTCTTGGAGTTCCTGGAACGCTTGCCTCCTGAAGAACAGAGGCTGGATCAATCACTTTTATTGCCCATCCCAATCGACAAGCAAAAGAAGCAGCAGCCTGAAGCTGGGAAAGGTCAGCCTGTAACGTTGTGGCCAGTTCAGCAACTGTGGCATTCTCACTTGAGACCACGAAAACAGCGTAAAGCAACCTAGCAGACATCAAGATGAGATCTCATTAAAACTATTAAATCAATAATTCAAGAAGGAACAAAGCCAAGAACTGCCAGCTTACTCCTCAATAGGGTCCTCGTACGACTGCTCCCTGTTGGAAACAAACCCTTCAAGCCTGGCAACTGGCATGCTCATATGTTAACAACTTAAGGCACAGACATGATAAACAAACAGGCAACTTGAAGAGCAACAAAGAGCAATAAAGCCTCCAAGGGAGTCACATTATAAGAGGTTATAAAAATCACTGAGTTAGAAGCTTTAGGAAAATGTGTGAAGTCTATGCATGCCTTCCCAGGAAAGGTAAAACACAGGGATCTTTAGATAATTGCGGTTCAATGATCCAGTATGGCAATAAATCATGGAATCAATTCTCTTAAGATATGATGGATAGACTGGCATTGAACACTGAAAGGAGAATAAAATGCAAATTACCTTTGAAACGGTCATCAGGGTAAACTGGGGCATCAAAGTAAACTAGTCCCCGCCTGTATAGACCCTTTATAATGTCAGGATCAAACAAAATATATGCATTTGCTTCTTCCTTGCAGATTTTATCGATCGTTGCCGCTTCTTCTTCTGAGAGTTTCTGAAGGGAAGTGTGTCCACAATTCAATCAGCTCATGAGCAAGATATGGACTAAAAATAAATACAGGAACCGCAGCATGCACATTCAGGCTAAGTAAGCAGAATATGCGTCCAATCCAAAGCAAAAACCATCTTCAACCACTCTCATACTGAACAAACGAAAAAAGGAAGGATTACAAGATTTCACACCTTAAATTCCTCAAGGGTGAAGTTTACTAAACAAACTCCCCACCACGGTTCAATGGTAAAATCCACAGGTTGTGTAGGCAACATTTCTTTTGCAATGGCCTTGTTCAGCTTCCACATAATTTTCTGGAAAGTTCAAAACAGACATGTAATAACTAGAATTTCCACTCAAATTCATCGTCAGAATATGTTGGTGCAACTTAGCGATAGCCAAAGAGATGAGTTTTGAGAAAATCAGTGACTCTAAGGCCCCTTCAAAACAGCATAAAAGAAGCCATCAGCAGCTAGAGAACATAAGTTTTCCTGTGATCCAATTTATGCAGTAGTCCTTAAACAAATGAGACCTAGATATTGAATAAGTGTCACATAAATGTAGCATACGCAATTGGGTCCCTAATCTGAGCAGATGGTCAGGATTGAATTACACTGTACTACAGAAAGCTAATGCCAATACAAAGTAAGACTTGTGTAAAGTGAGATCTAACAATGCATAAAATTTGTCCATAAAGAGGAAGAAAACATGTGACCTTATACTGAGACAAAAAGAAGTAAACAACAAAGAAAACACACGATGTCATTATTTTCAAAGAGTGAGCAAAAATCTATACCATGAATTACAAATTTTGGAAAATCATATGTGAGTATACTTATCTAATTCAAAGTTTCAGGTCATTCACTCCAATATTGTAAAAGGGCAGATTCCCAATTCTTTAAAAGGTCGGAATCCCAATAAGTTTCACTACCTTACATGCTTCAAGCTGAAATAGTAAAATCATACATACATCATGGCCATACTTTTAACTCTTATAACATGGTGAGGCCAAACATGAGGAAGAATATTGTGGAAATAGGTCTCCAAGTATTTTCATATATTTTATTCCAACCAAGTACTCTAAAGAAATTAGACATGCAATCCGGTACCTTGGATCTGCACTTGTTCATAATATCTATGAATTCATTTCTCCCTATTCCTGTTAGTCGCAAGGCATCCGCAGCGCTAAAATTTGGAATGCTGTCATAAGGTTGCTCTACAATTAAAATGAAAAAATAAAACATGTGTCAGTTCTGCATGTTTAGATAATCATATAATCTTTTAGGAAAAACCAAATCATAAGATCATATCCATTACACTATCTGGTGGAGCAACAGCAACAACCCCTATCAGACAAATCCTCAGTCAATTACTGCTTTCGTGATCTTTTTATCACCAACCACAGAATTAGACATGACACCTGGCAGTTGTAAGTTCAAGGACATCCAATAGACATCATAGGCCTCAGCTTCTTAACCATAAAACTATACTTGCACAGAAAAAGTTTCAACTCCACATTCTTTGCTCCTCACTTCAGAATCTCAAAAGGTAAATAGAAAATTACCATTCTTCATGACCTCAAATAACATGTCACAGTAATATCTGAAAGGTGATATCCTCATGACACGGCAAACATACTCTGCCAGATGGTAGGGAAACAGCTGCAAAGTATAAATTAACCAGGTAAATGGTGTTACTGCTGACTGTAAGTTAAAAAAAGTGTATCGCCACAAAAGTGTCTCCAAGTCAAAAATGCGGTGTATCGATACTGTTCAAAAAGGTCCAATGTCAAATGCAAGGAAACCTCGCCAATTAGAAAAGATTGTCATAATCAACGTCACTAGCTGACACATTATTGCTACGGTGAAAGGAGAAAATAGTTATACATGCCAAGATACTTATAGTCATGTAAACTCCAAATCCATACCTAACGACATTTCTTTTAACCAATTTATGAAGCAAGAACATCCGATACCAGACCAGCTCACAGTTCCTTTTAAGACCAAATAACAAGACCATGATATCTAAATTAAAGAGATCCATAGAAATCCATAATGATACTCACTGCTAAGTTCCTTCGCAGGTACCGCATCATGTCTTCATAATACTCGCTTTCTTTGCAAACTTTACGAGCAAAGCAGGTATTCCACTGTAGCCTTTTCTTTATGCAATGTTCGATTATCCTACAAGAGCAAGAACATAGCAAAATGCGTGAATATGCTGGAAGGTTTATGTAAGCAACACACAAACTTCAAATCATCGAGAAGGGATCAGACAATTGGAAGGGGAAGCGTTATTATCGCGAAACCAAACATTGATCAAATTGTTGCTCTTTCATAAAACCCTTTACAGTGGTTCAATCTGCTTCATTCACAAAAACCAATTTTTTTTTAGCAGCTTCATGTGCCCTTAGCCATTATGATCAGATCCCTCCAAAAAGGATTAGAATGAATCAAGAAAGACGGGAAAAAGAACTTTATTTTATCGACACTGACCTGCGGTGCCATTCTTCTTTGGAAGAAAGAGTGGCTTGGAGCCGCTTAGGGAGGCTTTCCCAGGGGCACTCCTCCTTGATCGCTTTCAGGATCAACTGCTCCTCGACGGTAGCGGGAGCTCGCTGCATCGTCACCACTTCCTGGGAAAATCAATCACAGAACCGTTCAAGAAGGTAACCTCAATCCACCGAACGCAGCAAATCGCGAACGAATCCGGGCAAAAAGAAACGGCGGCCGCATCTAGACGGCGTCGCTTTTCGGACGGAAGCCAGAAACGCGAGCTCGCAATGCGCTAATGCAGCCGACATGCATCATCGCCGCAGGTTCATATGCTCAACCGGCGAGGATTGCTGGCGCAATTACCTGATCGGTGATGATGACGATCGACTACGGAGGAGCGGCCGCTCGAATGCGGGAAGAAACCCCGGAGACAGCGACGGAACTGGGAGTCCGCCGGAGAGCCGCCGCGTCCGGCCGGATCGAGGGAGGTTCGGGCGTTTGAAATCGTCGGACCGACTGCGGGAGATTTGAGATCTGGAGTGGAGGACGAGACGAAGAAGGAAGAGCTCGACGGAATTGTGAATTCAGTGCATGATCTCCTGCTCGTCGTGACAAAGCTTGCTAAGTTTCCGTACCTGTACGATCGTGGGATTAATTCGGTTCGAGCAAGCCCGTTAGCCCGACCCGACCCGACCCGTGTTCAGGCCCTGCGCAAAAAATTGGGTGAGAAGTTGAAGCCCCATTGGCTTGCCTCGTCCGACACTAGAATTTTGCAGAACCTTGAGGTGCTTCACGATGGAAATTGAGACAAGAAAGAGGCTCAAAGTTACTTCGACTTTGCAATTTGACCTTTGCCATGACCTTTAGAGTTTTCTTTCTTTTCTCTTTTTTGCTCCCACCTATTGAGAGAAATCCAAATGTGATGCCTTAGGTTTTTACATAACTTTAATTTTATTATAAAGTAAGCATTAATTTTTAAGATGAAAAAATTCGAAGTGTCATGATTATTGTATGACGCTCATTTGAGTATTATTACCTTTTTTCCATTCATTTGAGTGCTCCATCAATATAAAATTATTCACCTGAATGTCTATTTTGGCAATTTATCTTACATTATTTTTTAAATTATATTTTGAATCGGACGCGGTTTTTTTTTTTAGGAAAATGAAGTCTTACGTGATAAATTGTTCAGCCGCTGCTTCTCCGTCGTCCATTGTCGTTCTCTTCTTGGTCCCTGCGCTTGCTCTTGGAGCCCAAGATCCATTGGTGGAGGAAAATAAAGAATTGGTGATGGGACTTTTGTGAGTATGAGATAGTCTTTTTTTGAGTTGGAATTATTCACAAACGAATGGCGCTAACCCTTTCCTTCTCCTGCGCATGCTTTAAGAACCCCAATTTTGATTTTGACAAAATTTTGCCCCAGTTTCAATGTTAGAGTTCTTCACCAACTTTTTCAACTTTGACAGAATTCTGCCCCGAATCTTTAGATTAGATCAGGATACTTTAATAGATCTGTAAATGGCATTGTTTAAATTCTCACTTGCTATTTCATCTTTCTAGCTAGTAATGTCAAATATTCTTTAAATTAAGATCATGTGTATTCTCTAGCAAAGCAAATCGTCCATGATACTCAAGTTTGCATTTTTTTTAAAGATCTTTAAGTTTTTATAGAGCAAAAGCAGATGCTTCACCTAATCAATCACTTTAGGTATTTACTTTGAACTCGAAAATTATAATCTAAAGATGGTTCAACCACTAATACATATGAAACTATTGAAGGTCAATTTGTTTCAAACAAAAATTATCTTTGTTGTAGCTGCATTTTGTCTGCCTCTCTAACACTTCAGTATTATTTTTACACACATGAATCATCGGATGCTTTAAAGGAAAAAAAATAGAAAACTATAGCAAAGAGAAGGCCTCGGAGATCTTATAATAAGAAAATGGAATATGGAGCAAGCACATGAATTTTCATAATTTGTTTTATATAGAACTAGAAAAATATATTTCCCTACTTTTATACATCATTTTCTCTAGATAATTTTATGTATATCTTCTTTAAAAGAGATGGATATGCTTTATTTTCCAGATATTGTTTTTGAAGTGCCTCAAAATGCTAAAACTTCTAAATAGTACAATCAATCCCTAATACACGTTATAATTATGGCTTTTTCATTAAATACTTCTGATGAGGAAAAATCTAACAGTCCTTTTCATTTGTAATCGCACAGCACAAACGCAAAGGCCGACCTCTCAAAGGCTCATGGAACACTTTTTTAAGGTCATGTGAACCGATTAAATATCAATTATGAATGTGGCTGGGACTCAAAGAAAATTACATGAATGATCTTCAGTTGCCAAATCGACCCAACCAATAGCGTCAGCCCTAAGGTTGTACATGGTTTATTTCGATTGTTCCACTCTCCTATTGGCCTTCAGAGTTGACTTTGGTATTTATATTCGTACCAAGACAGCGTCGTCTCGGGCCAGTAAATAGAGGAAGAAGTCCCAAATCATGCCATCAATAAACATTTCAATTCGGCCCTTCAAAAGTCGGATTGATTATGCTCTGGTCAAATTCTCTTATCTTGATGTTCGACAGAAGAATTGGATGCATATCCAGTGAAACCCTTTTCGTCTAAGGCCCCTTCCAATAGAAGATGGAGTAATTTTAAATTCCTACAAATCATGTGACAGATCACAGAATATTCTCATTTCTCGGTTGCCCCTGACAAGCACACCTCGTGCATGGACTTTCTTTCGGTTCAAGTCTACAAGTTATAAATAAACAAATAGATAAATGAACGAAATGGTCTGTGAATAAACAAAAGCGATTCAAGTTAACGCGGTTTTGATGGACCTGGTCCTGGTCCTCAGAGTTGGGGTCCCAAGCTCGGCCATGATGGTTCCAGGCCTGCGCACCGGGACCCGAGCTTGGCCTTTGTAGATTTAGGTCGAGTTGCTAGGGAGTCAGGCACAAGTGTTGAGTTCCAAGTTTCGATTTTGGTGGACCCATGATCAGTGCAAGTGCTCATGCTCAGGACTAGGGGATCTAGGCTTGAGACCCCGGTGTTCGTGTCGGGTTCTTTGGTTACGCATAGCTTAAGTCATCAACACCCAAATAATATATGTCTATTTGAAAAAATCACATGAGATTTTGCTTACCAAATAACAAAAGAGATTTTGCTTACCAAATAACAAAAGGTATTTTTCAATTCATTTTCAAGTCTTAACACTATATAATAGTCACATTTTCCTAGAGAAATTATTTCATGAGTAACATTTTCAAGAAATGTCACATTTTTTTGTAAAATAAATGGAGCTGTAATTTTACATCTATTGAATAATACAAATAGTTTGCAATGAGGAACGACTATCATCGTGATAAGTTGAAGTTTTTATAGGGCAAAAGTATATGCTTCACCTAGTTAATCACTTCAAGTCTTTATTCTGAAGTTGAAAAATCTATTATAAAGACGGTTGAACCACTAATACATCTATTATAGTTGCATTTTATCCACCACTCTCTAACACTTCAAAGAATTATTTTAAAATAAGTGTACTAAAAGTTCTAAAACTTTTCAAGAAACATCATAACTTTTATAAAAAATACATATATATATATATATATATAATTAAGTCATAAAATTTGTCAAAATAATGTCATTTTAGCCTTATGTTTCATTTTTAGTCACGTGATAGAGTAAAAATAATTTAAAAAGTCACATTTGCATTTTTCATTAGTTAAATTAGACGGAGTTAATAGAAAAACCCAATTGCATTAATTTGACAAGTTTTAAAACTTAATTATACTTTTTTATAAGTTTTAGAACTCAATTACCCTTTCATGACTAATTTTAGGATTTTTAGTGCACTTATCTTTATTATTTTCACGCATTTGAATCATAGGCTGCTTCAAAGGGGAAAAATTAGAAGACTATAGCAAAGAAGAAGGCCTCGGAGATATTATAATTGTTGAAAGATTTCCAGAATTTTGCATGAATAAAAAAAATATTATGGAGCAAGCACTTGAGTTTCGAAGCATCCTTCATAAGTTGATCTATATTGAACTGGAAAAGAGATATTTCCTTGCTTTCGTAGATCATTTCTTTAGATATTTTTATGCATGTCTTCTTAAAAAGAGATGCATATGCTAGATTTTCAGGAATTTATATTTGAAATATGATAAAATATTAAAGCTTCTAAATGGTACGATTAATTTTAATACTCATTACAAATCATGGCTTTTTCCTTAGATCCTTCTTTTTTTTTTTTTTTTTTTTTGGGAGGTGAGAAATCCAACACGGCCCTTTTCAATTATAATCGGGGCACAAGCGCAAAGCTTAGCTTCTTGAAGGCCCATCAAACACCTTTTAAGGTTGCGTGAAACGGTTAAATACAAATTATATACGTAATTTGGACTTAGAAAAATATACATAAGCAACCTCTCATTCCTGAATTGACTCAACCAATGGTATCAATCCTAGTATTCTACATGGTTTCTTTCAATTGATCCACTCTCCCATGGGCCTTTAGAATTGACTTTGGTATTCAAATGCACGCCAAGACAAACATTTATAACATTTAAATAGTGGAAGAAATTTAAAATCACTCAAATCACATAAGTATTTTCAATCAACCTTAAAAAAAAAAAAAAAAAAAAAAACCGGATCAATTATTCTTTGATTGAACTTTCTATCTTGATGTGCAGCATCTGCAGGCATCAATCATATAAATTCTACAAGCATTTCGATTCAATTCCTTAAAAAAATCGGATCGATTATTCTCTGGTCGAATTTTCTATCTCCATACTATACATCTTCAAGCATGTCGACAAAAGGCAATGCTAAAGATAAATTGAACACTACAAAATAAAAACCGACAGAAGAATTGGATGTTTATCCAATGAAACCCTTTCTGTCCATGGTTGCTTCCTAAACAAGATGGAATGATTTTTAAATTGGTACGATCGAGGTGACAGATCACAGACACCTCGTGCAAGGACTTTCTTTCGGTTCAAGTCTATAGAATATAAATAAATAAAATAAAATAAAATAAAATAAAATAAAAAGCATTTATAAATAAACAAAAAGCGATTCCATTTGACCCGCGTGGAACGTACTTCCATAATGTCCTTTTTTAAATTAATTTTCAGGTTTGTAGTTATAATTTATAGTTAATTCACTCGTGATATTCAATTTTAGGATGTCAATACGAAAAGTAAAAGCTAAGATAACAACTAAGCTTATAATAAAAAAAGATACATTTGTTCCTCTGTTATTTATTTATATATTTCCATTGAGCGACTATTCGTGTGAAAAGAATGTGGCATAGGTTAACTCAAGAAAATGAAGAAAAAAAGGAATACTTTCGGTGGTAATGCCAAAACAACGACTTTTGCATTTTTAATTCCAGCAGCTGGATTTGTTCCATCAAATTAAGGGCCTGTGTTGGTAACGTGCCAAATAGTGCCATATTCTGATTTTTTATTTCCATAATCAGTTTGGGACGAGAATCGCGTTTAGTAAAATTTTTGTTCCCGGAAACAATTTTGGACAAGTTTTGAGAATAAAAAAATTTTTGATTCTCTGTCTAAGAATCAAAAAAAGAATAAAAATGGTGAAACCCTCTCTTTTCCCTTTTGTCATCATCCCGGTTGCCGTCCGCCATCGCCTGCCACCATCCGTCGCCGCCTGCCGCCGTCGTACGCCGCCTGCCGCCATCGTACGCCACTAGTCGTCGGTCCAGCGAGGTTGCCGGAGGCTCGCCAGGCCAGGGCAAGGTTTGGCGAGCTCATCAGAGGCAAGCCTCAACAAGCCGGCTTGGCCACCGGTGGGGCTAGGCAAGCCTCGCCCAGTGCCCGAACGAGGCTCGATCGACGAAGGTCGACCTCGCCGAGGGCCGGCGGCGACGCTCCGGTGAGCGTCGCCGGCTAGATGAAGAAGAAGAAGAATAGGAAAAAAGAAAAAAAGAAAAAAAAAAAAGAAAAAAAAAAAAAGAAAAAGAAAGTAAAAAAAATTATTTAAAATTTATTTAAAAATAAAAATAAATTAATTTGAAACATAATCAATTAATACGGTACCAAACGCAATTCTATTCCATAATAAAAAATTTTGGATAGTTACCAAACGCTCTTTTTTATTCAAAATCAGTTCCCAGGAACAGAATAAAAAATAATAATTTCTAATCAGAATCAGTTCCCAGTAACAGAATCGTTACCAAACGCACCCTAAGTAAACTACCCACTTTCGGCATTACTTGCGTGAAATACTTGAATAGTACAAAAGATATAAAAACTAATGAACAAAATTATGTGTTGGGCCGATGCGTCATTAACAGACTCTCATCAAGCAATGAATATTAATAAATTTTTCTCAAAATATTTCTCATGGCACCACATCACAAGCAAACATTTTATAAATCGATTTTTCATAACCTGTTATTCTTATCTCCATGAGTATTCAATTGACTGCACCTCCTGATATTTAAAAAATGGGTTTGTCTTATGGATCGTACCACGATAAAGGTCAATACTTATTTTATATATTTAAATGTACATATGCTAGAAAAGGAAAAAAAAAAAAATATATATATATATATATATATTTAAACATTCCAAATAAAAAATTATTATGTGTTTACTTGTAAAGCTTTTCCTTTGCACCGCCTAAATAAATAAATACAAAAATATTTTTTTCACAAGAAACACCGCCACTCTTGTGCATCATTAATAGACTCTCAGTAGGCAATGAATATTCATAAGTTTTTTTTTTCTCAAAAAGATATTTCTCATGACGACATGTCACAAACAAACATTTTGTAAACTGATTTTTCAAAATCAACCATTTTAACCTCCATGGTATTTAATGGACTACTTAACCTCGTCAAGTTAAGAAGACAAGTTTGTGTATGTACCCTACCACACGACCTGAGTCACACTCCACCCAAATAAAAAATTATATCGGATATTTATACGTACGCATGCTAGAAAAGAAAGAATATATAACGAAAATATTCCGAGTAAAAAATTATTTCCAAACAAATTACTCTCGAAAAATGCAAAAAATCCATGTGCTTACTTCTTTTTTTTTTTTTTTGACAGCATGTGCTTACTTGTAAAGCTTTTCCTTTGCACCGCCTAAATAAATAAAAAAATACAAAAATATAACTTCAAAAGACACACCGCCGCTCTCGTGCGTTTGATTTCGTCCACGGTGTCCACGGCCCATCCCGAGATTTTCCACGCCGCCCCTCCTCCGCAGAAAGAAAGTTTCATGCTCCCCATTCTACACTTCACCGTCTTTTTCCCCCCGTGACCCCATCTCAGCCGTCCGATTCCGCCTCGCCGGGCCCCGCCCCAGGACCTGGACCCAATCGTGGCCGCACGTTTAGTCCACGGCCAACTTTTCAAACCTCCCTCTCCCTCCTCCCTTTGGAACCCGTCAAAAAGGCAAATTTCGGAGAAGCGCCAAAGAAGCTCGCATGAACTATCATGGAAGTAGCCCCGCGACCGCGAACGACAACCACCAACCTCCCCACCCCTTTATATCGCGGCACGCCGACTGGAAAAGAGGGTCTTAAGGCAATGGGCGGAGAAGGGAATGTGAAGATGGCGAACGCTAAAGCATCCAGATCCGCCGCCGCCTGGCGGTGCAGGAAGCACCCGAAGCACCGGCAGTCGGCCGGCGTGTGCTCGCTCTGCCTCAGCAAGCGGCTCTCCCAGCTCTCCAGCAGCAGTTACCTACGCGGCTCGACCAGCGCGAACAGAAGGCACTACTCCTGCTCCTCCTCGCCCTCGTCGTCCACCTCCCTGTCGTCCTATCCCTCCTCTTCCGAGGAGTCGTCCTCGTGCGCGAGCCCGATCCACCGCCACGGCCGGTTCGCCCACGAGGCGAGGTCCGGGCCGGTGTCGATGTTCTTCGGGGGAAGGGACGGGCTGAAGAAGAGCCGGTCCGTCGCCTGCGCGGCGCCGCCGCAGCCGAAGACGAGGGCGGGCGGGGAGAAGAGCAAAGGCGGGTTTTGGTCCAAGCTAATTCCGGCCAGGAGGAAGAAAAATGGAGCGGAAGGTGGCGAGTTGACGAGCTTGAAGCACTCCTCGACGCTGAGGGAGAGGGTGGCCGTGTAATATTTTCGGTTCATCGATCGGTGCATGGAGCCTTGTCGTGATTTTTTTTTTTCCTCTTTCATTTTTTCTTCTTAGAAATTGATTAAATTTGTAGATCAACACGAGTAAAAAAAGGAGAGATGGTTATACCAAAGGGGGGAAAACCAATTGCCCAAGGTTTTCCACTGCTGATTGTAAATTAATTACGTTGTATTGTTGCTGCTTAATAGGAAGGAATTTAATTAGCAGAAGGGCTTTGCCAAATTGCTTTGTGCTGGTTAAATTCGTTCTGGTGATTTTTTCTGGGTTCTGGTTTTGTCAGTTTTGTTTGTTAATTAAGGAAGAAGATGTTTGATACGGGGATTCAAGGGATTTGATCAATCTGATTGAGCATTTGCTTTCCCTGTAATTATGGGAAAACTATTGTCAAATCTATCATAATTTTTTTAAGAAAATTGCAATCGACTAAGATCGATAATATCGTTCGATTCTCTTTACTCTTTGATTGCCATGATAATCTTACCGTGTGAACTATCAATAATTACATTTTATTAGATAGTAAATTTCCCTTAAAAATATCGTACATTAAATCATTTTGGTTCAGAAACGATCAAATCGCTCATATTTCATCAATCGTCTAAGATCTGTTTATTTCAAATTAGTATAGCGTGAAATGTACATTTAGATAACAGCCGACCAAGGCGAGGCTAGTGAGGGTTGCCGCCGCTCAGCCTCTTGCTGCTTACCATAACTTTTCCTCAAATACATGCCACCATCCATGAAGATTTCATGCTGTATAGGTCGCTTGAGCTCCCTTGAGCTTAGGTATTGCAAATCTCTCTTATCTCCCCCAAATTTCATCTCCTCCAATACACGCTAAAATCTATAAGATTTCATATCGTATGTGTCACCTCAACTCCTTTTAGCCTAGGTATTGCAAATTTCTCTTATCTCTCCCAATACACACTACAATCTATAATTTCATATCATATACATCACTTTGACTTCTTTGAGCTTAGGTATTGCAAATTTCTCTTACTCCCCCAATACACGCTACAATCCATAAGATTTCATATCATATACGTCACTCTAGCTTCTTTGAGCTTAGGCATTGCCATTTTCTATCTATCCCCCTCCCCCAAAGTTAGGTTTTCGTGCTCTTTGGTAATTTTAGACCCCCGTCATATATATTGCCTTATTGACCGATAACATGAGAGTACTGTTAAGGCGTAAGCTTCAAATCACAATGCCTTCATTAAGTAGCGGTTGTTAGCAACAAAACCCATAAAAATTTGTTAATGAGGAAATGCTAGGATCTCTCAAGAGACTGCGGTAGGACGGAGAAGACATGGTTCGATGGAGAACAATATCCGACTGACGGGGACAAACCGTGGGCCGACAAGCTGGAACCAGCTCGTAGCCAAGCTGGAGACGAGACGTCCACGACCCGTCCGAGAAACTTCTCGAGGTCATTGCATTCAAAGCCTCCGAGCTGTCCTCAGTGGGTAGATAGATCCCGTTTCCATGTTTCGCGTTCTCGGTCGTGGCTCGTGCGGAGAGAAAGGAGAGAGGGAGGGAGACTTTCTGGGGCAGTCGTCAACTTGGGGGATTGCATCAGTTCGCGGCAGTTTCCTGGTGGGCTTTTCGTACTTCCCTGTGCAGTCTTCGGGGACAAATTGGATAGGAACTTGTGACGATGATGATGTGTTCAAAGGTTGCCTGAGAACCAAGTATCCGTCATCATCGGCTACCATCATCTTATGGCGAGACGTGCGCTCTTTTTAGGGAGGAGAAAAAAAAGGGTGGTGAAAAGTATTTCCTTTCCGCCGAAGGAAGATGAAAGAAGGCTAAATGGAGTGGGAGTCCTTAGTAAAGGAAAAGTCAAATATGATCTCTTCTTGCTCAGCTCATTTCGTGGAAGGTGGATAATTTTAAAAATATTTATTTGATAAGTAATAGCTTATATCACTTATAAAAAATTAACAAAAAATATATTTTCATCGTCGACGAGAATGTTTAAATATGAATTGTTTGAAAATATTTTCATTATGATCAATTTTTTTGAAAATATCTTCTAAATCATTCATTTTATAACTAAGCAAAGGCTTCAAAATCTAGGACGGAAAAAAATCGATTATTTTACTTGTGGATATGTTCTTAAATTATCTTCTCATGTATTTATTCTCATGTATAATATAAAATGTCAATTTTTTTTCGGGACATTGTTGTAGATGATATTATTTTTTGAATAAGAAGAAAACCAAATAAAGCATTTACCAAGTTATTTATGAAAAGGGCAGTCTAAAGGCTAATGTCATCAACCGGATAAATAGATACATTAAAAAATTCAAAAAAAATAAAATTGAATATTACTGGCTTCTTCGAACCTTCGATTCTATTTTTAGGTAATTGAACATTGCAGTCTAAAAGCTCCACCCCTTCGAAAGTTGCTATCAAAAGGGCCACCTTTTGTCCGATAGATCTGCCAATTTTTGCCTTTTTCTCATGCTTTTTATCCAAAGTAAAATCATGTTAGATGCGATTATAGTAGCAGTGGCCTTCACAAATAGGAAGCTTTACAAAATAAATTTAAGAATTTAACATTACTTTTTCATCTCCTTATTTAACTAAAAAAAATCAAGATAAATTTACTAATCTAGAAGATAATCGAGTAAAATCAAAGTAATTTATTCCATTTTCATACTTCTCACTTTTTTTTAATTGAATTGTAAGTTTCTATATAACTTTTATTTATTTATTTTTAGTAAAATTTCATTGTAAAATCAAGGTATTTACAGTATTTACTCCTTTTGTACATGTAAAATTAATGGGTCTTGAGGCCCAATAAAATTCAATCTATGAGCATGGACCTCAAAAGTTGCATTTCATGTGGAAAAAAACACGTATCCAAGTTCGAAAAATGCTTGGATATGTTTGGTTCAACTTCTCCGAGGACTTTGGGCATTTAAAGGCTCTTGCGACAAGCTGAGGTATATGGTGACATAATCCAATATCTTTAAGGCAAAGATAGCTAATCTAAAGTTCATTAATTCAACACAACTCCCACCTACTATTTGTAACAAAGCATTTACAGCATTTACGAAATGCTATTCATGAATTTTCTTTTCATCCAACTTTGTCCTCACTAATAAATTTGTATTCTTGTTTTGTCCTCACTCTACCCTTCATCGTCTCTCTCTTAACTAAATGCGCCCATTGTGACTCCAGATTCTGGTTGACATGAGCCTAGAGTTAAGGGTCATTGAGGGATAAGTATTACCGAGGTTCAAGGGTCGATGGCCTCGAGTCTTTTGGGCAAGTTCTGGAGGGGTGGGAGGTCACTGAGACCTGGTCGTCAAGATCACACGATCCTCCTCAACATTGTCTTGCCTGAAATTATGGGACCTTGGCGTCGCCTTGCCTAGCCTCTTCATCGATTCAATTCTTGTCGGCTCCAGTTGATTCCGTCAAGTTTGCTTCCCCAAAGCTTCGACCCTCTCCACTCTCCACGTTTATGGGAAGGTTTTGGACAAAAGCTCTCCCAAATGCACCTGGCACCGCGGAATAAATATGGGTTAGCGAACCAAAACCTCGCAAAATAAACTTGTCGGTGATGGCGACTTCCCCAATTTCGTGCTGACAGTTTTCTTGAATGTTCGAGCAAATGGGCCGTTTACCCAAAAAAGAACGGAAAACAAAGCATTGGTGGCAAGAAAGCGGTGCGATAAATCACAGCCTCCGCTCCAACCAGAAAAAGTTGAGTAAAAGGACGGAAGAGAACATGCGCAATTCAATATCTTAAAAGTAACGAGACATGCGTTTACGAGTAAGGAATCCTATTTCATCACACCAAAATGGGATTTTCCCATCATACATCATTGTTGGTATACTATTACAATCAAAAGGTTCACCGCATATCTTAATCTAATAATTGTCGAACCACTATTATGGTAACAAAACTCGAAGCACAATGATTTTTTTTTTTTCCTTTTATCATAATTCACCGGATCGTTACAAAACATCCTCATCTTTTGGATTAGAAGTTATTATATGATGCTTTCATCTCAAGCATAATAAATTGTTACGTGGGAATTATAAAAATTTTCAACCTATGATGATGTGATGAAATGGTGTTCATGCCCGTAATAATGTTTTGTAAACTTAGAGAACGTCTTGCAATGACTCTAATTAGGTATGTGAAAATTCTAAATTAACAAAAAAGTCAGATTTATATAATACACAATAAATTATCTTATCTTAAAACATATTTTAATCCTTTATTTTATATGATTAGTGGACTAAACTCACTTATATTTGTGTGTGTATATATGCGCTTATATATAAGATGAGATTATTGGATTAGAACTTAGTCAAGTTGATTAGTCTAAGTTATTGTGGGCATATTTTCGTTGCATCAGTAAAAAGCACATCAAATCTTCAATAGTCAATTTTACATTATGTGTTAATACTTGGCTAAAAATCAACAATAAATACCCACCATAATCTTAAAGAGATTACCAGATGAATAATTCTTAATTTTGCAATGTACTCCCTAAATTTTAAAATTCAATGCAGTCCTTAGACTTTAATTTAATATAAAATATTGTTCATGAACTTTTACTTTATTTAGTATAGTCTATAAACTTTTAATACATGTCTTTATTTAAACGTTTAAATCTATCTTTCAATTAATTTAAGTTCTAGTACAACGTCGAACATATTCATTCAATCATAAGAATAGATTGAATGTGTATCAAAATTCTAGGAATCGCATTAAATAAATAATTTTTGTCTTGACGTTTTAGTATAGTCTATAAACTTTTAATATATGTCTTGCAATTAATTATATCCTTTAATTAATTTAATTTTTGATACAATGTCGAACATTTTCATACAATCATAGGAATAGATTGAACGTGTATAAAAAATCTAGAGATCACATTAAATAAATTAAAAATTTAGAAACGATATTATACATTGGATTAAAGTTTAGAAACCGAGTCAAACAAATTTAGAATTCGGACACCACAATTTACAATAAGCTAAAGTTCAGTAACTGTACCTGTCATTTACGGTCTTGAATATAAGGTCAAACATATGAATTTGACTTTTAAGCCCATTCACGGATTAGAACAATATGTCATGGGTCCTCCATTGGATTAGACATCACATATGGATCAATTTGATCTTTACCAAATTCCCTAATTTGCAAAATGTCGAGTCTGCCTCAGCCTTCCACCGCGCTCGTCACTCACTCCCACAACCAATCTCTCTCTCTCTCTCTCTCTCTCTCTCAGTAGCTCCGCAGCAATGGCGAGTTAATCACCGCCCGCACCTCGAACCTCTCCACAGCTTCCCTCCCTCCGGTCTTTCTGCAAGGAAAAGGGGGGAGTTTAGGGTGTGGGCGGGGATGCAGAAGCTGAGGTGGAGGGCGCTGGTGGCGCTCCGCCGCCTGCTGACCGGCGCCATCTGCGCCATCGCCCTCCTCGCCCTCCTCTCCGTCCACCTCCGCGCCTCCCGTTTCTCCGGCCTCCCCGGGATCGCCGACCCCCGCAAGCTCCCCGCGGTAACGTCCCCGCCCGCGCGATTCTCTGTCCCTTCCGTTCGCCGCCGCTCGGCCCGCCGGTTTTCCGAGCTCGATGAGGATTTCGTACGGGTAGTTTCTAGTCGATTAGCCTTCAATTCTATAAATTGCTTCCTTCCCTAAGGAAAAAAAAAAAAAAAAAAAAAAGAGTCTTTTGGGCTCGGTTGTTTATTTTAAGGATGTTGACTGGGGGTTGGGATTAGGTTTGCGCGATCGTTGAGATTACGATGTCGACTTGATTGGGAAAGTTACTTACTGGGTTTTGGTAGCTCTTTCTAAATTCGAGGTTGACTGTTATGAATGTGTCATCTCGGGATGGCAATGTCTAATTTTGCTGCTGATCTCACCCTTTTTTTTTTTTCACCCGAAACTTTCAGCAGTATGAGCTTAAATATCAGAGGCAGGGCACCGGGCAGAGCTGGACGCGAGAGCTCGCGCCGCCCCATTTTTTGAAACCTCCGGCTTCTTCTGCCAAGGTTCTTTCCCTTCCCATTGGTCGAATTCGATTGTCGGAGCATATATATAGAAATGGGTTGGTATTTATGGTGTAGGAAAGATTCGGGCATTAATGAGCTTATAACTTAATTTTGATTGTATTGAGTTGACGATTTTAAAATTTTAAAATTTCTATCTAGTTGTTCGGTCTGACAACTTTAGATCAGCAATGATGCGAAGTAGTCATGTGCCTTTCGTTATTCACTCCCTTAGACTTGACAGTTAGATGGCGCGAATGGGAGTTCACATTCTGTCAAGCTTTGGAAACCTCCCTCGAATCGTGATTTTGTGCCGTGTACAGAACCCAGTCTAGACTATACACGTGAGTTGGTCTTCTTTAGTAATTTTTCGTTGTGGTAATGCACATCGCCAACACAATTAATTTCCTATTTTTGTCTTTTTAGCTCCTCGAGGTTCGCGAGGTTATCTCCTGGTTAGTACGAATGGCGGACTTAACCAGATGCGAGCTGGGGTATGTCTTATCCTTCCCTTGCTTATATTCTTTTAATTTATGTAAACTGAAGCTGTAATTATCTTTGGTGAATTATGAAAAGCAGATAATATGTGCGAGTGAATGTGATGTCTGGCAATGTATGTTGATGCTAAACTTAAGATCTGTCACCATATCTCATGAGAAAAAGCGGGGATTACTCTACTTCCTACAGCTAGTTATCTACTACCCTTCATGTACAGAATGATTTTCCCCCTCAATCTACGTGCATCGATGGCTGTGGAGGCAACTTTAAAAGTTTTATAACTACCAATCTTCTTAATTTTTGGAACTTCGTCATTTTACCTTATTCGTTGGCTTGTGTTTTGGTGACAGTGACATGAAGTTCAAGTTCTTGTGTGCCTTTTGATCTATTAAATCAGATTTATATCTTCTTCTTTTAGGAGTCTTACCCCTCCTTGTTATTCTTAGTGTAGAAGCATTGCATACACCACAGCTTATAGGTCTAATTGATTGGAGTTGCTAAAGATTTCAATTGAGTGCCTTTCAATCTGTTACATCAGATTTTTTTATTTTTTTATTTTATTTTATTTTATTTTATTTTATAGGAGTCTTACTGCATCAACTATTCGTCGTTATTCTGAGAAACATTGCATACACCACAGGTTGTAGATCTACTTGACTGGAATTGCGAAAAACTGAATTGTTAATTTGGCAACGCGGTCTTTTAATCAGCCATAATGTTCAAAGAATGGATTACTATGACACTTGGTTCATGACCCTTTATCTAAACAGATGACCTTTTATCTAAAGAGTAGCTCATATTCATGGAATGCAGATATGTGACATGGTTGCTGTGGCCCGTATAATTAATGCCACTCTAGTGATACCGGAACTCGATAAAAGGTCATTTTGGCAGGATACAAGGTAATTTTCTTTATCTGAAAAAGATTCTAACTCTTTTCCTTCAGAAGTAACATTTAAACTGTTCAGGCAGCAAAAGAGATATCCCTAAGTTTGTATTATGTTAATTGCAGCAACTTTTCTGATGTTTTTGATGAAGATCATTTCATAAATGCACTGGCTAATGACATAAGAGTTATAAGAAAGCTCCCTGAAGAACTAGCGACAGTGGCAAAGGCAGTCAAGTATTTCAAAAGCTGGTCTGGTATGGATTATTACCAGAATGAGATAGCTAGCATGTGGGACGAGCACAAAGTATGTTTTGCATAAAGATCTTTGCATTTTTCTTTCTACATGTTTTCAATTAAGATCATTCCAATGTTTTCAATTAAGATCATTCCAATTTTCTTTGTTAGTCCTGATAAATTAGTTAGTTCAAAGGCTCTTATTCCTCACAACTTTAATAGGTTATTCGAGCGGCCAAATCTGATTCTCGTCTGGCAAATAACAATCTACCACCTGACATTCAAAAGCTGCGTTGCCGTGCTTGTTATGGTGCCCTTCGTTTTGCCCCTAAAATTGAAGCAATGGGTAAAGTAAGAAATGCATCTGCCTGTTGATATTGTTTCCAGAACTGCTACACCCTTATGTCTCTAATGACGATTATGAATGCTTTTACTCCCCCAGATGTTGGTTGATCGGATGAGAGCTCGTGGTCCTTACATCGCTCTTCATTTACGTTATGAGAAGGACATGCTTGCATTTAGCGGATGCACACATGACTTATCTGAATCTGAAGCAGATGAGCTCAAGTTGATCAGGTCTGAAATCATATGCTAAAGTTTGACCCTTCTTCATCCAACAACTCTTCTTCCAACGTCTCATTGTCTTTATCCTTACTTTCGAATGCTAATGGTTATGACAATTAACAGAGAGAATACTTCGCACTGGAAAGTGAAGGAGATTGATCCCATGGAGCAAAGATCCAAGGGATATTGCCCGCTTACTCCAAAGGAGGTTGGTATTTTTCTCGCTGCTCTGGGATATCCATCAAACACATCTATATATATAGCTGCTGGAGATATATATGGAGGTGATTCTCGTATGGCTGGTCTGAGAGCTCGCTATCCCATGTTAAGGAGAAAGGTAATCACCTAGCTTAGCAATTTGATGCCTCTGCTTTTTCTTCCTTTTAGTTGACTCAATATTCTCTCTTTAATGTGGTTGTTACAGAAGAGAGAATATTGCTTCTCCAATAAAACACCACTTCTGGTCTACTTTGAGAATAGTACATTTTGCAATTTCTTGAAGAAGTTCAAAATGAACCAATTGAAAACTAGAGCATGGTGATGCGCATTTGTAGTATTAGTATGGACCAGAAGCAGTGTAATCTATATCTAACTGTACAGACACACTTCAAAATCTCAACTCTGATTGCTTGCACACTCCATATAAACCACTGATCATTAGTTGGGAACTTGATCATATGTATGATACATTGAAAGAATTTCATCAAAAAAGGTAGTGTTAGTTCTCCTGGCATTGGAGTTCAAACTTATGCTCATTACTTTATATAGGTGTGGCAAGAATACACTAAGAGTGCGTTTGGTAACCATTTTGTTTGTGGAAATGATTTTTGCTCATAAATGATGTTTTTTTTTTTAATTCAATTCCCTGGACGAGTTTTTGAGCATTGAAAGACATTTGGTAATTACACAAAATTTTATTCCTGGAATAAGAATGTGTTTGGTACGACCCTCAAATTTTTTTGTGACTTAGAATTTTTTTTAATTTTTAAATAATTTTATTACACTTTTCTCTTTTTTTCCTTCTCTCTTTTTCGTTCTCTTCTTCTTCTTCATCTAGCAGGGAACAAAAGAATAAAAATAGTTACTATACAGGCCCTAAGCTGATTTTGGTTTTCATGGCAAGTGCACTGTCTTTGTTTTATTTCTGCTCTTTGTAGGATTGGGTTTTCCAACAGCACTTGACAGTTCCCTCAAAGTTTTAGTATGGTTTTTTAATCAGTTATGGCTTTGATCACCCAAAAAGTCAGGAATTAGAAAACACCAGTGGGCATGCCAAAAGCTTGAATAGTCTACAGGCAACAATTATTTAGCTGTGCTATGGCATGTAGTTGTTAGTGTATGATGGTTTCATGTGATTAACTCAATGCCATATCTTGTCTAATTGTTTTATACTGATACTTTTATTGCTGCTTAAATGACATACCTTTCTCGATGACAATGCAGGAATTTTTGGCTTCAGCGGAGGAACTTCAGCCTTTTACGAATCATGCTTCTCAAATGGCTGCTCTTGATTATATTGTTTCAGTTGAGAGTGATGTTTTTATTCCATCATACTCTGGGAATATGGCAAGGGCAGTTGAAGGTCATCGTCGCTTTCTCGGACATAAGAAGACGATTTCTCCTGATAGGCAAGTTAGCTTGTTCTCTAATCACTTTTTTATTCTGATATTTGACTTGAGTAATTGATTGAAGTGCATTTAGTGTGGGGTTTTCTGACTCATTTTTTTTGTGCATCAGGAAAACGCTTGTTCGTATCTTTGATAAAATTGACCTAAGAACCTGGAAGGAAGGGAAAAAGTTATCAAACCGAATAATTGAACTGCATAAGAGAAGGTGAGCTTGGATTCTTTTCAACAAATGCTTTTGTATTGTTACTTGTTAGGCTTTTGATTTTTGAATTTAAGATGCAAGATCGAGTCAATACATAAATTCTTAGAAGAGTTTCCTTCTGAAAAGTTGGCTTGTGGAGTACCAAAATCTTTTCTAGAGGTTCTTGTCTTCATCCCATATATGATCTCCCCTAAAGATGACTTAAGAATTTGCGTACAATATTCATGTACAGGATGGTTCATCCCTATTTGTATGCAGCTTTCTTGCCTGATTATTGTAGATTGATTTTTTATATATTTTTGTTGCTTTTACTGCAAAAGATTGATTTTAGGCTTTTAATAGAGTCAATTTGTTTTTCTAAATGAACTTGATGCCACTTACTACTCATAATCAACCTCTGTTGGAGCTGGTTGCTAGCGATTATGAATGGAAGATGTCTTATTGATTTTATGGACTTGCAAATATTAGAGAATGGTTATTGATTTTATGGACTTGCAAATGTTAGAGATCGATTTGTTGGTTTTTTAGCATGAACCATCACCAGTTCTGAGACTTTGCTGTAATGGATTTCTTCTCATCTGCTAAATTTGGGGTAGAATTAGACATGGTATTTTCTGCATGTTTCAGGCAAGGGTCTCCGAGGAAGAGGAAGGGGCCGATTGCTGGAACAAAGGGCACGGACAGGTTTCGGTCAGAAGAACCCTTTTACGTTAACCCTTTGCCTGATTGTTTATGTCATAGGGAATCACCAAGCTTGAATACCTCGCAAATCAGCTAATAACATAAGTTGCAGAAGAAAGGCATGCATAGTTCCCTTTCATGGTGGCACGTATCATTGGTTGCCGTATTTCAAGCCTAATGATATTGGTGCCTCAATAGGAGGGACGCGGAGCATGTATATTTGAGTTTAGGATATGTCGCTGGGGCAGTTCATCGGATGTACATATCACGGAAAACATTTTGCTGGGTGAGGGGAGATGGGTAGATTGCAAAAAGAAAAGGGAGTGCACACCACGGACGATTTGGTTGATTAATTAGGATTGTAAGTAGGTTATTTTTTTTTTAGGAAAACGGTGTTGACTTACTCCTTACAAATGTACGAGAAACATTTCGGATGTGTAGATTTTCAAATTAGGAGGTGATGAAAGAGTGCCATATTTCCATCCATCCATCTTTCTTAAACTTTCCAGACATCGACCGGACCAACCAGCTGCCTATCATTTTTCTGAACCTAGTCTAGTATGCTAGGAGAAGGGCTTCATGGGAATCAAGACCAGGGGACCCGAATTAAGGGTGGTCCGGACCCCCGAGGTTTATCATTACCCCATTTTACTGTTGGGTTGACTCCGAGAACAGAAGCAATTTAAGGACATGCTTAGGTCCAGTGTGAGATCTTCTTTGGTTGATGACATTCGAGTTCTCATGAAGCCGACATTAGCAAGGCATAGAGCAGCGTATGCATTAAATGACTCCCGTTCCGCAAAGTTGCAAGATGGTTTCAAGGATTCCCACTTTTTGCGTTCCTTTGCACGCGAACAAGGTCATCCTCAACCATATGCCATTCACGTGTGCTACAAAGCTTTTATGCCTAAAATCAGTATTCGTCGCACGATCTTTTCCTTCTCCTTTGTCAAAATTTATGCCGCTTCTAAGGTCATCTAGTGTTCTTGCATGGGGTAAAGAATATTTACAACTGGGATGTTTTCCAATTCCTTCCTACTTGGACAGAAGCGTTGGTGTAATGAGATCACTTCAAACTTCTGAAGATGCTACATTGCTATCAAATAACAAAATCACCTCTTTTCATATGAGAAATTCAAGCGACACCATCTGGATTGACATACTGGCAAGCAACTACCTAATTTTAAACTGCATCATCAGTGAACAAGACTAACTTGCATTGCCAAAGAGAACCTCCCTAACCTGAAGCCTCGGCTAGTGAATGCTATGGGAACTGCCACCGACTTCAATTTGAATCAACAAACTCGCACCACAGACACAGGTAATTCCAGGTTAAGAGAACAGTCGGCCGAATCAGTGACACTACAAAGGAAGATATAACTTGCACGACAGCAGCATGCCACCGACTAATTTGGTAACTCAACAGTATCTCTTTATTCAGCTGATGTAAACAGCAAATCATTTTATCTCTCAATTCTTTAAATTGAATTGTCGCACAACAGGCAACCATACATCTTAAACTAACAAGCTCATCCTTTGGTGGTGATGAGCAATAGTTCCTTATGATTAACAAAATTCTTTGTTAGACTTTGGACCGGTTGCAACAGACATGAAAATTTATTAACTCATTTTTTTAACTCGAGAGTTCATCTCGCTCAACAAATCTGCCGTGGTCTTGCAGAAAACTAGGAGAGAACAACAGAGGCCATGGACTTTAATAATGTTGGCAACTTTCTGAGCGTGGCCCATCTACAGAGGGCCAGGAAAGGTACCATTCTCCCTTTGCTCATTCCATCTATCAATCTGGAGGACACGAAAACAGATAGTAAGCTCTCAAGCAAAAAATAGAACAATTAAATCAGCAGTAGGAAATGCAATGACCGTTTCCTTGCAGTCAATCGCACCATTAGAAGTAACTAGCTCCTTAAGACAAGCATTGCAAGAAATTGAATAGTAATCAGTCACCTAATCTACAACTCAACCAACTTTGAGCATCACAAAGAGTAGGAGTCCTCATGGGTCTACCAACGACTCAGGCATGAAACAAGATCTTCTAAGTGCCATACCGGTAGACATTTAGTGAGTATTCAGTAGAATGAGTTCTATGTACCATGTATCTGTGACAAAGACTTATTTTACATAAAGCAGTATTGACAATTAAAGTCATGTAGAATTTTTTCATTAGTTTAACAATTAAGATAATTTTGATTTGGGACAAATTAATAAAAGTAACACTTAATTCTTTTTCTTTTAAATTTTCCCCACATGCCACCTGAGCAAAACACAGCCATTCTAACAGAAACTCATCCAGTTTCCCCGTAGGCTCCTACCTGTCACACAGGACGCATTGAAATTTTTTAACTCAACTACTGCAAAGACAACTCGAACCTCCCACCAATAGATAAGCAGGTGAAAACAGCCTTTCAGTTGCCATAGGCAGTGTCTACTGACACTGTACTCAAGTGCAGATTGAGGGTGCATTTGGGAATGATTTCCAAAGCAATTTTGAGCACCCAAAGATCTTGGATAAAAGTTTCAGTATTTGATAAAAACTCTTTAAAAAACTTTTGGGCTCAAAGCTGTCTTTAAGACGCTCAAAACTCAAACCAAGACTAAAGCAGCATATTGCAGGCGTGGCTTCTGATGAAAGTGAAATCTACTTTCCCTATCTAACGACATCATCCCTGCATGTTCAAAGCAATCTTTTTCACAATGGTATCAGCCTGGCCAGTTCAACAAATACCAGTTAACACCAGTCCAGTCAGTATCCTATGGAGATCAATACTGGTAAAGAACTGGGTTAAAATCCGGTCTAAACCTGTCGAACCAGCATAAGGTTTCGTTTTGATTGGCCTCAAATATTAATTTCCCTCACTAGCAGTAAAGAGATTCAAGCCCTTGCTCTGGTGGACCATTGCCCACATGCTTATCCATCAGAGCTGAAAGCAGTTCTTATAAAATGAGCAAACAAGTAATTTAATACAAAACTATCATTACCATCTCTAGTAATGAAGCTTAGGCAGAAAGACCCCAACATCTACCTCACGTGCCCTTCAGGCAAGCTCTTGCCATCTCGGCTAAGTTTCTAATATGACATCCATGTTTATTACTTTAAAAATATAATAACAAGTCAATTAAACTCAAATAGGATTCAACTGGTTGAAATACTTGAACTGCACACCAGTGAGCAATCCAATCTGGTTGCTAATACAGCTTTGAAAACATTGGTTTTAAGTGAAAGCAGGAGATAAAGAACCAAAAGTGACAAATGGGGATGCATTACTACTTTGAAATTGGATACAAGATAGTCAAAACTCTAATATTACATAATTAGGAAACACATAATTACAGAGAAAAGAATTTGTGCTGAGCAAAGGCATTAAAATACATACCCATTCACCAGGGCAAAGAGATCGATAATACTTGGCGAACTTTTGACACTCTTGAGCATCCTCACCTTTGGCAGCAATGCAGCTGAAATTTTCAAAATAAAATAGACCAGAGAAACTGGATATGAGGAAAAAAAAAAAAAGACAAAACAAATGTGAGAACCCCAGCAAGTCTCCCATACCGATGATACTCAACGTATCGGGTAAAGCAATGTCTTGTTTGATTTGTGGTTGGGAAACGGAAATCTGCAGGTGCAGTCTCAATCTGGAAAAATAAAAGAGAGATCAATAAGACAGTCTGACCCCATGCCACATGCTCACCAGCAAATAAAGTAACATATGATGGAGAGCTCACCTTTATCTCTGGCGCTTCTTCAGTGGCCTCCTCATTGCTTGAATTTTCCTCTTCAGCTGCTTCGTTGCTTTCCTCAGCAGCAGGAGCAGTTTCAGCACTAGCCACTGCAGAAACCTCTTCAGTTTTGTCTGCAGAAGCATCGGGAACAGTGGCACTGCTGGTTTCTTCAGTAACTGAAGTTTCAGCACCAGCAGCAGAATCGTCCTTCCCCTCAGCTTTCTCACTGACAGCTTCTTCAGAAGCAGCACTCACTGGTTTTTCAGGTTCGGGCACATTATCAGGTTTCGCAGCCACATCCAGCTTCTCTACTTTCTCCAATAAATATTGCTGCAAACAATATCTAATTTGTAAGCTAAAGAAACAGTTGGAGAAAACCAACTAATCTAGCTGGTAATAGTTAACAGTTGGAGAAAACCATCCAGTCTAGCTATATCTACAAGGAACTATTTGTCGCCAAAATGCCAACTAAGATTCCAGAATCTCTCGGTACTATCACAAAAGGTAAAGAACTTCAGAATTGCCTAGGATATTATTGAGCTATGATCTTCACAATACAATGATCTCCTTAGGATCAGTAAGACTAGAGTCTCATATAAATCGAATCCAGTTTAATCTTGGTAGAAATATGTTTCAAGATTGTAAACTCGACCACAAGGCATACTTATTGAATTCCATAAATCATATTTGTTTTACAAAATCCTTCGTTGCAATTCTTAGGATCTGACAACGTGCAGCTCACGAAGTCCATATTTGGGGACACGGCAGGTCCACACAATTTAGCGACTAAACTAATCAGGAGACTAACAAAACTGCTTAAATCCTAGAATGCTTCGCTAACTGAGCAAGCAAGCACACTTCAAACGCGTAAAACCCGCAACAATTGACATTCGAAAAAACGCATTCTCATAAGCAGCCACGGAGGGCCGCGAAGAATCGCGGGTCCTTCCACCCCAAGCTAAGCGATAATGACAATTTCTCCAGCCCAATGTCCTACCCTCGAATGATACGGACCAAATCTAGCAAACCCACCCAATAAAAATTCGAAATTTCACACCATCCGATCGAGACAACCGAAACCCATATCCGGACCGGACCTCAGGAGGCACGAGTTCAATACTTTTCGCCCATCATCACGTCTCTCGCATTCCAGTTCGATCAGATCGATCACAGAGCCAAACAGAAGAGCTAGAATTCTAGCTTCAGAAGTCAAGCAGGATCCACGCTTTAGATTGAGGAGTTACCTCAGCTAAGGTTGAGGCTTTCTCGCCCTGAGCTTCCGCCATTGCAGGAGAGAGATAGAGAGAGAGATGTGTTCTCAGAGAGGCGGCCCCCAAAAATGTAGAAGAAACAGTGAATCGCCAGAAGGGGTGAACCAATGGAGGCTTCGAGGAGAGGGGTTAGGTTTGGGAGGGCCTCCGGGTGCACGGTTTTGTCTGTGCTACCGACCACGGGTGGTCAAAAGGTTCGAAGGGGGCTGACCCTACCGACCAATGGTGGGACGCCACGCGGCGGTTCCTGATTCGCCCGAGATCGGGACTCCCTATGACCCGCGCGGCGCCGGCGATGACGGTAGAGGAAGCCAGCGGTCGCTAGAATTGACTGGACGGGCGCATCGCGGAAGAAGAGATCGGCCCAACTTGGCCCATTTCTTTTGTTTCGGTAACTCCTTTATAGTGTAAAATATCCCAAAAAAAAAAAAAAAAAAATAATAGTAAAAAAAATCCAAAATTGATACGCTTATGTCACATGCCTCAAAATAATTTTTGTATCATAAAAACCTCCAATTCGATATCTGTTCACCTCAAATTAGTGCACTTGTGTTCTATTTATCTTGAGCTAATTTTTATTTTTCAAAAAGTCTTAAATCAATACACTCATGTCACATTTACCCCCAACAAATCTCATATTAACATAATTTGGGATAAATATAGCTCAAATTTGTCAATTTAAGGTAAATTTGTTACGGACTTATTGGTTTGAAATTTTTCGCGACACAAAAATTAGTTCAAAGAAAATGTGGCTCAGGTGTTCCAAATGATGCAAAAATTAGTTTGAAGTAAATGCAGTGTGAATGTATCGTGTTGAGGATTTTGGTGAAACAACACAAATGGGCCAAGTTGGGGAGTGGATACGGCAAGCGAGGAGAGAATAGAACCGGCAACTCCAAACAACGCTGGCGGTGAAGGAGAGAGAGGTTTAGCCATAAGATTTTTGTGTACACGACTTCTTCTTTTTTCCCGGAAATACGAGGCAATTCGGTAAATTTTGGGTAAGCAACCGAACGGGAACATTCTTATTATTTGATCGTTGATGCGTCGACCATTACGCGAGGTGTGAATATGGCAACAAGAATCGAAATCGAATGCACGAATCGACATTTGTGTCATGTGTCGAAACGATGACATTCGACATCGCGGCAACGAAGGAAAGCGGCAAAACTATCTGTCCATCCATATGATGCAGCGGAGGCTCTTTCCTTGGAGCAGCAGATCGAGAGCCGTGTTGATGTCCTGGAAGCTCACCTCCTGCGTTATGAAGTCGTCCAGGTTGAGCTCCTGCTTCAGAAAACAGCCAATGCCGTCGTGCTCTGGTGAGATATCTCGGCAGGCATCCGAAAAGAACGGGGCGAAAAACCAAACGGATCGAGCGTTACGGAAGAACGTCACGACAAGTCGACAACGCGATTGAAAGCGAGGGATCAAACCTGATCCAGGTACTTCTGAGCGAGGAGAGGGACGTCGGACTTGGGTTTCAGGCCGCCGAAGTAGGAGCCCACCACCGTCCTGCCTCTCAGGATCTCGTACGAGCCGAGGCTCAGCGGCGCCCCCCGCGACTCCACCCCGAGGATCACCGTCTTCCCTCCGCCCTGCTCGCCTCCATAACCACAATTCATTAGCTACTCAAGCATCGCATTCCTTGCACGTTTTTAACAAAATCAATGCACAACACTGTAGCTTTAGCTGCTGCTGCTCGTTTTTTCTAAATACTGTAGCCGCTGCAATTTGAGAACACGAAATGCTGCGCAACACCTTTTCAACGTTGCAGCTCAGGGGAATCTTTGGCCAACTTGGCACGGGCAACATGTTTCGAAAAAGTCAACGATGGGCATCGCTCAAATTGAGAGGCGCGTTCAATTATATTACTTCATGTCCCTGTCTTTGTGATTTAAATTGAAGTATAAGCCATGTTAAAAGTGAAAATGACATAAATGAATTTTATCTAACGTATAATGTAATTTCTGAATTTTAACTTAATATATAATGTTGTAATGTACTCAATGTAGTCCCTGGATTTTCATAAGTTCGGAGATTTCATTGCATGTTAAGTTAAAATTTATGAATCACATTACATGTTGATTAAAGATCATGGATTATTTGTGTTATTATTTTTATATTAAATATGGTTTTCATAGTCTTTTTAAATCGCGATTCTATTCAACAAGCCATCCATAAAATGAGCCTATCCAATTATATTTCGGGATCTTAGAAAGAGAGAAAATGAGAGAAGAAGAATAACCTCTCGGCTGCTATTGAAGGCGTCCGCCATCACTGAAGCTAATCCGACGCATTCGAAGCTGTAATCTGCACCCCCATCCGTTATTTCTTTAATCACCTGATCACGGCGAGCATTAGAATTTCAAGCACATCGATCTCGTTCATGTTCATTCTCCATATGTATAAGAACAATGAAGGACTCCAAAAATTGGCACCAACCTCACTGACTGGCCTCTCTCCACAAGCCTTGGGGTTGACGAAATAGGTGACCCCGAACTTCTTTCCTGCCATTAACCCCCCAAAAAAATATCAATTGGGTATGTTCAATTTTACTAAATTAATGCGTCAAGAGAGTAGATGAAGCCTGACATAACTGGAACTATTTTACCCTTTATAGATAAATCTCTAGGTATCACTAATAATAGAGAGAAGCACTATCAAAAAGCTTGACCTATTTCGAACTTGTCAGGATTCAAGTCCACTCCAATGATCTTCAAAGCTCCTCTCAGCCTCGCGCCTTCTGCTACCTACAATGTTCAAGAATCCGTGAGATATGGCACTTGGCATGTTCTTTCGATAAACCCAATTGAGATTCACAAAATAAAATAGAAAGAACGAAAGAAATGTTGCCTCTATCACGAGCAAAAATGCTAGCTGTGGCAAACCGTTATTGGCTATTATATATGGATCGAGAAGGAAAATATATGCAAGCAATGCCTGAATTTAGGAAAATAATGGTTACTCTATATGCATTATTGTCGTCTCCATGATCATGACATGAAGTGTCAACTTAGTTGTTGAGCCATATAACTCAGGGCGGGTGGAAATGGAAAAGGGACAAAAGGGACCCAATATCATTGTCAATCTCCATGATCACAGCATGAATTATTGGCTTTGGAATTGGCCCGTCTGACTTATAGGGTGCTTGGAAATGGACAAGGGAACACAAAGGATGCAATATCATCGTCAATCTCGATCAAGACATAAAGTATCGAATTAGGTCTTGAGCCATATAAAAAAGGATGCAATATCGTCATCAATCTCCATAATCATGGCATGAGGTATTGACTTAGGTCTTGAGCCATATAATCTAGGGTGCGTGGAAATGGACGAGGGAGAAAAAGGACGCATTATCCTCGTCAATCTCCATGATCACGTCATGAAGTATCAACTTAGGTCATGAGCCACATAACTTAGGGCGCATGGAAATGGAGGATGGAAATGAGAGATTACCGCATGGAAATGGACGATGGACGAAAAGGAATTGAGAGATTACCGCAAGTCCGACCACTCCGAGACCAAAGATGACGACAGAGGAGCCTCGCTCTATGTCGGCCACCTTCCATGCACCTCCAACTCCTGCAAATCGGTAATTCCACGGCGATCAATTCATCTCAAACGATTCTGAACTCGGGACATTATACGGCCACATCAAACAAGCACGGCGAGGAAGAACTCACCGGTGGAGACACCACAGCTGAGGAGGCAGGCTCTGTCGACGGGGATGGGGGAGCTGATCTTGACAACGTGGACCACGTCCACCACCGTGTACTCGCAGAAGCTGGACACTCCCAAGAAGTGATGTATGGCCTCCCCATCCTTGGCCGCACTAAACCTGCTGGTCCACCACTTTCTTTAGTGATCCATAGGCCGCCACGTCCGCCCGCACGAAACCCGGGTCGGCCGGGACGGAGAGGAGAAGGAAGAACGAGAAGAAACGGGAATCGAAATTGGAGAAGAGAGGGTGCAAGAGAAGAGGAGAAAGAAGACCTGGCGGTTCCGTCCCTCGGCATTCCTGGACCGGGAGGCCGGTCCGCGAAGACGGAGCAGTTGTTGCCTCTGGAGGACTCGCAATGTCTGCACTTCTCGCAGTTGGACCAGAACACAGGCAACACCGTGTCCCCTGCCTTCACCTCCTCCACCTCCTCCCCCACGCTCTCCACCACCCTTCAAAATCAAATGTTTTCAGCACTCAAATTCATCATGTACATCACACGAACCGGGCCGCCTTCATCTTTCTCCCCACCTTCGTTTCCAAGAAACCTGGTTGATTTCGATTCGGTTTGCTAAAATGTTGACTATATCCTTGCTCTTTTTTCCTACTAATTTTAATGATCAATCGAAGTATCATTTTGCCGCTCGGACAAGAGTATGTAAAAAACATTAATTTGGCACACCCGTTTAGGGAAAAAGGAAAGGATAATCTATCCACTTGTATCAAATTCGTGATATGTGCTGTCTACAGCAACTTTCGAACGAATCCCGAATTTAATATAGCTTAAGTAAACGCTTTCTTGTGATTAACCAATGTGACCAGCTAAGACATGTCCCCATATCATCTGATTAATGAACTCAAGAGTTTACTCTCTCTCTCTCCCTCCCTCCCCCATGGAAAAAGAGAAATAGCGACAGTCAAGTGCTAAAACAGAGGGGAAAAGGAAGGCAACGTATCTATGATTCTGATCGAGTTAACAAGGTGCAAACGGCCGGTGAGAACGCGTAGGGTTGACGCAAAGAAGGGAACAAATTCGTACCCGACGGCTTCATGACCCAAGATCCTCGGGAAAAGGGCGAATGGACCCTGAACAAAACAATGCAGCAGGTTGTACCATCATCATCTTGAAGTTCATATCTCGTTAATACCTTCTAATCAAACAGAAACACAGTTTCCAACAAAAGATGGTGCGCATTACGGAGTCCATTTTCCAGAACGTGACGTCGGTGTGGCAGATGGAGGTGCAGACGATCTTGATGCGAACCTCCCACGCCTTCGGCGGCTCCACCCGTATCTCCTCCATCACCAGCGGCTCTCCTGCTCTTCTGCACACTGCAGCTGCTCGTTTTTCCCCCAAGGACAAGATTTCAACTATTCCAGCACATCACCAGTACCATAATCGGAAGTAGAGAGAGGGAAAAAAGGAGGAGAAGGAAACATGTGCGTGAAGAGTGCGAACCTCGGCACTTGATGGGTTTTCCTGCGGTTCCTGATGCGTTGGTCTCCATGGACGATGGAGTTGTTCTGGTTGGCTGAAGCCCGGTAGTGGAGGAAGATGATGGGACGACACCCACTTCCCTTTGTTATAGGTCCCCAGGATATTTTAATCTTTTCTTGTTCTCAAATTATGCGTCGATTGGTTTGGTACTTTAGTAATCATTGCGGGGGAGAAAATGAGCGAAGTCACCGGTTGCAGGAGCCAGCAGACATTGGCCCACGGTCGGATCTCGGTGGCGGTCGATTTGATCCGTTGTCGTCTTGCTGCGGTCTTGGTCTCGTCCCGTCATCACCATCCCCCCGTGCCTAGCTTTACGAACAATTTTCATCTTGAAACCACCAACGACCATTGATCACTACCCCAACTACTTGATTATAATAATAATATATGACTCGTGCCTCTCGCCATATTTCGATTTGGATTTGTCATCAAGTAATATATGACTCGTGCTTCATCTTTTCCATAGCTTTGAATTGTTGAGAATGTTAGTCAAAGGAGACGTGATAAGGAGCCGAGTTTATTGAACCGTCGCGTTCGTATCTTTATTGTAATGTTAGGAGATAAAGGGAAAGAAGAAAGTAAAAAATTTATGCTTTGTAAATCATAAAGATATATAGCAAAAGGTGAATTTCGGGGAAAAGTGTTAAAAAAGTTCTAAACTTTTTGTATTTGTGTCAATTTAGTCTTAAACATTTTTATTTAATGTCGATTAAGTCATTTCTGGCCAAATTTAGCCGAATTTTGCTGACTGGACGTCGGTCGGGCGTGACAACTTTTAATAATATTTTAATATTTTAGAATTTTTTATTTCTTTTTCTTTTTTCTTTTTTTCTTCCCTTCCTCTAGCCGGTCACCAGACCTCGGCGACTGGCCAGAGGCGACGGTTGGCGAGATCCACCTCACTAGTGGCTGCAAGGGTGGCCTCACGACCTCACCGGATCCAGCGAAGGCGAGCCTTGCCAACGCCGCCCGAGCCTTGCCGGATCTAGCGAGGGTCGAGCCTCACCCATGGCTGGCAAGATCCAGCAAAGGCAAGCTTCGCCGGTGATGCCTAGGTTGCAATTCGGCGAGGTCGAGCCTCTCTAGCCATGGGCGAGGTTGCCCTCGCAACTACTAGCAAGGTGGTCGGTGAGGTTTGGCGACCAGCTGGAGGAGGGGAAGGAAAAAAGAAAAAGAAAAGGAAAATAATCCAAAAATGTTAACATATTATTAAAAGTTGTCCACATCAGTACCGATCAAACCACGTCAGTCGGCCGATGTCCAGTCAGCAAAATTCAGCCAAAATTGGCCGGAAAGGACTGAATCGACACTAAATAAAAAGGTTTAGGATTATATTGGCATCTAAAAAAAGGTTTATGACTAAATTGGTACGAATACAAAATGTTTAGGACTTTTTTAACACTTTTCTCGTGAATTCCAAATGAAGTTTTCCTAAAAATAATATTAACCTAAGAAAGCAAAAATAAGTACAGAAAATTAAACTCCGGAACATTTGTATAGATTGACAAAGGTCCAAGTTTACGTATCGAATATGTGATGGGGAAAAAATTTACTAAGTTGTCATTCTCCAAGTTTTTGGAAACTTTGCGGAACATTTTAACTGGTTCAAAATGTTTTTTTGACTTATGAACATTTAGAACAAACACTAATTCTCTTGTCTATGTACCGATTTATTACTAAAAATAATATAAACCTAACGCTCTGCAATGTTTTGGGATGAGGGCCTTTGCTTAATCTCTTACGTCACACGGAACAAGATCCATTGGGCCCAGACCCTTTTTTTTACCTCGACCCAACCCGAAAAGCCCGTTTCGGGTCTGGTTTGATTTGATTCATGCATCGATTTGATCCTTCTTCTACTGCTAGTCCCAATTGGCAAGTTTATGCGCGCATGCATGCTCGAAGCCTCCTTCAATCATCAAAGAATTGTATTCAGATGAGATATATCAACAGCTTCCAGTTCTTATTTCGAAAAGACGAAGGGTGGGTCCTCTCTCAGAACAAATTCATGTCTAGACAAGGGATCGTTTCGTATGAATCGGATTAATCGTAACTATGAATAACACGAGCGATAGTTGTGATTACATTCGGCCAAATCTCTACATTGAAAGCAGCTTCTCCCAACAATTATATGAACATGACATGAGATGACTAGGGTTTTTCAAAGAGCCGTATCTACGGGATCATCGGGACTAGTATTGCTTGAAACGCTCTTCATAGAGTAAAGGCTCAATACTTGTTTATTAGAACACTTGCATGATTGATTATACAATTTCAAATAATCAATTGCGCTTGTCGATTAATTATTTCCCCATATGCTGCTCATTTCTAATTATATATTGGTGTAATAAATGTGTGCATTTATTTTCTCTTCTCACCTAAACTTCTTTGTATATCTTCCTTATATCTACATGATCATTGGGACTAGAATTGCTTGAAACGCTCTTCGTAGAGTAAAGGCTCAATACTTGTTTATTAGAACACTTGACTTGCATGATTGATTATACAATTTCAAATAATTAATTGTGCGTGTCGATTAATTATTTCCCCATATGCTGCTCATTTCTAATTTTTTATCAGTGTTATTAATGTGTGCATTTATTTTCTCTTCTCACTTAAGCTTCTCGGTGTATCTTCGTGTATCTTCCTTACCTATCCCAGATATGATTAATTAATTAAAAATGTCGGTAACGCACGCTAACATTAACCACCTTCTTGGACTTGAGGGATCCACTCAACATGCTTCCATTTATCCCGAACTAATTTTTATATTATAAGAAATTCAAATCGGTATATTCATGCTACATTTACCCAAACAAATCTCAGATTAACATAATTTGGGATAACTATGGCCCGGATACGTCAATTTAAGTTAAGTCTGTTATTGGTTTATTGATTTGAAATTTTTGCAACACAAAAATTGATTCAAAGAAAATATGGCGTGAGTGTTTCACGTGATGCAAAAGTTAGTTTTGAGTAAATGTGGCGCGAATGTATCGTGTTGAGATTTTTGGTGATATTAATCTTTAGTTTTATTCATCGATTGCACGATTGACGTAGTGTATTGGATCAATCACATTGTCCTTGGACTACCACTCCAACCCAATTGTCCCTCGTTTTCCGGCGAAGAAAAAACCTCTCTTGTTGTGAATCTTGACACCAATCCATCAATTATCTCTTGGCCGACTTATCGACGTGTTACAGATACGTGGTATAATCGACCGACAAGCGAGGCGAGAACAGAACCGGCAACTCCAAACAACGCCGGCGGTGGAGGAGGGAGAGATTTAGCAATAAGGTTTTTGTGTGCACGACTTCTTCTTTTTTTCCCGGAAATACTAGGCAATTTGGTAAATTTTGGGTAAGCAACCGAACGCGACCATTCTTATTATTTGATCGTTGATGCGTCGACCATTACACGAGGTATGAATATGGCAACAAGAATCGAAATCAAACGCATGAATCGACATTTGCGTTATGTGTCGAAACGATAACATTCGACATTCGACATTTGTGTTATGTGTCCATCCATATGATGCAGCGGAGGCTCTTTCCTTGGAGCAGCAGATCGAAAGCCGTGTTGATGTCCTGGAAGCTCACCTCCTGCGTTATGAAGTCGTCCAGGTTGAGCTCCTGCTTCAGAAAACAGCCAATGCCATCGTGCTCTGGTGAGATATCTCGGCAGGCATCCGAAAAAACGGGGCGAAAAAACCAAACGGATCGAGCGTTACGGAAGAACGTCATGACACGACGAAAGCGAGGGATCAAACCTGGTCCAGGTACTTCTGAGCGAGGAGAGGGACGTCGGACTTGGGTTTCAGGCCGCCGAAGTAGGAGCCCACCACCGTCCTGCCTCTCAAGATCTCGTAGGAGCCGAGGCTCAGCGGCGCCCCCCGCGACTCCACCCCGAGGATCACCGTCTTCCCTCCGCCCTGCTCGCCTCCATAGCCACAATTCATTAGCTACTCAAGCATCGCATTCCTTGCACGTTTTTAACAAAATCAATGCACAACACTGTAGCTTTAGCTGCTGCTGCTCGTTTTTTTAATAAAATTGTAGCCGCTGCAGTTTCAGAGCATGAAATGCTGCGCAACACTTTTTCAACGTTGCAGCTCATGGGAATCTTTGGCCAACTTGGCACGGGCAACATGTTTCGAAAAAGTCAACGATGGGCATCGCTCAAATTGAGAGGCGCGTTCAATTAGGCCCTGCATGGAAACGCTTCTGTTCCTTTTTTGTTCTAAGGAACAGAAATAAAAAAAGTGTTTAGTTAAGAACGATTTTGACTAGAAAAATGCGTTTGGTAAATTTGTTCGGGAATAAAAAATGAATAGAAACACGTTTGGTAAATTTTATTTTTTTTTTTTTTTTTTTTTTAATTTTTTAATATTTTTATTTTATTTTTCATTTTTTCCTTTCTTTTTTATTTTTTCTTCTTTTGGCCGGTCACCGGCCTCCGACGACCGGCCGACGAGGTCGGTAGCCTCGCCCAGATCCGGCGAGGCCGAGCCTCGCCATGGTGGGGCGAGCTCGAGATCCGGTTCGGCGAGGCCGAGCCTCGCCCGATGCTCGGCCTCGCCCAAGGCGAGGCTCGTGAGGTCGCCAACCCTCGATGGCGTCGCCGGCCCTCGACGGCCGGTCGCCGGCCATGGCCGAGGCCGACGACTAGCCAAAGGAAAAAGAAGAAAAAAAAAAAAAAAGAAAAGAAGAAAAGAGAAGAGAGAGAAGATGGAAGTGTTTCTTCAAAATTGTTTAATGGAAGTAACTTTTTGTGTTTCTTTTTTTTTTGCTCGATTTTGTTCCGGAAACAAAAAAAGAACAGAAATGCAACCAAACGGGTTTCTGTTCTTTTTTTGTTCCTGGAACAGAAAAACAAAAAAAGTGTTCCAGGAACACTTTTCAGGAACATTACCATGCAGGGCCTTATATTACTTCATGTCCTTATTTAAACTGAAGTATTAGCCATGTTAAAAGTGAAAATGACACAAATGAATTTTATCCAACGTATAATGTGATCTTTGAATTTTAACTTAATATATAATGTTGTACATAAACTTTCAATGTACTCAATGTAGTCCATGGATTTTCGTAAGTTCATGGATCTTATTGCACATCAAGTTAAAATTTATAAATCACATTACACATTAAGTTAAAGATTATGGATTATTTGTGTTATTATTCTTATATTAAATATGGTTGTCATAGTCTTTCTAAATCGCGATTCTATTCAACAAGCCATCCATAAAATGAGCCTATCCAATTACATTTCGGGATCTTAGAAAGAGAGAAAATGAGAGAAGAAGAAGTACCTCTCGGCTACTATTGAAGGCGTCCGCCATCACTGAAGCCAATCCGACGCATTCAAAGCTATAATCTGCACCCCCATCCGTTATTTCTTTAATCACCTGATCACGGCGAGCATTAGAATTTCAAGCACATCGATCTCGTTCATGTTCATCCTCCATATGTATAAGAACAATGAAGGGCTCCAAAAATTGGCACCAACCTCACTGACTGGCCTCTCTCCACAAGCCTCGGGGTTGACGAAATCGGTGACCCCGAACTTCTTTCCTGCCATTAACCCTAAAAAAAATATCAATTGGGTATGTTCAATTTTCCTAAATTAACGCATCAAGAGAGTAGATGACGCCTGACATAACTGGAACTATTTTACCCTTTATAGATAAATCTCTAGGTATCACTAATAATAGAGAGAAGCACTATCAAAAAGCTTGACCTATTTCGAACTTGTCAGGATTCAAGTCCACTCCAACGATCTTCGAAGCTCCTCTCAGCCTCGCGCCTTCTGCTACCTACAATGTTCAAGAATCCGTGAGATATGGCACTTGGCATGTTCTTTCAATAAACCCAATTGAGATTCACAAAATAAAATAGAAAGAACGAAAGAAATGTTGCCTCTATCATGAGCAAAAATGCTAGCTGTGGCAAACTGTTATTGGCTATTATATACGGATCAAGAAGGAAAATATATGCACGAAATGCCTGAATTTAGGAAAATACTGGTTACTCTATATGCAATATTGTCGTCTCCATGATCATGACATGAAGTATCAACTTAGGTCTTGAGCCATATAATCTAGGGCGTGTGAAAATGGACGAGGGAGAAAAATGACGCATTATCCTCGTCAATCTCCATGATCATGTCATGAAGTTTCAACTTAGGTCATGAGCCACATAACTCAGGGCGCATGGAAATGGACGATGGACGAAAAGGAAATGAGAGATTACCGCAAGTCCGACCACTCCGAGACCAAAGATGACGACGGAGGAGCCTCGCTCTATGTCGGCCACCTTCCATGCACCTCCAACTCCTGCAAATCAGTAATTCCACGACGATCAATTCATCTCAAACGATTCCGAACTCGGGACATTATACGGCAACATTAAACAAGCACGGCGAGGAAGAACTCACCGGTGGAGACACCACAGCTGAGGAGGCAGGCTCTGTCGACGGGGATGGGGGAGCTGATCTTGACAACGTGGACCACGTCCACCACCGTGTACTCGCAGAAGCTGGACACCCCCAAGAAGTGATATATGGCCTCCCCATCCTTGGCCGCACTAAACCTGCTGGTCCACCACTTTCTTTAGTGATCCATAGGCCGCCACGTCCGCCCGCACGAGACCCGGGTCGGGTGGGACGGAGAGGAGAAGGAAGAACGAGAAGAAACGGGAATCGAAACGGGAAGGAGAAAGAAGACCTGGCGGTTCCGTCCCTCGGCATTCCTGGACCGGGAGGCCGGTTTGCGAAAACGGAGCAGTTGTTGCCTCTGGAGGACTCGCAATGTCTGCACTTCTCGCAGTTGGACCAGAACACAGGCAACACCGTGTCCCCTGCCTTCACCTCCTCCACCTCCTCCCCCACGCTCTCCACCACCCTTCAAAATCAAATGTTTTCAGCACTCAAATTCACCGTGTACATCACACGAACCGGGCCGCCTTCATCTTTCTCCCCACCTTCGTTTCCAAGAAACCTGGTTGATTTCGATTCGGTTTGCTAAAATGTTGACTACATCTTGCTCTTTTTTCCTACTAATTAATGATCGATCGAAGTATCATTTTACCGCACGGACAAGAATATGTAAAAAACATTAGTTTGGCACACCCGCTTAGGGAAAAATTAAAGGATATCTATCCACTTCGGTATCAAATTGGCGATATGTGCTGTCTACAGCAACTTTCGAACGCATCCGGAATTTAATATAACTGACGTTGACGATTTCTCGTGATTAATCCATGTGACCAGCTAAGACATGTCCCCATATCATCTAATTAATGAACTCAAGAGTTTACTCTCTCTCTCCCCCTCCCTCCCCCATGGAAAAAGAGAAAAAGCGACAGTCAAGTGCTAAAACAGAGGGGAAAAGGAAGGCAGCGTTTCTATGATTCTGATCGAGTTAACAAGGTGCAAACGGCCGGTGGAAACGCGAAGGGCTGACGCAAAGAAGGGAACAAAAACGTACCCGACGGCTTCATGACCCAAGATCCTCGGGAAAACGGCGAATGGACCCTGAACAAAATAATGCAGCAC
This sequence comes from Eucalyptus decipiens, assembly GCA_014182575.1. Lineage (NCBI taxonomy): Eukaryota > Viridiplantae > Streptophyta > Magnoliopsida > Myrtales > Myrtaceae > Eucalyptus > Eucalyptus decipiens. The sequence goes on along the minus strand of CM024614.1, from coordinate 57,471,332 downwards.
GTTGGACCATCATCATCTTGAAGTTCATATCTCGTTAATACCTTCTAATCAAACAGAAACACAGTTTCCAACAAAAGATGGTGCGCATTACGGAGTCCATCTTCCAGAACGTGACGTCGGTGTGACAGATGGAGGTGCAGACGATCTTGATGCGAACCTCCCACGCCTTCGGCGGCTCCACCTGTATCTCCTCCATCACCAGCGGCTCTCCTGCTCTTCTGCACACTGCAGCTGCTCGTTTTTTTTTCCCCCAAGGACAAGATTTCAACTATTCCAGCACATCACCAGTACCATAATCGGAAGTAGAGAGAGGGAAAAAGGAGGAGAAGGAAACATGTGCGAACCTCTGCACTTGATGGGTTTTCCTGCGGTTCCTGATGCGTTGGCCTCCATGGAAGATGGAGTTGTTCTGGTTGGCTGAAGCCCGGTCGAGGAGGAAGATGATGGGACGACACCCACTTCCCTTTGTTCTCAAATTATGCGCTGATTGGTTTGGTACTTTAGTAGACGGAGAGCATTATTGGGGGGAGCCAAAGTCCTCTTGCTGCCGCGTTGGTCTGCTCCCGTCATCGCCATCCCCCCGCGCCTAGCTTTACGAACAATTTTCATCTTGAAACCACCAACGACCATTAACTACTCCCACAACTACTTGATTATATTAATAATGATGATATTAATAATGATGATGATGATGATAATGATGATAATAATAATGATGATAATGATAATGATGATAATGATAATGATGATAATGATAATAATAATAATGATAATAATAATAATAATAATGATAATAATGATAATAATGATAATAATGATAATAATAATAATAATAATAATAATAATAATAATAATAATAATAATAATAATAATAATAATAATAATAATAATAATAATAATAATACCAATGTGGCAATGAGAACAACCACCGCATCTAAATTATGGAAAGTCCCTTTTTATTTTCAATAATAGTGGAAAGCAAGCGGGCCAATGCTTTTTCAAACTCTTTTCTTTCTTTTTTTTTTTTTTTTTTTTTGTAAAGTTCGAACTCTTTTCTTAACTTGATTATAATTATGAAATGATTCATCTGGATTTTTATATGTCTATCATTTTGCAATTCACTTTTTTTTTGTAAGGATTAATACCACAAAAAAAAACATCAAATTAATATACCTATGATAAATTTACCCTTCATTAGTTTCTGTTACTTTTGCCATTAATTTGCTGAATTAAATGACACGTGACAGTTGACGTAACTACCAATTTTGAGTTTTACCTTCCGTTTGTCACAAGATACTAATTTTGTGATTTTTCGTAGTATCAATCCAATTTAACAGAAATTAAGATCAAATAAATTTGTCGTAAATGTATTGATTTGGAGTTTTTGATTGCAAAAAAAAATAATTAATTTGAGATAAATTTATCATAAGTGACCAATTTGGGGTTCTTCGTGATATTGATCCCTTTTTATAAATCATCTTTACACATTAGATTCTGAGTTGGATCTGTCATCAAGTAATATACGACTCGTGCTTCATGCAAGCATATCTTTTCCATACCTTTGAATTGTTGAGAATGTTAGTCAAGGGAGATGTGATAAGGAACCTAGGTTATTGAACTGTAGCGCTCGTATCTTTGTTGTAATGTTAGGAGGTCGAAGATTGATAAAGGGAAATAAGAAAGTGAAAAATTTATGCTTCGTAAATCATAGAGATATATAGCAAAAGGTGAATTCCGGATGAAGTTTTCCTAAAAATAATATTAACTAAGAAAGCAAAAATAAGTACAGAAAATTAAATTCCGGAACATTTGTGCAGATTAATAAAGGTCCAAGTTTATGTATCGAATATGTGATGGGGAAAAAATTTACTAAGTCGTCATTCTCCAAGTTTTTGGAAACTTTGCGGAACATTTTAACTGGTTCAAAATGTTTTTTTGACTTATGAACATTTAGAACAAACACTAATTCTCTTGTCTATGTACCGATTTATTACTAAAAATAATATTAACCTAACGCTCTGCAATGTTTTGGGATCGAGGGCCTTTGCTTAATCTCTTACGTCGCACGGAACAAGATCCATTGGGCCCAGACACCTTTTTTTTAACCTCGACCCAACCCGAAAAGCCCGTTTCGGGGTCTAGTTTGATTTTATTCATGCATCGATTTGATCCTTCTTCTACTGTTAGTCCCAATTGGCAAGTTTATGCGCGCATGCATGCTCGAAGCCTCCTTCCATCATCAAAGATTTGGATTCAGATGAGATATATCAACAGCTTCAAGTTCTTATTTCAACAAGACAAAGGGTGGGTCCTCTCTCAGAGCAAATTCATGTTCGGACAAGGGCTCGTTTCGTACGAATCGGATTAATTGTAACTACAAATAACACGAGCGATAGTTGTGATTGCATTCGGCCAAATCTCTACTTTGAAAGCAGCTTCTCCCAACAATTATATGTACGTGACATGAGATGACTAAGGGTTTTTCAAAGAGTTGTAACTATAGGATCATCGGGATTAGTATTGCTTGAAATGCTCTTCATAGAGTAAAGACTCAATACTTGTTTATTAGAACACTCGCATGATTGATTATTCAATTTCAAATAATCAATTGCGTGTGTCAATTAATTAATTCCCCATATGCTGCTCATTTCTAATTATTTATCGATGTGATAAATGTGTGCATTTAATTTCTCTTGTCACCTAAGCTTCTTCATATATCTTCCTTATATCTACAGGATCATCGGGACTAGTATTGCTTGAAACGCTCTTCGTAGAGTAAAGGCTCAATACTTGTTTATTACGATTGATTATACAATTTCAAATAATTAATTGCGCGTGTCGATTAATTATTTCCCCATATGCTGCTCATTTCTAATTTTTTATCAGTGTTATTAATGTGTGCATTTATATTCTCTTCTCACTTAAGCTTCTTGGTGTATCTTCGTGTATCTTCCATACCTATCCCAGATATGATTAACTAATTAAAAATGTCGGTAACGTGCACGCTAACATTAACCACCTTTTTGGACTCGAGGGATCCACTCAACATGCTTGCATAGACGTATCCTGATATCTCGACATAATTTAGTTCGAGGTGTTATCTGCTTTAATTTATTCATTATCGAATCTCACGTTTTTTGTTCTCTTTGATGTAAGTGCGACCGCGATTAGACAAACACTTTCTTGAAAAATCGACCGTCCTCACGATGCTTTCATTTGAGTACACGTTTGATACCAGAGTTCTTATGGTTGTTTCAGTATCATATATTTATATCCATTGACTCTCCTCTTCTTTAGGGGTGAGCGGGTCCAGGGTGGGTAGGGTCTAGACCTGACGCATTCCCTACCCCGTTATAACCGGTTCTCTTTTTTGGACCCTGTTCCCTACCCTGTTTTCATTGGACCTTGTTCCCGGCCCACCCTGTTTTTCCGGTCCGGGAACAGGGTTGACCCTGTTTTCATTGGACCCTGTTTTGCATAAAAATTAACCTTAGAAAAACAAGTCTAGATAAGTTATCCGCTTAAACAAAAAAGGCCGGACCAAGCACATCCTTCGACCAAACTCATTGGGAACATGTATAAAATTTGGACTCCTCTTGAAAAAAACAACCAAGTATATAATTCGACCATCTCGCATCCCCATATCCCACAAAATACATCGAGTTTCTCATATTCCAGTAATATACAAGCTAGCAATTGAAGTATGAGGAATGCTCAAGAAAGACATGCTTACAATGCATCTTTGGTGTCAAATAATGCATGTTGTTGCTGCTTTTCTATTTCTGGATTAGGCATTCTATTGATATATCCTATTTGATTTAACTGAGAATTAAAGCCCTTTTATGCTATAGTGGCTGGTATATATAAGTGTTGCGTTGAACGCAGGATATTAAGACCCTTTCAACTCAGATATCTCAGCAACAGAAATTAGTTACCATTCACCATGGGAGGTTGCATGATTTCATCAAGGAGAAAGTTCATAAATTTGAGAGTGAGAATGTGTTGTACTTCTTCACTAGGAAAATATGGTAGTCACTATTTGGTTAATCTAAATTATTTTCTGTGCAACTGACTATGAAATGCAGATTCTTTTGCAAGATTTCTCTTATGGTCTCCATAGGCTACTGCAATTTCACATAATCTACTACAATATAAAATACGGTGCTTTGAAAGAGATAATCATATTGCACAATGCAGTGATGCACGGCCTTTCGACCCTTAGATTGCAAAACTCAGAATTGAACAGAGATCTGGCCATTCAACAGCGATGCTTCTTTTACACTCTTCGACGGGCAAGCAAATTTTCGGTGATGCTGAAGTAGACCATTTAGCACAACACCACAATTCCTCAAGAAAGACTGTGGGACCCACAATTCCTAGAGTTGAGCAAAATTTAACTCCCAGAGAGTACCTGAAATATTTTTGCGCCGTAGAACCTTGACTGTAGCAGTTCAATCTATACAGTGGCTAGAAGCCTGTCCAACAGTAAGAAAGATTTAAGAAAATGCTTTCCACCAACTGTGCGTTATTAGAAAATAGAACCAACAAAAAGGTGCTAAAACATGATATTGATGATGCGTTCAGATAGCAAAAATGGTTATGGCAACGGATCAAGTGCTAGAGGTGTCTCTTGTTTATAGATATGGAAACTGAGAAGGGTTATCACAAAGAAATTGCTAGGGTCAAAGTTGATCCCAAATCTGATTTAGCAGATCAGTTCATTTCTTGCAAGATGGAAACGCTTTGGAAATCTCTCTGGAATATCTACAGAAAATTTCTATGGTCTCAATCCTAATTTTCAAAGCCAGAAGAATAATAAGAGGAAGGACATTTGGGTCCCTAAAATGACGTGCAAATCTCTATATGTTGAACCGTCCTTAGCAGTGCTGTCGTGAAAGATACAGGGTTCTTCTTCATCCTAAGATTCTAGGAAGAGCAGTAGCTTTACCAAAAAAGCAAGATAATACTGTTGGTGGTGATTCTTAATGAACGAGTAAATGGCAATGGGTGAATGATGATGCAAATCTTTTAGATAATGCTTTCACTGAGCTTAACTCTAGTGATATTAACTCTGCCAATTCTGTCATGAAGAAGGTTGATAAGCAGGACGCTCTTCCTGCCGTAAATTCTATTGATGCTGATGAAATGCTTTAAAGTGTGTTGTGAATGCAGACAAGATCAAGGAAGACAGCAACAGTTGGATGCAGATTTAAGGACAGAAATAATGCTAGTGTGAAAAAAGAATACAAAATGACTAATGTTACCTGATGGACAGCACAATCAGAATGGCTTGGATCCCAGAAAACAGAACAGAAGCACTCCCAAATCTGATTTAAAACAACAAGCTGTTGTTATACTAGGGTTATAGAGTTAACCATAAAATCGATATTCTAAATATAGCTTCTGTATTGATCCAAATGTGACAAGATGAGAGACAAATTGGTACTGCAGCAGGGGGCTCGGTGGGACGCGGCCACGTCGGGTCGACGCAGATCAGCTCAGCAGTGGCTTCGACAGACTGCTGGTATCGCGGCTGGTGAGGGCGGCAAGGATCGACGCGGCTTCAGCTGGTGTCAGCGAGCAGAGCAGGGGGGCGTCATTCCGGCGGCGGTAGATCGGCAGCAGGGGAGATTTGCGAATGCGAGATTTGCGGGTCAGGGGCGTCAGCGAGGCAACAGCAGCAGGTGGAATGAGGCGATCGAACGGAGGCGGCGTCGGTGCGAGCTCGGCGGGGGTCAGTGACTTCGCGGGCAAAACCGGTGGAGCTCGGCGGGGGTCAGCGGCTCAGCGAAGCTTCAGATGACCGGCGGAATGGCGGCGGTGGTGCGAGCGCGAGGGGGGTGACGACTGACGAGAGCGGCAGAGGCGGCGTCGGTGCTTGGGTGCTTCGCGATTTCGGGATTTCGGCAGAGATAGTAAGGAAAGGAGAAAGACACAGACATATTAGGTTTTGCTCGTGCGTTTTGGGGGCTTCAAACCGGTTCCCAAACCGGTCCGGTCGATCCGGTTCCCGGGTGGGTAATCCCTCGGAACCGGTTCCCGGACCGGTTCAAAAAGCAGTCGATATTTGGGAACCGGTTCCCGGACCGGTTTCAACCGGAACCGGTTCCGACCCTGTTTTCCGGGTGGGCCGATCCGGGAACCGGGTTAACCCGGACCGGTTGCACACCCCTACTCTTCTTCTTCTTGATGTATGGCTTGCTTTATCCGTCGATAATTGCGCCTTACTCGCATAGTCTTGACAAGTGTGTTGGAAGATATGTGGCGATTGCTTGTGATATTTGACAGAAGATTTGATCCGATTACGATTGTACACAAATCAATTAAAGATTAGATTTAGATTTAGATGGGTTAATATCCCAAAAAACCCAAAACTGGTACACTTGTGATAAATTTACCTCAAACTATTTTTTTGATAATAAAAAACTCCAAACTAGCATACTCGTGACAAATTTACCTTAACTAATAATAAAAAATCATAAACTGGTACATTTATTACAAATTTACCCCAAACTAATTATTCGTCCGCAAAAAATCCCAAACTAGTAAATTTGTGACAAATACACCCTCCACTAAATTGGATTAATATCACAAAAAATCACAAAAGTTATAAACTATGATAAACGGAGTGTAAAATTATACTAGTCAATTGTCACATGTAACCACTCGGGGTTCGCCCCAGTGACCACATTTCTAACTTGGAAGGAGGAGGTGGGGAATTCAAATCCCTACTTTCTCAGGGGGGATTGGGGTGGGGACGATTTTATTTCGGGAGTGGGTTTCAACTCCCACGTCCTGCAAGGAGGCAAGACAACAGTCTGAGAGTGAGTGTTAGAGTAGGATTAGAGTAGACCGAAAAAAAAAAAAAAAAAAACTGTCACATGTCATTTAACTTAATAATCTGACAATAAAATTTAACGAAAACTGATAGAAGGTAAATTTGTTACAAGTGTACCAGTTTGAGATAAATTTGTTAAAGATATACCATTTTTGGGTTTTTGGTGATCAGAAAAATAGTTTGAGATACCACCGGCCTTGGTGGCTCCGCTGGATAAGAACCCCTTGCCTTGGGGGAAAGGTGAGGGGATCAAACCCCAGGGAAAGCATCGGCGATTTAAGCGTGACGTCGGGGTGGTGGGTCCTCCACTAGCGTCACTCCAGGGTTTACTTGGCGGCTATGTACCGCTGCAAGGCGAGCGAACGGCCGACGGGGTTCCCAGGTATAAAAAAAAATAAAAATAGTTTGAGGTAAATTTATCACAAGTGTACCAATTTAGGATTTTTCAGGGTATTGGCCCTATTTAGATTAATTCTTAGAATCCTTTACTTCCATTCATTATGTACATTTTGTATTATATCTATAGGAGACTGTACATTAGAAACTATTGAAGAGAGAATACAAAAATCTTCCAAAATTCTCAAAAATCTTCCAAAATTCTCCATCTTCAATCTCGATTCCTTTGCTTTCTTTAGTTTCTTTCAAAGTGCTTCAAGATTTTTCTGTTAGTTGTTGAATTTCACTTTGATCAATTAATGGATATATTTCGAATCCTCATTTGACTTGTCTGTCAACTTTTTCATTGTCTCTTGGAAAACCCAAACTCTGTCTTGAATAAGATCAATAACTCATAATTGCCATATTCACACAAGTGATTAGTGATAGGGTTGGATTGGACTTCAAACAACTCAATTTAAAATTTCCATGTCGAATGGTAAGGTTTGCTCGTTTTTATACCAATTAACTATCTCGTCAACTCATAAAAATTATAAGCTGATAAGAGTTTCTGTTTTCCCCAATAAATATCAAGTTCAAGGTATAATGCATGAATATTCTAGTAGGTCACTCTAAAAAATGCGACATTGTGAGTTTCGATAGTTACCCGACGTGCACGAAACGGGAACTACACCATTAAACAGCAATGATGTGGAGAATCAAGGATCCCCGATCGACCAAAAAGATTAACAGGCCCCATCGTGCAGTCAAAACACTATTGCGGTCAACATGTGTTTTACCAAATGCTTTTTCCTTGCTAGGATTGTAAGAAACATGCTTTTGCTAAGTTCTGTCACGTCGTTCGAGCCTGAAAAACGTCTCCAAGAAGGCTGACTTTTTCATAGGTCCTAGACTCCTAGCCAACGGCATTGTTGACTGGAGTAGGGAATTCCAATTCTTGTGTCATGATTGCCCATTTTGGCGATGAACAGTCGCCAGGATGCATTAAATAGAGTTCTTAAAAAAAGAGAAGGAGAAAAAGACAGAAACTCCAAGAATCTGAGGGCTGCATTGATTTTCTCCTTTGATAATTTCTACGGTTATTCTTCTAGGAGCAGTTGACGTGGCCGCTGATGTCGACGAGTACGATATACACGTTGGCAAGATCAAACGATGATGTTTCTTGCCAGTAAAGGACGACCCGGCCATTCTTCTTCCTACGCGGAGAACTTGATGGGAAAAAAATTCTAAAAACTTTAAATTTATTATACTTATATCAATTCAATTTTAAATATTTTAATTTTACCAATTAGACCATGTTTGTAAATTTTGTTTTTGTTCTCCGAAACAATTATTTCGTTCTTTTGTTTTAGGAAACGAAAAAGAATACACATTTGTTTGGTAAAAATTTTGTTTTCGGGAATAGATTTGGAACATAAATAAGAAATACAAAAAATAACTTCTTGTTCTCGAAAATAATTTCTAGAATCTATTTTTTTTTTTATCTCTTCTTCTTTTTCTTCCTCCTTTTGGCCGGTCGCCGACCTTGGTCATGGTCGGTGCCGGTGATCGGCTAGACGAGGGCCGACAATGTCGCCGGAGTGTCATTGGCCCCCAAAGATGACAAGTCACAGTGAGGCTCGGCCTCGCCCTAATTTGGCAAGGCCGAGGCTTGCCGTGGCCAAGCTGGCTTTCAACGAGCTCACTGGGCCTCGCCTAGGCAATCGTCGGCCACAACAAAGAGAAAAAGAAAAAAAGGAAAAAAAAGAAGAGAAAATATAATAAAAGAATTGAAAAATTAAAAGAAATAAAAAAAATCTAAGAATCCTACCAAACGTATTTTTATCTTGAAAATAGAAATTTTGGGAAGTTATTAGACGAGTTCTGTTGCTCAAAAATTATTCTCGAGAATAGAATAAAAAAAAAATTGATAAAAAAATTGTTTCCTATAACAGAATTGTTATCAAACTCGCCCTTAAGTTCTAAATCTTTTGACAATTTACCAATTGAATTCATTTGCCAATGGAGTTTTAGGCCTCTTAACGATTTGCCAATTGAATCCATATGACCAAATTACCTTGAAAAATGCTTAGGTGGATACTGGTCAAGATTGGCAGTCCTACATGGTCGGACAAGCAAATGGCCAGTGCTAATGTAGATGCCGAATGTCAAAATAGCATTGTTTTCATCAATTAAAAAAAGAAGAAGAAGCTATAGTCATTCTACGTTGTCTCTTCTCTCCTTTCTTGCCCCAAATCGTTGAACACTCAACCATTCAAAAACTTTAACTAAGATTAGCGAGATCTTGGTCAAAATTGTTCAGTCTAAACATAAATCAAACGATTTCGCTCTAGCCAACTTGCGCTTTCGTCAAATCAACTCCCCCATTCATCTAGACGCATTCATCCATTCAAATCCCACATTCACCTATCCAAATTGCAAACCCAATTCAGAAATTGTTCCCGGGAACAGAAACAAAAAAAAACTATTTCTGTTAAAAAATTGTTCCCTGAAACAGAAACGTTACTAAATGTGCCCTTCAAAGGCAATATCATTCAATGTTAAACTTCACATGATCATATTAGTGTCATTTTTGGTGTTCGCGTATTCCATTCATGCTTCATCCAAGAGCTATTGGCACATCAAAATTAGAACTTGGCCTGTAGAAGCTTGTCGTGCTTGATTTAATTCCTTATTAGAGGTAAGCATGGTTTAGATTGGGCCGCCCACCCCCTAACCCTAGGACCAACCTACACAATACCGGTCCTCAATTCTTGGGACTGAGGATCGACCCTATTGAGCTTTGGATTGAGGACCGAACCGACCTAATGGGTTCGGTCCGGTTCTAGGATCAACTTGGGACCAACCGATAATTTATTTATTTCATTTTTTGTACTATATAAAAAAGCAATCAAGGACCGGACCGACCCAATGGGTTTGGTCCGATTCTAGTGTCAACCCAAGGACCAATCAATAATTTTTGGTTTCGTTTTTTGTACTCCTTGAAAAGGCGAGCGAGGACCGGACCGACCCTATGAGTTCAGTGACGAGTGAGGTTAGGTAAGAGAGGCGAGTGACGAGTGTCAAGTGGGGTGAGCATCAAGTATCGAGCAGGGAGCAACAAGCCAGGTGAGCATTGAGCAACGAGCGGCAGGAGTGACCCAAAGCAAGTGAGGCGAGTGTCAAGTAGTGAGCGAAGAAGTTATTTCTTTCGATTTTGGCAAATTAAACACTAAGAGGACAAATAGGATAGAAGAAAACGAGTATTAGAGGAGGATGCCGTGAGGAGTTATTTATGCCATTTTGAACGCCGTGAGGACTTCTCACAAAAACATATTTCTCATTTGTAAATTATGGCTTTTGACGCCGTAAAAGACATTAAAAGATCTAAGTTATTAAAAAATAGTGTAAAATTACTTGAACTCCTTACTAAGGAGTTATTTAATGTTGTTGACGCGGTTTATTTTAGGATTTTCTTTATATAAAAAAATTATAAATAATATATTAGATATATAATATATATAGAATCAGAGTTGGTTCGGGTTGGGTCAACCCTAAACTCCCAGGACCGAGGATCAATTCGCACATTGGTGGTCCAGAAATTCTAGGACCAAGGACCAACCCGATCTCCCTAGAAACTAGACCAGGACTGGTAGGGTTGGGTCGGTCCTGGGTTGGTCCAAGGTTGACCCTAGACCGATACTCACCCCTATTCATTATATAGAAACAATCTATCATAGCTTGTGGGTCGCTAGGAATAGAATTGACCAATCAAGTTGTTGTTAATGGATCCATTTTTGTTGTGCATTATCATTGTTTTGTTACATTTTTGCTTTTGTATTCTATATTGCCACTAAGTTGAGCGTGAATAGATACATGGCAAATTATTGGAATAGGATGTCCTTCTCAGTATACAGCAATAACATGAATGATCTGGTTGAGAATAAGAATGATGAAGAGGATCAAATGGTTTACTTGATCCATCATGTTTGTTCCTACTGGAAGGGTACATGCGATAGCATCTATTAATTTATTCATGTTCAATGTTACATTAAATATTTTTGTACAATATAGGGACTAAATTGAACATGCATAAAAAGTCCAAAGCCCCCATTAAACATATTAAATTTTTTTAAATGATATTGCATATTGGGTTGAAGTGTTATACCAAACATTTTCATACAGAACATATACCAAGGGCGCGTTTGGTAACGATTCTATTCCTGAGAGCTGATTCTGATTAGAAATGATTATTTTTGATACTGTTCTCGGGAACTGATTATGAGTAAAAAAACGAGTTTGGTAATTGTCCAAAATTTTTTATTCTAGAATAGAATTGCGTTTGATACCGTGCTAATTGATTCTTTTCTAAATTAATTTCTTTTGATTTTTTAAATAATTTTTTTACTTTTTTTCATTTTTCCTTTTTTTTTTCTTTTTTTTTTTTTTTTTTCCTATTCTTCTTCTTCTTCATGTGGCCGGCAACGCTCATCGGAGGGTCGCCGCCCTCGGCGAGGTCGGCCCTCGTCGGCCGAGCCTCGCCGGGCAACCGGGCGAGCCTCACCGGTGGTTGCGCTTGCCTCCGGCGAGCTCGCCGAACCTCGCCCTGGCCTAGCGAGCCTCCGGCGAGCTCGCCGGACCGATCGGTGGCGGGAGGCGGCGGGCGGCGACGGACGGTGGCGGGAGGTGGCGGGCGGTGGTGGACGGCAATCGCGGGATGACGGAAGGGAAAAATGAGAGTTTCATTGTTTTGATTCTTTTTTTGATTCTCGGACGAAGAATCATATTTTTTTTATTCTCAATTCTCTTCCCAATCTGTTCTCGGGAACAAATTTGTTCTCGGGAACAAAAATTTTACCAAACGCGATTCTCATCCCAAACTGATTCTGGGAACAAAAAATCAGAATCAAGCACTGTTTGGCACGTTGCCAAACATGCCCTAAATGTCCAAAGCCCACATTTTAAAAATTCAGGGATGATATTACATATTTGGCTAAAGTTTTATATCAAACATTTTCATACAGAACATATATCAAGGGTCCAAATACCACATTAAATAAATTAACAATTAAGGGATAATATTACATATTTGGTTAAAGTTCAGAGACTACATTGCATATTGGATTAAATTTCAAGAACTATTTATATAATTTAGCCCTTTTGTAAATAGCACTAGAACAATAGGTGATGTTGCAATTGGAAATGAAATCACAAAAGTGATGATGCAAATTGCAAAAGAAGTGTGTGGAAGGTAATTTTTGAATTTCCCTCCACAATGTTCTTCTCACGTTCTCTTCATTTCCCAACTCTTTCCTAGAAAAGTATGATTGCCCTCCCATATTCAATGGATTAACCTACCAAAAAATGCCATATGCAAAACCAATACGTGCAAGAAGCACCGCATGAAGCAATTAAGTTAAATACGCCCCCATAGCAAAAAGTATTTCGAGTAACCAAAGCAAATCCGAAGGCCCCTTTTGGTATCCAAGAATTTTCCAGATTTCCTTTCTATTTCGATTGCATTTGCCGAGCATTTGTCAGCCGAAAATGGAGAAACCATTTCGTGTCGTTCAAAGGAGCAAATGGGCCTACTTCGGAAACGACCAAAAGAGAAACCGATGGCCATGGTGTCCGTTGAGACTTCGGGTGAAAAAGATCAAAAAGGGTTTAATGCCTTTGACTGGTCAAACGTTCACTAATCATCGTGGGTGCATCCGTGGGGCCAGGCTGCCGTGAACAGCCATTTTCCCCAGAAGAGAACAAAGCATTTTTTTAACGTTGGTGTTAAACGTGAAATCGTCACAAGATCAACGTTGTCCTTCTTCGGGTCCGCGTGCGTGATGGCCGGGACGACGGATGGCGCTCTCTCTTCTTCTCTTCTCTTCCGTATGGATAAAGACGGTTCCTTCTTTTCTCTTCAAAGATGGTGATTGCAGTCTTTCATCCAGAAACCCTCCTTCCGTAGATAAAGCTCATTCAACCCTATCCCTTTATTCCCGAGCTTTTGAAAGTTATTTTGTTGTCATTGCTGCTGTCATCGTCTTCGTGCTCATCTCCCTTTTGACTGTCATCTCTGTCATCTGCCACATCTCTGAGGATATCTAGAATATGAAAAGGAAGCCATGACTTGAACTTCCCCCTTAACGTCACGGGGAGAGAGAGATAGAGGGTGTCATCCTTTTCTTGTTTTCATCTTCTTTTGGATGACATATCTGATCACTGAGATCTAGAGAGAGAGAGAGAGAGAGAGAGATCCACGAAAGATGGACAAAAGCTGCCACTCGTCCAGTGACTCCACCACCAGCAGCAGCTCCTCCGCAATCACCACCACTGCCGCCACGAACATAAGCGACGGTTATCTGAAGCACCTCAACAAACTGTCCAACAAGATCTCCAAACCCACCGCCAAAAGGTCCTCCTTTGACCACAGCCTCGACCACCCTCCTCCTCCGCCGCCGCAGCAGCCGCAGCCGCCGGTGTACAACATCAGCAAGAGCGAGTTCCGGGAGGTCGTCCAGAAGCTCACCGGCTCCCCCGCCCACGACAGGCTCTCCTCGCCGCCGCCTATCCAGCATCCGAAGCCCCCGAGCTCCCGCCTCCAGAGAATCCGCCCTCCGCCCCTGGCCCACCTCGGCAGCCGCCCGCCACCGCCGCTTCTCAACGGCGTTGTCCCAGAGAAGTTGCCTGCAGTGAACCCGGACACCCGTATTGCCGTCGCTGCCATAGGCGCAAATCCTGGGGCGGATGGTGGGTTCAATCCAATGGCGCGGTTGGTATCGCCGCCGTCGCCACTGCCACCGTTTCCATCTGTGAACTTGCCTGCTGAATCGCCGGTCTCCGCCTATATGCGGAGCCTCCAGAGGTCGGCGTTTGGTGCCGGCTCGCAACCTGACCAGTTCTCTGGATTCTTGCCTTTATCACCACTTGTTTCGCCATGGTGGAGCAGCTTAGCTCCGTCACCGTCTCAGCCGCAGCCGCAGCCACCACCGCAGCAGATTGTGTCAGCGCAGCAGGGTAGCCTACCTCCTCCGTCCATGTCGTCTCAGCAGCCGCTGTTTCAGCTTCCGTCGTCACCCCTGGCTTTCGGGTGCTTAAACTCGCCACGGTCACCGCACCCCCTACTTTCGCCAGGCCTGCTGTTTTCGCCTATGTCGGGACAATTGGGGTGTCCTCAGTTCCCGCTCTCGCCAGCGCCGGTGCAGAGCCCCAAACACAGAGGGCTTTAATTGAGAGGTATATTTTTTCGCTGGAAAGTTTTAAGGACAAAAGAGGATTTCTGTCTTGGCGTAGTTTTGGTGTTTCTGGTTCTTGTACATTTTTTGAGGATACAAAGGTGGTTCAGATCAATGGTGGGGGAGTGCAAAGTCTTTCACTGTCCAATCGATAAGTAAATGAATGCCAAAAGACAATTTGGTCTGGCTAAATATCATTATACATGATATGTTCTTTGTAGCTATCAGATTTGTCCATGTTAATGATCAATTATTCTTCTATGGATTGAACTCACTCGTGCTTGACTATGTTCGGTCTGATTTGCACCTTTGCCTCTTGCGCTATGACAGCGCACGGTCGGATATGAAGGGCTCTATTAACTAGATGTGACAATACATCGTGGACTTCCAGATATTATTAGGTTTCAGGAAGGCTGAGTTGTTGCTGTTTATGGAGGATTATGGACTTTAGTTCATGTTAGCCTTTCTAATGTTGCAACTGTCTAATAAGGTGCATTTGAAGGGCAGGTCCTTCAGAATGTTGCAGAACCGTTAGGAAATTAGCAAAATGCAAAGCCTCAGGAACTCAGTGTTCATATCCATCTGCGTATTGTTCTCTTGGTCCAAATTGCTGCCACAAATTCACGTGAAACCATTTATGCTATGAAGCTCCTGGCTTTGCCAGCACCCAACAACGCAACGCTCAATCGCAAACGCCAGTTCAGTGTAATGTCTCTTGTCATAAAACTCGAATCTCTTTGCATCATCTTAGTTCCTTGAACTTCAAGTATGAAATTATATCTTCTTTGCTGAGTGTTGTTCTGTAATGAAAGTGTTCTTTCACCTTTCTTGGTTCCTGTCAACATCTACTTAGGTCTACCTTACCCTTTGAACCGGCTCTACCAACCCCCAAAATTTTCTTTTCTCCTTTATGAGTTAAGCCCGCTTTCAAACTAAAAACAATTAATACGTAAGAAGAGCCGTTGATTGGGCGTGTTTAGGACCAAGTATATCACACAGCCAGTGATCTTGGTCGGGAGACAAACGGACCTTGAGCCCCGCTACAGCCGAGGTCACTCCACTCGCCGACCTGGTCTAGACAAGAATTTGCCAGGAAAGCAAGATCGGTTTTACAGGAACTTATTCGCATGATGATGCGGCAAATACTAAATGGCCACTCAAGAAGCGAGATTTTTGTAAACATCCTCTGCAGATTTTGCTGTAACTTGACTCTCTCTGACTAATCTTTAATACCAAGGCCACCATCATGGTTGTTTGAGCAATGCAGTCTTGTCCAATCGAATGCTTGTACAAATTCGATTGTTTAACATCTTGTTAAGATCGCATAAAGTAGGTAAAGATCACGAGAGTTCACCAACTTTACCTGTCGTTGGTTTTCAACGCATGAACAATAGTCAGAGACGGATACATGCACAGCATGAAACCTTAGAAACCGTGAGGTTTACGCTAACCTCTTTGTCAACAATAAGCCAAGTTTGGCTGAAAGCGTAGCTGAAGATAAAGATAAGAGTTACGGCCAGGAAGGCACCTCATGACTTGCGAGAAGCTTCGAAATAGTTAGAAAGCTAGATAACCCAATATTAGTTATTTTATAGATTGTCCATGGGATACGAGATAAAGATTTTGATCGATAAATTCAGCCTTTCCCTAATTTTTTATGTTGTAAGCTTTATGAGAAATGTTTTTGGTGGGTCTTCACTATGTCTATTCTATGCTTCAAGCCAAATGACGCTAGGGAAAGATTTATGCTGGCTCTTTTCCGGTAATCGATCTTCTGAGCATATGTATCTTGACTCGGACACAGTTGAGACTTGATTTTTCTGTGACACCACGGACGTTAGCATCGATTTTTGTACGTCTAATGCATCGGCGGATTTGGGAGAGGACATCAAAAGTCCTAAATTGGATTCATCGATTCTAGAGTCTGCACGCATTTGGCGACATCAAAAGTCCTAAATTGGATTCATCGACTCTTGAGTCAGCACGCACTTGGCGAATATCGACGTTCAACCAATGACCCTCTTAGCTCCAGACACATATAAACACGAGTCTTCAATTTTAGCGACTAGGCGTTTCCTCGATTCTCTTTGGAAGTCATTGCACAGCTTTCTTACAGAACGATAAGATCATCTGTCTTGACTGAAATCTCGATATATTGTTCACTGATCATATTGGAATTACCATTTCTTTGACTTTAAACACTCCTCTACTCATACGTTATCAAAGCAGTAACGATTTCCTAAATCCTAACTACGCACCTGTCCATCTCCTAAAAACCATTCATCACGACATCATTTCACCAGGGATGGCAGGCAAGAAATCATCCGAGACAAAAGAAAATTGAGCCCTTGATGTCATATCTCAAGATCAAGGAAGGGGCAGCACGGCCTCCTCTCCCGAGCGCATGTAAATATCTACAGCAAAATGCTGGGAACCAAAGCAATCTCACTTCACGCATTAATTCATTTGTCTGGTCGTAAAATCAAACGATTATCCCCTGGTGTCAACCTTCACAGAACATCTATTGCCAAATACCCTTCTAACACAACTGAAAATAACAACCAGACCAGATAAATCGGTCAAGCCCATCGGCTGAGACAGCATAGGCCATCATGAAAGTAGGCAACAATCTGCATAGACATGGAGGCCTTTTATCGTGTTCAATTGAGATATTGAAGCATTAAGAATCCAAGAGAAATAAGAGTTGATTCGGAAATACATAAGACTTCGATAAGACAAGCAACACCAGAATTCTGTTATAGAGACAACGAGCCTAAAACCCAGAATTGCACATGAATCAGTAGCCAGCAATCTTCCCCAGTTAAAAAACAGATAAGAGGATAGCTTTTATACGGATATTGATGAGCAGCTGAGACATCACTATTGCTCATCAGCCTTGGCTGTTTCTTTGATCTCATCCGCTCCATCATCCTGAGAAATAAACAGAGATTGTCATATACAAACAGTTCAACCATTGAAAAACTGTGCATATCTCATATCCCACATGTAAATTGTATCACATTCATCAAAGGTCATAGATGAGCACCTGCATGTCGGATGTCCACAAGGTCAGGTTATCTCTGAGAAGCTGCATGATCAAAGTGCTGTCCTTGTAGGATTCCTCACCAAGAGTGTCCAACTCAGCAATTGCTTCATCAAAGGCCTGCAAAAGAGAGAGGATTTATGCATAAACAAAAGGGACATCATACATGAATTGGAACCGTTCCTTTAGGCTAGGCTTGAGCAGAATTAAAGCATCGTAATATCTGGTTAAACTCCATCACTCCATCTTTGTAATTTACATAGGTTTCGAGATAAGAAACTTCACTACAGAGCACAGGGGTTTAAAAAATAAAATGAATCAGCACTTAAAAGACTGAAGACAGTGCAAAGAACACAAACATAGATTGCAATTTCTTACTTGTTTAGCGAGACCACAAGCACGGTCGGGGGAGTTGAGAATCTCATAGTAGAAAACAGAGAAGTTCAAAGCCAGCCCAAGCCGAATTGGGTGAGTAGGAGCCAGTTCAGTGTTGGCAATATCCTGCAAACAAGCCATAGCGTCACACCAAGCACGACTTGAAAGATAACCGACGACAGATCCTATTGATGGGCAGCAAATTGGGTCAGAAACTGTTTGAACTTGAGAAGTTTGTAAGTTAGTTCATATCGTGAGCAGGCTAACTGGCATTTAGTTTGCTAGTTATGCAACCTGTAATTCGTATAAACAGGTAACTGCACTCTCTCTGTGAGAAACTGCAGTTGGCTTTCTCTATATTTCCATGTCCATCGAATGAAATGTGCGCAACTATTAAAAACAGAACAAAACAGGGGGAATAACCATTCCTTGCTTTATCTCACAGAAGAACGAACGTAATGCCCTCCTTCCGAATGAGATGCATAGGCACCAGTTCCATCAAAGGTAGTTAGAAGAATCAGAATCAGGATCTAAAAAAGACAACCGCGAAGCTATACCGATATCTCGCACAGAATACAGATACAGCGGAAAGTTCCAATAGCTATAATTCGAAGCAGCAACCCACATTTTTCCCAACAACAAATCATCTCGCAGAAGGCAAGACGCAATCAATTGAACGTCGCACGTAATTTGCACCCCCAAACAAGCCAATCAGGTCCAAGCGCCTCACGCCTACCAGATCCAGAATAGCATATTTAAATCTGAGCCCCGAAATTTCGACAAAATCAAAAAAAAAAAAAAATGCATCATCATCGACAGCGCGAAGGAATGCCCAAGGGGGGAACAAACCTGAGCGGCTTTGTAGGCGGTGAGGGTGCTCTCGGCGGCTTCCTTGCGCTCGGTGCCGGTCTTGAACTCGGCCAAGTAGCGGTGGTAATCCCCCTTCATCTTGAGGTAGAAGACCTTGGAGTCGCCGACGGAGGCGGCGGGGATGAGGCGGTTGTCGAGGAGGCCGAGGATGCCGTCGCAGATCTTGGAGAGCTCGGCCTCGATCTTGGCGCGGTAGTCGCGGATCGCGGCCACGTGGTCCTCGTTGCCGCGGCTCTCCTCCTTCTGCTCGATGGAGGAGATGATGCGCCAGGAGGCGCGGCGGGCGCCGATCACGTTCTTGTAGGCGACCGAGAGGAGGTTGCGCTCCTCCACGGTGAGCTCCTCGGCGTCGGCGGCGGCGGCCGACACCTTCTCCATGAACTCCACCATCTCCTCGTAGCGCTCCGCCTGCTCGGCCAGCTTCGCCATGTACACGTACTCCTCGCGGGGCGAGGACGGCGGCGGTGGGGCGGCGGCGGCGGCGGGGGCGGCCATCGGGGAGGGTTGTCGGGGGAGGTCGGATTCGAAATTCGCGTCGGGTTTAGAGAGAGAGAGTGAGGGAGGGAGAGAGAGAGGGACGGAGGGGGAGAGTTAAAGGAAGGGAGTGGGGGCGATAATTACGTGGTGGAGAGAGAGAGGACGGAAGGAGAGCCGTCGGATTCGGGGCGGGGGGGCTTGGGTGGGGGAGTGGGACGGAACGAGAGCCGTCGGATCTTTGAGGGGAGTTTGTTTTGTTCGGCAGGTGGGGGAGGCGGTGCTGAGCTGGCGAGCACGGGGGGAGATGAAACAGAAAAAAGGAAGAGAGAGAGAGAGAGAGAGGGGGGGGGACGTGTTGCCGTTGGTTTGTTTTGACTTTGAAAATTCGAAAGGTTTTTTTTTTTTTTCGGGCTTTTTCCTTTTTTTTTTTTTTCTTTTTCGAGGGCATTTTTGGGATTTCGGGATTGGACGATTTTTTTTTGCAATTTTTTTTTTTTTACGAACGTGAATAATGGACCGGTGGGGCGCTTGGGTTTCAGTGGGGCCCAACAGAGGGGACCCCACACGCAACACCGTATTAATCGCTGGTTCTTTTTTTGGGGTTAAAAAAGTCTTAGGGCGCGCATGAAAACGCTCTAAAAAAATGTTTCTGGAACACTTCTGTATAGATTTTGTTTCCGGGAACAAAAAAAGAATAGAAACGCGTTTGATTGCGTTTTTGTTCTCTTTTTATTTTTTTGTTTCCGAACGAAATAGAACAAAAAAAAAAACACAAAAAGTTGTTTTGAAAAGAAAAACACTTCTTCGAAGCCAAAAAGACTAAAATTCTCTCTCCTCTTTTCTTCTTCTTTTTTTCTTCTTTTTTTCTTTTGCCGGTCGCCGGCTGGCCATGGCGACGGCGATCGGCGGCGTCGAGGGCCGACGCCGTCAAAGGGTTGGCGACCTCGCCGGAGCGTCGCCGAGCCCCCCGAGGCCGAGCCTCGCCGTAACCGGGCGAGCCCGAGCTCGCCCCCAAGGCGAGGCTCGGCGTGCGCCCGCCGGCGAGCCTCGCCGTGGCCGGGCGAGGCACGGTCGAAAGAAGAAAAAAATAAAAAGAAAGGAAAAATGGAAAATAAAATAAAAATATTAAAAAATTAAAAGAAACAAAAAAAGAATAAAAATTTACCAAACGTGTTTCTATTCATTTTTTATTAAAACAAACGTTACCAAACACGTTCTTTTGTTCAAAACCGTTTCCTAATGTAAACATTTTTTTTTTGTTTTCCTAGGGAACAGAAAAAAACAAAAATGTTTTCATTCGGAGCCTTAAATTTCGCTACGAGGGGAAACAGCACGGCCGGTGCCTGATGTTTGGTCCGATTTGTGACGTCATCTTCGAATATTTAATTTATTAAAATATGATCATTGAAGTTTGGTTCAACATTAAATTCTTACTTTAGTTCCTAAACTTTGATCTAATCTTCCAACGTGAGCTCTTAACTTTTAAATATTTTCATGTATTTTAAAAATTACATTGAATATTTATCACTAATATAGAGACCATATTGAACAAATTCAAAAAGTTAGGAATTTACAAATTAAAAGTTCAAGAACAATATAAATCATTTAAGTTTACACTACAATAATTTTGTTAGAGCAATTAAATTTTTTTCACGAGTCATCATTGCTCATGCTTGAAAAAGAATTTTGATGCGTCCATAAATATAGGTGCCGAGGGCATCGCCTTGTCGCCTCCACCTAACGGTCGAAGAAAAAAGAGAAGATATAAATGACGGTCGAAGTGTGTCGAAATTGAAGAGTCGGTGACGGCACAACAAAGAACAACGATAACTCGAGCGTGGCGAAGGAAGAGAAATGGATAATGGATATCCTTACTCGAGGGAAGGAGAAGGTGAAAAAGAGGGAGAAGCAGAATGTCAATTATGGAATATGCTAATCTCAATTTGAATTTTCTTCTTTGTACCGTAGTTTATGCGGATGCACATTGGAGCTACCGCTCACGCGTCCCTACTGGAGCGGAAGGACATCACAATCCCCAAGACGGCTTTAATCAAATTGAAAACTTAAAAAAGAAGAATTAGAGAACCTAATTCCGAGCGCTAGAAGGAACATAAAAAGGCAAAATTTAAGTTGACTACAGAGCAAGATGGGTAAGCATGCTTTGGAGCTTTTGATGGTGGGCAAAATTTATTCCTTAGGAACAAAGAGGCGCACGCTGCCGGGTCCCAAAAGTCAAGAGGTTTTCATCAATTATCAAATGCGATATTAAAAGACGGAGAAGAAATGATGACCCACCGAACGAACCGAACCCCTTTTTGCTAAGCCACTTTATTCGTACTTATCCGACACATCGGTTAGTACTCATCAGTTAGAACTCATCGATACCATCGTTCGTAGAAACCTACGATGTTGAATCATAGCATTGGCATGAACTCTGTGAGAACGAACGATCTGTGATGCGCCGGAGGTCTTGCCGATGCACTGATTCTTCCGGCATGAGGGACGCATGACACGAGCTAGGTCGAGGCCGGAAGAGGAGGAGATCGAGAGACGGGGGTGGTCGGAGAGGCCGAGAGGAGTCGAGGTAGCCGCCGGCGAGGCCGAGGAGGATCTTGGAAGGCCTGTGTTCTCTCTCTCTCGTCCTCGTTGTTTGTCCTTTCGTGGCTATATTTGTTTGGTCTATGTTCTGTCATGGGGGAGGTGATGTTCTTGATGGTTTGGGCTCTTTTTTAAATGAAATAAACGTTTGATTCGACATAAAATCTGGCAACAGCATTCGTTGGAAAGCTACAAAAAAAGATTAAGAAAAAAAAAAAAGATAAAAAAAAGTCGCCCTTTCTCTTTCGGATTGTGAAAAAAGGGAACTCGACAAATTGAGGATGGTCGAAAGGGTGCGAAGGAAATTTGATCATGGAACGTAACGCGCACTTGCCCGAAAATGATTGAGGGGGTCTCCGCTTTTTGGTAGCGGTCCTTCGTGCGTTTGACCGAAAAGTGCCTTGTTGATTATTGACCGCTCTTCTTTAATGGGGAACATGTTCATGTCACGTACCGGCCAGGAAAAGAAGATTCACATATAAATATTCAACACGTCGCCTTCTTCTGCCTTGGATTATACGTTGATACACCTCGACGGATGACCAGTACAGGACACAGGGCGGAGCAGCTTCTTTTGATTTTGAGGGTTAGGGCTGATGATCAGGAGTCCAAAAGCCATGACAAAGTAGAAGACCTCGGCTTCGCGCGCGACGCAAGCGACGATGCAGGCGCTATTGGCACATATGAGCTTTTAAATCATGCGCGAAACTCATTGGAATCATCTATCGAGATGCTGTCGAATGCAAATGCATCCAGTAACATCCTTTGAAATCCTTTGTTTGTCTCTCGCTCTAGCATAGGCAACTCTATGCACATCAAAACAACGGAAATCTCGAGTGGTAACTGTCAAGATTAGAAATGCCGTGAATGTTTTGAATTGTATGTTGGGCTAGGATTATTTAGAGCTGTAGGCCTAACTGCAAACCGACTCCTTAACACCTAAGGAACTGCAATATCTTCCATTGAAGACCTTCAGACAGGTTCTCTTCAGACTTCTTGCCAGCGTCAAAGGCAAGACAGCACGAATACAATTTCCTTTTGGCATGACAGTGGCTCGAACGCTGAAGGTACTAAAGTCGAGTTATTCAATCATTCGCCTCGAAAGGAAGGGGGTTTGCGTGTCGAAAGCTTCGATTTTGTGTGTCCAAGACAGCACGGCTTGTATGATTGTACCATGAAGTTTTTTTTTTTTCACTTATAGAAAGCTTGATTCCAATTGCCTAGGCCGGTGTTCTTTTCGTCGGTTCTTGCCTAATAAAGTTCTTTCTTGGGCCACTCTGCTATAGTGCTCTTTTGTCTTCAAGACTCCTACAACTAGTGCTTTTTCTCTGGTACACGAGTTCATATTTTCAATAAACGGGGAAGAGTATCTTGGCACCGGTTGGTCTTGACCTAATCACTTGTATGCCAAAGCAGTACTTTCTTGCTTAGCTTTGTGTTGTTAATCGGCTTTGCGAATAAAGACTGGTAGGTCAGGTCAGATGGACGCTTCATGTTTTTAGCTTTAGAGTAGTCGTCTGATGATATAACAAAGATTGCTGTATACTCTTTCGATGTTCTTTGGGCCACTAATATAAAAGAAAGAATGTGCATGCACTTTGTCCAGGTCCGTTGGTATTTGGCTTTCCGAGTTGGATTAGGAAATTCGCCACCGTCTGTCTATACGTCATGCGAGATGAGCGTCGCACGAGTTTCTTGTTCAATTAGAACAGACATGAAGAAAGAGACCTTCTGCAGAAAATCAAAATCGCCTAGCACGCGAAACAAAGAAATTTTGGAAGATGAACTTTAAGGTTGTCTCGGTCTCGCTACCTCAGCCTCTTGCCGACGCGAACTTAAAACTCCACGTCACGAGCATAAAAAAGTTTAAACCCTAGAACTTCTTACAAGATTGCATATGCTGTGGTTGTAAGATGAGCTTTTCAGGGTGCCTTAGACAGTAGACTTTCCCATCTTTTGGAAGAGATGTCGTCAGAAACATGCGATTTCCGGGAAGATACAGACAGCTATAACTATATTTCAACAAAAAAAAGTGAAGGAGAGTGTAGATAGGTGTCCTCTCTCACCAGCAACTAATGCCATGTTTGGTAACCGTCCAAATAATAAAAATTTCTATTCTTTTGCTCCCGCAAGTACTTTTGAAACGTGTTTGGTAAAATTTTGTTCCAGGAAATAAATTTATATTTTTTTATTCTCGGAAGTAAATTTAGAACAAAATCAAGAATAAAAAATAAAAAAAACATTGATCCTTCCCAGAAACAATTATAGAATCAAGCCCATATTTTCTCTTATTTTTTTTTCTTTTTTCTTGTGTTTCTTCCATTTTCTTCTTCTTCATCTATTGCTATCGCCGCACTGACCGTCCGCCGCCCACCACCGCCGATCGTAGGCAATCAATCCAGTGAGCTCATCGAAGGTAAGCCCTAGCCACCGATGAGGCTCAGTCAACCCCGCCAAGACTCGGTCGACGAGGGTCAGCCTCACCGAGGGTCGATGACACTTTGGTGAAATTGCTAGCTCTCCGGCCAATGAAATTGCTAGCTCTCGTCTGGCCAATCGTTAGTCATCCCAAACTCGACGACCAGCCACTTAAAGAAGAAGAATAGGAGAAAGAAAGGAAAAAAATAAAAAAAAATAAAAAAGTAATAAAATTATTTAAAAATTAAAATAAAATGATATGTAGTAGAAATTTTGAGCACGATACTGAATGCGATTCTATTCCGGGAATTGAAATTTTGAACAGTTACCAAATAACTTAAAATACTTAAAAATTATTTCTTGGAACAGAATAAAAAATAATCATTTTTAATTAATCTGATTAGAAATTGTTTTCGGGAATAAAAAAAAAGGTTGAGGTAGTGGTACAGTCAGGAGACATGTAAAAGAAATCTGCTCATCAGATGATGCTCTTTTGTAATCAAACTAAAGAAAGTCAGCAGCTTTTATTGTCAAGTCCTTTCTCCAGTTGGTAGTTGAGTATGAAATTGTCCAGTATGCTAAGCAATTCCTCAAGTTTCCTCACCATCAACCTTGCAGGGAAAGGGGAATTATAAAGTCCAGACGATATTATTAACCTTCTCGACAATTCCTCGAAAATCCATGGAATACCCAACAGTGACACTAATCAAAGCAATTCATGGGTGCTGGGGAATCAATTTGCAACTTTCAAATTACAATGCATCCAAATTCTTGATTGCCCCCCCACCCAAAATCTACTCGAGAAAGGTAAGAAAAAAAATGGCTGGGCTTGCTAATCTTCCTATCAATAATTGTACTTGCATTTCGATTTTGAAACAGTGCGCCTCGGGAATTACTTGCCCGGATCCGGATCAATGGACCACCGACACGGGATCGCGAGCGGGCCCCACCCGGGACATGCTTTTCGATATTTTGGCAATTTGAACTGCGCATGTGATTTTAATTCACTCGACCTGTTTCTTTCCCCCCCTGCTGGTACTACGAGTGCATCGCCAGGAGGCATGGTTGTCTCTTGTTTGTTCTTGGGTATAGAGGGGGACCATCCATTTGACTTCTTGAATAATATGTGAAGGCAAAAGCAGAAAAGTCCACTGGAGTTCATGATCTCCATATTTTTGAAACGGCATATCTGATGATGATGTAGTTTTGTAGCAGCAGAAGATAATATGCATTGTGTTTGGAACTGAACAAGATGCATACTGTTCTGAGTAGCTTGAATACTGAACTGAGTTGATGTCGAGCCTCGTTAGTAATGTTTCGCTTTGGGCGTTTGCGTTGGAGCCGCTTGAGCTCATCATCCTAACGACGGTGGCTAGGTCGGTCATGTTGAAAATTATTGAGTTATGACAGCAGTGGCGGTCGTTTAGTGGCTAGTTTAGTGATCATTGATTGCAGCATTGTTGGATCAACAACATGACGGTCGTCAGGCCAGACCCGGATTGATTTTGTAGAAGAAAGTAGTTAGATATTGGCAATGGCGACGATTTATCGCTCAATACATACTTGGGCAACTTCAATGTCCTTCTAGTCTCTGTAAATCCCAAACTACTGTAGTTGCATCCAACAGTTCAAGCGAAAAGGAGACAAAAGCAGACAAGGTGTGGTACTCCATCAATCACACCGTCACGGCAAAGAAATCCAAGAACCGATGGTGCTAGTCCTTTCCTCCTTTTTTCTTGTAGTTTTCTATGCTGGGATCAAGCAGAGCACGTGCTGCACCAGGTTCAAGATCGGATTTATCTATCTCTTGAGCGGCCAAACACAAAATCTCGTCTTAACATGCTTTGTGAATTGCAAGATTGCAGGATCCAAAGTCATTATCACATGTGATCATGTGACTTCAGAGCCAAGTTGGGTATACAGTAAATCAAAACAAAAAGAGGACGCTCCTGCTCATCCACTATGAACAGGAAATACCTTAAAAAGAACAATATCTGCGAATATTCAGGTTGCTAGAGACAAGAGATTGTCCCAACTCCTCTCTGTCTCAGCTTAAGCATGGCCAATGATCTGCTCTGGTAACAACTGGATGGGATCTAGTCCCAAATCTCAGCCATATACATGCGTACTTGAGAAACGGAACACCTGTGCTCTAAGTTTTCACATTCAAATGAATAATCAACAGCTTGGTAAGCTCCTGAACTTAAAGAGGACAGATCGAGCACCGGAGGGATGCACATCCACATTATGAGTTCAGCATAGCATAATAGTCACACCGATTAAGACATTAGCGAAAGGACTCGATGTGCTTTTCTAGTCCCTCAGCAACCTATGCTATTGAGTCATATCACAAAGTTCAGCAATACATGGTTGGCACGCCATGGAATACACATACCATAAACCATTCTCATGCTCAATGAACCATTTGAGAGTAGTGAATTGATGGAGAGGGCGAGAAATATGGGGCAGCAGTTATGTGGAAAATGGACACGTAAAGATAAATCCATTCTGTGTTTAAAAGGATTGAGAGTCTAAATGTTGTTTCAGACTTGTTAAATACGAATACAAAACTACAAATAGCATCTTGGACAATGGTCATAGTAAACACAGTGACTCGATAAATACACTAAGCACACCATCAGCTGCTCACCGACGGAAATGGGGCACTACAAAAGCTTGCCCACTGAAACAAATATCCTAATTGAAATCAATGTCTCCATGGAGCATAGACTTAAAAACCACTCAGCCAAATATACGGGAATGATTTTCAAACTACTTCTGCTCTTGCAGGCTGAGTCGTGACATTGAACCCTTCTGACATTGGACAAAGACTAGGCATTCATTCCTATTTCATATTCATTCCAGAAGGAAACACATACCAGTTTGCAGAAGCATGTACATACATCATAGATGGATCACGTAGCAGTGCTAACAGCATATTGATAATGCAGGAAACAGCAAATACGAAAAAAAAGTTCGGGCATACAAACATAAGCTCAAGGAGATGGGGCCCAACCATGAAGTCCAGCATCTTCGATTCCTTCGTAGAACCTCAGCTCGAGGTCTTCCAACCTCACTTCATCATCCCACATCTCATCCAAGCTCTCGTTATCATAGTAATCTCCAACTTCTCCGGCCACAAATTCCCATGCCAAATACTCAGAGAAATCAGAAAAATCGGAGTACTCCTCCCACTCATTCCTCTCGTACTCGTCCACAACATCAGGCCCCAGAACCTTCAATTTAGGATACCTTTCTTTGAGGAACTTCTCATCGAGTTCCACATGGTGGCAACCCCGTAAATCTAGAAATTCTAGCTCAGGACAACTATATATAATCTCGAGAACGCTCTGGGTGCTCACAAGGTGGTAAGACATCTCGAGGCGTCGGAGCCTGGACATGCTCAAGGCAATGGCATGAGCCTCGTCATCCAATGAAGACTTCCCTGCAGTATTTACTGGATGCATATTCCGGCACAAACCAAGAAGCATTTTGCAGTTCTTCCCAATGGCTTCGAGGGCATGAGCACCAATCCTGTTGCAGTAGCTTAGGTCCAAGAAACTCAGAGTGGAAAGCCTTCCTGCGATGCTTTCTACTATTGGATCTGTTATTTCACTACGAGGCAATCGCAATGTGTGGACTGAACCAGCACTAGCAACAACAACAACAAGGAAAAGAAAGGACACATTACAATTCATGAACTCTAGCCATTGATCACAAGCTCTTTAAAATAAGTTCATCCTGATTTTCTTATCATCCAAGCAGACATAAAAAATGCTTCCTTCAGGAGTGTTTGACGTGAGATTTACTTTAAAATCATCTAAATCACCAAATTGCATCATTTAGTACAACTTCAACATTAGATAATGGAAGTATGCTACAAATTAGGATTAAGTGTTGCCGAAGTTTTCCCTATGTAGAACAACAACCCATCTGTTCCTAGAACTTCTTTTCACGTACTAGTAAAGTCTGAATGTCACAATTCTAAGGATGATTCATAGACTATAGAATAAAAGAATGGTTTCGCTTACTGATCGGCGATAAAAGAGAAAATTCCATCATCATATTGACCGGTGCCTGATACACTGAGCTTTCGGAGCGATCCTGCACTTCTCGTGATCAGCATCCGGAGCATACGATCGATGTGGTCGGGACAGCCACGTTCCTTACTCCAATCCTCAATGTCTATCTCCTGCCAGCAATAAGGTCCACCCACCGCCTTTCCCCAAGACTTGCACACTCTAGGAATTACGGTCAGTATCTCATAAAGAGACAGATTCTTAAAGATTAATCCCAAAGCATCGGGTATCAATTCGTCCCATCGCCGATAATCACTTCCCTCCTCCATCTATCCTGGACCCTCCGACAAAAACAGAATGAAAGAAGCACCTCAAAATCAAGTCTTTCACAACGTTACACGAAAATGCACACAAAAAGTTCAAGCTTCGAATTCAAGAAATGGCAACAAATGGGGAGAAGCAAATGAACAGCAAACAGATTCCATAACTTCGCTCATTCATCAGAAGGGAATAGGAGAAAACAGGACATAGACAAAGTCTAATAGACACAAAAATTAAAAAGAAGTGAACAATTCCAACAAAAATTTCTTAAAAAAGAGATTTCACTCACTCAAAGAAGTGAACAATTACAACAAAAATTTCTTAAGAAGAGATTTCACTCACTCAAATCACAACTAAAACAGCTAAAGAAGAACAAGCATGTACATCTCAGTAAAATTCTTGACCGAATGACAGGAAAAAAAATGGAGCTTGAGAAGTTGAGCGACAACCAGATGAAATCAGGAACTTGAAAAAAAAAATCGAGCTTTGCATAATTGAAACAAGTAATTAGACAAAATTAGCATTTATCGACATACAGAACTTGACAAGCAAGCTAATTGTCGGTGACGCAGCAAGAAATGCGGACCTACTGCAAGAGACAAAGGAAACAAAATACCCCATAACACCTCTCCCGGGATCTTCTTGCTTTTAGAGGCCACAGAGAGAGAGAGAGAGAGAGAGAGAGAGAGAGAGAGAAGAAGAAGAAGAAGAAGAGAGAGAGCCAAGAGAGTACAAAAAAAAAATCAAGACTTTGCATTCTCAGCTGATAAATCAAGAAGCTGGAAGTCACACTTTAGCTGAGAGCTCAAATTTCCCAGTGCAAGAAAACGTCCGTGCTCGACAAACCGAACCCAGATGAAAACTATCAACATTTTTCTTTTGCTCTGCCCAAGGTTACCCAGCGAGCAGAGCACGAACGCAGAGAGGGAAGGGACAAAGGAAGCATTAAAAAAAAGGGACTTTACACAAGCATGCGAAAAGATAAAGATTGTACCCAAGAAGGAGTGAGATCTCCCTTCGAATTGCCTGAGCTTTTTTTTTTTCTTTTTTTCTCTGGGTTTCTGCTAAAAGCCCGCCGGTATATCCGCCACAGAAGGAGAGGAAGAGAAGAGGAGAGAGAGAGAGAGAGAGAGAGAGAGAGAGGGAAGGGGGAGGGGACGGGGTTATTTGGCTACCTAACGAAAAAGCTCTCACTACAACCACCAGCAAACAAGCGGAAGGGCAAGAGTAAAAACAAGAAGACCGAGGGAACAGAAAAGTAGAGAGGGAGAGAGAGAGATCAAAAGGACTTTTGTAAAAGGTGTGGATGGATTGGGAGGAGTGGGGAAGGGGTGGAAGATGTTGTACCCCTCCCGAACAAAAGAGGAGGACAAAAAATGGACAGTCCTATTATGGCGATAGACAAGAACTGTCAAACCTGGTATTTAAGACAGCTTTAAATGCTAGTTGGTGGCGTGCAAGATTAGCCAGAGAAAGAGAGAGGGAGAAAGGAAGGGAGAGAGGGAAGAGGGGTGAGGTCAAACTCAAAATCCAAGTTTCAAGAATAAAAGAATCTTAGGAAAAGGAAATGGGGGAGGGAGAGCACAGAAAATTTGAGGGGAGCTTTGAATTCAAGGATTAATAAATTACCCTCGGAGAAGAAGACCTACCCCAACCCTGGCTAATGGGGAAGGTCATTATTCTTCATCGCTTGACTCCCGCCGAGGACTTTGCCAGCTCTCATTTGGTGCCCCCCTCTCTTTTTCCTTCTCTTTTCGGCGTAATTTGTGAAGATCTTACAGGAGTATGAAAGCCTGCATTCGTGGATCCGGAATGAACCGGGTTTTTCGATGGGGATCGATCGTTCCTCACCCGAAAAAAGGAAGCAAGTTTCGATGGGACGGTACGTGTGTGCGTGTGGACGGGGGATTGAAACACGAGGACCGAGTAACGCAAACGCCGTCCCCGAGTCACGAGACCAGGTTCTCAAAGGGGAAAAAAACAGCAAAGTGCCTCAGTGTCACGGTCCCCCTTCTTCCTTCCCATGTGCGCCCCTTCCACGTTTTTGGTTTTTTGAGTACAGACATTTTCATGGGTCATGGTAATCTCTCATTATATATAATTTAATATATATGGGTCATAGTTAATCTCTCATATTATATATATAAAAAAAAACACGTATGCGTGTTTTCTTTTGTAAGCACAATGCGTGTTCAATCACGGAGTGATTGCGTGTTGGGGATTATTGACTACAGGGAAGAGGTGATCTATAAAAAAATATGATTTCATTTTTGGACCGTGAGGAACACGTAACTTGTGCGATAGGCGACATAATATATAGCCTTTAGATTCTTGCCACGAGCTCTTTCAAACCTTCCAATTCTAGGCCTCTCTTCAACGTGATAATAATTGCTAGTACTAGGCGGTTGTGTGGAGGCTATGCTTACAATTGGCAAGCAATGTCTCCCTTCTCAATGGATGCGAACTCCTTTCATGGGATTTGAGGTTCCTCTTTCATTAATGTATCAGCATGTGATTATGACTTGAGTGTCGAAACGGGTGCTGTCATATTTCACTTATCAGATGGGAATCATATCGAAGAAGACCATGTTTTCCTCCAACCAGTCCTTTGATTGGTAGGTTGATGTCAATAAAGTATAATGCACCAATCAGAGGAATGTTCGACTTCTAAAGTCCATCACGAGGCTAAACTTGATCTATTTTTCCGGCTTTCGCTCTAGGATGGGGACAAATATAACTCTTTATCAGATTTGCATCGTGGCAACCAAATGCTCTCCCTCCCTAAAATGGACCTTAGCATCGCGCTATTGTACACAAGCAAACATCGACTTCGAGAGAAAAATACCAGCAATTTGGGAATTCTCTTATCTCAAATCACACTGTCCAAATTTTGATAACCTTAGCATCCAGGTTATGAACACAAAGCATACTAGAAAATATAGCATTGGGACCAACCGCGGAGTCACAGATTTCCTTGGTTATCATTGTCAAGGACTACTGGCGGAGCTGGCACCTCAAACTCAACTACCTGCCTTCACACGTACACTTATCAACTACTTTCCCCTCAGCTGCAAAAACAAACTGCCATTGCCAATCATATCATAAGAATTGCTGTTCATCTACTCTGTCATCAAGTCAGAGATTCAAAATTTAATTCGATGAACAACTTAGTCGACATAAACGAACCGTGCATATGATTAAGCAGCTAGCTGTAAAGAGAACAAAAGTAGGAACAGCTCAACCGAACTACCAGACAACTTTTACTAGTTGCTGCTCAGTGGGTTTGTATCTAGAATCATATCTTCAGATTATGGAACAGCAGGCAGCACCAGCAGACAAGCATTATCTACTCCCTGGGAAAAAAGAAACCAAAAACAGTTATAAAGCTCCTGTTGACATTCTTCAGTCTTAAGCATATGAAAAATCCCACGCCTACTGACATAACCAACAGAACATAATTACAATAGTTTGCTGTTAGTATGTAGATCATATTAGCACTTAAGGACACTATGAAAATCAACACTTTTTTAGGTACCAACAGAAAAGCACTCTCATTTCAATAAAATCATCAAACTAGAGAATTGCCTTGTTACTCAAAGTCAAGGAAATTAGGAATCCACGCATGCAAAGGAAAAGCATGCTCAAGACAAATCAATGCATCTTTTCAACTACCTTCTTGAAGTTGCCATGCTAGGTTCTACATCTACTTATTCATTACCAGTGTCAATTAAATTGAACTAGCAAGAGAAACAAAAAATTGAGTGCACGGTTTCTTCATCAGTAGCAAAGAGCTGAATACCATTACATCTACAGAAACCATTCTGAAAGCAGCATAGGGGTCATATAAGCGGCACGGCTACACATTGATGTTGGAATTGATACTTCACCATGGGCTTTTGGTGCTCTTGTCTCATAATTAGGTGTTTAAATGAAAGGGAGCAGCTTAACATAAAGGGCACCTAACTGAAAACTAGATGAGACACTAGCAAGCAAAACAAACTCAAAGAAATTGTGCACCACCCAAAGTAAAAGACAATCTTTAAAATCCAAAATTGGTTGTAGCTAAATTAAAGACTTATACCAATTAGATTTCGATTTCTGAAAGACACTACATTAAAATCCTAACTCCAAGTAAGACCCTGATGGTTTGCACTTACTAGATTCTCTGTCTAAGAATCTCAACAACCACATGGCTTTTAATTCGAATTAATATGGTAAACTCATGTGTTCACATTGGTCAGCTATTTGGATAAAGACCAGTTATGATCATATCTCAAAAAGGTTAATAGCTATTTCAAACCACAGCAGAAACCATGAACATGAAACAGGGCTTAGAAATCATTAATACATGTGATGAATTGTTATAGAAAGCCAAAAAGAAATAACCAATGGTCAGATACAAAGTCTGCTTCATGTTAAAGTAAAGAATGCTCAACAAATATATAATCCTCCTGAAAAGAATGCAATTGCATTGTGCATATCTTATCTATTCAACTTATATATCCATAACTTAAAAACAGAATGAGATAGCAAAATATTTTGCGCCAGACTCTGTACTAATGGGACAATAGTATCTATAAAGCCACATAAATTGGATCCTTCAAGTAAAAGCACAGTCGTACAGGTAAATAATAGTTAGTTTAGGAAGAAGGCAAGTAAAGCAAGTGAGAAAGTTTCAACAAAACATTGTCGAGAAACCCTTCATGAGAGATCCCAACATACACATGGATACAGGACAGTATTTCAACTTTAATCACATATCACAAGGCCAAAAATCAAATCATTTTTGCGGCATTTTGCACTTTTATCTTCAATACCAGAATAGAAATAAAAAATAACTTAGTCTCATGTAATCAGGTGAAGCAGCAACAGTAACAAAGTAAAGCGCTGCACCCTAGATGGTAAAGTCCAATGCCCAATATAATTAGCTTATGCTATGACTCAAGTAGCACACGACTCAAGGATTCTCATGTGAATGCACTACTATGGTGCACCACATTGACTAACACTTCAACAGCATCAATTGCCGTTGCTGCATACCAAAAAAGTCACAAATCACCATTTTAATCCAGAAAATACCTAGCACTTGTTAAATGATGTTTGCAGATGGCAAGCAAACTTTTATGAGATCTGCAGTAATTATGCTTTGTTCAAATGGTGAACAGATTTGTCACCTATGCATATCAAATGATCAAATGATTATTGTAACATGGTAATATGTAGACCAGCTAGAACATCACTAAATACCAACACCACATCCTCCAATAGAAGTAAAAACTTTCAACCAAGATCATTCTCCTATCATACAAATACCCATGTAATAATTTCACCAAGAGTATATCACCATAGAATGGAACAGGGACTAAATCAGTACCACTTAATGAGCCAGCCAAACAGAAAATGCTGCATAATGGGGACCTTTTCCAAGACCTCCGCCTTGTACATCTTCAGCAACCCACTATTCACCTTGTTCCAATTAGGCACTCCACTGATATCATCCAGCAGCGGCGAATGCTCAGCAAAGAGTCCCTTCTTCACTTTCCTAATAAAAGCAATGCAAGAGAAATACATATACTCATTGGAGAAGTTCTCCAATATGTCTTCATTGTGAATCGACTTGGGCTTCATATACTTGTGGCCAATCAACTGTGATGACCCAAAAATGAAAGGCAAGAAATGATAATCATCAAGACCCCAAACCCCATGTGAACCAGCAGGCTCCAAAGAATACACCAACTGCAATTTTCTCATCAACTCTAAATACTTCACGAAAACCCTAGCCACTACAGCTTGGTAATCTTCTTCCTTTATGACTCCCATCCTCGCTAAGCAATACAACCACGCAGCAAAATTGGTCTCATGCCCGGTGCCATAATCGATACGGCTCGAATTACCAAAACTATCAGTAAAATAAGGTACAATCTCGACCGTCGCAGATCGCAGATCGTCAGGAAGAAATGTGAGCATCAAGGACTCGCTAGTTTCTACCAAACGCTCGTGCCAGCTCCTGTACGAGACGTTACCGTAACGCGCGGCTTGCTGGACCGGAGGAATCTCCTCGATCCAACGAGCCAGAGTCTCGAGAATCGACACGATCGCGGACGCCGTGGACGACTCGTGGCACGAGTCCGAAATCTTGCGGCCCCGAATCGACTCGGAGAGAGCGACAACGAAGCCGAGGAAGTTCTTGGAGACGTCGGAGTCGTGGAACCGGCGGATGTCCTCCGGCGAATGGATTCTCTTGACGGGGACTTGGAACTGATGAGGCGGGCAGACGATCGGGACCTTCTGCGACTGAGGCACCGGCGCGAGAATGATGGCTTGCTGCTGGGAGTACAGAGATTCCGACGACACGTTGACGGCGGGGGCGCGGATGGGGCGGTAGGCAGGCGGCGGGGAGACGCCGGAGAAGGAAGGCGGGGGAGTAGGGTAAGCGGTGGGGCCGCCGCATCTAGCGCAGGTGGCGCTGGAGTGCCCGGAGCCGGAGCCGGAGCCGGAGCCGGCGGCGGTGCAGCTGGCGGCGTCGGACGTCTGGGGGGAGGTCGGGGAGTGGCAGTCGCCGTGGAATTCCATCGAAGGCGGCGGAGGCGGAAACGGGAGGCGGAAACGGGAGGCGGACGTGGTGGGTTTTTTTCCGATCTCGAAGATGGAGGTGGTACGAGGATTCGCAGGCCTTCGACGAGAGAATCGGGAGTCGGCGACGTGAACGGTGGGGATTCGCCAGCGTGAATATCTGCGAGCGTGGACGGTGATGATTAGACAGTGGGGGAACCGATCGGAGGCGTTGGGATGGTTTTACTTTTGGTCGATTAGTTCCGACTAAGCGACGGCGGTGATGCTCGCTTCTGCTTGGGCCTAACTAGTGATATAAAACGAAGCCCAACAGGAGATTTTCCTGGGCTTCTTTTCGAGGCCCATTAATACTGGTTTGTGGTTTAGTATTTTAGAATATAGGTAAGATTGTCCGCTTTTATCCTTCGTCCTTGAACCTTCGCATATTTCCAACGACGTCATTAAATGTTTAATTTTTCTAATCAAGCCCTTGAAATTGAAAATCAATTTTCTCTAGAATAGCTTAATTGGAGCTAAGTTATCTTAGACTTGGAACCTAGAATTTACCTTTTTAGAGTCAGCTCCTCCTTTTTTTGAATTGGCAACCAACTTGGTTGACCCTAGAATTGGCCTAGAACTGATCCGGCCGATTCAAGACCGAAACTATGCCTGGCCAAAGCTTTTCTTTTTCTTTTTTCATTTGTGCACTTTATTATATCTACGATATCCATGTGTCAAATATTAATAAATTCCTTATACTTGAGAATAATATGTCAAATGTATTCAAATTCAAAGAATATTTTCTATTTTATAAAAGAGTAAAAGAACTCACTTAGAGTTAGGGGTAAACCAATTCAAAATCCATTTAGTTCCAAGTTCTACCATAACGAAATCCAAGTTCTAGGTTCTTAGGTAGAGCCGACCGATTTGGGGTATGAAACTGGGAATTGAATTGATTAGAGTGGTTCCGAATTTATGAAATTGGGAATTAGATAGGTTCCTTTGTGAACTAACTCAGTCGCTCACCCCTAGCATCAGATGATAGCCTAGATTCTAGAAAAAAGAAAAAAAAAATCATGTTTCTTGTGAGCTTTGACGGATACTTTAGCTCTAACTAACTAGATTATGAGTCTGAAAAATTTAACTATAAAAGCTATGCGAGTTCATGGCCTTGATTAAAGCACATTAAATGTCGAACACCTTGCTTGGAAAAACCATGCTAGTTTAAAGAATCACAGATGAAATCAGAGCAATTTACCAATGTGAAATCTATCATACCTGCTTGGTGTGTGTTTGTCGAGCTCTATAGGTCCAGCCAACGAGAACATCAAAATTACAAGCAAGAGACTTTGTTACACCTCAAAATCTCATGAAGTGGGAAAAGGATTCTCTCTCTCTCTCTCTCTCCCTCCCTCCTCTACACTTGGTTTGCGACCCAAACAAAGGTTGCCGGTTATCGTTGAGTGCGATGACGGTTGATCTAGGGTTGCGACCTTTGATTAGAGAGAGAGTTCTTTAAGGTTTTGGGTGAAACTTTCGTACGAGGTAAAGGTACTTTTAGCCGATTTGGAGTAATTGGACATGTCATTCATATCTTTGGTCCAATGGGAAGTTGTGCTCGGCACGACTTGGAAGAATGTACAAGGAAACGAGTCGACGCCATGTGGTGCGCGATGCTGCACATTTCTTTCTTTCTTGGACATTCCAAGCAGCCAACGAGATCTCACCAGTCATCTGCACGTCCAAACTTCGCCATGTAGAGACTCCAAGAGCCTCCACGTTTCCGAATCACCATTTTTTTCTTTATTCTACGAAAAACCTCATTAGCACTGAACTTTTCCGACAATAGGTGGGAGAATCATGCAAAGATTCCGGCACAACTCCAGTCATAGTTAAACGAGTCTCGGAACAGAAACGAGAGAGATGTTCGACATGCATTGACGGCGTTCGATTGTTCCAATGAAACCACATTATTCAGGTTCGAAGTAATCCACAAATTCCGAAAATATTGTATTCAACACCATAAATTTAAAGCCCCCCGAAAAGAAAACAAGACGTATAATTGTAAGCATCACGTGTGCGCTATACGCGTATGAAACCGAGGTACTCCTTGTTATGTGTATGTGTTTTGCTTGGTCGCTGCCCTAGACGGGCGTCTTGCAAGTGGACGTCTTGGGGTCCCACATCGCCGGCAGCAGGTACTTCCGTCCTCCCAAGCCGATCGCGTTGTAGCTCGCTCCCGTCGTCTTGTCCACCGAGACGACCCCAGGATAGCCCGGGAACGCGCCCTTCCCGAATATCCCCGTGCATGCGCTCACGGCCTCAAGGGGCGCGTCGTCGGGGCCCTGGAAGTATCCCTTGTCGAACGGGTTCGTGACGGTGCCGGCCAGGACCGTGGCCAAGCTGATGACCATCCCGTCGACCCCGATGTCCCCGTTCGGCGCCACCAGGGGAGGTATCTGAGGCCCGTAGATCGGCTGGTAAAAGGGCCACGCGCACTGGCCGGGGCACTGCTTCACCGGGTTGCCGACCCACGCGTACGCGAACTTGGCGCCCTTGCCGCCCGGAGCCATGGTCGACCACCCGTGGGAGCCGCAACGGCTCATGCAGAACCCCTGGACGCCAACATCCGACGAGGTCAACACAAAGTTTATGGCGTTACCGCCACTAGCCTTGGCCCTAGCGAGCCTGGAGGCCAAGCTCACGATGTCCTGGTTCTTCAGCGCCTTGCCGAGGGAGTACCTGCTGTCGACGAGCTGCCTCCCGAAGACGACGTTGGCCGGGCCGCCGGCGTACGCGGTGGTGGTGGACCACCAGGAGGCGACGGAGGGGGAGGGGCGGGCGGGGCCGCCGAGGGAGCGGAAGAAGTCGGCGATGACGGAGAGCTGGGCGCGGGAGAAGCGGCCGTACCAGAGGAGGTTGACGGTGACGTTGCCCTTGAGGAGCTGGCCCTTGTGGTACGTGAGGACGAGGGGCTTGGTCTTGACGAGGGACAGCATCCTCGGGACGGCGGCCGAGGACGGGGCGGCGAAGCGGGACAGGACGAGGAGGAGGGCGACGAGGACGTAAGAAGCAGACGGAGGAGAAGCAGCCATCGTCTTAGCTTTAGGAAATGGAAGAGGTTCGCGTTGGCGAGTGAAGGATGAAGATTGAAGAGGGTCCGGTGCGTATTTATGCCGGAGGGTTTCGTGCGTTCTGCGGAACAGGCGAGGAGGGAGAAAGGAGTGACCAGCATGTCTTCGATAGAGTGATAGAGAGAGACAGATGGAGACGCGGGGGCAGATTTGATTGACCAAGATGGGGTCAAAATCGGGAAACATTACCAGAAGAACCCGGACCATGTGAGCCTGGATCGCATCGACCGTCGGTCGAGATGAACTTCGCATGGGATTCGTACAATCTCTCGGTTCGCGCGAGCGAGTGCACGTGTTCCGGGATCAGGTGATAGTTTCTCCAAAATGAGGGGAGGGGCGAACCTAGAATTTGGTTGCGCTCGTCGCGACAAACGCTGGGCGAAAACCTGTGGGAGGTTCGCCTGGGGATGAGAGACATTACATGTCCTGATTTTTTTTGCTGATTTGCTGGATCGGAATAAATTATAAAACATATAGGCAGGAACTTGGTTTGATGGGCATCCTGAGACTTAATAAATAAATTACTTAAGTAAAATCTTATTTGAAATTCACTGGAATTTTTAAAAATCCAAGTCACAAAACTTTGATTTCAATTTTAATTTGTCAATGCATTAAGCTTTTAAGTTTTTGTAATCAAAGCACTTAAACTGAAATCTACACAACTTCCATACCAAATATTCACCTCATGTGGAAGTAATACGATGCCACGCATGAAAAAATTAGTTACCTATGCCCTGAAAGAACTATGTCATCCATACTTTCAATCATTCAGAAGTTAACAGCTATCTACATAGGTCTACATGTCAAATCCAACGCTCCAACGGAGAGCAAAGCAATCTCTCTCCTCTTTATCTCATCTATCTTCCTCCTCCTCCTCCAACACTTTCCCCTCTCTCTCTCTCTCTCTCTCTCTCTCTCTCTCGACACTCTTTTAGCATTTCCTTCGATGATCATCGCTCCCTCCCGACAACAACCTCTCTCTCTACTCGATGGCCTCATCCTCTAGACAGCATTCTCACGGCACACTCTCGCGACTTCTCTCTTCCCAAATCGTACTCTCTTTCGAAGACCAATTTCATTCGGCTCTCTTTGTCCCTCCCAACTCTCGACCGAGAAGAAATTGCTCCACTCTCTCATCTAATCTTTCGTCGACGACTTGATTTCTGCTCTACCCAAGGCTGTCCCTCAAGAAGCTCTAAATCTGCGACCGTAAGTCCCTCTTTTTGAGTTCAATTTTTTTTTACCAGGTATTCATGTTCGCATCTTTGTTTTGGGGGAAAAAGTACTTAGAAGCTCACTGGAGCCGTTCTTGCAGAATTGAGAAGCAATCGCTCTACCCCCATTCTCCGCTCGGCTCGAAGTCATTTAAGCGTGCTCACAAGCCTTCCTTTAGAGGGTACGGATTTATAATTTTTTCCGAGCTGGGGCAAGATTACAACAATATCGAATGATTTTATTTTTTTATCATTGATCTTCTCTTCGGGCCTTGGACGGTCATCCATTCATATAGTGAAAGCAGAGCACGTTCTCCATTTCCTCCATTTATGTTTTAGGACCTTGTGTGTCATATTTGCCACACCTAAGATAGAAAATGCTTTTTGCAGAAAATACTTTTTGAATTCTACAGACTCATCGCCTTAATTCGGCTTGAATATTGTAGATTGAAGAGCTCAAGCACAACCCGCTAGCTGGGGTAATCATTATTTGAGGGGTGTATGCTATGTGATAATATTTTCGAGAGCTTTTATCTGTGCTACAAAGCTACTGCTAACTTACTTAGATATAATTGATGGGATCTTAAGGTTTTTGTTTTCTCCTTACATATAAGTGATGGGATTTTAAGCTAACTTTCTTAGATATAATTGATGGGATTTAGATATAAGTTGGAGCTATTTGGGAAGCGTCAGTGTGTCGGGAAAGAGTGCAGAGTGAGAGAATAGCATTGAAGGAGGAGGAAGAGAGAGGAGATAAAGAGGAGAGAGACCGCTTTGCCCTCTGCCTATGCGCTGGGTTTGAATTGGACTAGCATGTGAGCTTACACGAATAGCTGTCAACTTCTGGATGGTTCAAAGTATGGATGATATGATCCTTTTTAATAGACCCGTTAAATGGGTGGGTCGGGTTGAGTTTAAGTCAAGTAAAAAATGGTCCGACCCAAATTGACTCATTTAACCCGTTTATGACTTATTTATTGCAATGCAAAATTTTTTACCCATACCCGATTCATACTCAACCCATTTAACTAAATTTAAGAAAGCTTATTTCATATATATATATATATATATAATGATATTACTAAAATAGTTTTATACAACACAAATTTAATGGAAAATTTTTATAATTTTTAAAATAATTATTTTAAGAAATCTAATTTTAATTATTTTTTTATTTTTAAATTAAAATTTTAATTATTTTTATTTTTATTTTTTAAATATAATTTTATTTTTTATTTTTTGTTGTTTTTCTTCTTTGGCCGATCGCCGGTCACGACGACGGCTAGTAACCAGCCACAAGCGAGCTTGGACCTCGCCTAGCTCGGCGACGCCGGCGAGGCCTTCGCCTCGCTAGATCCGGCGAGCTCGAGCTCGCCCCTTGCCGGATCTGGCGAGGAGCCTTGCCCGACACTAGTGAGTTCGAGTCTCGCCAGATCGGTGAGGCTTGAGCCTCGCCGGACATTGACGAGGCCTCCACCTTGCCAGATTCGGCGAGCTCAAGGCTCGCCTGGCCCGTCGCTAGCCATCACCGTGCCGGTGACTAGAGGAAGAAGAAAGAAAAATAAAAAATAATTATAATTTTTGTTTTTGTAAAAAAATATTTTTGTAAAGTTAAAGAGATAAGAGAGAGATTGTGAGGTTTTGGATGAAAATGAGTTCTAAATCCAACCCATTTAAGACCCACTTAAGACCCACCTATCAAAGTCTTTAATTATTAAACTCATTTAACTACTTTTTATCAAAAAACAAGTGAGCCATATATGACCCATTGATGATTTAAATGGGTCATATATGGGTCTAAGACTCATTTTAACACCTCTACTTTTTAAGTACCTAATATTTTCTCACAAAGAGGATGACAACTTAGTGCACTAACCGGTTGAAAATCGAAGTATGGTCATTTGACGATTCTGAAATTCCACCGAAGATACAGCAAATTACACACAAAGAACAATTATAAGCGACGTAATTTAGGATTATACGAACTTGTCTTAATATGGCTAGATTTTTGTTCCATATTTTTGCTTTTTTTGTTAATTTTTTTTAGGTCTATAATATTATATGGGAGCGCGGCTGAAAATGAAGAGGATTATAGGCAACCGATGTATGAGTCCGAGGACGTGGTTTTTGTCTTTGGGTCGGTTTTGAGAGAAGCTAAGGGGCTGCATGGTAACACTCCCAAAAAGTGTTCCCGGAACACTTCTGTACGGATTTTGTTTCGGGAACAAAAAAGAATGAAACGCGTTTGGTTGCGTTTCTGTTCTTTTTGTTTTTGTTCGGAACAAAATGGGAACAAAAAAAAGAAACAACAATTTGTTGTTTAACTTTTTGCTCCGTAAAAACATTTCTTGAATAAACATTTCTCTTCTCTCTCTTCTTCTTCTCTTCTTCTTTTCTTCTTTTTTTCTTCTTTTTTTTTCTTTCGCCGGTCGCCGCCTCGCCATGGCGGCGACCGGCCGTCGAGGCTCGGCGTCGCCGGCGTGGGCAAGGCCGAGCGTCGCGGCCCCCGGTGAGGCTCGGCCCTCGGCCGGGCGAGCCCGAGCTCGCCCGGCCAAGGCGAGGCTTGGCGTCGCCCAAGCGGCGCGGCCGAGCGTCGTGGCCGGGCGAGGCGAGGCGCCGGCCCCGTCGGCCCGTCGGCCGATCCAAAGGCCGGGTGGCCGTAGAAAAAAAGAAAAAAATGAAAAGAAAGGAAAAAAATAAATAATAAAATAAAAATGTTTAAAAAATTAAAAGAAACAAAAAAAAAAGAATAAAATTTACCAAACATGTTTCTATTCATTTTTTATTAGGACCAAACGTTACCAAACGCGTTCTTTTGTTCAAAAATTGTTCCTCGGAACAGAAACACTTTTTTTGTTTCTCGTTCCTTGGAACAAAAAGAATGTAAACGTTACCATTCGCACCCTAACTTGTTTCGATCAAGTCAGCTCAGACTATTAATAATTGAGTCTTAACCGCACTGACCAATGTGCAGTGCGATTAGTGGGATTATGATGGATTTAATAATTGAGGCAAAAAAATAATTAGGAAACAAAGCAACCAATCATACTTCTACTCTGTATTTCTTGAAATTTCAGTTTTAGTAACCGATAAAATGCTATTTTTTTTTTGTCTTTACCAAAAAAAAAAATGCTATTTTTGTTCATGAGTTAGTAACTTTTACTCTTCATTTTTTTTTTCTAGAGTCGATCCTAGATTGTCATGTTAAGGTTCCAATTGTTTCACATAAAATATTTTTCAGTATTTAGATCGCTTAGGAAAATGAATTAATAGAAAATGTTTTCCTAATTAATGAAAAATATTTTCGTATCGAAGTATAAATTTAAGAAAATAATTTTATTTTTAAAAAAATGAAAATCTTTTTCCAAAATATGACAAGGTATTGACACTTAGAGCAAAAATCCCTTAGACACAAAAACTCAAATGTTCTTTCCCGAGCCCTTGGCAACAAGGTCGGGTCTCGGCGCCTAGGCCCAGATCCATCTAGGTTGTGCTTGACCTCGGTCACCACGCTCGAGTCCATCAAGGCCGACCTAGGACTCCCATGCCCCATGCCCAAATACCTTGTACCTGCACCCTAGTTTATTGATGCTAGGCCTAGCCAAGGTACTAAGCCCCGGTGGACTTAAGCATGGGCACCAAGGTCCCACGCTTGATCTTGATAAGCTTAGGTTTGAGCACCAAGGAATGTGTCTCAAGCCCAACCTCGATTGACCCATGCTCATACATCAAGGTCCTAGTCCTCGTCCCAAGCATCGAGGTTCAGGGCTTAGCCTCAATAGACGAAGGCCCTAGTGCCGGGAACATAGGTGTAGCCTCTATCGACCTAAGCCAGGGTGCCAAGGAGTGGGGCTCAGTTTCTGTAGACTCAAGACTAGTGACCGTGCTTGTGTCCAGGAGTTGGGGATTCGGGCTTGAAACCCTAGAGTCCACGTTGGGTTCCTCAACTGCCCATGCGTAGGCCACTAGCGCCCAATAATGTATATCTATTTAGGAATGATTTCCTTTACTAAATAATGGAAAATATTTTTCACTTGATTTTCATGTCTCAACTAATACTAAAAAATATTATCATTTTTGTAGAGAATGACTTTCCGAAAAACATTTTCCAGAAAAGATTACATTTTCGACGAAATTAATGGAACCTAAGTTCTAAACTATATTAAGCGGCTCCCAGTTTTGAATATGTCAAAGTTTGGCCATCCCTAGTGATGAGAAGAGTATATGCGACCTGTTGTCGATTGAACTAAGGATATAATCCACTGCAAGAACGGCGTCCTAGGATATCATCATATATCGAGATAAACCAAATAGAAAAGATTCACCGTATTACACAGGGTATAGCTAAAAACACGGCGAGCACGCAATGGTCGTTGTCTTATATTCAGAGATGGATGGCTGTGCGGGGGCTGAAATCCTGTAATTTGCAGTGCGGGAACAAGAGAAAGGCCGATTTGGACTGGACGGACAAAGAAGATCATCAGCCTGTGCAACAAACATGGTGAGCTCCATAAGTTGAC
Organism: Eucalyptus decipiens; assembly: GCA_014182575.1. Classification (NCBI taxonomy): domain Eukaryota; kingdom Viridiplantae; phylum Streptophyta; class Magnoliopsida; order Myrtales; family Myrtaceae; genus Eucalyptus; species Eucalyptus decipiens. Next base: position 57,427,346 of record CM024614.1, on the reverse strand, counting down.
TTTGGGAAACTTTCCCGTTGTTCAAGTCAAATAAATATTTGGTACATATGTTTAGACAATGTCCGCCCTCCCCACCCCCTGGGGCGCGTGCTGCGAATAAACATAACAACTTAACACAATAAGAGTCATCTAGAGTCTAGATGGGATAAGTTTCCGTACTGAATTTTTTAGACGTGTATAGTGCACGATCTTGATGACAATTAACGTTGCCGATAGTGCCAATTTGCCTCTAATTTGGAAATTGAGGCTAAATTGGTTCTCAAAGTATTCTTATGTCAACCCTCATTGAAAATTGGTGGAATGACTTGATAAAGGACTTGCGTTTCACTAAAAACAAGAGTGGCCCTAAGTAATGAAAATTCTTTTACTAGAAACAAGAACCGAACTAGTTTGCAATTTCTAGTTTCAGGGACCGGACCAGAGGTCCGGTGGAACTAATAAGTTCAAAGTAGATAATGTCTCAAACTCCATGAAAGGTGAAGGAGACATAGAGAAAAGAAAAGACCAAAAGAGTAAAGTAGATGTGAGCATTGTGGGGCGAAAGAGAAAGACCTAAAGAGGAGAGGAGGTGTATGTGAGACATTTAAATAATAAAAAATTGGTTCAAGCAATCCAATTCAATTAGGTTCCCCTTTGGAATCAAGAATAAGACTACTCGAACACCGATTCCACTTTTAGAAACTGAAAACCAGATCGACATTCTCTAGACTAACTGGTCAATTTGATCCAGTCTAAGTGATTGCTGATTCGGTTGATTAGTCTTGCTCACCCTTAGGCATAGTGACAAATAAGTATAATGACTTTAAAGGTAAAAAGACTATAAAGCTACATTTGGCAGTCATAATAAAATTTAAGATATGATGAAATTTATCATATCTATGTTTAGTGCCTACTCAAGATAGGATAAAATCTTATATAAGAAAGTTACAAATCAAATAAAATTATCCCATGGAAGAGGTGGATAAAAGTGGATAGGATTTCTAACATCTATATTAGGAAAATTATTTTTCTCGAATAATAAATTTCTTAAATTAAGAAAATTAAAAATTATTCAACTAAAAAAATTAACAAAACTAAAAATATATTTTGATATATAAATAATATTTGAATCCTAATATAAGACATTCAAAATAAAAAAAATAGTTATTTTAATTTAATCTTATTTTTGGTTTATATATTCAAATTTAATTCTATTTTAGAATATAGATTCAATATATTTATTACATATTTTATGTATTTTAGCATTTTTTATATATTAGTATAGTTTAACATTTAATAAAATTTTATTAGAGAGTGGTGGAAGGGGAAGAAGAAATAGCAAAGAAATTAATTAAAAAAGAGAGGAATATAAAATAAAAATGCAAATAAAAAACAAAGTATGCAAAAGTGTCATGAGAAACTTTTACCATCTCCGTTTGTAAAATTTTTGGTTTATTTAGATAAATATGTCGTTTATACTAAATAATATATATGATAGATGTGAATATATATTTAACTACAATCACCAAATAATTAATAAACAATAAAATCCTTGAATTTCATATCATATCCTATTTAGTCCTATTTGGTTAGAGATTCGAATAACCAAACATAGCCTACATAATGAAAATCGAAAAGGCATTAATACTAATAAATTCATAAAAATACATTGAGCATATGTGTCCTTCCGTCCCAAAGTAATTACACGCCACCGCATATATTATCCCTATTTATAATCGCTCATTAGCAATTATTGTGCTAAGTATAGTCGTAACTACACTTTTGAGATTTCGAACTTCCTATCGACATACTGATCTTATCCACAAGTGATGACAACTCTCAAGGTCGCTGTGTTACCTAATTGTTGTTCAGTAACTTTGTCTGTGATTGATATCTTCACTACATCTCCTTTGTTTTCTTCCCCTATCCATAACTTAGCCAAAATTTTCTTAACTCACTGTCTACTGATTGTTAACAAAACAAGATTAACCAATTTCTATCATGCATTGATAATTGTATCTCATAATCATCGATGATCATTATTCATAGCCACTAATAAATTTTTCCATTATCGACGACTACGTCATGTCCCTATGAGCGACCGTCATATAATTTGCCGTTAATCGCAGCGAGTCTCATCATCAGGCGCTATATTCGTAAAAGGACATTAGAAAAAGCTCCAATAATAAGATAAACGGACATGAACGCGGAGAAAAATGAATGAATTATTTTTTATCAAAGAGAGAGATAAAAGAAAAGGAAAGGAAAGGAAGACAAAAAAAAAAAAATGAAAATAATAAATCAGGTGTTGATTAGTCTTTCTTCTGTCCTCCTCCCACATCTTGCGAGGTCGGATCCTGTGGCGACGAGATCTCTCTCTATCTTCGCGCAGCGTCAGCGATCTTCCCCACCTGCTGCGTTCTCTTCTAGGCCCAGAGGGGGTAAAAGAACAGGAAGCGAAAACGTACGCAAAATGTCTTCTTTAGGAGGAACGTTGGAGGAACATGGATCGTCGCAAGCGACTCTGTCGATGCTCGAATGATGTCTTCCTTAGGTTGTCGGAGCTTGAGAAGCGGCAACCCCTGATGGCGATGAGGATGATGTTTCTGCATTAGTCGAAGCTTGTGGGTTGTTGTGCGTATCTGTCACCATGTATAAAACACCTCGTGAGAGAAAGAAAATGGGTAGTTAGTTCTATATCTAGTGCTCGACACATAAGATCTAATCCCGCATAGAATTTAACTGCAGACCCGGTGGGATCCTAGCACTATACACGAAACCCAATTTTTAACATCGGATTTTTCGCGTTCCCTGTAGTGCAATTTGCGCTTCAAGCGACAAGATGCACAGAAGGATGGAGACCCGACTGCATTCCTCGGGCTCGACCGCAGGGATGATGTGGAAAACACAGTGCGAATGCAAGATCCCCTTTGAAGATCTTCTCCCCTTCCACGCCCCACGCCCCACCCCCTGTCGTGCATTCCCGAATTGACCCGAAATCATGTGATGGGTCATACCCACGAACGTTTCGACAGCTGTCCTTCACATGGCCTTTTGCGGGTTGCCCACCTGGCCTCGATTACTTGCGCACTCCCGTACTTATTCCAATCGCCCCAAAATATCTTCTCCAACGTGATTTCGGCCGGTCACAGAGAAAAAAAGGAAGAAAATTTCGAACCATGTTCTAAACAGTTCACCGAAATAAACATGGAAAAGAAAATTATGACCCGAGAAAAAAGATGAGATTTTGATTACCTGCTGTGGGAGAAGTGAAGGGGAGCCGGAGAGGCTGGAGGGTGGGAGGGGAGGAGGCTGGAAGGGGAGGGCGGGCCCTCCGCGTGCGCAGGATAGTAGAGGTAGGAGGGTCCCGGGATACGGTGCGCCTGGGGCGAGTAGGCTCCCCTCCCGGCAGCTTGCAGCGAGTAGCCGTAGTAGTACGGGGAGACAGCCCCCATGGCGGATGTCGAGGCAGACGACCCCCCGTACATCTGCTGATAGTACTGCTGCTGCTGCTGAATCGGGTTGTACATTGCCTGGTCCCCCGCAAGTACATTTAATCAATTTGATCAGCACATGTTTTGACCCGTAATCCTTTCACTAATCCAATTTAATAAACATTGAGATTGAGAGAGAGAGAGAGAGAGACTCACTTGGTGGTATCCATATTCAGGAGGGTAAGTCGAGTACCTGAAAGCATCACAATTCATGGCGATTAAACGACTAATCAGGAAGAGAGATTAATCTCTGCGATGATAAAACATGGCACACGAGACAACTTTGGCTCTTACAGCTTCTGTGGGAGTTGGGTCGTACCATGTATGAAAGAACTGTTTCAGTGCAAAAGATAGCAACTTTCAAGGGACAAAGGGACAAAGATGATGCACAGAGAGATGATGATGGAAGCGAGAGTTCAATGAAACTGTCGAGAACGCCATTCGACCGCCCATTGGTGCTCCAGGAGCACCAGAGTTTGTGATCGGAAGTTCACAGGGAAAAAGAGCACGGTACTTTTTCCGGACGGGTTGTCCTAGGCCACGCTGAACCAGCACTCATGTTCTCATGTTCCGAGACCAGGAAGTCCTGCGACGCGGTACTCAGCCGTTTGCCCTTGTACAATGGAAGTGGGATTACGTCTGTGGAAAAGTAGACGCACTTGGAAAGGTCGAGAAAGTTTTCGCTCAAAGTCATGGCCACCAAGGATTCAAACTCGTCTTGAAAAGTAGTGATTGAGAGGGTTTTGTTAACGAGTGCCTCTGGATATTTATGAAGCCTCTGTGGAATAAATGCTGAGGTTGTAATGCATCTCTTGTGTTATGTGGAAGTACCTCATTATAATGCGATATTTCAAAACTTAATAGTACTCTAAAATCACATGATAATATCTAACAAAGTAGTATTTTCTTTCTTTTAGGGCATTGATTGTGTATGACATGAGAAGATAATGACAAACTTTATTCTTTTCGGATTTTTAACAAATGCCCTCATAACATCATTGACAATTCTTCCGAATCAATTATGTTGAACTAATAATACTCCAGAGAGACTCACTAACATGACCTTTTTGGGCAATTCTTTGCACCGGATGAAAATGCTCAACCGGTCGGCCATTCCGACCATCTGAACATTCGGACTTCCAAATGTCACTTTCCTGGTTTTTAATTAGTTCGCAAGCTTATTGCGGCTTACGGCAAGGTTTTTAGTTGTCCCTAACTCTAACTCATCCTATCAGTACTATGTCAATCCAAACATGAAAGAACTTCAGTAAATTCCAGGCTGCACCACAACCAGTTTTTAAGCTGGTTTCAATATGTATGTGTTCTGCCATGGTTCTTGGTACTTGCTGGTGCATTGATGACAATCCATCCCACACAAAAGTAACTAAGAGAAATACTTTCTCTAATTCAACTTCTACAACAAAAATAACATGTAAATTTCTTACGACATATGTGATAGTTAGAATCAATCATACTCTCGAACTTTGGATAGAAACATATTTTGTATGCTTCAGGGCCTAGGGATTTTTCTTCTCACGACATTACTTTGTTAATCAATCTCTTAACCCCAATCTTAACTCACCCCAAGCATAACCAAAAAGTAAAAAAGAAAGGAAGGAGTAAATACTAATTAATAAACTCTCTAGTGCAGGAACTAACGAGGGATGCACATGTGAATCTTTATGCTGGTCAGAGAGAGAGAGAGAGAGAGAGAGAGAGAGGGACTGAGAGCACTGTCAATCTCTACCCTCTCCTTTTGCTCAAAAAAAAAAAAAATCTCTACCCTCTCCCCTCTCAGTTACAATTTCAATACCCGGTCAACTCTGACCGATTGTTTCAATGCTGACAACAACCGTACACTGCCAATGTAATGTAGTGTTCATCACATCCCACGTTAAAAATCACAAAAAAGAAAGTAGACATATGGACGACGCACACGCGAAACGGGGCATTGAGAACAGTGAAGATGTCTTGTACCGTGCTATGTAGCATGGACCATTTTCTCTCTCAGGGATACACGGCCAACCGCTCGCATGATGACGAGTGAGTACCCCAGAAAAAGCAAACGACCCTTCTTTTAAACCACGAAAATATAGTAGATGCATGTGCGCGGATGGATAAATGTGCAGATGGAGAGGGATTGATCAAGAGGGCTGACCCGTAAGGCGGATAAACGAACGGCGGCGGCGGCGGAGGCGGCGGGGGCTGCAGCGACGCCGCTCCTCCGCTGTAAGGCATGGCGCTGCCGGGCGCCGGCGGTGCTCCACCTTGGTAGGGGTAGTTCCCACCTTGTGCTCTCCCTACAGTGGTCCACAAACATGTTGAGCTTCTTGATAAAGGATAGACAATTAAGGCATTCTTAATCGCAGGCATCACATGTTTATCATTCGATGCTCGCAATCTGCGGGACTCTTTTAAGAAATCTCGCAGAGTTTCGATATCAAAACGACAAGCGATTGAGGCATTGTAATGGTTAAATTAATAATAAACCTCGCGGCGGCGAAGGTCGAGGTCTGCCCATGGAAGCAATGTTGCAGTTTGCTCTTCTTCCATCTATGATCGGGTTCGGTTCGACACAAGCCCTTCTCGCTGATTCCGGGTCACGAAACGTCACCTTAAATTATGTTTTTCCCGTGCGGAAGGAAAAGGCACGAAAGTATTCCCATCAGTTTCTACGGAAAGATGGTCGGATGACAAAGGAAAAAAGGACCAGCAACTTACAAATCCGTAGCCTTTCGACTTGCCGGAGTTCTTGTCAGTGATGATGACGGCCTCGAGGATCTCCCCGAACTGCTCGAAGTAGCGGCGCATGTCCTCGGTCGGGGTCTCCCACGCCAGGCCTCCGACGAACACCTTGGTCAGCGTGGTGTCCCCGAACTGCGATCGGTGGTAGTGCGGTGGGTAGGCCATCGTGGTGGCGCGAATGTCATCAAAGAGGAGGAGCTTCAGCTTCAGCTTCAAACTAGGGATGCGGGCGCGCGTGTTTCTTTCTTCTTTCTTCTTTCTTCTTTCTCTTCAGTCGCGGTATCTTCTCTTCCACCTCATCTCGCCCCACGACGCCTTGAACTCCGCCGCCGTCCCCTCCTCCATTCAGCTCATTCAGGAATCGTTCTGTTGATGTTAGGGTCTGCGATCGTCGCCGTTCTTGAAACTAGACGCGAGTAGGTCAATTAAAAGAACAAAGAGCACCCGCTGTGGATGTGAGAGAGAGAGAGAGAGAGAGAGAGAGAGAGAGAGATCCGACAGGCGCAAGCGCTAATTTGCTGGCCGAGCTGAGGGAAGAGGGAGAGGGTGGGGTTTGTATATGCGGGAATGACAGCTGCTCGAGTGAGGCACTTTTGAGAGAGAGAGAAGAGAAGAGAGAGAGGGAGAGAGAGAGAGGGAGGGAGGGAGAGAGAGGCCTCACTGGCTGATGTATTAATTTACGCACCCCATCCTCCAATCAATCAAGATTCAGTTTTTTCTCTCCAATGTTTTGACCCTCTCTGGGCTGGTCTCTCGTGTTGTTTCTCTCTGTTCTCTTCTGGGTTTTGCCCCCCCTTCACTCCTCCCTTCTCCTCCTGCTTTATCTTTTAGCAAATTAAGTACTTTAATCAACCCTTTTCTCTTGCCATGTCACATGGCTTCCTTTTCATCTTTTATCTTTTCTTGCATAGGTGGTGGAAATTCTCACTTATTGACTGTCGGTAAATTGGATCTACCGCCGGACTCCACAAGACTTTCGATATGGATTTCCAAAGTTGGATCGATTCTATCCGATACATTGGTAATATAAAAATTTCATACAAGATTTCTTGTCAAACATCATTCTATTGTTATAACTCAACATTCAACAAGAAAACATGGGGACATGGTACCCCTTTTTATCTTTCCAAAAGAGCTCGTAATTTTTGTCCAAGCTTGATCGACCATAGTGGTCATTACCGGCTAGTGCACGAATAACACGCGTCAACGTACGATGATGCTTGTGAATTGATGATCATACACATGCTAAGACCATACAGCGATACCGAAAGACATTGATTTACCCTCTCTTTTTAACTCAATCAGACAAACAACATTGCTCATGGGTTAACTTTTATGCTTTTTAATCTTCCATCTCTAACCAACGAACTCGCCTCCCTCTCTCCGCGGGACCCGGTTACAGATCAATATGCCACGGATCCTAGAGATCGATCATCATGAATTTGTGCGGGGGGTTTTTGCCGTTGCTCGACAACCAATAATTGATCTTCATTTCCTGTGTAGTGCGTGATTGGGTACGTCCTTATGAACTCGACGGAGGAGGAGAGTATCGACGGATTACAGCTCGAGGAGGGCCTGCCGGAACGTTCTTCTTGCCGTCAAGGTCAAATGATTGGTCGTTTCTCTATCGATCGCATCGAGGGATAGATAGATAGGAGACGAAGACGATGCTGTCCCCCTGCGCGTAAAGGCGTCTGTGGCTGTCAGCCGTGATGCAAGGGTTTTTTCTTTTGTCCCCCTTCAAATTGATTAATCCCTCGTCCAACGACGACGACGACAGTTCACATTCAATCATGGTTTTTTTCGCGTCGCGTTTAGGGGCATCCTTGAGGAAACTCTCGCTCGCGTCGCCCCCCTCGAGCTGTCACATAATTGCAAAAGCGAACTTAAATATGCGTAGGTATGGTAGGAAAGGTAATGACCTCATCAAAGGGTTTGCCTTGAATATAAATATGTAGCTCCCCCTCATTGAATCATTAATCCAGTTTCGGAAGGATATGTGGGTGCCACGTTGGGTTCGATCTCATCTCTTATACTAGTTGGGGAAATGTAGTTAAGGTGAAATTTTTGTTCATAAGATCATCTTAGGAAAATCATACCCTTAATTGTGAATTTCCATCCTTCATGATATTTTTGCGTTACATGATTAGGATATTTCGAGAATAAGAAGAAGTGGTTGTCTAGAAAAGCGAATCCTTACTTTCATTATTTTTCACTATGTACATACACATACGCACGAGATATCGACAATTTTACTACCAAGGCATAAGATAAGACCATTTGAGGCACAATTTAGGTCAAGAGACTATGACATGATTCCAATGCATGCTCCCCTCCTTCATCTTAACCTGTCCCTCGGTTTTTTTTTGCCTTTCTCCCTGTCACTGCCTTGGAACAGCTTAGGCGCACAACAACGCACAGCTCAGCTCATCTCAGAGCATATTCCGATGCTTCTTTGACCCTGATATTTACTCCTAGTTTTGACCGGTCTTGTGTGTTATTATTATTATTATTCTGGGGTTTATAGGCGGGCAAGACATCCGCCGACCTTCCTTGAGGCCCCAATCCAACATTCCCACATGACCCCATGTTATTACCGGCGCTTTCGAAGTTACAACATGGGTAAGCTGTTATCCGCCAACTTCCAAACGACAAATGGAGATCGAATAGGACAGTTTGAGATGTCCTCTAGAAAAAAACTAGATTATCCTATGCAAAGAAACGAAACCCTAGAAAAGGTGAGGGAGATCCATGTGACATGGGCGGTTTGCGATGGAAACAAGATTACCGAACCGGGAGAGAAATCATTCCTCGGTCAAAACCCAGAAGGAGAAAAAGCTGTTTCTTAGGTAAGCACACTGTCTTATTGCATTATTATTATTATTATTTTTTTTTTTATTAGATTATGCACTGATGGCTGACCACTATGTTGTCCATTAGCCATCAAGTAAGGCTTGGAATCAGTACTCGGCCACGCATTCTTAACTGGAAAATGCATGCTTTGTCAGAGTTTCCTTCATCCTGGGCCCCCATTGGTCATTCATCATCCCGTCGTCACCACCATGTGAAGCTTACCTCAAGAAAGGCGCAAAACCCGGAACGAAAGTCAACTACGGTACGACGGGACCAGACTCAAGACGGTCGACGAGCGAGTCAGATCCTTGGAACTTGGGCTGCGGGCGAAGATGGCGACGCTCGAAGGAAAGTTGAGGAGATGAATAGCAAGGGGAAGGCTCTGATGCAGGATTCGAGCTCCTCCTCGTGGTTGGTGTGAGGAGATGCCAAAGGTATTCCCAGTTGTGCCGAGTGCTCGATCATGAAAGAGTAGAGATGGCCGCAATGTATTGAGAGGAAAAAGCAGACGCCCGGTTTCGGCAATTGGCAGCTCAACCATCTCGAAGTATCATGGTTCAAATTTAGTGAGGAAACGTGCCGTCGATTTGGAGAGACGAAGTACATCTGATGCAATAAGCTCTAACAACATATCTCAATGTGATCAGGACATCTTGTATAGTTCATCTAATTGGAATACGCAGGTCTACTTTTCTCGATATGTGGCCTTTGCAGTTTTTTCTTTTCCGATGATTGGTAGTAAAACTCGGTCTATTTAGAGATCCTAAGAATGGAAAAGGTTTGGAAAGGGAGTTCTTTCAATGCAACTAGTCGGGCCAGCACCCACAGTACATAATCATGTCACGTTTGATGTGCAAAGCTTGATGGCAATGGTTTACAAATCGGGTATTGAAGTACACATCCTAATACACTTTCCCTGTACATCGTATTTTGCTTCCCGGTCATGTTATAGACGAACAACATCTAACTTGATCAAACTCTATTCGTGAGAAAAAGCACATGAAGTAACGACATTTGATATGAATGCGCAGTGAACAAGAATATTGAATAATAGTTGTAAGTTCATAGTCCTTGTTGATTCCACTATTGTAGTGCTTCCGTACTTGAAACTCATGTCCCTAGGTAAAATATTGAATAGATCTTGTTCTAGTTACGCTGTCATCACTACAATAAATTTTGTGTAAATTCTCAAATCGCGAGCAAAATAAAGTAGCGTGGATGAGAAATTCTCCGAGTACTCTCTCTTTGAAATTTTGTACGGACATATGCAACTCGACTTGTCGTCCACGCTCAAATATCTTGGCCTAAATGCTTATCTGTACTTTACGTATTGGATTTTGTTAAAAATCCTCCGTGACACTTGTCATATGACAAATCAAAGTAATTTTATTATATTACTACCGAAGGAAGTGGACGTCCAGATTCTTGTACTTGCATTGCTTTCTCAACGTGGCTTAGCTCGAAATTATCATTCGAGCAAATAATATCTTGAGCTCGTACAATTATGATCAAGCTCTTCCATTACTAATTCTAGCATTGGTATCGCATGGTCTACAAATCATGTCGATCAAATATGTTAAAGTCATCATAATGTGCGCCCCACATGATTAGTGGTTCATATAGGCTTTGCTCTACATAATCTATAAAACGTGCAACAACTTCTACAGCTTCTCATCCATTCGAGCAAAGACGAGCTCTATTGGCTCGAGTCTACTCGATTACAGCGCAAGAGGGAGATAACTCGCTCGCGCTATATCAGCTGCCAGCTTTAGGGACGAGGACAGCTATTGAGGACGACTCCCTCCCTCTGTCTCCGTCCTTCTCTCTCTCTCTCTCTCTCTCTCGTATAGTTTTCAAGGGCAATGTGCGAGTCCGTGAAGTGGCAGAAGATTCAGTCCTCTTCCACGTGGGGTCGCATCGCTTGCCTCTCGATGTACATGAGCTGTCTTTCCATCTCCTTCCTTTTCCACTCCAACGCACACTCGCCTTCCCAACCATAACCTAAACCTAAACATAAACATAAACATAAACATTACATCTCTCTCTCTCTCTCTCTCTCTCTCTCTCTCTCGCTCTCGCTCTCCATGTTTTTGGCAGGGCACTACTCGACTGACCAACCCCACTATCCCTTATCATCCACCGCCACTCCTGCAAGAACCCACCAATCAAAATGGCCACGCCAGTGTGCGTGCGCGCTTTCCCCTCTCTCTTTTTCCCCCATTTTTAAAAGCTGCCGTGCTTGCCAAAGGAAAAGGGAGAAAAGGAGAGAGAAAAGAGAGGGAGAAAGACCTTCTACTAGTTGCGTCAACTTGCGCTTTTTCCCCCCCTACGTATACAGAAAGGAGATATGATCTCTCTTCTGTCGCTCCTCTGACTCCTCCCACTTACGGGAGTCGAATGCCTCGTGCATGCTCCCTCACCCCCCCCTCCTCTTCTTTCTTCTTTCCATTCCTTTCTTTTCTTTCTCGTGAAGAAGATCATGATATCTGTTGACGCGATTATTAGAGCTTTAGCTTTCACTTTCTCGCACTTTTCCTTGTGTTTGCTGCCCCAGTCGCCTTTGATCACTCCCCAGAGGCCAGACACGAGTCGCTTTCTACCGAGCCATCTTTCGTGCATGAAACCAAGAAAAGATCTTGGGTGCTGATTCGCTTCATCCACGACTCGATCTGCGCGATGATCTGTACTTTTAAAGCGAGATATACACCTCGGAGTGCATTTCGCCCATCTTTTGTACGCGATTCACTTAAGATCTGTATAATGAATTCGGGTAGTGCGTATTTGGAGCGGAACACAATTTTGGGCCATCGGGACTTCGCCACACATTCTGTGCTGGCAGCTGAACTTAGTCGACAGGATTAGTAAAGTTGATAGCAAGACGGGAAAGAATTCAATGGCTTATAACTCTTAACTCTAATCCACCTAATGACGACGTGCCTTCCACCACAATGAATGACTCATTTGTGCTTTTTTACCTTCAATTTATTTAAGGACCACATGCCCGAGCCCTTCAAATGGAAAAGGAAATGGGGTGCCTTAGGCCTTGTTTGGTAATCATCCAAACATGGCCAAATTCTGATTCTTTGTTTGAATCGGTTTCGCCTAAAATCGCGTTTGGTAAAATTTTTGTTAGGAGCAGTTGAGAATAGAATCAAGAACAAAAAAAAAGTTGATTCTTGTTCCGGGAACAAATTTGAGAATCAAAATCAAGACATTTTCTTCTTCCCTTGGCCATCTCGCGACCGCCATCCACCACCACCCGCCACCGTTCCGCCGCCCCGTCGCCGCCGCCCACCGCGCGCCGGCCGCCGTTTGCCATCCTTTGCTGCCGCCGGCCGCGGTCCGGCGTCGCCGGCCAGGTGAGCTCGCCGAAGGCTCGCTCAGACCAAGGCGAGGTCCGGGCAAGCCTCGAGGCAAGCCCAACGGTGGCTAGGCGAGGCCTCGCCTCGCCGGGCCACCGGCGGGGCTCGGGCAAGCCTCGGTGGCCCCAGCCTCGCCCAACCCCGACGAGGCCGGCCTAGCCACCGGCGGGGCTAGGCGAGCCTCGCCCAAGCCGTCGGCGAGGCTCTCGGGTGAGGTCGCCGCCCTCCGGTGAGGTCGGCCCTTGTCTTAGCTGTCCCGGTGACCGGCGCCGGAAGAAGAAGAAGAAGATGAGAACAAGAAAAGAAAAAAAAAAAAAAAAAAATGAAAATGAAAAGAAAAAAAAAGGAAAATGAAATGGAAAAAATGTAAAAAGTAAAAAAATTATTTAAAAATTAAAAGAAATTGATTTGGAATAAAATTAATGAACACGGTACCAAACGCAATTCTATTCCGTAATCGAAATTTTAGACGATTACCAAACGACTTAAAATACTTAGAATCGGTTCAGGAATAGAATAAAAAATAATCAGTTTTGATCAAAATCTACTCCCGGGAACAAAATTGTTACCAAACGCGCCCTTAAAGTCCCACTTTCATGCCATGCATGTAGCTTTTCCAGCATCGAGTCTTTGAAATTATAGTTCCGCAAGTGTTCACGAGAAAGATACCACTGATTAACCTGAGAAGATGATGGAATAGGAGATGACCTTGACTCCGCACAGGATGAGATCTCCTACCTCCGCCGGCGTCCAATGCACCTTGGGAAATCTTAACCTGATCATTGATGCATTTATGGTGAAACCCGCGGTTTAGATGGAAGGGGCATCAAGCCACCTTATTTGCTCATTTTGCAAATAGCCATGTCATCACGACGCAAGAGTCACGTAAGCATGACGTGGTCAAGGAGTTGGGCTCTCTGCAACTTACAACATTGCTCGATATATTGTCTGAAAGTGTCCGCTTAGTGTGCATGTCTGTTTTCGTGCGCAAATGCGTGGAGAGAGAAAGAGAGGACTACTTCTAGTCCTTATTAGAAAGAATGAAACGCTTCAATTTATTTCCTCCCGACTAATTATTGCACACGTCGAAAGAGGAACATGTGAAAACTTATTTTCATTGAAGACGAACTGCTTGTTGGTTTATTAGTAGATTTTTGATCAAACGATTAAATAATTATTAGAGGACGTGATGACACAACCGGGGTGGTGGCGCAGTTGGCTAGCGCGTAGGTCTCATAGCTTTCTGAGTAATCCTGAGGTCGAGAGTTCGAGCCTCTCTCACCCCATTCCCCTCCCTTTTATTTTTTCCCAGTTCAGTAGGGAAGGGAAGAAGAAGAAGAAGTTCCTTGACAATTTCGCCTCCTTCCTTTTCTGTTCCGCAGTGATTCGAGCCGTAAAACATGATTTAACAGAGGCATTGATTGAATTTCAACCGGACCCCATTTTACTCCATTCTAGTTTCAACTCGTGTGATCAAGGTTTGAATTGATTGCTCACCTATGGCTTCAAGATTTCACCATGGTGCCGAGTTTGCATCGTAACTTAAAGGCTTTCTTACTCGAGATTTTTCGTTACCACCTTCGGTCCTTGTCAGGTTTATGGAGTTCCATCGTTCACTTGGGTTGTTGTAGTAATTTCAGGTTACAACTGACTATATAAAAAAATTGTGAGATTCAATCAGCAAAATCCGACCTTAGCTCAGTTGGTAGAGCGGAGGACTGTAGTGTGACCCACAGCTTATCCTTAGGTCGCTGGTTCGAATCCGGCAGGTCGGATTCCTTTTCCCCTCTTTTTAATTTTTGGTTTTTATTTTTGATCCTCTTGTGATTCAATTTCGGATATGGGCGGTAGATGTCCCACGTTTATATATATTATTAGGTTGATTCCCTTCAAATATATGATCATGTTAGTCTTTGAATGACTCCCTCAAATACCGGTTTTTTCTAGGCTAGAATCGGCTCTCATTGCTCTTGCACCTAGACTTGTGAAAATTAGTCACGGTCCATTTTCTAACCCATATTTGATGAGTTAAGTTATTAAATAGGTCAAATATATTTAGTAAAAAGGTCATAAATAGATTTATAATAGTAAAACTCAAAACAATACATGTGGTAGATGGATTCATAATTTTACTTAAACCCAATCCATGCTCGCTTTCTCATTTCACACCTTCACTTTAGTTTGGATACGAATTCTCTAGATTAGATTAAATATGAAAGTGTTTTAACAATATAACTCATATCAAGTATGGATTGAATTGGATATGGATTACTTGGTTTGCCTTACATGAAAATGGGTTAAATAGATTAATTTGAATCAAACCATTTGTCACCCGATCGACCTGCCCAGCCCATTTGATGAATATACTTGTACTTGGCTGAAGATAAGTGTGGATGGGAATGGACGAAATGGAAGAATCTTGGCTGGCCACCTTGGATCTTAAAGAACCAGTCTGGAAAATAACAATCATCCTTTCTTTGTCCTCTTATCTTTTGGTGCACAGAGTCGCTTGGACACATATCGGGCTCGACAAGCCCCGACAGTGCAACGAGATTAGGCCCCAAGGCCCTTCAATCCGGCAAGAAAAATGTTCCTGCACTTCTGGCTGCAGTTCAAAAAAACTTTCTGCAGAACCACAGAACCCATGTTGGCATCTTCAGCAATAACGCTACAGGTCACATCTAGTAAAATCATGTTCTGTAAACCGAGCAATGCATGCAAAAATTGGCATATCAAACATGGTAAGCCGGGCATTCTACATAAGTTCAACGGCGTCTGCACACTCGTTATGCTGATTATGTAAAAACAACTTTAACATAATCGGCTGTATATTCTTCCGAACCTAGTATTATTCTCAACGCAAGGAAGTACAGGATACATTTGACATTCGAAAGTACTCGGGATAAACATCAATCACCATAAACATAAAGACACAGAAATCAATCTCCAACGATGACCAAAGGAGTTGAAACAGACAACCGGTACATTCACAAACACGATTGGACTTCCAACTAAACGCGCGAGGCTAGCCAGAGCAAGTTTTTCCTGAACCAAACTTGACATCCTGGCGAAGTAATCTTCTACAAGGCAGCATTTTGAGAACACGGTGACCTTGAAAGCTCATTTCAGGAGACAAAAGTCATCTACCTCAGAAAGGCAAACCATCAATGTTCGGTTGAAACAAGTGCAGATGATGCATTTTTGCGAGTTGAATGGTGGTGGGAATGGCTCTTTGACCTGTTCTTGCTCTTATGCCCAACATTGGTGCTGCTCTTGTTGAGTCTGGAGGAGAGCGACCCACCTTGGCTCGATCTCTTTGCTGCTTTTCTATACGGACCCCGGCTACTGCTCCCCAGTGCGGCTTTTGCTACGCTATCAGTGAGTACATCTCGCGCCCTCTGTTGCTTAATGGGCTGCTTGTTGAGATAGACGAGCTTCGGAAGGAGACTGCAAACTGCCTTGCGGAGTTGATCATTGCTGATGTTGCTATGAATTGGATTTCCCAAGAGGTTCAGAGCTTGCAATGAATTGTAGTTAGCCACAAGCTGACCGAGAGCTTTTGTGGTTGCTATTTTGTTGAAACTGAGGTCCAAGACAGTTAACTTCAACAGCCTATGGAGACCCTCGACATCACTGATCTTGTTCCCGGCGAGATAGAGCTCCTTGATAAGCGTACAGTTCGAGAGCCCTAGCACAAATGGAAATTTAGAGTCCAATCAGAGTCATGTTAACCAAGCATTGTCATAAAGAGTTCTAAAAAAATGGAGACGTTACAACTTTTCTGTTGTATCACATAAGCAAAAGGAAAAGCTATTTACCATGTCCGATTCGAGAGATGCGGTTGTAGCTGAGGTCAAGTATATGCAATCTGGTAAGTTCCCTAAGCCCTTCAATGGCATTGATTTGGTTTCTTGATAAGTTGAGTACATGAAGCCCCTTCGGCAGCGAACCCGGAGAAATGCGAACTGCAAAAGAGATAATCATTGGATCAGCACATAGAAGCTACTATTGGTAATATTTCTGGAAAAAAAGGTTGTTCTTAATGGACATCTTACCTATGCAATTGCCTGATAAGTTGACGGATTTGAGACTAGAGAAAAGAGACATGGTGGGAATGACTTTCAACCCCATTGCGGATATGTGAGCCACAGTGGAGGAAGAATTGAGAGTCTGGATGACGCTATTAGCATGCAGCATCTCTTCTGAGAGATTAATATCCTGACGCCTATGCAATTGCATGGCGCTCCTTGTCGGAGATCTGATGGTCTCAGGCGAAGGTGGGTAAATGACAGCCTCATCACTGTTCTCAGCATCATCAACTGCAATGGAGGGCTCAATGCATAGATCATTCACCCACTCATCTACTCTTTTGTATGATGAAGATTCTGCAGGGAAGGCAACCCACTGGTTCTGAGGCCATAGGCCAGAAGAGCCTCTGAAACCATCCCAGGCCTTTTTCTCATTCTTATCATCATATTCAACTTGATTTATGGATTCACCTGTGAATGATCCAGGTGATTCCATCTTGCCAAACTTGAATGCCCTATTAGGCTCAATAGTGTCAGAAGAGTAACCTCCTTGCTGGTTGATAGCAGCCAAAGCAGGAATTGGCTTTGATTTTGTATTCCGAGGCTTTTGCATGTTTCTGTGGCTCCAGAGGAACAACTTCCACCACAATCTCCTACTTCTCGAAGGAAGAACCTGGCTAGACGAATGCTTTTTTAACATTACTTTATCAGCACTGAAACGTGTCATCACTGACGCTGGGCTCCCTGGATTAATATCCTCCCTCATGCTGCACGACAAATCCTTCAGCTCTTCGAATGACTGAGATTTAGATGGAGGCATTTGATCTGCTAGCGTCCTCATCACCTCCCTCGTTTCTAGATCAGAACAAGAGCGCTTCAGCTTCGGTGAATCCCAGAACTCTGCCTTCCTCATCCCCGGATCACTAAGATGTCCACCTTGAATCATATCATTATCCCTTTCCTCAAAAATTTCAGATTTAACCTCCGGTGTATCCACATCGGTGTAAAAAATATCACCAGATTTCATCTTTCCCTTACTTGAATGAGATTCTTCTCTGACCAAAATATTAGCTTCATGCGATTGGAGATCAAAATCAGAGAAGTCCCTCTTAATGGAGATGTGCTCTTCATGCTCGTCTTCCCCCTCATATGCTACCTCAGCTGAATCAACCACAACCGGCCTCTCATCACTCACAATCTTAACATTGTATTGAGAATTTTCGTCGACACCGAAAGGAACTGGCATACTGAAAGTTGTCAATTTCAACTCATCAGTCTTGTTAGGTTTCGCTGGATGTTCGAGAGTCACTTGTACTGCTTTATCATCCTTATCGAGGGTCTTTTCCTCATCAACCTATATACAAGGAATCAAAAGGGTAAAGTCAGCAAATATCTAAGAAAGGCAAAAGAAACCTCAGAGACCAAATCAATTTTCAATGAACAATTAGCAAAAATCTCACCTTCTTCTTCCTCCCCGTGAACAAGGAAAAGCAGTTGAACTTAGCCATCACCCGATATTACGAACAGTATCTTGAAGGCACGACTAAGCTAAAAAGAGAAGCTAGTGAAGCTATGTTAGTTAATATATATTTCTCTTACTCCCTCTCCAAACCGAATGATATTGGAACTCTTTCCTCTATCCAAATGATGGTCACATCTCCGCCGACTTTCCTCACGGAACTCTTTCGATCAGATGCTCTTATGTCGAGATCACATCAGAGTCAAGATCATATTCAAGCGTTAACCATAATCAATGGGGAGGCACCACACCAGAAAGCGAGCGAAATCGATATAGGACTGAAGCCCAGAACGCGAAGGACTGACGCCTGCTCTGGCTCCAGAAAGTGCCACTACAGCGTAGGCCAGAGTTGTAATCGCAGCAGCTTCTCTTCAGAAGCTTCACTGAACGCTTCCTCCAAACCCTCCCTGCTTAGGCACCATTAACGACAGACGAAAACGCATGAGAACATAATCCTATAACCCAGCGAACAAAATTCAAAAGAATAGAAGCAGAAGCACGCGAGACTCGACCGCGCAAGATCGAGTTTAGCGGAATCCGCCACAATTGAGCTAAAACCCATCTTTCCCATAACAACATAGCTCCCAGAAAAGAAGCCGACCCAGAATTCTCGAGGCTACACACAAGCAATTTTGCCTCTCAACCGACAAGAACTGGCCACAAGTTCGGTTCTTGTCGACGAATGCCAGGCCGAATTTTCAAGAAAGAGCAAAGACGCTCCCTGCCCCCCCGAAAAAAACCGAAACATACCCACGATTCCGCAACACTCGTCTCGAATTCGAGGAGCAAAAGATCGGACGCCGGCCGAAAGAAACCGTACCTAGAGAAGCTGAAGTTTGCCAGATTGTGATGAACACCGATCCCCCGAGAAGAGTCCTCGCTCCGGAAGCACCCAATTGGACAGAGCTCACCACTGTAATCGCGCAGATCACGTGGAAGGTACCCACGTCTGATACAGAGAGAGAGAGAGAGAGAGAGAGAGAGGGAGGGAGGGAGAATGTCGTGGTGGTGGTGGTGGTGGTGGTGGTGGTGGTGGGAGTGATGGTGAAGGTGGAGGTGGTGGAGGGAGAAGGGAGCTGGAAGATGGTAGAAATAGCTTAGGCTGATTCTGTAAAAGACGTACGCGCATGCCACGCGGTCTCCGCTACCCTCTTCATATTATATATATTCATATATACACAATACAGATAGGAAATATAATATAATAATGGCAAGTTCATTATAGGAAATATTACATTATTTACTTTCCAATATTCTAGACATGTCCCGAAGATTTGCTAAACGCCCACATCAGAAGAGAATATCGGCCCCCCGTTTGCAACTTGTGGCTGCCGTCCGAAAATCGAAATTAAAAAAAAATATTGGGGTTACGTCTAAATAAACTGATTTTTCTTTTCTTTTTTTCTTTTTTTGTGGAATTCCTTTGGATATTGGTTGACTAATAATTGCCCA
Source organism: Eucalyptus decipiens (assembly GCA_014182575.1). Classification (NCBI taxonomy): domain Eukaryota; kingdom Viridiplantae; phylum Streptophyta; class Magnoliopsida; order Myrtales; family Myrtaceae; genus Eucalyptus; species Eucalyptus decipiens. The sequence goes on along the minus strand of CM024614.1, from coordinate 57,407,914 downwards.
TGCGCGTATAAAATACTTTTGTGAATTGTGGGGATGTTGACGGACACATATATAATTATAGAGAAATTCTAAGGAAAGTCATCTAGATGATATCGAGAAATTCATTTTTCAAAGTCGTGTTTAAATATGTGGTCAAAATAAAATATAGCGTCTGAATTTTTACAAAAAAAAATTAGGGATATATATGAGATGATTTTAACTTTAAATGCCGCTCAATATGTTTCTTCAATAATGTTAAAGAGCGGTGTATTTAACTTAAGAGGTAACTATATAGCTTGCTAATAGAAAAGAAAAACTGTTCGTGTACATTTACCCAAATTAATTTTTTAAGAATTTTTTAACAACACCAAAGTTTGTTTGGAGAAAATGTGTTACGGGCGTCCCAGCTTGAAACTTTTTGTGACGAGAAAAGTAATTCATGGTAATTGTGGCACGGACATACCAAATTTTTTTTTTTAATGGACATACCAATTTAGAATGTATGATATTTTTGTGTTATTAATCCAATAAATTAATATGGAAAAAAATCAACTTTACATAGGATTTGGAGAGCAAAGAGAAATAAAAGCACCACACGTATAAGGTTGCGTTATTTAAACGCATAAGAAAAGAATTTGACCCCGAAAGACAAAGATAGAAGAGAGAACAAAAGAAAGAAAAAAGAGAAGAAGAATCGGAATAAACTAGCCAAATTATAAATTTTCAAAAAAAATAATAATAAAAACAGCAAGCGCGTATCTCGGATGACCAGCTAATTATTGGATTAGGTGCGTCAACGTTAATTATTTCGTTACGTTTGGTGTGTTTATGGAATTGAAGGGTGGGCCAATAGGAGAACGCCACGTACTGCGCTTGTTGTGCAAATCGCTCGCGCTCGTGACCTCTTTTATGAAATAATTATGGGGGACCATTTACAAATGTAGGCCCTGAATCAAGAGAAATTGTTCATTTCGACCCCCTTAAATTATCGGAGAGTGTTGATGTATTCAAAGTAGCACAAAAATTTCATTCATAATCACAATATCAACCAAAGTCAATTGCAATCCACAAAACTGATCGAGAGATATCACTTCACATTTGGATTATCAAATTAGGGATAAGTTTGTTAAAATATATTCTTGAGATTTGGGAGATTTTTTTGGATTATAATTAATACACTTAATTGGGATTGTGATTAATTACATCAATTTAGGATAAGATTTGATACACCTAGATTAGGGAACATATTTTTTCCTTTTCATTAATCATCCTTTGTATTATATATTAGTATTCTTGTACAAACAAAAGTTGTATCAATGAGAAGTGCATAGTACACGACTTTCATCTCCTACTCCCTTCTTCTCTTTGTGCCCTTCTTTTCCCTTTCAATTTGTGACATGGTATCAAAGCATGCTTTCTCTACATAGCTTCCACACCTTTTCTAATTGCCCTCCAGATAATATTGCATCCTTCGTTGTTGTAAAAACACTAGCTTGCAAAACAAGGTTAGCACTTCGGTGTAGGAATTAGTATCTGAACACTCAAAAAATAAAATAAAAATTCACTCCCTTACCAACACTATGACAAAAGACTACTCATCTACTTTAGAGTACCGATCTCCAAAAGATTCAACATTACAAGGAGATTCATTAATCCAAGAACCTACCTTGGATCCACTTGTTGAAGTTGTGAATCAGGAGCAACGGATTCAAGCTTAGCCCCACTAAGGACAACCTATTTCGAGCTAGCCCATTTTTGGGCAATCTATTGCGAGCTAGCCCATTGCACGACCAGTCCATCCAGTGGCTGCCTATCTAGATGGAAGCCAACCCGTGGTTCTATGGGCTAGCACAAATAGGCCTAACAAACCAAAATCATGGAGAGCAACCTAGTGGAGGCCCATCAACCTCATTGGAAGCAAGCCCAGCCACCGGGTCAAATTTGTACAATGTGGCTCATACATCCAAGTTGGGTACAAGGGGTATGGGAACAAATCCCTACCCGGTTTCCTTCCATACTAGATGTCATCGCCAGCAGCTAGCCAGAGCCTAATGACCCGCTTTACATGTCGAGCACTGATAACTAATATGAAACTCATTACCTAGCAATTGTCCAGTCCCAATGACTACTTGACTTGGTCAAGGGAGTTCCAACATGTGCTGGTTACCAAGGACAAAGACGGATTTCTTGACGGAACGGTCCAATCCCATCATACGAGCATCTGGTGTGGCTTTGGAGGAAATGCAACCACCTTATCCAAACGTGGATCGGCAATTGCATCACCCCCAAAGTTGTGGTTGGACTTCCCCAAGTAAGGGCTTGCAAAAAATGTGAGAAAATATCAAGAAAATGTATGGTAAATTAGATCAAATGAAAAAAAATTCATTAACCCAACAGATCTCAGAGTTGAAACAGGGGAGCATGAATGTCGTCGCCATTTACAATAGACTTTCAGCAATATGGAACAAGTAAGAAGCGGCTGAGGAAAAACTTGGATGGCCAAAGTCGATTTTGCAACAATATTGAACCGTAAGGGAGAGAGATAAAGTGATGAGATTCCTCCTCATCTTGAACGAGTCTTACCTCTCATTTCGGTCATAGATCTTGACCATGGAGCCTATGCCGACGCTTGGCCGGATCTACCAGCTTACTGTTTATGAGGAAAGCCAATGTCTCGCCGCGTCGGACTACACTAAAGTTAGAGACTGAGTTAATCTAGCGACCCATACCCATGGTCCACCGAGAGGACTGGCAACTAGAGAGAGGAGAGGCGGACAGCTGGGGTCCTTCATGGAGGAAGAACAGAGAACCTTCAAGAGAGGGATGGACGGCTTAGATTCAATCGGACGATCAGACAGGCCTACAAGCACCCTTCTTTTCCTCTGGATCCAATGACACACGTCTCTTGTCTCTCATGGATCGGACGGCACACACGCTTTTGTTTCCCCATGGATTGGATGGCTCTTATGAGTCAATATCGGCTCCTATTTTCAAGCCATCAAATGACTCTTCCTTGGCGATGTCATCAAGAAGCCACGCTTAGAATTCTAAAGGGAAAGGTAAATTATATTGCAATTATTGCAAACGACCGCATCATACGATTAATAATTGCTAAAAATTGCATGGCAAACTTAGAACAAAAGGCAAAAAAAAGAAGAAGGGAATTTTCGACTGCTTTATAGGTCATTGGTGATTGAAATGACAAGTCAATTACCGATGAGCAATATTAGGAGCTGATGAAAGCCTTGAGAAAATTGGACACTTTTGATAAAGCTGGGAGTTTCACAAGTGTTTCTTATTACTCAAGGAATTCAATTTCCAAGGACGCATAGATAGTTGATTCAGGTGCTAGTGACCATGTCATCTGCAATAAAAATCTCTTTTGCAATGTAAAAATTTAGCTTTTCCTTGTCTCAATACAACTTCCAAATATAAATATCACACATGTCTCAATAATTGGAATAGTGAATCCTAGTTCCTTTATCACACTCCGAAACATGCTCTATGTTCTTGATTTCCATTTCAATCTTATTTCCGTTTCTCAAGCATGTGAGGAAAATTCATGTTACGTTATATTCAATTCTAGTAACTATTTCTTTCAGGCCCTTTTAACTAACAAACTAATGAGCTTAGGTAGCCTATAATTCTAGATAGATTTTCCAAACAATTTTGAATTGTCTTGTACTGAGTTGAATAGATAGTCATTATCTAACACTTCTACTAATGATAAGAATTTCCTTAATTATCAAAGATTTGAGATCACCAAATATTTCCTTGGAATTGCAATAGCTTGTTCAGACCAATGGATCTCTCTTAGCCAATGGAAATTTATGCTTGAGATTATATCAGAAGTAGGTTTATCAGAGTGCAAACCAACTGTTATTCCCACTAAACAAAATGCAAAATTGACTACAATCAATTATGATGCTAGTCTATTATATCCAAACAATGATATCAGAGACTGGTCGGAAAGTTGATTTTTTTTTATCACCATGACCAAGTCGGATATTTGTTATGCAATACAGACTCTCAGTCAATTCATGCACAATCCAAAACAATCTCATATGAATGCCGCTTTGAAGGTAGCGAAGTACTTGAAGAAATGCCTATGTCTAGGGATACTCCTTTCTCGAAAGTGCAACATGGAAGTAATAGCTTATTGTGATGCGGATCATGCGACTTGCTTTATGAGTAGGAGGTCTATCACTTGTTTCTACATCAAATTTGTGGAATCGTTGTTTTCATGGAAGACAGAGAAACAGTCTATGATGTCCCCGTCATCAACTAATACCGAGTATCAATCTATGGCCAAAACTATTTGTGAAATAGTATGGTTGCGAGGCCTACTTCTAGATCTTGAGGTACAAGTTAAAGGGCCGACCTTGCTATTTTGCGACAATGATTTGGCACTCAAGCTTGCGGCAAATCTCATAGTACATGAAAGAATGAAACACATAGAAGTTGATTGCCTTTTTACTCGAGAAAAGATCCGAGAAGGGGTTATTGCAACAAGAGGAATCAAAATCACATAGTAGCCTATGGATATGTTTACTAAACCTCTTTGCCAAATGCAACATATCTATTAAGCAAGCTGAGCATCTTGGACATATACAAGCCATCAGCTTAAGGGGGAATGTTGGAAGATATGCTTGAGATTCGAGGGATTTGTTCGAATTGTAATTGATACACTTAATTGGGATTATGATTAATTAAATCAATCTAAGATAAGATTTGATACACCTAAACTAAAGAATAATTTTTTTCCTTTTCATTAATCATCATTTGTATTATATATTTGTATTCTTGTACAAACAAAAGTTGTATCAATGAGAAGTGTACAGTACACGAAATTCATCCCCTACTCCCTTCTTCTCTTCATGCCCTTCTTTTCCCTCTCAATTTGTGACAAATTCATTACTAACTATATTTGGTTATATGCAAAATAATTAAAATGTTACATCGTTTGAATTTGAATATATTTAGAATGATTTGGTCATATAACTTTTACAAATTCGGCCTGGCTAAGGCAATGATTGCGTTCTCATTCGAAATCACCTAAATTGCAAAAACAAGCAAATGATGAAACGACGTAGCGACCTCGCGTTTTCCCATTTCTCCTTCTCTCATATTTTAAGGCTGCGTTTAGTAATCTGGATTTGAGCTCGGGTAAAATAACAAAATATCATATTCGGTGTTTGGTAATATCTTATGAACTGGATAAACCCGGATATACGTGGACAAAATGTCATATAAGAAATCTGACGAGGAAGTGGGATAGACCTAGATTGGATAAAAAAGTTCAAAAAAAAAATATTACAATTCCCTTCTAATTATGGAGTGATAGAGTCTAGCAAATGTCGACCACCACACAAGGACCATTACAGCAGCCTATCACTCAATCACTCCCGACCACCATGCGATCATCATCGTCTTCGACTAATGCCAATCGTCATCACCATCCATCCGATTGTTATTTGACGACTGTCGACCCAAATCAACTATCGATGATGAATGACCGAAATTGATGGATCGACCCAAAAATTCATATTTGAAAAAGAAGAAGAAAAAAACCAAAATGCATGAAATTTTGGGAATTCATAAATTTGTCCGACATGATGGACACTCAATTTTGTCGTAATGTTTCGATGTTTGATCCTGTACTCTACTCATATTTGAGACTCTATGTTGATAATAGGAGGATTTCGAAAGAGGAGGAGTGGGAGGAGCTTCACAATTCGAAGGATATTTAAAAAATTTCTAGTCTTATATTATCATATCACATCATAATTTAATTCCAGACCACTAAATCCGCATAAATACTTCCATTTTTCTGCCATCATAGCGTAGATTACACATCACATTCCCATGCCAGAATACAAAAAACTGAATTGTCAATGGTTATTATTAACGGCATGCTTGGTTCACGCAATGCGAACGAGCCAAAATAGTCGCGATTACGAAAAGGAAGAGCAGGTGATCAAATTCTATAAATAGCAATAATTTAGAGGACCGAAATAGAAAATTCCGAACTCCCAAAAAAATGATTCCGGCGATAGTGAAAGGGGCGATAGAAAGCTTTGGTAAACTACGTACAGCCGTTAAATTGATTTGACGGTTCTTTGGGTGGCGTCCAGTTGTATACCCAAATGCCCCCCGCGTGTCTAATACGGAATCAAAGGACGCGGCTCCATCTCACCCGGTCGCCATCCCAGCCGTCGTGTGTGGATCAATTTATACGAATAATAATAAAAAAAAAAATCTTCGGGTAGATTATTATTTTGAAATTAAAATTTCCTGTGGCTATAACTCACTTGAGCAAAAAAAAATTGAAAAAATTGTTTGATTTAGTTTATTCCCTCTAAATGTCAACTCTCCCCCTTGAGGGCCTCTTTGAAGACCCTTCTAATCCACTATCGGAGATTATTTTTTATTTTTTATTCACTTTTCCATCAGCCTCCCTTCAACTTTCTAAAAATTTGAGAGTGGTACTATCGGAGATTATTCATTTGGCACTTTCTAAAAAATTTGAGAGTCAAGGAAATTTCAAATTTTGGAAAGAAAAATAAAGGGAAAAAGCCACCAAAAATCCCAAACTTTACCTCGAGTGACAGATTTACCCCGAACTTTGTTTTGTGACGTGAAAAACTATGAAGTTTGCTAACTGTGACACATTTACCCCAAACTTTTATTTGTGACACAAAAAACCCCGAACTTTTATTTGTGTGACATATGTACCCTAAATCATAAGGGTATTTTGGTATTTTTACTTTTAAAATTTTTTTTCCTTTTTTTCTTTTTTTCTTCTTCTTCTTCCTTCCCTCCGCCGGCCATGGCGGAGCCGGCGGAGGGAAGCCGGCGTCCGGCGAGGGCCTCCCTCGCCAGATCTGGCGAGGGCACCCTCGCCCGACGCCGGCGAGGGCACCCCTCGCCCGACGCAGGCGAGGGCGGCCCTCGCCGGCGTCGGGCGAGGGCCTCCCTCGCCAGATCGGGCGAGGAAACCCTCGCCCGACGCAGGCGAGGGCGGCCCTCGTCGGCGTCGGGCGAGGGCCTCCCTCGCCAGATCGGCCGAGGAAACCCTCGCCCGACGCCGGCGAGGGCACCCTCGCCCGACGCAGGCGAGGGCGACCCTCGTCAACGTCGGGCGAGGGCCTCCCTCGCCAGATCGGCCGAGGAAGCCCTCGTCGACGTCGGACGAGGGCCTCCCTCGCCAGATCTGGCGAGGGCACCCTCGCCCGACGCCGGCGAGAGCACCCCTCGCCAGATCTGGCGAGGGCTGCTCTCGCCGGCGTCGGGCGAGGGAGGCCCTCGTCCGGCCGACGAGAGGGAGGCCCTCGTCCGATCCAGTCGAGGGCCTCCCTCGCCCGACGCCGGCGAGGGCTGCCCTCGCCGGACGCCGGCTCCCCTCCGCCAGCCGGCGGAGGGGAGAGAGAAGAAGAAAAAAAGAAAAAGAAAAAGAAAAAGAAAAAGAAAAAAAAAAAATAAAAATAAAAAATAAAATAAAAAGACGAAAATATCCTTAATGGGGTAAATGTCACAGTTAAAGAAACTTCGGTTTTTCACGTCACAAAACAAAGTCGCAGTAAATTGCCACTCGGCGCAAATTTTGGAAAGAAAAATAAAATGACAAAAAGAAAAATTCCTGCCGTTTTCATGTCTATGTTCAAGAATAAAACAAAATTAAATACTATACAAAAAATAAAAGTAAAATCTATTTTGCAAACATAATACACTTACTTAAGTCAGTTTGCAAATTTACTTGTTAGTAGGTGGTAATTGCCTTCTCTATTTATTTTTGTTATAGCTTTGTCCTCGGCAAAGTAGATCCCGACACCATTTGATTTCTAGTCAATTAAGTACTCGATCCTCCTATATGAATCAATTATTGCAGATTTCTCTAGCAAGTTAAAAGTCAAGAAATCCCTAGAGAAAGCACAAGCGGATTGAACATTTCTCTTGACAGCTCGAATTTGTCGCCTTGTAAAAGATAGTGCGGCTAACTTGTTGGTGGATTATCTCTCTCGATGATAGTTAAAAGTATTCCTCAAAGCAAAACTCATAGAAAAAGGGGCAGGGTAGGTGGGGCGGCAGGTGTTCTGCTCAAGAAAGAAAATAATAAGTTTCTTAGATCGAGAAGCCAAGGAATTTTCCACCGCCTAGCTCGGGGCATATTAAATTTCAATCAAATGACGAAGGATTCGGCAATTCTAAACCAATCAATCACTCGGGGAAATGTCCCGGGTCTAGCTCGGGGGCCGGGGCATATTAAATTTCAATCTAACGAGGAAAGTTTAGGCATTTCCAAACCAATCAATCGCCGGGGACATGTCTATTGTCCATGGTATTTATGCCACGTCCTTTTCGTTGGGTGGTAGATGCCGAAGGATGCACAAGCTATTTCAGCTTTTAGAAGGGACAAGAAACGTCGGGGGCGGGAGTGCATGTCGTACGCACGGCCACGCCTGTCAGTTTCCCAATCCAATCCACGCCTTCCTGACGTCGCTGCCATTGTGACGTCACCCATGACGTCAACGCCCGATTTCTCCGTATGTCTTTTTTTTTTCGCCTCATCGGAATAATATAAAATGAAAAGAAATTGATGATAGGTAGGGAGCAAAAGCACAGATCTCCCGAGAGGGTCTGTAGCCACAGGACTCTTTTTGTTTCATAAAAAATAACTTTTAAAAAAATATTATTCAAATTTTTCGATATTTATTTCATGAAAAATAAATTAGTTGAAAAAAATATTATATTTTTCACTTTTAAGAAAGAGAAAAATGTTTTCTCCGCTCACTTTCTCTTATCTTTTATCAATATTAACCTCTTCATTTTTCTTTTTCTTTTATTTTTAAAAAATTCAGATTAATATGATTTTAGTTATATCTTGGCCAATCGCCAGCCATGATGATGGCTAGCGACTGGCCATAGGTAAGTCTCGAGCTCGCCTCTCTCGCACACCTACCTTAGGAGAGCATCAGTCGATCGCTGGGGTTAGCGATCTGCCAAAGAAGAAGAAGACAAAAAGATAAAAAAGAAAAAGAAAATTATAAAATATAAAATAATTTAAAAGTTGATTTTTTAAAATAAAAATTAAAAAAATTATTGAAAAAGAGTGCGTGGAAGAAAAGATTTTTCTTACTGAACAGTGAAAAACATTTTCCGTTTCTATTCATGTTTTGACTGACATAAAAAAAATAATTACATTTTCTTTGAAAAAATATTTTTCAAAAATGTTATATTTTCAACAAAACGAATGGAGTTATAAAGAACTAATTTCCTTCTTATCAAAACAAAAGGACATTTACTTTTTTATCCGAGCCTTTTATATTCTGTCCATAGAAAAATGGTTTTCATTAATTTTCCGATCCTTCTGCCGCCCGGAAAGCCCGAAAAAATATTTCCTCAAAAATGGTTTTCCGCCCAAAAAAACCGACCGATAAGTGGCAATTCATTTATTCATGTCGTGAATCAGGGTCTTTCGCGAAAGAGACGGTCACGTGGACAGAACATGCCACCGTGTCCACGAGGTCATCGTGTGCCTTTATTCCCCCCTCCGGCGCTGGGCCCGACAGACATCATCGTATCTTTTCCTCAAGATCTCCAATCCGCTTTAGCGAAGGGATCGTGCGAAAAGAGACCTCACTTTAATCTTATTGATCTCCGCAATTATTGAGTGCGCGACAGCCACTAGGCCCCTTTAATCCCCATGCAGTCGAGATTAGGTTTGTGTGGTAATGCTCCGGAAGGGTGGATTTGTTTGGACAGGAATTCTCCATGAATTGTCCAACGATCATCGGTGCTCGCCATCTCCACCAACGCATGATTGAACTACGTAGTATAAAGTAAGGATTGATATCGCGAAAAATCCAACATTAATGTATAGAGAGAGTATGTGGCGGTGGCGGAGGTGGCAGTGGCGGTGGTGGAGGGAGAAGGGAGATGGAAGATGGTAGAAATAGCTTAGGTTTATTCGGTAAAATATCTACGCACATATCATACGGTCTACTCTACATTATGTTATATTATATATTATTATATACACAATACACGTTGAACTTCATTTAATTCGAAAAATAGCTAGGAAAATAATACCATAATGGCAAGTTTATTATAGGAAATATTACTTTATTTGCCTTCCAATATTTTCGACGTGTCCCGAAGATTCGGCTTATACCCATATCAGAAGAAAAAATATTGCGCCTCCATTTGCAACCTGTGGCTGCCGTCTAAAAATCGAAATTAAAGATAATGGAGTTACGTCTAACATATTTTCTTTTTTGGTCAAATTCCTTTGGATATTGGTCAATTAATAATTGCCCACATGAGCGAGCGTGCGAGTTAATAAAATATTTTTGTGGACGAAAACATATATTTTCGTGGGATTCTCTTGGGCTTTCATTATTTAATAATTGCCCACGCAAGCAAAAGCAAGCGAGTTAAGAAAATACTTTTGTGGATTTTAGGGGTGTTGACCGAGACATATATAATTGTGGAGAAACTCAAAGGGTGGTCATACGGATGGTGTCGAGAGATTCGCTTTTCACAGTTGCGTTTAAATATCTACTCAAAATAAATATGGCTTAAAAATTACAAAAAAAAAGAAAATTTGAGGATATATAAGAGATGATTTGAAGTGCTGCTTAATATGTTTCTCCAATAATGCTAAAAGTGACTGTGTAACTTAAAAAGTAATTAGCCATTTTGCTAAATAGAAAATGTAAACTATTCTCAAACTAGCACATTTGTGCACATTAACCTCGAATTAATTTCTTTTTAAGAATATTTAGAAACACGAAAATTGGTCATGAGGTGCCAATTTGGAATTTTTTGTGACGTAAAAAATAATTTAGGGTAATTGTAGCACATGTGCACCCATTTAAAATGTATGATCTTAAAATATCAACTTAACATAGGGTCTGCAGAGTAAAGGGAAATAAAAGCACGACACGTATAAGGATGCGTTATCTAAACGCGTAAGAAAAGAATTTGACCCCTAAAGACGAAGATAGAAGAGAGAACAAAATAAAAAAAAAAAGGAGAAGCAGAATCGAGGAATAAACCAGCCAAGTTAGAAAGTTTCAAACTAAAAAAAATTATAAATAAAAACACAAAGCGTGCATCTCGGCTTGACCAACTACTTATTGGATTGGGTGCCTAATACGTTAATTATTTGATTACATGTGGTGGGTTGTTGACATTGAATGATGGGCCAATAGGAGGACGCCACGTACGCCGCTTGTTGCGTAAATCGCTGGCGCTCGTCGCCTCTTTTATGAAATAGTTTTTTGGGACCATTTGCGATTGTAGGCCCAGAGTTAAGAGAAATTGTTCATTTCGACCCCCTTAAATTATTGGAGAGTGTTGACTCCTCCTTCACCCCATTTTCCACATTTGTGTCCAATTGTCTTCTCGATCGATTGAGTTTGCTCTTGTTTAGTATCATATTTCACCCGGACAATTGATGTATTTTGCTAAGAGGGGGAAAATCACGTGATTTATTTATTTTCTTTCGAATGTTTAAGTGGTGTATTCAAATTAGCACAAAAATTTCATTCATAATCACGATATCAACCAAAGTCAATTACAATCCACAAACTGATCGAGAGATATCACTTTGTATTTGGATTATCAAATTAGGGATAAGTCATTATTAACCATATTTGGTTACACACGAAATAATTGAAGCGTTCCATCATATGAATTTAAATATATTCAGTATGATTTGGTCTTATAACTTTTACAAATTCGCCCTAGCCAAGGCAATGGTCACGTTCTCATCAAAGTCACTTCAATTGCAAAGATGAGCAAATGATGGAGTGAGGTAGCGACCTTGCCTTTTCCCATTTTTTCCTTCTTTCATACTATAAGGCCATGTTTGGTAATTCAGATTTAAGCCCTAATAGGATAGCGAAATATTATATCCAATGTTTGGTGATGTCTTCTAAACTAGATAAACGCGGATAAAATGCCAGATATCTAAGCTAGGGGGTTGGATATACCCGGATTGGATAATTTTTTTAAAAAAAATAACAATTCTCTTCCAACATGGAATGATAGAGTCTGGGCTTTGTCAACCACCGCACAAGGACCATTGCCATAATAGCTTATCGCTCCTGACCACTATGTAATCATCAACATCTTCAACCAATGCCAAGTCATTGCCATCCATTCGATTCTCATATGACAACTATCATTGATGAATGACTGAAATTGATGGATCAATCCCAAAACTCATCTTTGCAAAAGAATAAGAAGAAGAATAAAACCGAAATGCATGAAGTTTTAGGCATTCATATGTTGGTCCTACATAGTGGTCAATTGATTTTGTGGTAATGTTTTGATGTCTGATCCCGTCCTCTACTCAGATTTGAGACTTTGTGCCGATGATCGAAATATTTCAAAAGAGAAGGAGGAGGAGGAGGAGGAGGAGGAGCTCTGATGAAGACGGTGCTAGTTATGGTCATGCGAGATTACATCAACAAGATGCTATCCTCGATTTGAAAAGATTCACCTCTATTAGCAAATGGGATTTTCAAATATTTTGAATCCTATCTTGTATTGCATCAAACATGGAAAATGATTATTTATAATCCGAAGAATATTTAAAAGATTTCTAGTCTCTCCTTATTCTATTCTATTTCAATTCAAATCCGGGTGGTCAAATACCGCGTAAGTACTTCCATTTTTCTATTGTTGTACCGTGGATTACGCATCGCATTCCTATGCTGGAATACAAAAAACTGAATTATTAATGTTTATTATCAATGGCATGCTTGGTTTACACAATTCGAACTAGCCAAAATAGTTGTGATTGCGAAAAGGAAGAGCAGGCGATCAAATTCTGCAAATAGCATGAATTTAGAGGACCGAAATAGAAAATTCCAAAACCCCAAAAATATGATACTAAACAAGAGCAAACTCAATCGATCGAGAAGACAATTGGACACAAACGTGGAAAATGGGGTGAAGGACGAGTCAACACTCTCCAATAATTTAAGGGGGTCAAAATGAACAATTTCTCTTAACTCGGGGCCTACAATCGCAAATGGTCCCAAAAAACTATTTCATAAAAGAGGTGACAAGCGCCAGCGATTTACGCAACAAGCGGTGTACATGGCATATTCAAATTAGTGCAAAAATTTCATTCATAATCACGATATCAACCAAAGTCAATTACAATCGACAAACTGATCGAGAGATATCACTTCGTATTTGGATTATCAAATTAGGGATAAGTCATTCCTAACCATATTTGGTTACACACGAAATTATTGAAACGTTCCATCATATGAATTTAAATATATTTAATATGATTTGGTCTTATAACTTTTACAAATTCGGCCTAGCCAAGGCAATGGTCACGTTCTCATCAAAATCACTTCAATTGCAAAGATGAGCAAATGATGGAGCGAGGTAGCAACCTTGCCTTTTCCCATTTTTTCTTTCTTTTATACTCTAAGGCTATATTTGGTAATTCGGATGTAAGCCCTAATATGACAACAAAGTATTATATTCAGTGTTTGGTGACTTATTCTAAACTAGATAAACGTGGATAAAATGCCAGATATCTAAGCTAGGGGGTTGGATGTACCTGGATTGGATAAAAAAAATTTTATAAAAAAAATAACAATTTTCTTCCAACAATGGAGTGATGAAGTCTGGGCTTTGCCAACTACCGCGCAAGGACCACTGCCATAATAGCTTATCACTCCTGACCACTGTGTAATCATCAATGTCTTCGACCAATGCCAATCGTCATTACCATCCAGTCGATTCTCATCTAACAACTGTCGAATTGAATCAGCTATCATTCATGAATGACTAAAATTGATGGATCAATCTTTGGGTGGCGTCTAGTCGTACACGCGGTCTTCCCTCCACGTGTCTCACGTGGAATCAAGTACGCAGCGCCATCTCGCCCGGTCACCATCCTAGCGGTCGTGTATGGAGGATGGACCACTTTATACGAATGAATTAAATTAATGATCTACCAGAAAAATATATTAAAAAAATCTCCGGATTTGAGTTTTATTTTGAAAATTTAAATTTCCCGTGGCTATAACTCACTTATGCTAAAAAATTGAAAACATTGAAAAAAAAAAGTTTGATTTTTGTTTATTCCCTCTAAATGTCAACATGCCCACTTGAGGGCCTCTTTGACGAACCTTCTAATCCATTATCGGAGGTTTTTTATTTAGTACTTTCTCATAAAGGTAGGTGAGCATGATTTAGGATAAAACTTGCAATTAAAGAATCGAATCAGTAGAAACCTTTATGAGTCTAGGTTTCAAGATATGCAGACTAAATTTTAGGTTTCATATATTGAAAAATTTATTTCGACGAGAAAATTCTAGGATCTTAGATGTGAAACTTAGAACTTGAAATAAGTTTTGACGTTTTCTTGTTCATTTTTGTACGATTCTATAGTATTCCATGATGTCCAATAATAATTATATAATTTGGAACCATTAGTTTGAATTTTTAGTTTATTACTGAGACTTTTTATTTTGTTAATGTTTCATATTTTTTGTATGGTTAAATATAAGTTGTGATCAGTAATGGTCATAAAAGGTGATGATTCACTCTAATTTTTCATTTAATAATATAGGTAGAACTTGGGTTAACCTTGGAACCTGCTCGATAGGGTAAGTTCAATGTTATGGTAGGTTTTAGGTTTCAAAAAATAAAGAACATATTCCAACAAATAAATTCTAAATTTTAGGTGGAATTTGTATGGAACTTGGAATTGTTTATCCTTAATTTCTCATAAATTTGCAAATCAAGGAAATTTTAAGTTTTGGAAAGAGAAGTTATAAAATGAACCCCCTCAAAAAAAAAAAAAAAAACCAACGTTTCCATGTCTGTGTTTAGGAATAAAACAAAATTAAATACTATACAAAAGGGAAAATAAAATCTATATTGAAGACATAATACACTTTAGCAAGTCTACAAATTTTTTTGTTGGTGGGTGGTGATTGCCCCCTCAACATTTTTGTTCGAGCTTCGTCCCTGGCGGCAATAATCCCAACATGTTCAATATTTTGAGCCATTAAGCACTCAATCCTCCTATAAATGTATGAACCCATTACTATAGATTTCTTTAGGGCGTTTGAAGTCAAGAAGTCTCTACCAATGAGATAGCAAAAAGGCATGGGCGGATAAGACATTCCCTTAAAAATAGCATTGGCTCTTTTATTGTCGAATTATCTCTCTCTTGGTAATAACGAAAACTACTCTTTGAAACAAAATACGTTGAAAGAGGGATCGGGTGGGGGGTTTGTTTTGCTCAAGAAAGAAAACAATAAATTTCTTAGATCTAGCTTGGAATATTAAAATTCAATCTAACGATGGAAGATTCGGCGTTTCTTTACCAATCAACCACCGGCGACATACACCTATTATCTATGTATTTTTCCCACGTCCTTTTCTTCGGGTAGCAGACGCCAAAGGCGGCATAAGTTATTGAGCTTTTCAAAAGATACGAGAAACGTCGGGGGGAGTGCATGTCGTACGCACGGTCGTGCACGTCAGTTTCCCAATCCAATCGAATCCACGCCTTCCGCACATCAATGCTTGCGTGACGTCACCCATGACGTCATCCACCTAATTTCCCTTTTATTTTTTTTCACCTTCTCTTTCTAACTCATCTCTCTCGTAATTCCTTTTTCCCGCCTTTACTGGAATAACGAAAGGGAGAAGAAAATTGACGAGAGATGGGGAACCCGCATAGAGTGACCTATCGCTCGAACCCGACGCGCAGTAAAAAGTTGGGAAAACTCGCTTCTTTCTGATCAATCGGGGAAGAAGTCTTTCTTTCTCGATCAAAGCTCGTTGATTTTTGTCCCTAAGCAAATGCTATTTCGATAATTTTTCTGAAAAAGGAGCTCCTGAAAATGTGTTCTAATCGAAAGAACAGATCAATGAATGGTAATTCATGTCTGAATCAGGGCCTGTCGTGAAAGAGACGGTCACATGCAACTGCACACAACACGCCGCCGTCTCCACGATGCCATCATGTGCCTTTATGAGCGGGCCCCGACCGGCGACATCATCGTATCTTTCCTCGAGAGCGCTAATCCGCTGAAGCGAATGATCATGCGAAAGGAGAACCTTGCTTTACCCTCATTCGTCTCCGCAAATTATTGAGTGCGCGACCGCCACTAGGCGCCTTTAAATCTCATGCAGTCGCGATTTGGTTAGTGTGGTCTGCTTCCAAAGGACAAGGGGGGAAGGGTGGCGCCACCATCTCAATGCGGATTTGCGTGGACAGGAATCCTCCATGAATTTCCAATGTCGTCGATGGTTGCCATCTCCACCAATGCATGATTAAACAACTTTACCAAGAAAAACCCAAATCGATATATACGCAACAAATTTATCCAAGAATATTCAAAATTGATATATTTGTGATAAATTTAAACTTATTAATTTCCGTTAAATCTTACTATTAAATTACTGAGTTGGATAACATGTGACAGTTGATAAGTGTACTGATTTAGGGTTTAATGATTTATAATTTTTTGTAGTATTAATTCAATTTAATGGAAATCAATAAAAGGTAAATTTATCACAGATATATTAATTTGGGATTTTTGGCAGTCAAAAAATAGTTTAGAGTAAATTTATTAAATGCATATCAATTTAGGAGATTTTGATAGTTAAAGAATTAATTTTGAGTAAATTTGTCAGAGATGTAT
The DNA here is from genome assembly GCA_014182575.1 of Eucalyptus decipiens. Taxonomy (NCBI): domain Eukaryota; kingdom Viridiplantae; phylum Streptophyta; class Magnoliopsida; order Myrtales; family Myrtaceae; genus Eucalyptus; species Eucalyptus decipiens. Next base: position 57,391,241 of record CM024614.1, on the reverse strand, counting down.
CGGTTTGAGATTTTTTGTGATATTAACCCTATTTGTAATTTATGCAAGCTCGAATTTCGAATTTTTATTTAGGATGACTTGATTTTATTTTCCTTGCAAGATGATTGGCTTATAATGAAATTGTGAAAGTTGAGATTTTTCGGCGAAACTGATTTGTAATTAAAGCATATCGTATCTTATTGTGTCATGCTTATTCGACTATTTTTATGTTTCCATGCGGGTCATCTTGAGATCGTGCAGAGATAAATATTGGTAGTGGGACATTAATGCGACAAAAACTTTGTTAGGGGCCAGGCCACTTGCCTTTATGTTTCGATGACAAATAATAGACGAGATTAATGTGGAAAAGGATAGGGCTGGACATGATTTGAGTGAAGACGAATCTTAGCGTCATGCGAGCAACACCCTTATTTTACGCATTTCGATGTGAATCATTGCCATGCCAAAATATTTATCGCTTGATCGATTTAAGGGGCCATTTTTTTTTCCTATGCTCTTTAAATCGATTTTCATGGGCAACTTATAAATATGAACATTACTTACATATATGTCCCGGTTGGGGAAAAAAGTCTTTAATCGTGTCTTTGAGTGATGGGTTTCAAGTTAGATGCATCATCAATGCACAAACGAAATCAAATATAAGTGTGGGCATCATTCATATGCCAAAAAAAAAAAAGAAAAAGAAAAAGATTAAACTAAGTTCCCTCCAATTAAGAAGGGTGAAAATTCGAATTCCTTTTACATAAGAACAGATTTGATATATCATTTGTTAATTGATAATTTATATTTTAGCTTAGCCACAAAGAATCCCAATTTTTTCCACAATGACATCTGCTTAGATAATCGAGAAATTCACATGAATCATCCTCGAGTTTCTTTGTAGTTACCCTATGCATCCTGGTTTCATATCATGTAGACTTCGCTTTTCTAAATTTCAAAGACTCCACACCGTATTACCTTACCAAAAAAAAAAAAGACTCCACACCGTAATTTGCATCCTCTAGTACTCAAGTAACAACACGAAAGCCATGCGTTGATCTCCAACACTGAATCGATATTTAGACCGCAAAATTAGTTCAGCGACTACATCTTCCAGCGATAACAAACCTGATTCTTGGGAGACATTAGATAAATGACTACTTGAATTGGGATTTTTCGGCACAAGGAGTCTATTGACCTATTAAAAGAGTCCGGACCCTTGCATGTATTTTCCCCTAAATCTGAGAAGAGCCAAGTGTACCAAATGTGCTGTCCAAGCCAAAATACTTCCGTTGAGTAGTTTTGATAGATAATGATTGAGATAAGATTCGGCATTCTTGAACCGTAAAAGACTCAATTTACATATTCTACGACCAAAGTTGAATATGGATGGTGACACAGAGTCCACTCTCACAATCTTCCCCTTTTTTATTCATCCCTAATGGTCCGCCGAATATAGGAGAATTGTACATCACAACAACTTTGTTATACCTTAATATTCTATCGTCGTGTGGACATGAAAATTGGTTGAAGAAAATGTGTCATGAGGGTGTCAATTTGGAATTTTTTGTGACGTGAAAAGTAATTTAAGGTAACTGTAGCATAGGCGCACCAATTTAGAATGTATAATCTTTTTGCGGTGTTAAGTTAATCCAAGAAATTACTGTGGGAAAATATCAACTTAACGTGGGATCTGGAGAACAAAGGGAAATAAAAGCATGATACGTAAAAGGATGCGTTTAAAAGGATGCGTTATTTAAACGCATAAGAAAAGAATTTGACCCCGAAAGACAAAGATAGAAGAGAGAACAAAAAAAAATGAAAAAAAGTATCGAGGAATAAACCAGCCAAATTAGAAAGTTTCAAATTAAAAAAATTACAAATAAAAACACCAAGCTTGCATCTCGGCTTGACCCACTAATTATTGGATTGGTTGCGTAAACTTTAATTATTTGGTTACATTTGGTGGATTGTTGACGTTGAATGATAGGCCAATAGGAGGACGCCACGTACGCCGCTCGTTGTGTAAGTCGCTAGCGCTCGTCTCCTCTTTTATGAAATAATTTTTTGGGACCATTTGCGATTGTAGGCCCTGAATTAAGAGAAAATTTTTCCACCCCCTTAAATTATTGGAGAGTGTTGATTCGTCCTTCATCCCATTTTCCACATTTGTGTCGAATTTTCTTCTCGATTGATTGAGCTTGTTCTTGTTTAGTATCATATTTCACCAGGACAATTGATTTATTTTGCTAAGAGGGGGAAAAATCTCGTGATCTATATATTCTCTTTCAAACATTTAAGTGATGTATTCAAATTAGCACAAAAATTTCATTCATAATCACGATATCAACCAAAGTCAATTACAATCGACAAATTGATTGAGAGATACCACTTGCGTATTTGGATTATCAATTAGGGATAAGTCATTACTAATCGTATCTTATTACACAAAAATAATTAAAGCATTACATCGTTTGAATTTAAATGTATTTAGTATGATTTGGTCTTATAACTTTTACAAATTTGGCCTAGCTAAGGCAACGGTTGCGTTCTCATCCGAAATCACCTCAACTGCAAAGATGAGCAAATGATGAAGCGAGTAGTGACCTTGCCTTTTCCCATTTTCTCCTTCTCTCATACTCTAAGTGTGCGTTTGATAGTTCGAATAGAATAACAAAATATTATATCTAGTGTTTGATGACATCTTCTAAACAAGATGAATAGGTGCCAAAAGTTGTGTATGACGCTCACTTTGGTGTCAAAAATTTATTTTTGATCATTTAAGTGTCAACAAATTTGAAAAACGATCATTTCAGTGCCAATGCATATCAAATTGGCCAGAAATCCGACATGGCTCGTCGGAGAGTACAATTAGCATCTCAACAACAACAAAATGATGCCGTTTGGCGTCTTCCCCCAACTCAGAGAGAGAGAGAGAGTACGACGCTCACTTTGGTGTCAAAAATTTATTTTTGATCACTTAAGTGTCAACAAATTTGAAAAACAATCATTTCAGTGCCAATGCAAATCAAATTGGCCAAAAATCCGACATGGCTCGTCGGAGAGTACAATTAGCATCTAAACAACAAAATGACGCCGTTTGGCGTCTTCCGCCAACTGAGAGAGAGAGAGAGATCCCCAGAGAGAGAGAGAGAGAGAGAGAGAGAGGGAGGGAGAGAGAGAGAGAGAGAGAGAGAGAACGCATGTTGTCTTCTTCCTCGAAGAACAACACCAGCAGTGGCACCAACAACGACACTAGCAGTGGCACCAGCAGTGGCACCAACAACGACACTAGCAGTGGCACCAGCAGTGGCACACAAGCAGCGACACCTTCGACCCCTCTTCTTCTTCCTCCTCCTCTGCCCTCGCCTCCTATTCGTCCTACCACTTCTTGCTTGAGCAATAATCTCATTCTCTCCTCACTCACTTGGTTGAGCAACTATGATGGTGACCGAGCGATGGTGGTCGAACGATGGTGGGCGAACGACGGTGGCCAAGCGGCGAACGACAAAAAAAAACCCTAATTTCAATTCCCATATGAGTTATATAGCGTCGTTTTTGTGAGGATGTCCATGTATGACGGCAAAACGACGTCATTTCTTGAGGAGGATGGAAAATGACGTTGTTTAAAAGGGACCGCAACTTTAAAAAATATATATATGTATATAAAACCACATAATTAATCTGGTTGGAGTCTCTCACTGGTGGCATCAAAGTGATCGTTTTTTTTTTTTGATTTAGTACTTAAGTGATCCTATGAAAACTTTAAGCACCAAAGTGAGCGTCGTACACAACTTTTGATACTGATAGTGTACTTATTCCAAAATAAACCTAGATATATGTGGATAAAATGCTAGATATGCGAGCTAGAGGTTTGGATTAAAATGTTAAAAACATAAAAAACATAACAATCTCCAACCAACGATGGAGTAATAGAGTCTAGCTTCGCTGGCCACCGCACAAGGACCATTGCCACAACAACTTATCACTTCCGACCACTGTGCAATCATCATTGTCTTCGACCAATGCCAATCGTCATCACGTCTAGTCGATTCTCGTCTGACAACTATTGAACCGAATTGGCTATCAATGACGAATGATTGAAATTAATGGATCAATCCCAAAAGTCATCTTTGAAAAAGAAAAGGAAGGATAAAACCAAAACGCACGAAGTTTTGGGCGTTCATATGTTGGTCCTACACATTGGTCACTTGATTTTGTCGTAATGCTTCAATGTCTGATCCTCTTCTCTACTCAAAGCTGATAATCGGAAGATTTCGAAAGAGAAGGAGGGGAAGGAGGAGCTTCGACGAAGATGGTAATTGCTCAAAAAATGGTGCTAGTGTTGGGCATGCAATATGATGTCAACAAGACGTTGCCCTAGATTTGAAAAGTTTCACTTCCATGAGCAAGTGAGATTTTCAAAGATTTTAAATCCTATCTTGTATCATACCAAACATGGTAAATGATTGTTTATAATTCGAAGGATATTTGAGTGATTTCTAATCCCACTTTATTTTATCCTATTTTAATCCAAATTCAGATGATCGAATATTGCATAAGTACTTCCATTTTTTTTTTTGTCGTACTGCAAATTACACCAGGATATGACAAACTGAACTATTAATGTTTATTATCAATGGCATGCTTGGTTTACGCAATTCGAAACGAGCCAAAATAGTTGTAATTGCGAAAATGAAGAGCAGCCGATCAAATTCTATAAATAACAGGAATTTAGAGGACCGAAATAGAAAATTCCAAGCCCCAAAAAAATGATTTAGGCGATGGTGACGGGCGATAGAAAGCTTTGGTAGACTACGTACAGCCGTTGGATTGATTTGATGTTTCTTTGGGTGGCGTCTAGTTGTAACCTGGTTTCCCCTCCACGTGTCTCACGTGGAATCAAGTACACAGCGCCATCTCGCCCGGTCACCATCCTAGCGGTCGTGTATGGAGTATGGACCACTTTATACGAATGAATTAAATTAATGATCTACCAGAAAAATATATAAAAAAGAAAATCTCCGGATTTGAGTTTTATTTTGAAAATTTAAATTTCGTGTGGCTATAACTCATATAAAGCTAACAAATTGAATAAGTTGTTTGATTTTTGTTTATTCCCTCTAAATATCAACATGCCCCCTTGAGGGCCTCTTTGACGAGCCTTCTAATCCATTATTGAAGGTTTTTCATTTGGTACTTTCTTATAAAGGTGAGCATGATTTATGATAGAACTTGGAATTAAAGAATCGGACCGGTGGAAACCTTTATGAGTCTAGGTTTCAAGATATGTAAAGTAGATTTTAGATTTCAAATATTGAAAAATTTGTTTTGACGGGAATATTCTAGATTCTAAGTAGGTGAAACTTAGAACCTGAAATAAGTTTGGTGTGTGTGTGTGTGTTTTTTTTTTCTTGTCTTGGTGCGATCCTATGGTATTCCATAGTGTCTAATGATAATTATATAATTTAAAACCATTAGTTTGAGTTTTCATTTTATTACTAATACTTTTATTTTATTAATGTTTCATATTCTTCGTATGGTTAAATATAAGTTGTGATCAGTGATGATTATTAAAGGTGATGATTCACTATAATATTTTAATTAATAATATAAGTAGAACTTGAGTTAACCTTGTAATCTACTTGACTAGATAAGTTCCAAGTTATGGTACGTTTTAGGTTCCACAAAATAAAGAATTTGTTTCGATAGATAAATTTTAGATTTTAGGTGAAATTTGTACGAAACTTGAAATCGTTCACCTTTAATTTCTCATAAATTTGCAAATCAAGGAAATTTTAAGTTTTGGAAAGAGAAATCATAAAATGAACCCCCTCAAAAAAGAAAAAAAAAAGACCAACGTTTCCATGTCTGTGTTTAGGAATAAAACAAAATTAAATACTATAGAAAAGGAAAAATAAAATCTATTTTGAGGACATAATACACTTAAGCAAGTTTGCAAATTTATTTGTTGGTGGGTGGGGATTGCCCCCTCAACATTTTTGTTCTAGCTTCGTCCTTGGCGGCAATAATCCCAACATGTTCAATATTTTGAGCCATTAAGCGTTCAATCCTCCTATAAATGTATGAACCCATTACTGTAGATTTGTTTAGGGCATTTGAAGTCAAGAAGTCCCTACCAACGAGATAGCAAGAAGGTATGGGCGGATCAGACATTCCCTTAAAAATAGCATCAGCTCTTTTATCGTAGAATTGTCGCTCTCTTGATAATAGCGAAAAATACTATTTGCGACAAAATACATTGAAAGAGGGATTGAGTGGGGGTTTGTTTTGCTCAAGAAAGAAAACAATAAATTTCTTAGATCTAGCTTGGAATATTAAAATTCAATCTAACGATGGAAGATTCGGCGTATCTTAACCAATCAACCACCGGGGACATATACCTATTATCTATGTATTTTTCCCATGTCCTTTTCTTCGGGCAGCAGACGCCAAAGGAGGCATAAGCTATTGAGCTTTTCAAAAGATACGAGAAACGTCAAGGGGGGGAGTGCATGTCGTACGCACGGCCATGCATGTCAGTCTCCCAATCCCATCCACGCCTTGCTGACACCGCTGCCAGCGTGACGTCACCCATGACATCACCCACCTTCATCCACCCCCTTGCATTTTTGGTTTTCCCTTCTCTTTCTAACTCATCTCCCTGTAATTCCTTTTCCCGCCTTACCCAAAAAAAAAAAAAAAAAAAAAAAAAAAAAGAAGAAGAAGGGGAGAAGAAAATTGACAGAGAGATGGGGAACCCGCATAGAGCGACCTGTCGCTCGAAACTCGACGTGCAGTAAAAAGTAAAAAGTCGAGAAAACTCGCTTCCTTCTTATCGAATGGGGAAGTAGCCTTTCTTTCTTGATCGAAACCCCCTGATTTTTGTCCCTATCGATAATTTTTCTGAAAAAGGAACTCCTGAAAATGGGTTCTAATCGAAAGTAACAGATCAATGAATGGTAATTCATGGCTGAATCAGGGCCTCTCATGAAAGAGACGGTCACATGCAACTGCACAGAACACGCCGCCGTCTCCACGATGCCATCATGTGCCTTTATTCCCCCTCCTCGAGCGGGCCCCGACCGGCGACATCATCGTATCTTTCCTCGAGAGCGCTAATCCGCTGAAGCGAATGATCATGCGAAAAGAGAACCTTGCTTTACCCTCATTTGTCTCCGCAAATTATTGAGTGCGCGACCGCCACTATGCGCCTTTAAATCTCATGCAGTTGCGATTAGGTTTGTGTGGTCTGCTTCCAAAGGACAAGGGGGAAGGTTGGGGCGCCACCACCTCAATGCGGATTTGCGTGGACAGGAATTCTCCGATGACCATCTATGCTCACCATCTCCACCAACGCATGATTAAACAACATTATCACAAGAAATCCCAAATCGATATATACGCATAAAAAAGTTATCCTAGACTATCCCAAATTGATATATTTATGATAAATTTAACTATGTTAATATTCGTTAAATCTTACTATTAAATTACTGGGTTGAAAGATATGTGACAATTGACAAGTATAGCGACTTAAGGTTTAATAATTTGTGATTTTTCGCAATATTAATCAAATTTAACGGAAATTAATGGAAGACAAATTTGTGAAATTTTTTGACGATCAAAAAATTAGTTTAGAGTAAATTTATTATATACATATCAATTTAGGGGATTTTGATAGTTAAAAAATTAGTTTTGAGTAAATTTATTATAGACGTATCGGTTTGAGATTTTTTGTGATATTAACCCTATTTGTAATTTATGCATGCTTGAATTTCGAATTTTTATTTAGGATGACTTGATTTTATTTTCCTTGCAAGATGATTGGCTTATAATGAAATTGTGGAAGTTGAGATTTTTCGGCGAAACTGATTTGTAATTAAAGCATATCGTATCTTATTGTGCCATGCTTATTCGACTACTTTTTATGTTTCCATGCGGGTCATCTTGAGATCGTGCCGAGATAAATATTGGTAGTTGGACATTAATGCGACAAAAACTTTGTCAGGGGCCAGGCCACTTGCCTTTATGTTCCGATGACAAATAATAGACGAGATTAATGTGGAAAAGGATAGGGCTTGACATGATTTGAGTGAAGACGAATCTTAGCGTCATGCGAGCAACACCCTTATTTTACGCATTTCGATGTGAATTATTGTCATGCCAAAATATTTATCGCTTGATCGATTTAAGAGGCCACTTTTTTTCCTATGCTCTTTAAATCGATTTTCATGGGCAACTTATAAATTTGAACATTACTTACATATGTCTTGGTTGGGGGAAAAAAGTCTTTAATCGTGTCTTTGAGTGATGGGTTTCAAGTTAGATGCATCATCAATGCTCAAACGAAATCAAATATAAGTGTGGGCATCATTCATATGCCAAAAAAAAAGAGAAAAGAATAAACTAAGTTCCCTCCAATTAAGAAGGGAGAAAATTCGAATTCCTTTTACATAAGAACAGAATTTCTGCGAAGGACAGTGCATGGCGCATGGGCAAATTTGATAAATCATTTGTTAATTGATAATTTATATTTTAGCTTGGCCACAAAGAATCCCAATTTTTTCCACAATGACATCTCCTTAAATAATTGAGAAATTCACATGAATCATCCTCGAGTTTCTTTGTAGTTACCCTATGCATCATCTGGTTTCATATCATGTAGACTTCGCTTTTCTAAATTTCAAAGACTCTACACCGTAATTTGCATCCTCTAGTACTCAAGTAACAACATGAAAGCCATGCGTTGATCTCCAACACTGAATCGATATTTAGACCGCGAAATTAGTTCAGGGACTACATCTTTCAGCGATGACAAACCTGATTCTTGGGAGACATTAGATAAATGACTACTTGAATCGGGATTTTTCTGCATAAGGAGTCTATTGACCTATTAAAAGAGTCCGGACCCTTGCATGTATTTTCCCCTAAATCTGAGAAGAGCCAAGTGTACCAAATGTCCTGTCCAAGCCAAAATACTTATGTTGAGTAGTTTTGATAGATAACGATTGAGATAAGATTTGGCATTCTTGAATTGCAAAAGACTCAATTTACATATTCTACGACCAAAGTTGAATATGGATGGTGACACAGAGTCCACTCTCACAATCTTCTCCTTTTTTTATTCATTCCTAATGGCCCGCCAAATATACGAGAATGTACATCACAACAACTTTGTTATACCTTAATATTCTATCGTCGCGTTAACGATTATGCTTGGCGCAATTGTTAAGCATATTCAATTTAGAATGGTTCAGCTTTTAAAGTATGAATTATACTCAATAGGAGGTCAATCAGTGCATTAAAAGCTATACAGACGTCTCAGGCAATTTCTTAAAGCAGTGGCCATGAGATTCTGTTGTAGTTTTAGCAAAATGAATGGCACTCTAGCATGAATGGACGTTTCACCTCTTCAAGCAAAGATGGGCCTGACATGTGTAGTGATCTGCGTACGAATGGATCTAAGGAATTGGACTTGTACTTATTATTGGGCTAAATCAATTGAACCATTTCATGGCAGCCAACATGGATAATTATGTAATGCGACAGCTTCATCCAGCTTATAAAGCTAGAGATAATTAATACAACATATACTAAATGGGTTTACTAAATCTCGTGGCAAATTGTAAACGGTTATTTAAGTTAATTATTCCTGATTATATATCCGATTCTGTGTTGCGATCTGATATGTATTCGACCCTAACCAATCTGTGGCGGTGGAAGTGATTGGTTCATATGGACCATTCAAAATGATATTAACAGGTGGAAGAAGTGAAAAGATAATAACAAAGAGATCAAGAAGGATCCCTATTGATTGCAAATCCCTGGATTTGCCAGCTTTCAGATTAGACAATGTCGGTGACGATATCACTTTTGGAGATCAACTTTCATGTAGCTAGATAACATGGGAAGTGTCAGAAGCATATGGGGTGCGGATTAGATTTGAGGTAGATAAACTGGAAATTTCAACAACAAGCACTTTAAGCATTTATATGTTGATAAATCATGGATTTTTCCAGATTTTGAGATTAGATGGTGTCAATGACGATATCGCTTTCGGAGATCAACTTTCCAGTCACTAGGTAACGTGGAAAGTGTCGGAAAGCAAATGGTGTGCGGAATGGATTTAAAGTAGATAATGTGGAAATTTCAACAACAAGCACTTTAAGCATTTATATATTTGGTCGACGCTGCAAAATTGCAATACCACATTGTAATGACTAGGCCTATTCCTGTGGGCCAAACCTTCGGAGAGAAGTACTATGGCTAATTTCATAAGGTGATCACTATTTGAGATTGGACTTTCCTTAAGTATTAATTTACGGAGATTGATTATTTGATGTGAGACTTGGGATATTACAAACTTTTCAATTGCAAACTAATGCACATTCTTGTTAGCTTTGGCCTATATTGCCCATTGATCTCTTATTTGACGCATGCTCCAACCGATTCATGTCTCCTTTGCATTCTAAAAGCTTGGTAGGTTTCTCAATCTAGCTTTGGCTTATATTGTCCAATGATACTCCCTCTATGTGGAGAAAATATTCCATAGTATCATCGCGCCACATCATCCACTAACGTGGTGCGTATGTGTTACTTAGATATTGACACGTATCCTATGAATGGAACCTACTGGAAAATAGAAGAGTTTTGTTTTTCTCTTTCCTCCAGTTGGTTCTCGGTTGATTAGCTCGGCTTGGTGGCAAGAAAAAAAGGATAGAGCAGTAAATGCCAAACTCCAACTTAAAAATTCCTCACTTCAATTTTCAGGGTTTCTCTCTCTCTCTCTCTCTCTCTCTCTCTCTCTCTCTCTCTCTCTCTCAAAGAAGAACACCCCAACCACCTCTGTTTCTTTCTTTGCGTGTCCCATCGCCTTTACCTTCGGCTCCCCAAAAGCCTCGCCAGTCATTTGCCTTTGGCACATCGCATCCATTGAGAGCCTTGTTGGTCGCAGTTGGGTCCTGAGGCCCCTCCACCTTCCCAGTCGCATCTAGGTCCTAGGCCCCCTCTACCTCCACCTCCAACTGTCTTTAACGCGGATATTAATTGCTCCCTCTGACGAACTCGCTGTCACACTTTGCCCTGTCCACAATTCTCTCAATCATCTCTCCAAGGAGCCTTGCCTCACATCGTCGTCTTCTAACAACTTCAAAAGGTTGGTCCCTTTGTCTGTCTGTCTATATATATAAACCTCATCAAATTTGAGGAATAATCACTCCATTCTGTTGAAAGATTATGTTTTGATGGATTAAAGCGATAGCGATATTGAATTTTCTTTCTCGTCGTCAGGATTCCTTTCATCAAGAAATCGAATTATTGCCCCGTGAGATTGTTAATTTGTAGCAAGAGATACTTCGTTTCGGCCAATAAGTATTGACAAATACGTGGTTCATGTACCGAATTCCTAGGTCTGCTAAATTTGTTGGAAGTATGAATCGATGAATAGATAGTTTGCTAGTTCAATCACGGTTGTCTTGCTTTGGCTAGTAAAATTTAGAGGGAAATTATCATTAAACTGGTTGGAGTAGCTTAGTCAAAAGACAATTTAGTGATTTGGCAATTTGTTGTAGAATTTGATAGAATTTGATAGTGTATGCACGTATCTTGCAGATCATGAAATTGTAAATTATTTTCATAAACTAAAGTTGATTAATTTTTTAGCTAATTTAGTGATGATGATTATGTTGTAAAGATTGTCTGTTCTGTTGAATGGGATGTGATAGAGATGATAATTACATTCCTTAATATGATGTACTATTTATTAGTTTGACAATCATTTTGCTTTGGCTAGTGATTTGCATGTGGAAAAAAGCATGGCCAAGTATAGTGGTTTAGTTGGGAGAATAAGTCATTAGGCATTTTGCTTTTAGATTCTAATAGAATTTTCATACATCTTAAACCTAGTCGAACAATTATTTGGGAAGAAAAATCATGGATTACTTCTCAACATTGCACTAAGTCTTTTGCCTGATTATACGGTATTTCTAGTTGAATGACTATCATAAATGTTGTGTTTGCATACTTTTGTTGTTTTTATCGAAGTGAAAAAAGAAGGGAATACATGTATGAGTGATGCATGAGGTTTCCAATTATCAAGTTTCGTCTTTCTATTGATTACTGTTTATGATTCATAATGAAAATTTTAATTGTGGCATTTTCTTTTCAGTTTTTAGTATGGGTTTTTGTCTTTTTTCATTGGGCGCATGTAGACCATAGGATATGAAAAGGTGAATAACACGTTTAGGAGTGACTTTGAAGAGTGATGAAAATAGTAAATTAGTAACTAGACTTTTAAGAAAAGAATATGATTATGTTAGTTGTGAAGATTAATATGCACTTAACTTTATATGTATGTCATAGAAGATGCCGATGTCTCATTTTACTCAACTCTGTTGTTATTTACGAGTGCCCGTGCTCTATCCTAGGAAATGATTACCTTACAAAATGTTCTTCCAACAATTATTAAATGCTGATCATCATTTTTGGAATATGAATATGGTAATTTGTCCCTCCTAATTTGTCATGCTTGATTTGCAATTGGTGTTATTATGTCCATGTAATACATTCCTTGCTTATTATTGATATTCCAAGCATTGCAAAGTATATTTTTGAATAAATAGATTTTGTTTTATATACCCAATACCTTATATTTCTTTTTGGTTGGTATTGGCTATTTTGACGTACTTTGATTCAATGGATTTCGTTTGATTTTAGTTGCCTTTACAAAAACTTCCATGTAACTAACCAGTTTTTATTTGCAAATGGTTATGTGCAATTTCTTGTAGGTGCTTTAGAGAGACAAGATTGAGAATGCTGCGTTGGCATTAGGAATTTTCTATATGCTCATTGCTTAAGTACTTTGTTTTAGGATATCTTTAGGATTATTAATAGGTTCTTATGCTATTACTAGGTATGAGAAAAATGTTAGAATATGAGTGTATTTTCATCAATTGTATATTGAGCTTAGCAGAGAGTAAGTATTAGAAAATATATAATTCTTAATTTTATTATAATTTGATCTCATATGATAACGAAAAATATGCGTTTGCACACTAAATCTATGTTATAATCACTTTCTTGTACATATGTCTCGTGTAGTGATTCATATTAGTAGTTGGGAGATGATACATGTGAAAGTGAAAGATATTGATCTTCAGTTTCTATAATTATTGATTGGTTGTGGTAGAACAATTAATCATGTATATAGTTTTCATTCATGTGATTTAATTATTGAAGAGCTTAAATGACACTTTGAGCTATAAAAAAAGAATAAAAAGCTGATATTTTTTTTCTCGTTTATCTAGTGTCTTTATTTAGTGTCCAATCGATATATCTTGTTAAAATTATCACTTAATGAATTTGAGAATATTTGATCAATTTATGTCATTTTTGTTTTGGGCGATTTGAACCTAAAATCTAGAAGGACCCAAAAATGCTTATTTCTTTAAGTTACTTTGTTATGTGTCTTATCTTTGTGTAAATGAGTAATGGATGGTGATAATGTTATTACTTTAAATATAAACTAATTTTTGATGATTTGGGTTGGTGTTATTGTTGATGCATAAGTTTCGAATGAGAAAAACTCGGGACTTTTGTGTTTACCTTTGTTCTTAAAGTGTACTCAATATGTTTGACAATCTAGTTTATATGTTGCCATGTTCTTGGTAAGGCTGGGTAGTGCTCCTGCTGTTAGCATTCTAGATTGATAATTATTACTTCTATTGTTATTTTGTTTTCAATTTTAGTTATTATTTGTTAATATGTAATTTTTTTTTTTTTTTTGGGTAAAAGGTAAGAAGTTAATAGGTAATTGTTGTTTATATTATCATAATATGTTGGCTCGAAGGTTTTTGGATGGTGGGAGTGATTATGAGGTTGTAATTATGAAAAACCCAATATTGATGGACACAAAAACTTGTGTTTGAGAATTAAATTTGTATTTACTTCATTTTTCTTCTTTAAATTATTATATATTTTCCTCAAATTGTAGAGATTTTAAAAGATACTATCATCGTGCATAATATTAATGAATAATTTGAATATAGAATTTGCATGGTGTTTGCTAATGAGACAATACATATCCAATTTGTAAATGATTTGAAATGTGAAAATGACAAAAAACGAACAATAGTAAATAAGTATTGCAAAGATGTACTTTATATGTAATTATGAAGTATATTATCATACCAATCTCATCTTATGAACAAAGATATGTTTATAGGAAAGTAAAAAATTGGATGTCAAACTTGCATTAAATTTAAAATCGAAGATGAAGTTTGGGAAGTTACTAAGTTTGAAGATATTGATGAAAAATAATAACATCTTATACGATCATATCAACACATTATCGATATTAGTAAATGTATTTTGATTTTTATGACCGGGGTCGGTATTAAGACTACAAAAACATATTCTTATATCTATAATGAAGCGGGTAGACTAAATAACATTAGTTTTACATTACATGATTGTCAAAATTTCTTACAGTAAAAAAAAGGAATTTGATTAGTATAGGTAACTATCAAAAACTCATATACTATTTTAATTGCTTACAATCACATTTCAATTGTATGAAGAATATAGATTGATTAATAGTTTTTGGTTTGATGGTGTATCCAAATTAAACTATGATAGTTTTGAAGATGTGGTAGTATTTGATACTATTACTATTGTGTGCGTTTTTTGTTGGCTTGAATTATCATTGGATAAATATTTTATTTGGTTGTGCATTTTTTATGAATGAAGCTATTACGTCTTTTGTTTGGGCATTCCAATCCTTTTTAGAGGTAATGGGTAATGAAGCACTAAAAACTATTTTCATTAATTAAGATCATACTATGGAAAATATCACTACAATTGTTTTTCCGAATTCTAATAATCGTTTATGTGTATGAAATATTGGGAAAAATGTTACGCATTATATTATATATCTTCTTGGAAAGCCAGATTTTAATAATAAATATTGTCATAAATTTCTATATCATTGTGAAATTGAAATTGAAATTGAAATGGAGAGTATTTAGAAAGTTATATGTTAGGAGTGGAGCTTGGGTGACAACAAGTGGTTGGATAAAATATATTACTTACAACATACGTTATAGATATTGTCTTGTATTTTACTGTGATATTTTTTCTATGGGAATTATATTTACATTTTTACCAAAAAAAAAAATTATATTTACACAGAAGTGAGATCACGAGTAATGTATTTCAAGATATGACATATAAGACTATTACTTTATTTAAATTTGTTGGTCATTATAAGAAGCAAGCTAAAAAATGTGTAATGCTGAGATTGTTGATGATCTTGAGAATGTAGAGAAATGTAGAAAAACATTTATGATGTATGTGATATATATTATCCAATCACAAAGAAAAACTAGTCATTTTGATAAGCAAATTAAAAAAATGCGTAACGCTGAAGTTGTTAATAATTTTTAAACGTGCTCAAGAAAAATCACATATTATGGTTGAAAATAATGAGATTTTGTAATATGCTGCAAAAGTATATACTCATGTCATTTACAGAAATTTTCAGAATGAGTTCTTGCATGTTTTATTTGAACATATTTTTCGATTAGAAACTGACTAATCGTTGCACACTTATATAATGGGAATCGGAAGTAATGAACAAAAGCATATGGTGCCATTTAATCCAAATAATTCTACTATTTCATGCATCTGCAAGTTATTTGAAATGTAAGGATGATTATGTAAGTATGCACTATGTGTCTTGACAAATGTTGCAAATGTTACAAGTATTCAATTATAATATATTTTAAAGAGCTAGATGAAAGTTGTAAAACAAGGAACTTATTGTGAAGATATCGCACAGAGCTCTCATCATGCAATTGAATAAAAAACATTGCATTTGAAGAGGTTGATGTGGTTAGCTACAATTTTATGAACGATAGTGCCAATCATGATGTTAAAAAAAAGCTTTCAACTATGACTTTAGCGTGTCTTTGTTATTAAATCTTAAATAAAATGCAATTTTTAACAGGTAAAGATTATGTTGATTTCTCGGTGGAATGTGATGAATTTGAATATGTAAAAAATCATGGAATTCAAGTACTTAATCCCCTTTAGAGAATGCCAAAATGTGTATCAAAGAAGAGATAGAGAAAAGCGTAGAAAGGCTCTATCATGGGGATTTATAGAAACAAAGATAGAACTTTTATAAATGAGTATGCAAAGAATATCTGCACCCCTTCTGCTTTCATAACAAAAACCCTAGCGATAAGAGAAGCTTTGTCGTGGATAAAGTAATACTGTGAGTTGAGATTTATAAAAGTACTTTGAACTTATCTACACGTGGAGCTTGTATCTGATAACTAATTAATATAATTACATTTTTGGTTAGATAGAGACTCATTGGGCTTCCCGAATCATTATATAAGATTGTTGTGTATTATTGACCCACCTATGAGGAATTGATTTAAAAGTTGAGCCCCAAGAAACAAATGGAGCTATAGATTAGGTAGCTAAAGCTCATTAAATTGGAATCCTCCACCTAATTGGCTTTTGATTTTGAAATGATGAGACATGTTCTCCCGAAAGTGTAGGTAGTTAACTAACTTTAGTTAGTGTAGCTTCTAGGTTTTTTTTGCTATGAGCATGCATTTCTGCATGGGTAGGATCGATGTGCAACTTTTGGATTTTTTTTTTCTATAGGATATAATTGATGTGTGGCTTTTGGGTCTTTTTATTATGAGTATGCATTTTTGCGTAGGGTATGATCAATGTGCAACTTTTGAGTCTTTTTGCTTTGAGCATATGATTGATTTGCAAACAGTTTTTAGGATTTGTATAGTTCACTGCTCTTGCTAAAATGAAGAATGCCATATTTTGATGTTGAATTGTTGATGTATGCAACTATCTACTTTTGGGTATAAGTAGTTATTTATTATTATTATTTTTTAAATTACATCATGAGTATTATACCTATTGAGTTTCTATCACACCTTCTAATATAACTAAATATTCATATTTGGATGTGTTTAGGATTTAGTGTGATGATTTTTTTTTTAATTTCCATTTTTATGGCAAATTGACTAAGCAAATTTTTGGGTGCAAACTGCACCTTGACATTCATTGCTATGGACTTAACTAGAGAGAATATAGAAAAGTACAGCTATTTTATAAATCTATCCCAAGAATAGTTTTTGCCAACAATAACAGCCAAAACGAAAAATGAAAAAAAGCATTAAATAGTTATTAGTTACGACCTCATAGGTTAAAGATAAGAGCATTGAATGACTAAAACCTAACTTGAAATAAGACACGACTGTCAATTTTTTCTATGAAAAATGCATGTTTTCCACTTGTTTTTGAACTACTACCATGTTTGCATCATGCATAACTAGCATTAATTTGTTTGAGATGTTTTTATGACATCGGATATTTAGTCAAATTATGTTGATTATAATGACCAATACTTCCTATAATGTTATGCTTGGAGATTGCTTCATGCTAACATCTTTAGATGTAGTAGTATGCAAATCTCTGAAAAATGCCAATGTATCTTGACCGTGTATGGCAATGTGCTTCTCATACTAGTCCCGCTCTTTTGAATCATGAGTAATGTCATTCTATTAGCTAATATAATTATACTGTGAAGTGCTAGAGGGCTAGAATTGATATTTTTCTTCAATTTCTTCATGAATGTATGTTATAGTGATAGACTTACCATTTTTCGAAAGAGAAAATGATTTTGAATGGAATGCGAACTTAATGTTGGCGATGATGAGGAAGCAAGATGCTTCAACGGGTCAGATTTTAACTAATAAACTTTTGTTTGGAGGATAAGATATTTTTTGTGGCATTTTCTTGTGTCGATATCGTGTTTATACAAGCTTTTTAACCAATTATTATAGTACAAACACTCTTAAAGTTTCGATAGAAGACCCTCGCATTTGGCCTCTTCTGTATTACATTAGGAAACTGTTATTCATGGGTGATAAGTAATACCATCCATTTTGTTGTATCACGATACAACTCATCATAACTTGCTTTGAGTGATAAAATATCTTGCGATTTACATGTTCAATGTTGCAATGAACTAGAACCACATCAAATCCAAGGAAATGTCATTGTAAAATCATTTCACGATGTATCATCATCATCGTCATATTTACTCTGCATCATTCATGCTAAGAAAACTAATGGATTACGTCAATCTGAGCTACATATTAATATATGAGGCCGAGAAAAATTATAAATCAATATAACATTCTCAAAATTGAATGAAAAATTCATTTGCTAGACTATCTGGATTACAACTTGTGTGGTAAATTGCAATTCCAAAACCTCAACATGTTATTTCCACAACAATCTCCTTGAGGAAACCAAAATACAAGCATCTCCATTGCAACTCCACACTGGCAAGCAACATGCTAGTTATGACCAGCATAATTAAAATATAAACATGTTCACTGCAACTCAATAGTGGCAAAAAACAAGCTAGTTATTTGCATTTGCCATATGTTGTCACAAGAAAGTAAATAATAAGCAACCTCATTACTAACTCATAACATTTATGACAATAAGAGAAAGCAAAAGCGGGGACGACATAGAGCAAACACCATAATCTAACCTACATTGAAGAATTTGGACATAACAAATTGCTATATTCATAATTTCCTTTTTAGAGAATCATCTTTTGAACATAATATCTCATTTGTTTGTGTAAAACCTAGCCAAAAGTCAATCTTTTCTTCTTTCCCCACCCCAGAATACACGATTGAAAGAAGAGAGCTCAAGTGCTGGGAAATTATCTAAATGAATGCTTATGATCCATTTGCACAAGAAATAACCCCACGAGATGATGAGCATTGCACTTGTCTCACTTTTAAAAGCATATCCGATAATTAATGCAACAATTTTCTATTGTGAAACCTTGAAAATTTGATCTATCTATATAAACAAGTGTGTTAATTCAGAATCAACAAGGCTTACATACAGCCACTTGTTCTAAGCGCATGTACTTGATGTAGCAATCCTGCGGCCTCATGGCATAGGTTTCCTTGGAGTGAAGCCACAGATCCTTTCTAGATCCCTTGCAAGCCACTGGACATATGCACGATCAAGAGGGAGTATGACCTTCACGAGAGTCTCTTCCCTTTCTTGTTTCACAAACTTGTTTCCCATGCTCCGAGAACCTGTTCAATGGTAGATGAGTATCATCAAGTATATATGGAAACCAAAGTCAGATTATAAACTACAAAAAATTTTAAACACTTCCTAGAAGGGCTCAAATGGCAACTCTAAAATCCATTTATCCAAATGTATTCTAGTTGAACTCTAAAAGGAGGAGTCCATCATAAAGGGCTCATTTGTTCGCATCAAAATGTTAGATTATGAAGCGAAAAGACAAAAATTTATAAACTTACCTAACGTATTCAAGAAAAAAGTGTACCTTGCAATGCTCGGAGGACCAATAATAAGCAGGAAATGTATTGCATGGAGATAATAACACCAATTGCAAATCAAGCATGACAAACCAGGAGGGGTAAGTTGCCATATTCATATTCCGAAAATTCATATTTGAAAAGTGCTGATCGGGATTCAATAGTTGTTGGAAGAATGTCTTGTAAAGTAGTCGTTGCCTAGACTAGAGTAGGAACACTTGTAAATAACAATGAAATTGAGTAAAATGAGGCATTGGCTTCTTTTATGACATATGTAGAGTTAGTACGTGTTAATCTTCATGACCAACATAATCAATTTCTTTCATTAAAAGTCTAGTTACTAGCTTACTATTTCCATCACTCTTCAAAGTTACGCCTAAATATGCTATCCACCCTTCCATGTCCTATTGTCTGCATCTACCCAATGAAGAAAAACAAAAACCCATATCAAAGATTGAAAAGAAAATGTCACAATTAAGATTTCCATTATGAATCCTGAACGGGAGTCAATAGAAGGTTTGGAACTTGATAATTAGAAATCTCATGCATCGCTCATATGTGTATTTAATTCTTTTCTCACTTCATTGAAGACAACCTAAGTATGCAAACACAACATTTATAATATTCATTCAACTTGAAACACCGTATAATCAGGCAAAAAGTTATAGTGCAATGTTGGCAAGCAATTCATGCTTTTTCTTCCAAAATAATTGTTCGATCGGGTTTAAGATATATGAAAATGTCATTAGATTCTAAAAGCAAAATGCCTAATAACTTATTTTCCCAACTAAACTACTTCAACTTGGCCATGCTTTCTTCCATTTGCAAATCACTAGCCAAGGTAGGATGACTATGACTGTCAAACACTGCATCATAACAAGGCATGTAATTATCATCCCTATCCCATCCAATTCAACAGAACATGCAGTCTCTACAATGCAATCGTCATCACTAAATCAGCTAAAAAAGGAATCATCATTGGTCTAAGCCAGCAATTCATAGTTTCATGATGTGTAAGAATAGTTCGATTTCTCCGGCAAAAGAAGGCCCCCATAGAGAAGACCACAGAATCAATAAAAGGTGATTATGTAATATCAGTAACCAATCTAGTCCATACTTTTCCTCCCCACAAAAATTTTCTGATCAAGATACATGCATACACTATGAAATTCTATAGCAAAGGGCTAGATCACTAAATTGTTTTCTAACTAAGCTATTTCAACTAGTTCATGGTGACTTCCTTTTAACTTTACTAGTCAAACTAAGACAACCGTGATTGCACAAATAATTTATTTATTCATCGATTCCTACTTCTAACAAATTCAGCAGATTTTAGGAATTCGGTTCATGAACTGCCCATTTGTCAATAATTGTTGGCCAAAAATGAGTATCTCTTTTTACAGATTGGTAGTCTCATGAGGCAATGGTTCGATTTCTTGAGGAAAGGAATCTTGATGACATGAAGAAAAATGAGAGAGAGAGAGAGAGAGAGAGAGAGAGAGAGAGAGAGAGAGAGAGAGAGAGAGAGCAACCTTTTGAAGCTATAAGGAGATGAGGACGTGAGGTGAGGCTCTAAGGGGAGATGATGGAGAGAATTGTGGACAGGGGGAGGTGTGATGGCGACTTTGTCGGAGGGACACAATCGATCTCCGCGTTGGAGACTATTGGAGGTGGAGGTGGAGGTAGAGGGGGCTTGAGACCCAATTGCTATTGGGGAGGTGGAGAGGGCTTAGGACCCAGCTACGACCAACAGGGGTCTTGGGGGAGGCGATGTGCTAGAGGCAGATGACTGATGGGGCTTTTGGAGAGGCGGAGGTGGAGGTGGTGGGACGCACAAAGAAAGAAAAAGAGGAAGTGTTGTATGGGTTGGTCCGTTCTTCTCTCAGAGAGAAAGAGAAAAAAGCCCTGAAAATTGAAGTGGCGAGAGAGAAATTTTTAAGTAGAAGCTTGGCATTTGTTGCCTTGTCCTTTTTCTACCATTGAGCCGAGCCAGCTAGCTAAGAACTAGCTGGAGGAAAGAGAAAAACAAAGCCTTTCTAATCTCTAGTGGGTCCTACTCATAGGACATGTGTCAACGGATGATGTGACGTGCTAATATTATGGAATATTTTCTCCTCTATGCATTGTGTGGTTCGGTCAACTCATGCCTCCTCCACCATCTTAGAAGTCTCTTTAGGAGCTGCACCTTCTCCAAGTCCTCTTACCGCAATAGTCATTCCACGCCCCTTGGTTTTTTCTATAGATCTAGTCCATCCATAAATCACATGCTTACTAAAGAGGGGTTTTGCTCTGGGACTTTTTGTAACAATCTGGCTCTCCATATGGGCCTAGCCCCCTAAAGGATTAATTTGAGTAATCACACACGGTTAGCCCGTTAGATATGGACTTAGATATGGTGACTGTCATTTGATGTGGGACATTCTTTGCTATCTTTCGTGATGTACCGACATTCTTTGGAATTTTGTTTTGTTCCTTTGGAGAACATTTTTCCTAATTCATTCGTTGGCATCCTATAACAGTCAACCTTGGGAGATTAGTTTTGGGAGTTCATCGCTTATGTGTTTCTCTGAGCTCAATTCAATTTCGAGACACAATTCACCTCGCGACCTTCTCCCCGCAAAGTTCTCCGTGCAAAATGTCTTCTCGCAGGTGTCTCCAGCTTTACGAAAATATCACGACCTTTCTCTATGAAAAGTCGTCCATGGTGGCCATCTACCCACGAAGCACTAGATTCGTTCTTCCTCAAGTCTTGTCGTGTAAATTACTGAACATGAAACTCTATAATCAACGACAGAACTTGATTCTATGCGCATGATTGAGCGATCCTGACCTATGCACGATTTAATCTGGGCATTGGACAAAGCGTGGTCTTCAAATTATATTAACAAGGGCCCTGACCCTGAGATTTGTTACATATTAGCCACACTGCAAGGCCCCTTTCATGAGTCGGTTAACTTTAGATTAGCGACAATATCCTAAACCCTCGTTTATAGGGATGTTCTAGATAGTTTTCGGAGTATGGATTATTAGGAAATGTCTGGCTAGATTTACCCTCTGATCCTTTCTACAGGGCTTGATGCTGGCTTGCGTCCATGACAAGTGCTACTTATCTTGACCCACATGTCTCCACAACATACGGCGGCATACGGTCTGTTGATTCGAAACCCAGATTGCTGCAGAGGCCGCGTCGAAGGCGATTGTTCTCCCCTCTCAGAAACACCACACTCTGGCACTCCTCCCCTAGCACCGGGGACTTGAGCTCCCTAGTGTTTTCTGGTCCTCCTTGCGTGCACTCTGTCTAGCGCAAGTGTGAACTTGATGTGATATGGCAAGCTTAGCGCTTGCGTGCGACCTTGCTGCGAGGTTTTGAGCTAAATGCACGAACTCGAGCTCATTGTGAGCTGGCTCGCTCGCTGTGGCAGCAGCTATTTGTTCGACAAATAGAAAGCACGAATGCATGGTGTTGGGGTTGGATGGTTTGCTTCATCTCATAAGGGCCATGAAGTGTCTAGATCAATTCTCATGGGAAGAGCGGGTGCTTATCATTGATAGCAGTGATTTGTTGGACCAATTTCTAGATTTGCATCTAGCACACTGCGGTAGAGAGGCCAATGAAATAATGAACTGAGCAGCTATATTTCAAAGGAAAAAAACGCCATTTCATCAAATTGGGAGTACCATCCCCTCAAGCTTTCTGGGATTTGTTTTGTTTTTTGAAGCCCTTTTGCAAGCTGTCATGTTTAAGTCTTGAAGGAATGAATAACATTCTTCCTTTGGCCAAAAAAAAGAAAAAGAATTTAGATTGCAAGTTGCCTTCTTCAATTCAAATAACTCAATAATGAATCAATCATCAGTAGATATAATATGTAAGTGATATAATATTAGCACACTTATAATATCAAATGAACAATAAGAGTGAGTATAGATTCATGGTAGAATTGGATATCGGACCAAACTAAGAAACCAATAAACCGAACCCGAGTTAATCCTAAATTTTCTTTTTACTCTTGCAACCTTTGTTGTTACGATGCTCAAACTTCAAAGCAACCTGAAATGAATGAACCACAAAGTCATAAAATATGATGTCTCTGAGACATAGCAAGGAGAAAAAAGGTATATATTTGGTGTCTTGCCATGCCTCTACTGCATTTGGTCATGTTCCATCAGTTCCACCACTTAACCTTCTGCCAACATACGCTTGGCCAGAGCCACATTTTCCCAATCTCCTTTCCGTCTTATAAACAGGAGAGTCACCCATTCGTGTCTCCATCAAATGAGAGCAGACTATTGCATTGAGATTCCTCAGGATAAAATGACACAGACAAGAAAAGACCACCGTCAGGATTATACATGATAAATTGAGAACAATGCTAAAAAAACTTTAACATCGAGAAACTTATTGAAAGCTAATTATTTAAAAGGAAACTGCTAAATCATAAGCGAGATACGAGGACCTTGGAATAAGTAATTTCCTAAAAAAGCTCACGCAACAAAAGAAAAATTATGAATGTTGATTGCCAATAATTAGGAATTTTAAAGATCGAAGTGGACTTATTTTTTCCATTTGTCCTTTTCCTTTTTACTCTGCATTGTCTACGTTGCAGTCAAGATTCCCAGTAGAACTACGATATAGGCTTGAAGAACTAGTTACTGTCTAAATTCATATATGCATGATCAACTAGGAGTGCTCAAATGTCAAGATTTGCACATACTCAGAGTTAAAGCTGTTGATGATAACTTCGTCTGTACACATATTCACATCTTGAAAAATTGTCTCCCTCAGACAAGAAAGCAATGGTTTTTATTTTAGTTCAGAGCAAAAGTGGGTTGCTTGTGCTCTGTACATTGAATCTGGGTTGGGTTTGTTTCGGCCTTTGTATTTTGCCATCTTTCAAGAAGATACTTAGCTGTCCAAGCACATAGGGAAGATGGAGCAATTGGATAAGGTTATATGTAACGTGTTTTGGAGCAATTTTTCCATGGATGATTGGGAAATGGAGTTCTACAATTCAGATTTTCTATTACATGTTTTGAATTTTTTATTGTTTATTTTTTTACGTGTTTATCTTTTATGGATTATTACAATTGACATATATGAATTTTTATTATCAGGTTCACCTTCATTTTGTTTAACTAAAAAGGGGAAAAATAAGAAAATATATCGGTTGGTTTTCGAGTGGATCTCGCAAACGACCGTAGAACTGATTAACATGGTAGATTTTAAGTTTCAAAGTATGTGAGATAAATTTCAGATTGCAAAAATTAGAAAATCGATCTCGATAGAGTAGGTTACAAGCTTCAAATCGAACTTGGATTAATTATGTTATCACTCATCCTCAGTGAGCAAGATATTAGCAGGAACACTAGAGCGTGCTAGATTGCTTCCATGGAGTTATCGAGATCAAAGTAATCGGGATGTTTTGCAAATTGTTTTGAAACTAAAACTATCACATGACTTCATAGACTTGACGATTCATCATCCAAAATGTTAGTGGCCATTAGAAGGATTTATACCTACTTTATCAATCAATTTCATTCTTCATTCATGCTAGGCAAATGAACACACCCATTTTGTGGAAAAGGAAAAAAAAAAAAAAAAAAAAAGAGAGCAAAGAACTACCTTCCTAGTTTCAAAAATTGAATCATCCAAAAAAGTCATATGTTACAGATTTGTAACTTAGCACTCTATGCACTCAGCTAAAGAAAAGTTGAATCATCCAAAAGAGTCTGATGTTATAGATTTGTAACTTAGCGTTCTATGCACTTAGCTAAAGAAAAGTTGTAATTACCAATGTAGTACTTCTTATTTAGTACGCTATTATATAAATATAAAATCATACATTACTCGTTAGTAAGATCCAATTTGGAATTAAATTCAATAATAGATATGGGATTTTTCGCAGACTCTAATCCAAGAGTTAGATCCTCAATTAAAACATTCACGAAATTAGATTTACCATACTAATTTAGGAATCAATCAAAAAGGGATTAACATGGCGAGACGAATTTCCAATTAAGAAAATGTCTAATCGGCGAATCGCAATTCGAGCCTTTTTCAAAGTTTCACAAAGTTTATAAATATGCCACGCAATCAAAAATCACATCCCCTCCTCCGCACCGCATCGCAACCGCCCCGAAAAAATCCCCAAATCCCTCGTCGCCATGGACTCCGCCGCCGCATCCTCCTCCGCCGCCGCCGCCGCCGCCGCCGCCGACGCCGGCCGTCCCCGCCTCCACTCCGACTCCCTGCCCCTCATCGACCTCCGCCTCCTGAGCCAATCCGAGCTCTACTCCCTCTCCCTCTCCTCCTCCTCCTCCTCCGCCTCCTCCGCCCTCGACGACGGCGTCCTCACCCCCAAGATCGACCGCTCCGTCTTCAACGAGTCCGCCGGCAGCCGCAAGCAGACTTTCTCCCGCCTCCGCCTCGTCCCCCGCGGCACCGCCGCGGCCGCGGCCGCCGCCGCCTCCTCCTCTTCCTCCTCCCTTTCCCGCCAAAAGAAGCCGCCGCCGCCGCCGCCCGACGAGCCGCTCGACGAGGACAACTCCCGCATCATCTCGCTCCTGCAGCACCTCTTCGCCAAGGACGACGGCAGCGGCGTCCCCTCGATCGATCCGGCCGCCGGGGCCGGTCTCCCCCTCATTGCGGCCGCCGGTCAGCGCGGCGACGCTGACCTAATTCAGGTTCGGATCGAATACGACGAATGCGTCGCCGATTGTTCCAAGACGACGGTGCAGAGCGTGCCGATCGAGGTCGTGGACCTCGGGCCGATGAAGCGGAAGCGCGGCCGGCCAAGAAAATGCAAGACCGTGTTTTGCGAGAACGACGGCGAGGAAGACGCGGGGATGGCGACGGAGACGAACTGGAATGAAGATTCGATTCGAATGGAGGACTCCATGAAGGTCGTGTAGATGTAGTTACAGGACAAAATTGAAAAAAATTGTTCCCAATTTCTTTTTTTCTTTTTCTTTTTTCTTTTGGGTCTTTTGTTTTTTCAGGAAATATTCGATTTTGGGGGGTCCTTTTTGATGATTAAAATTGCATCAGAAACGATCATGTTTTGTAGCTCAAATTGAAATTAGTATTTGGTACTTCTTCAGTGGAAAGTCGCCACCAAATCTGGGTTGTGTACTGCTTTGGTCGACATTTCGATCAAGGTGCACTTACAGCAGCAGCAGCAGCCGCTGCCGCCGCCGCGACATAATCCGGCGAAGAAAGATCACATGATTAGCAAGAGCGATTTATCAATGTGTGAAGTTTTAATGGCTTGCTGTTTCTTGCTTTTCTTCATCCTTGGAAACGCTCTGTTTAGCGCGTCTTTTGCTCCTAGATCAAATGATATTTGTAGCTCCTTGTTTCCCCACCTCGATGAGTTCAGGATGTCAAATTAAACAAAGCCAAGCATTACCAGCAGGCAATAGGCCTCCATGCTGGTGATAGAATAAGAATTCGATGCGCCAAGATTTACTTTTGATACCCCAGTCATGGTGATCGGCAGGCCATTTTGAACCCGGGAGGTCGGGAGGGGAATATGGATAAAAGGGTCTTAGTCGGTCCACTGGTCCAATCGATCCATAATTCAAATCACTTCAAAGCTCTACTTGATTACAGGCCCGCTTACTTTACTAAGCTCGATGCGCCAAGATTTACTCAGAAAACCCTTTTCAAGAGAAACGAAAAGAAATGACCGGATGAAATTGGAATCTATGATCAGCGTTATTTAGAGTACAAATGATTCACCGTACTGAGTACCTCAAAAAAGACACAAGCCCTCTATACAGGTTGTGAACTAGAATGGATTGATAATGATATAAACCGAGTAAATTATAGTCTAAAGTTTGAATATGACAGAATCTTGTTAGGTACATGCAGAAAGTATTCACAGATTTTTTTTCTCGTGTGTTGGTGTGTTACTGTAACTCCCAAGACAGGCATCTATACGAAATTCCGACAGCAGGAAACATTACGGTCATGGACGACTAGACATATTCCGCAAATTAAGATTACAGGACTCCTCGTTCATTTCACAATCAACTCAAAAACAGTTTGCCTGTTTTTCTCAACAAACATGGCATGCTGTGGGATACATTGTTCGATCAGGAGGTCATTGTCATGCAACTGAAGAGAATACACTTCCATGAAAGACGGTTCTCATTGGTGATTATCAATTTCGCAGCATCAGTTGCTCAATCCTATGCAAATTATTTCCACTTTTATATCTACCTTCCATTTTTTTTTTCCTTTAAGATACAGCCTTGAGGTAGTTCAGAGGAAAGCCTTTTCCCCTCTAGTATGAGCAGTACATCAAAATGCAAACAAAGTACACAGCTTCGCTTTCCAAATGATCCGAATGTACATACAATGTCTATGTA
The DNA here is from genome assembly GCA_014182575.1 of Eucalyptus decipiens. Taxonomy (NCBI): domain Eukaryota; kingdom Viridiplantae; phylum Streptophyta; class Magnoliopsida; order Myrtales; family Myrtaceae; genus Eucalyptus; species Eucalyptus decipiens. The sequence goes on along the minus strand of CM024614.1, from coordinate 57,363,480 downwards.
GTGGTTATGTTTCTCTTAAAATGGGTAAAATATCAATGAAATAGACGATGTCGATAAGGACCCAGTAGTGAGCAGACAAGGGAAATTGGAGAAAATTATTATCAGTTCCGTGTGGGAAGAAGAGGGCGACATGTGTTGATGTGAAATTCGATGTTTGTGATATGATAGACCAAGATTTTTGAGGAATTGCAGTTTTACCTGCTGAACTATATAATTGTGTTTTGATCAACTGAGTGTTGGTTGAGTCTTGTTGGGATGATCAATTTGGAAAATCAAGAAAATGCGGACTAGGTGATAATCCAACGATGAGAATGTCCCGAGTAGAACTCGAACCAGCTAAAGTGACAAGTCTTAAATTTCGGCCCAGATTTATTCAGTTTGGGTCCTGCATAAATCTAATTCAAACATTTTCCCTGAAGCATTAATTCCCTCAAGAGGTACCAAGTATTCCCTCATTTTTGTCTGCTGATAACCACTGGTTAGCTACTTAGCATAAATGGAGAGAAGAAAAATAGGAAAGGCCATTCTGAGATACACCATTCATAAGATGTTTGGCCATGAGAACTCATAAAAGTCTCTTCTTGTTTACTTTACTGAGGTGACAAGAGTTACTTTATTGAGTTGCCGGCATTGGATCTTTCAACATGAGCATCTCACTTCAACACACTACCGCGTTGAAGGTCATGCAGATACAGTATTCGATGATGACTACACGTCGTCTATTGCAATTTTTGGATTTCCTCTGTAGTTTCAGAAATGTCTTCTCATCTGGAAATCTATTTTTCACAGTAAGTTCTGTTCTCCACAAGAAGTATTTTCTCCAAATCTTGGGAGGATTTGAACTGTAGAGTCCATGCGGTGGTTGGAAGACAATTTCGATATGTTTCCATTGGCGCGACAATCTTTTATACTACTTGTGAAATGTTAAAATTCTTCACTTGACTTGATCGATCATGGACTCGGTCGAGTCCAATGTGGAAACACTCTTCAAGATTCATTGATATGGAGTTACTTCAGTTCATATAGGGATTCACTCAAATTTGGACTCTTGGGTTCTTCACAGGACAGAATTGGAAAAAAATTGTTCCCATTTCATTTCTTTTTTTGCCTTCTTTTTTCACGATATAAATTCGATTTTTGGTGGTCCTTTGTGATGATTAAGATTTGGAATCAGAAACTCACATTGAAATTAGTATTTGCTACTCGAGTTGTATTGCTTTGATATATGACATTTTGATCTCTTGACTTCATGATGTTGACAACAATGAGGAGTTAGGTGCTTTTACAGCAGCGATATAGTCAGTGAAGAAAGATCACATGATCGGAGAGACTGAATTGCTTATTCAGGCATATATGCCTGAATAAGCAATTCAGTTAGCGTGTGATCCATGCAAGGCTTCCTGCTAAATCAAGCCCTGAACGTTTGCTCTTTTTTCGTTTTCTCTTCGACCTTCATAACACTCTCTGTTAAGCCTGTCTTGCTCTAAATCAATGATATTTCTAGCTTTTCGTTTCTAACCTTGATGAGCTCAGGTGTCAACTAACAAAGCCAAACATTAGCAGCAACAAAGGAATTCAACACCAGCCTCGAGCCAAGATTTACTTTTGGTACCCCAGTTGCTTCTCGACTTGATGAGAGCACCCAATGTGACTATGGACGAAAGGGCTTTAGCCAATCCGCTGGTCCTGTGGGTCAACAATTTCATCACGTTGATGTCCCACTAAGTAACGAGCACACATTACTGAACTCGGTATGCTAAGATTCGTTGAAAAGCTCTTTTCAAGGAAACGAGAAGAAATAACTGCACAAAACTAGAGCCCATAATCAAGGTAATCCAGAGGACAAGTGATTCACTGTGCCGAGTAACTCTGAAAAATCAAAAGCCTTCCATATAGGTTGCAAACTACAGCGGATCAATCCCAATATACATGAAGTGGATTAAAGTCTAAATTGTAGATATAATACAATCTCGGTAGGCATGTGCAGAAAATTTCCATAGATCTAATTCTCAGGTGCGTTGTACTATGTGTTGTGTTGTTCTAGCAAACAAGACTGAGATTTAAAAGAAACAACAACAGCAGAAACATTACTAAGGTCATGGACGACCGGAAATACACTGCCAATTAATATTGCAAGACCTCATTTTTTTAATTTCATAGTTGACTCGAAAGCAGTTTGCTTGTCTTTCTTATCATGGCATTTTGTGGATATATAGTGTTCGATCAGGAGGTCATGTCATGCAACTGAAAGCATCCTGTTCCATGAAAGCCGGATCTTGTTGGTGGCTGTCAATTCACAGTACCAGTAGTTCGTTTCAATGCAAGTTACTTTTTACTTCGATCACATGTCCCAGCCACACCCTTGAGAAGGTTCGAGGGAAAGCTTTCCCTCCTAAGATGAGAAGCACATCGATCCCCATTAACAGAGGAAAAAGTACCTGATTTCGCTTTCCAAAATGATCCAAAAGTAGAAAAAAATGCCTACCTAGTGTCTACTTTTGCCTTAAAAGGTACAATATTCATAAAATAGACAATGTCGATAAGGATTCAGGAGTACATATATAAAAGGAAACCAGAGAAAATTAATATGAGCTCCATGTGGAAAGAAAGGTTTGCCTTGTTGAGATTTGAAATCTGATGCTTATGATATGATATATTAAAATTTCCGACAAAAGGTGGTTTTGCCAACTAAACTGATGCATTTTTTTTTTTTTTTATCGACCCAATATTAGAAGAGACCTGGTGGGATTATCACTGTGGAAAACCAAGAGGATGTGAACTAACCATGTTTCCCGACATTTGCATGAGTAGAACTCGAAACCGGCTAAAGACATCAATTGTAAGTTTCAGTTCAAATCTATTCTATTCAATTCCTGCATAAATCCAGTCCATACATCTTTTGAGAATCACTAATCACCTCACGAGGTACCAAGTATTCCTCATCTTTGTCTGCTGATAAATGCTAGTTAGCTACTTAGCATAAATGGAGAACAGAAAAATTGAAAGGCACTACCGTTCATAAGATCTTCGGCCATAAAAACGTCAAAGTCTCCTCTTGATTACTTTGTAACGAGAATTATCCCTCGCAACCAGCATATTTCTAGCATTTGGATCTATTAACTGGAGCATGAATATATTTACCCCTCTTACACTTAATAACTCATGCAATCTTCACTAAGGCTATTGCCATCGGTTGTTGGGATTGAACCGGTGTTTTTATTATATGCAAGGCTTGTCTCGTAAATCTAATTCATACATTTTTCTGGAAGCATTAATTGCCTCAAGAGGTACCAAGTATTCCCTCATCTTTGTCTGTTGATAGCCACTTGTTAGCTACTTAGCATAAATGGAGAGAAGACAAATAGAAAGGCTAACAGAGATATACCGTTCATAAGAACTCAAAAGTATTGTCTTGTTTACTTTATTGAGTTGACAAGATTACTGTCTAGTGACTGGTATCATTCCTCGCAACCAGCATTGGATCTTTCGACATGAGCATCTCACTTCAACACAATATCATGTTAAAGGTCGTGTAGATATAGTAGTAGATGAGGACGACCACCTCGTCTCTTGCAATTTCTGGATTTCCTCTGTCGTTTTAGAATGTCTTCTCACCTGGAAATCTATTTTTAACAGTAAGTTCTTTTCTCCACAAGAAATATTTTCCCTACTTATAAACCGAGAAGCTGAGACTTGCTTGAATTTAATGGTTCTCCAAATCATGGGAGGATTTGAACTGTAGAGTCCATGTGGGGTAGGAAGACAATTTCGATATATTTTCGTTAGCACGAGAATCTTTATATTACTTGTGAAATGGTAAATTCTTGACTAGACTTGATCCATCATGGATTCGGTCGAGTCCATCGTAAGAACAATCTTCAAGATTTATTGATATGAAGTTACTTCAGTTCATATAGGGATTCGCTCAATTTTGGACTCTGGGGTTCTTCACAGGACAAGTTTGGAAAAATTGTTCCTAGTTAATTACTTCTTCTGCCTTCTGTTTTCAGGATGTAAATTCGATTTTTGGGGGCCTTCACGTTGGTTAAGATTTGGAATCAGAAAAGATCATGTTCTGTAGCTCACATTGTAATTAGTATTTGCTACTCGAGTTGTACTGCTTTGATATATGACATTTTGATTGCTTGACTTTGCGATGTTGACAACAATGATGAGTTAGGTGCTTTTATGGCAGCGACATAGTGAAAAATGATCACATGATTAGAGAGAGTGAGTTGCTTATTTAGGCATATATGTCAAGCCAACTAGTGTGTGATCTACGCAAGGCTTCCTGCTAAATCGAGCTTGTGTGTTTGCTCTTTTTCTGTTTGTTTTTCTTCATCCTTTGAAAGCCTGCCTTTCTCTAAATCAATGATATTTCTAGCTTTTCGTTTCTCACCTTGATGAGTTCAGGACGTCAATTAGCAAAGCCAGACATTAGCAGCAACGATGGAATTCAACACCAGCTTTTGTTACCCCAGTCCTCGTGGCATGGGAAAGGGTTCCCTGTTAACTTGGGCGCACCCAACGTGAGTATGGATTTAAGAGCCTTAACATCCCACCAGGTTACAAGCACACGTTACTGAACTCCATGTCAAGATTTGCTTGGAAAGCTCTTATTTAGGAGAAACTAGAAGAAATAATGAACAAAACTATAATCCATAATCAAGATAATTCAGAGCACAAGTGATTCTCTGTGCCGAGTAACTCTGAAAATAAAAAACCCTCTATATAGGTCGCAAACTACAGCGGAATGATCCCAATACATATGAAGTGGATCGAAGTCTAAATTATGGAAATAATACAATCTCAGCACGTATATGCAGAAATTTTTCAGAGATCTAATTCTCATGTGCGTTGTACTATGTGTTGTGTTATTCTAGTAACCAAGACTGACATCGATAAGAAAATCCAGCAGCAGAAACAATACTAAGGTCATGGACGACCAGACATGTTCAGCCAACTAATATTGCAAGACCTCATTTATTTCATAGTTAACTCGAAAAAGTTTGTCTTTCTTGACATGATGGCATTTTGTGGATGCATAATGTTCCATCATGAAGTCTTGTCATACTGAAAGCATCCCAGTTCCATGAAAGCCGGATCTTGATAGTGGCTGTCAATTCATAGTATCAGTACCTCATTTCCATGCAAGTTATTTCCACATTTATATCGATCACGGCTCCCTCACACCCTTGAGGAAGTTCAAAGGAAAGCTTTCCCCCTAAAATGAGCAGGACGCCGATCCCCATTAACAGAACAAAAAGTACTTGTTTTCACTTTCCAAAATGATCCAGAAGTACAAAAATGCCTACCAGGTAGCAACTTTTTCGTTAAAATAAGTAAAATATTCATAAAACAGACAATATCGATAATGATTCAGAAGTGAGTCGATAAGAGAAAACCAGAATAAATTGATATTAGCTCAACGTGAAAAGAAATATTTGGCTTGTTGAAATTTGAAATTTGATGTTTATGATATAATAGTTGAAAATTTCCAATGAACAATGGTTTTACCCAGCTAAACTGATGTATCTTTTTTATCAACCGAATATTATAAAAGACCAGCTGGGATTCTCATTATGGAAAACCAAGAAAATGTGAACTAATCACGTTGGCCAATAATGAGAATTGCCCAAGTAGAACTTGAAACTGGCTAAAGTGATCACCGTAAGTTTCAGTTCAAATCTATTCAATTCAATTCCTGCATAAATCCAATCCATTCATCTTTTGGGAATCACTAATCTCCTCAAGAGGTACCAAATATTTCTCATCTTTGTCTGCTGATAAGTGATAACCACTCGTTGGCTACTTAGCATAAATGGAGAATAGAAAAATTGAAAGGCCTTTTACAGGTCGACCGTTCTCAAGATCTTTGGCCACAAGAGCGTCATAGTCTCCTCTTGATTAATTTGTAACCAGTATTATCCCTCGCAACAAGCATATTTTTCGTATTTGGATCTTTTAACGTGAGCACGATTATGTTTACCCCGCTTACACTTGGTAACTCAGGTGATCTTCACTTAGGCTATCGCCATCGGTTGTTGGGATAGAACTAGTGTTCTTATTATACACAAGGCTTGCCTCACAAGCATGTTCACATGCGAAATCACTACAGTTAGCTGGGAAAGTTTTAACCCTCTAAGTGTCCGAAATCTGAGTTTTAAGATGAGCTATTCGTTATCTGAAAGTTTCATGAATGTATCAATTTCTCTTCCGACCATTCTCATAATACTGTTGAGAACTCGTGTGGAATATGCATCCATCCGCTCTCATCGGCCAGTAACCTTTTTATCTTCACAATTTTGTAACGGGAGGGCACTAACCATATCATGCGAACTGCATCTTACTTTAGCACACTACCAAGTTCAAGATGGTAAAGTTACAGTAGATGATGACTACACATCGTCTCCTGCAATTTCTGGATTTCCTCTGTCGTTTGAGGATGTCTTCTCAGTTAGAAACCTTTCTTTTTATAAAGTCCATGTAGGACTATTTCGATATATATATTTATTAGCGTAACAATTTGAAATACTTCTTGTAAAATGATTAATTCTTAACTAGACTCAATTAATATGTGATCCATTCGAAGAGATCATCTGACCTCTCTTAATGGTGAAAGCAACTCCCAGTATTGTGAAACTTTGAAACAGAAAAAAAGAAGATTGAGGAATGTAAAGGATTAGAACCAGAAGTGGAAGGATTCCCAGACGACAATGAATCTTTTTTTATGGGCTTCAGAGAAGTAATTATTGAATTCCATGCAGGTGATAAACTAACTATTCAACGCGAATGGCGTGCCAAGATATAGTTTTGGTAGCCAAGTCACGGTGATCGGCGGTCTCTTTTAATACGAGGATCGAAAGTATGGAAGGTGAGTACAGCCTAAAGGGCCTTGGTCGATCTGATGGGTTGGTCGATCTGATGAGTTCAAAGCCCATGTTGCTGAGCTTGGCGCTCTAAGTTTGCTTGGAAAGCACTTCTAAGAGTAACGAGAAGAAAGAGCTGGACGAAACTAGAATCTATAATCAATGTAATTCAGAGCACAAGTGATTCAATGTACTAGAGAACCTCGGAATAAACACAAGTCCTCTATACAGGCCGCCAACTCCAGTAGATCGACCACTATTTACATGAAGTGAATTGAAGTCATAATTTTGAGCACAACACAATCTTGGTGCGTATATGTTGACAATTTTCATCAGTCTTATTCTCATGTGCGATATACTATCTGTGGTGTAATTCTAACTCCCAAGACTGCCATCAATAAGAAATTTCAACAGCAGAAACATCATAAGGTCATGGAAGTCCAGACATATTCTGTCAATTATAATTAAAAGACCTAATTTATTTCCTACTTAACTCAAAACAGTTTGCCTATATTTCTAAACAACATGGCATTCTGTGGCTGTACTCTTCAATCAGGAGGCCATGTCATGCAACTGAAAGCATACAGTTTAATGGAAGCCGGATCTTGTTAGTGACTGATGTCAGTAGCTCATTTCGATGTAAATTATTTCCACATTTATGCCAACCAATTATTCTTTCTTTTATCATTGGCAATAATTTCCATGAACCTGCGGCTATGGGCAGTGCATCGATCCCAATTAACATAACACAGCAACATGATTTCGCTTTCCAAATGATCCAAAATTACACACGACATCTATGTAGTCGCTACTTTTACCATAAAATGAGTAAATATTCACAAAATAGACAATAGGGATAAGGACTAAATAGTGAGTAAACAAGGAAAAACCAGATAGAATTGCCATCGGCTCCTTGTGAGAAAAAGGGGTTGGCTTATCAAGATTTTGAATTCAATGCTTATGATATGATGGGTGAAAATCCCTGATGAACAGCGGTTTTGCCGGCTAAACTATTTAACTAGGTTTTGATCAACCGAGTATTAGTAGAGGCCTGGTGGGATGATCAATTTGCAAAACTAAGAAAAAGTAAACTAACACATAAACCAACAATGAGAATGGCCCGAGCAGAATTCAAACTGGCTAAAGTAAAAAATAATAAGTTTTAGTTCGAATATATTCAGTACAATTCCTGCATAAATCCAATTCTTTCATTTTTCTGTGAAGCTTTAATTGCCTTAACCGAAGATTTAATTTTGTAGCTCCCATTGAAATTAATATTTGCTGCTTCAGTTGTGAATCACCCCAAATCTGTTTTCTACTGATTTGATAAATAAGATTTTGATCACTTGACTTTGTGGTGTTGGTGATAATCACGGCTTTGGTGTTTTTACAGCAGCGACATAGTAAGATCACAAGATTGGAGAGAGTGAGTTGCTTGTTCTAGCATATGTCCAGCCAATTAATGTATGATCTACGAGAGGATTCCTGCTAAGCTTTGATGGCTTGCTCGTTTTGGCTTTTCTTCATCTTTCATAACCCCTTTTTGTTAAGTCAGTCTTGCTCTAGATCAATGCTATTTGTAGCTTTCTATTTCTCACCTTGATGAGTTCAGGATGTCAATTAACAAAGACAAACGTTAGCAGCAATTATAGACCTCCGTACAGGTGATAAAATAAAGAGTTCAACACAAGTGACGTGTTGCTATTTACATTTTGTTAGAAAATTTTGGATGTGTGCGTGCGGAAACATGGTTTTGGTATTAGTTATAGTTTTTGGTTAGTGATGTGTGTAAGTGTATGGTATAGTTTGTAGAGGATGAACAAGGGACAAGATAGGATAATTAAAGGATAAAGAACATGAGATATAATTTATCTAGTTAATGGAAATGGATAGTACAAGATGTTTTGGTAATGGAGGAATATTTCATGATATAGAAACCTTAGCTCTACTCCTCCACATCGGTGGAGGTATAAACCTCACACACTCAAATGAATGAACTACAAGCCTATTTATAGGCGTGAGTCACCGCTTTGGAGGATTCTAGACTTCTCTTGAATGCTGGACTTCTTTGGACTTCTCTTACATGCTGGACATTTTCCTCTTTCTTCCAGAAACTTCATCTAGGGAATTCTAGATTGTAGTTTAGCAACTCTAGGAAATTCTAGAAAATGAATCACCATTTTCAACATATTTGCTATCCTAGTGGGGTCCTTATTAACCCGGGAATCAGAAGGACACAAGGTGAGCATGGATTGGAGGGCCTTAGCCGATGCATTGGTCCAACTGATCCATAATTCCATCACTTTAAAGTCCCACGATTGCATGTGCACTTTACTAAGCTTGGTGCCAAGATTTACTTGGAAAGCTCTTCTCAAGTGAAAAGGGACGAAACAACTGGTATAAACTAGAATTTATGTTCGATGTATTTCAGAGCACAAGCAATTCACCTTACTGAGTATATTGGGAATAACACATGCCCTGGGTACAGGTTGCAAACTAGAGTAAATACAATAGAAACATGGATACGATCTTGGTACGTATATGTAGAAAACTTTCATAGTTCTTTTGTCTCGTTATACTACGTGTTGTCGTACCCTAACTCCCAAGACCGACATCACTAGAAACTCCAACAGCAGAAACATTATAAGGTCATGGACGTTCAGACATAATCCACTGATTAAAATTACTAGACCTCATTTATTTCATAATTTACTCAAAATAGTTTGCCTGTTGTTCTTGACAACATTGCATTTTGCGGATATGTTGTTCGACCAGGAGGTTATGTCATGCAACTGAAAGCATACAGTCTATTGTAATCGGATCTTGTTAGCGATTGTCAATTCCCAGCATCAATAACTTATTTCAATGCAAATTATTTCCACAAATATATCAGCCTTTTATTTATTTCTTATCATGGGCAATAATGTCCATGAACTGTGAATAAATTGAGAATTAACCAGTAAAATTTGACGGATCTCACCTCCAAGATACACCCTTGAGGAAGTTCAAAAGCTAACCCCCTGAAGCTAACCCCCTGATATGGGCGGTACGTTGATCCCAATTAATAAAGTACCAAGGACATGATTTCACTTTCCAAATGATGCTGAAGTACAACGATGTCTGTTTTATGGTTACTTTCACCCTAAAATGTGTTATATACTCGTAAAGAAGATGACGTTGACAAGGAGTTGGTAGTGAGTAGATAAGGAGAAACAAGAGAATATTACTATCAGCGCTATGTGGGAAATGTTGGCTTGTCGAGATTTGAAATTCAATGTATATGAAAAGATGGATGAAAATCCCCAACGAACGCCAGTTGTGCCAGTCGAATTATACCAATTTATTTTGATCAACCAAGTACCGGTTTATGCAGGAATTGAACTAACCAATAACCCAACAATCACAATTGTCTGAGCAGAACTTGAACCGGTTAAAGTAACAAATTGGAAGTTTCGGTTTGAATCTATTCAGTTCAATTCCTGCATAAACCCGATTCGTACATCTTCTGGGAAGCATTAATCGCCTTCAGAGGTGCCAAGTAATCCCCCATCTTGATTAGCTACTTAGCATAAAATGGAGAAAAGAAAAATTGAAAGGCTATTTAGAGATGCACCGTTCATGAGATCTTTGGGCCGTAAGAACTCAAAGGTCTCGGTTTGGTGAATTGAGTTAACAAGAGTTCATTACTAGAATTTGGATCTTTTAACTTGAGCATGAATATATTTAGCCTGCTTACATTGCATGAGTCGCAGTGATCCTTACTGAGGTTATCTAAGGCTACCGCCTCGGACGTCAGAATCTAATCAGTGCTCTTATTATTCACCAGTCTCGCCATTCACACTTCCAAAAATCACTACAATGCTGGGAAATTTGAGTTTCCATATGAGCTATTTTGTTATCTGATAGTTTCATGAATGTATCAATTTCTCTTCCAGCCATTCCCATGCTACTGCTGAGAACTAGTGCTGAAAATATGTATTAATCCCCTCTCTTCCGCCACTAAGTCTTTGCTGTTTCCTTTACAAATTTGTGAAGGGAGGGCACTAACCACATCATGTGAACTACATGTTACTTCAACGGAATACCATGTTGAACATCATGTTAGATACAGTAGATGATGACTACACGTCGTCTCTTGCAATTTCTGGATTTCCTCTGTCGATTCAGAACGAAGTATTTCCCTGTTTATCAACGAGAAGTGGGATTTGCTTGAATTTTAAGGGTTCTTCTTATCCTGGGAATTTAAACTCTAGAGTCCGTGACCATACATGCACATATTTTGGCGGTTTCAGAAAATTGTTTATTGAATTCCCTTTTTAAATTTTGAACATGAAGAAAATCTTTAACCTTAGTACTCATATATAATCTTAAATGACCATACATGCCCATATTTTGGTGCTACTAATCACGAAATTTTCTTTCGCCACCATAATAATGTCTAAGCTTTCTTTTTGTTTAATTGAGTTATTAAACTATATTTTTCTGTTGATGTTATTTCTTGTATTAAGAATTATAAATGAAAATGATTATTTGATTTGATTTCTTGTGATGTGCTTCTTTCATGATAAATTTATAATCTAGAAAATAATTTCTTAAAAATAATGGTTGATACTATAAAGAATCCCAAATTGGTACATTTGTGACAAATTTGAAATTTACCTTAAATTAATGTTTTAGTTACAAAAAACCAAAAACTAGTACATTTATGACTAATTTATTCTCAATTAGTTTTGGTTAAATTGGATTAATATCACAAAAATCACAAACTAGTACACTCCAAGCTGGTACACCTGTTAACTATTATGTGTCATTCAATTCGGCAATTTAATGATAAAATTTAACGGAAACTAATGGAGGGGTATACTAGTTTGGTTTTTTTTTTTTTGGTAGTATTAACCCTAAAAATAATAACTTATATCGTTTCCAAAAATGAATGAATGAAATATATTTTCATCATTTATGAAAACGTTTAAAAATAAATTATTATTAATAATGAAAATATTTTTTATCGGCTAATTATTTCAAGCAATACAATGAATTATTTTTATGAAAATGTTTTCTAAACATTTTATTTTTCGCGCAACAAACATAGCTATAAACTAAACGTGTTAGTTTGTGCTAAGAAACGAAATGGCCTTATTGTTTGGTGCCTTGTATTCTCTTCATTTGTAAGTTTGCTTTCATGTCTTACCCTATTGAAAGCCCTAAATGTGATTTCTCTTAAAATTGTATAGAAATTTTAATTGATTGTTTCAAAAATTTGGATGAGATTTAGATGCCATAGTCGAAACAAAATACAAAATTTGGTTTGGTAGAATTGAGAAATGATTAAAAATGTCGGCTCATTATGAAAATTGGCCAAAGTCCAAGGAAGGGGAGCATCGCAATTGATTTTGAGATTTTAGGGTGGAAATTGCAAAAAATAAAAAAGTCAAGGGACCACTTATGACTGGTGCCAAAACTTAGAGGACAAAATTGCAATTCATTTTTTTTTGTTGGACAGATTTGCTATCCGAAAAGGAGCTAATTACTTAGACACGCGACAAGCACCGATTTGAAGACTTGAGGGGCACATTGGAAAGAAATGAAAAAATCGAGGAGCGAAAGTTGTGAAAAATGCCAAATCTTGCACGGCAAAATGCAATTTACCCCCAAAAATCATGGGGATATTCAAAATAAGCCCCCGCCGTCTCATGCCGGCGATTGTGCTAGGGTTCGCAGCTCCACCGTCCCCTATAAATACCGCATACATCAACTCCTCTCTCCCCACTCAAGGTCCAGAGCCGTGCACGTTTACTTCCGCGACCTACCTCCCTCTCTCTCTCTCTCTCTCTTTTTCTCTCTGCGTGCGTTTGTCTGTGTGGATGATTTTACGTGCGGCGTGCAATGGAGAAGTTGCCTCCGCTTCTCCCTCTCTGCGTTTGTTTGTGTGGATGATGTGTTCTGTTTGGGTGTTAATCAAGAATTTGCCTCTCCTTTCGGCTGCAAGGTACGAGATCTGTAATGGATCGATTTCTTGGCGGCTTTGTTCTGGAGGCACAAAGCAACGTTCTCTGTTGGGGGTTTCTTTTTATGTCCAGATTAGCTAAATCTCTCTTGCTCTTCTGGATTCCCCTCTCTGCAGTACATCTTTTTCTGTTCCCTTCTCTCTCTCTCTCTCTGCTTCATTATCTAATTGGGACCACGTTAAGGAAAAAGAAAAGAAAAGAAAAAAACGTTGTTCTCCCCCTTAAAATCAAAAGGGTTCTTCGATCCTCTGCCAAGATTGCAGGATTTAGTCATCACCGAGTCGGGTTACATCAGTATATACTGAAAGAGGAGAACTTGTTAGGAGGGCCAGACATGGTCGGTGTTGTTGATCGTGTTTATAAGACATTATGGTGAGATTTGGGCAATCTGAGCTGATGAGTTGCTCAGTCTCAGATGAGGCCACTGATTCGATGGCTAAGATCTGAGCTTAAGCATGGTTTTGCCCATTTCTAGTCTCCCTGAAAGCTTTCTGCAGAGTAAGTTAAAAGATTGGAAGTGTTCTAGCTCTCCGAAATTACATAGTTTGTAGCCATTGCACACATGAATGAGATCGACAAGAAGTTTTCGACCAGGCGAAGCGAATAAGAATGAGATAAGCTGAAAAGCCGAATCCTTATGAAAGGTTTTTGGGCGCAATTGATGAGATTGACAAACAAGTGGTCTTGGGGCACATAGCTTTCGATTTAGTTTCAGCACAGCATAGCCAAAACTAAGATCAAATGAAAAAGTACAACCATGATAACAACAAAGGAAAAGGGAAAATAGAAGAAGCACAAATTTACATCAGAAACCCTTTTATTTGTCCCTATGGCTTAAGTAACCTTATTATCATCACACAAACAAGAATTCCGGGAAAGAGACACGACACTATCCTCTAAGTCTAACAACGATGCAAGAGATGTCATCTTTGCTGTTTCTTCTCAAGGCTTCGTTAGTCAAACGCTTGGCGGCCTTTTGTGGATCCCTCACTGATCTTGCAATATCAACTGCCTCCTGATTTTTCACCACCTGAGTTAATCCCAAGGAGAAAGGAAATGATTTGTGAAGAGAATCTTCCCATTCCCATATTTACAGAAACTGGATTTTGATAAACATTACTAGAGAATCATATATTACCTTCCAAAGACCATCACTAGCCAGGATCAATACATCAGTATATGCATCTACATCAGTGCTCCTTATGTCGGGGTCAGAACGTACATGAGACTTGAGGCCCTTATCTCCAAAAGCACGGGATACGGCAAGCTGTCCATTTACTCTTGCGACGTCGCCTGTGTTAACAACAGCAATGTCGGTAATGTACAAGTAGGGATCTTTGCACTTACATTGGAGATTACAAATGTTATGGCTTGGAGAAAGAACCTGGCATCTTCGTGACGAAGCCACCTAGGTTCTCAATGCTGTCTCGCTCTTTACTAGGTTCGTGATCCGTAGTCATTTGTATTGCCTTACCCTTTTTCGAGAGGACTGCTCTTGAATCTCCAACATTAGCAACCCACAGCTTTTGATTGTTTAACAGAATTGCTGTCACGGCAGTTGATCCACCGTGACCCAACTCTGAACTATTTGAGAGAATTGCTTGGTCTGTTGTCTCATAGGCTTTTGAAATTGATCGATTTGGGTCCACCCAGAATTCTTCCTACATTGATTAACACCGAGAGAGAGAGAGAGAGAGAGAGAGAGAGAGAGAGGGGAAAGAATGTAAGGACAACTCCCTTGGAGATAAAATGTTAACAGAAGCATAAGACTTTCAATCGTCTTTGTATAAATCGCACCTCCTTCAGTATATTCAAGAACAGATGTTTCTGTAGGTATGCTGGAACACGATGTCCCAGATGACCATCGTAGATAGCAAACAATCCCAATTCACTGCCTTCAGCCTTCACAAACTTGGCAACATGATAATCCTCCATCGGATGATCAGCTCTCCCTTTAACCAGGCTGAAACCATACTTGACAATCCCATCGTCGTTTCTTCCCTTACCGGAGAAAGAGGATGCTTGTTCTCCTACATGCTAATTTTGAGATAATGAACGAAAATTAAGAAAGAGAAAATCATCTCATTGAGGAGTGAAGACCTGAAAAGCAAGCACAAAACTAAACTAAAACAGAAAGCAAGCTAAAGCAGGTTCAAAATCCTAAGTCACATCGTACCCGACTAGGTATAACTTAACATAAAGACGAAAAAGGCAAGCAAACTACTTTCAGAAGACCAACGTGGTTGACAGTTTATTAATCCAGAAGCAAAAGAATAAACAGACTAATGACTAACAATGTCAGTTCCACCAAGTAAAGCATCGACCTGGAATAGCCAAATGATGATTCCTGCATTTCTTACTGCTTGGACCTGGTTAACACGATCAGTTTTTCATGTCCGAAGATAGACTAGAGGACACGTTCCAAAACAGGTTCTTGATTCATGCTCATCATCAGTACAGATAGAAATGGTGACTTTGAAGGAAGGTACTGCCACTGAAGGTTGCCTCATACAGACAAGACAACAAAAACAGAACAGAAGCAAGCAGCTTCGGTACAAGGAACTCAAAAGTTGAGAGTCGACCAGTTCAGACTACATATCTGTCTGAGAAGTACACAGAAGCCAAACCACAACTTATTAATACGGAAAAAGAAAAAGAAAAAGTCTTGCCTATAAAACCGCGTCATAAATCCAAATTACCGAAAGTATCAAATGGTAGGTTGCAACTAACCACTTCGAGGTGCTGCTGCCCAAATTAAAAACCCAAAATCTAGTTGAATGCACCCTGAGAAATTAAAGCGGGCGACTTCTTGTATACAATTTGTTAAGATGGATTTCATTCACAAGTCAAGGTGAAATCTCCCAGAGCTTATAAATCAAAGGCGCTTAACACCATGCCATCATATAGGAATTAAGGGTGATCTAATAGAATCAGTACCCTTTTGGTTTAGTTTCCACCAGTACAATTGGGATTTGAGAAGATAAGCCATCAAACTTAGAAATAAAGATTATCAACTAATGTCTGTTACCTGAGGGGTAGGAGAATTGAAGCAGCAAAACCTATCCATGGGAAAAAGCCAACAACAAGCAACAACTACAACTTCTTAAGCTGACTTTTCGTCATCCACACAAACTCCAGACCGTAATCCACCTGGAAACCCACGTCTCAGAATTATGAAACTGCAAGATGAAAAGCTTCAAAAGCAGAAACACAACCACCCCGGAATCGAAATTAACCCCTTCTGCTCACAACCAGGAAAGCCATCCGAGGGATTCTTCGTTGTCAGTTTGCACAAGAATCGGTGGAGCGAAATATGATGAAAAGAGAACGAGAAAACAAGTCTGAACTTTTGTAAAGCTAAAAATATGCAAAGAAAAGCGGACACATAAACTAATTAATCTATGGAAAAGAAAGGAAGTCAGAGGAAGCAATGAAAGCTGCTCTGTTTTCTGTTTGACAATTCATGATTTTTTTATAGGGTCTTCAACGTGACGGCAAAGAGAAAGGGAGAAAAAGAATCAAAGGAAAAGCCCGAGGCGACTTCCATGCCGTTGACTTGGCTGATTCCTGCTGTTTTTAGTCTGCATCTTTCGTTAAATAAGTCTTGATTGCAAATTGTGGGATGATTTTACTTTCTTCGTGTTAATGATGGGAGTTCCTTTCTTTTTCCTCCACTAGACCCAACAAAGACAGAGAATGGCGGATTATAAAGCCATGAATATGATGAGGAACAGGGTAATGGTAGTTCCATACGCTTTCATTGGCTTCTCTACTGTTATGCATTAAATAGACTTTTTCCCCATGTTATGCATCGGATTTTGTTGATAATCTCCTGAAGTACAAGATAATAAAAGTATAATGACGTCAAAAAAGAAATTGACGCTTTTCACAATCCCGTTTATGTGTTCTGTATTTTGATTTTGAACTCTTCCTATGTAACATCAATGTTAATTCAATTATAGTGATCTTTGTAGATGCTAAATAGTTTGAATCTCAACAAATTGTAAATATCCAATTAACGTGGAGTACTTATAGTGGTATGGAACTTACAATTGTCCCTGCGGAACATTATTATTTTCTTTCACTTTGGGAAGTTTTAGATAAGAGAAATCACTTTTAAAACCTCGGAGTATAGATGTAACTCAACTCTAATTTCCAGCAAAAATTAATGTGATCATCTTATATGTATACTGATCTAAATCTTGTTCTCTCAACAGCCATTATGGTTGTATACAAAAGGAGTACACATTATTAAAAAAAGAATCTTGCAATAATCTCAAGTATGTTTAGCATTTTTAAAAGGAGAGGTATGTATAAGTAGTTTTGGGTGGATTCCCAAAAATTAACTAAGGGACTCTCATGTTTTACTTTATGATTTTTTAACCAAGTGGTTTTACTTATATTAGTTTTTGCGAAATTTTAAAGGAAGTAATAAGAAAAATGACATGGTTTAGGAAGAAAAGGGGGAAAAAGGCAAATCAATTGGTAGGAGAGGGTTACATTGTTGTGAACGCATAACATAAGCTCCATACTTTCAATTGGGGAGATTGTTAGAGAGATCCTGAATCTGAGTTAGTTAATATATTTAATTGAATCCACATTCACTCAAAAGTTTAACACAATGAATTATCTATATTAATTATTCCACACCACACAAATTATTTGGTACAAGATTTTTCTCACACAATTCACACGTGCAACAATGTCCCCCTCACATGTGAGCTTATTGTTAGGTCTAGTTGTGCCTTAATTGAGTTATTGTTCCATACCAACATTATCTCAACTCGAATCTCCAATGCCCATTTTCACCCTTGGTCTCTTCCACTAGACCTAGCCATGAATGCTACTATTAGGATCGTGTTGATATGCCACAATGCCCACCTTCATCCTGGTCTCTTCCACTGTGTATAACCCTTCACAACAAGTCTTGCCTCATACTCGCTATCTTAACACTAGAAATGCCATCCTTTCATTAGTAGACCACCCATTTGCATCGGACAATCTTCTAGCTCTTTGAAATCTTGACCAGCTCCTATGTCTGATTCCAATGGAGTGATTCCATCTTTCGCTTATAGCTCCCAGCCACTAAGACGATTCAATACTAGCCATTGCCTTAGGGCAAGATGAAGGTTCATTTGTTTTCATCTTGTCACCTGTAATTAACATATAAGCAACATCCATATAACTATAATGTACTTGATGGTTTAATTTGCCTTCTCTATTTGCTTGCGGCTATAGTGTGCTGTGGCTTTGGTGATTATTTTGAATCACTCATTGTAGGAACTGCAGAGTTGTCTACAGTCTCAACCTCTCTTACTTTTGAGGTTTTCGAAGTTTCCACCCGAAGCTCCACCTAGCTACTAACATTGTGATTTGTTTGCTTTGCTAGTTGTGCTCAAGACTCCTCTATTGAAGCATATCGGTCTCGTCAAAGATTGCAACTCTACTAATTAGAAAATACGGCGATCTAGTATCAATGCACCATAATTGGTGGCCTTTCACCCCTTGTGCATAACCCATAATTATGCATTTCTTTGTCCTTGGCTCAAGCTTATCATCACTCGGTTGGACATAAGCAAGACATTGGAATACTTGTAATCTAGAGTAATAATGGATTTTCTTGACTATGCTTCCTCAAGAGTCTTCCATTGGGTGGCAGATGATGAAGATTAACATAGTTACACATCATGTTTATTACTTCAGCCTAAAATTCCTTAGTCCGACATGTAAAAGCAAGCATTGAGCTTGCTTAATAAGGTTCTTTTCTTACATTATGCGATGCTTTTCTATTGTACTATCCCGAGCATTGTGCGATGTTTCACAAATATTTCTTTATGGTAGAACCTCAGTAAAATCTTTCCCATAGAACTCCATGCCGTTTTAGTTCTTAGGCTTTAATTTGTTTTTGTAATTGCTTCTCAGAGAATGCTGTAAACTTCTTGAATTGATTGAAAACATCAAATTTGATCTTCTGGAAGTATACACATACCTTTCTAAATGATCGTTGATGGATATTAGCATATATTGGGCACTTCCTTTTGAAGGAATTAAAGACGGGCCATAAACATCTAAATGAATATATTCAATTAGTTACTTGGTCAAATGAACATTTGTATATATTCAATTTGGCATTGCTATCCAAAGATGCAATGCTCATATAAGTACAACTTCCTTATCTTCTGCTTCTTTAGCAACTCATTCTCACTCGGCATTGTCGTATTGGCCTCAATCATGTGCCTTAATTACACAGGCCATAATTGAATCAAATAAGAGTTTGACTCATATATGATGAAATTGCATGGTTCCCATCACAATCTCTACCAATATATGATAGGTAGTATACGTTTTCTTCCCCTTCATCACTATCATGGCACCTAAATATATCTCTGGCACTCCACCTTCAATGTTGTGCCTACACCGGATATCACTGATTGTCCCTAGAAGTAAGATTCTTCTTGAGCTCAGGTATATGCCTCATGTCTCTTAGTGTACACATTACCCCATCAAGCATCCGAATCCTAATTGTCACTTTCCCTAAAACATTGTAGGTTGCATTATTCCTCGTCAGAACTCTATCGTCATTATTGTAAGTGTTGAACCAATTCCTATTAGGCATCATTTCTTGAGCTCGGGTATATGCCTCATGTCTCTTAGTGTACACATTACCCCATCATGCATCCGAATCCTAATTGTCACTTTCCCTAAAACATTGTAGGTTGCATTATTCCTCGTTAGAACTCTATCGTCATTATTGTAAGTGTTGAACCAATTCCTATTAGGCATCATATGAAAAGAACACCTCAAATCTAACACTCATTCATTTGGCAACATTAGCCACATTGCTTGTGGCATTCTACCCATCACCTTTGTTTCTCAATGACTTCAATTTGCTATTATGCCACCTTCCCCCAACCCAATATTGTTTGCTTTGGAGGCTAATACTCATTCATTTGGCAACATTAGCCACATTGCTTTTGGCATTTTGCCCATCACCTTTGTTTCTCAATGACTTCAATTTGCTATTATGCCACCTTCCCCCAACCCAATATCGTTTGCTTTGGAGGCATGCACGCAGCAACCTCCTCTTCACGGGTTTGTTTTCAGTGCAGCGGAAGCGTACGTGAAATGCGTCACACAAATTAGAGGAACTTAAGCCTTATAAACTAGCCTCAAGACTCCTCCCTAAGCGATGTGGGACAGGAGACGTGCCCCGCTCTTAGGCCGTCACAATTAACATCTCATCCAATAGGTCCAATAGGATTATACTTTTCACCCTCTCCATCAACTCATCTTTATTGGCATCTTTCGTCATTTCTAACAACCTAGTTGTGCCATTCAACGTATTTGCCAAATTTTGAGTTGTCAATATAGCGCACAACCCAAAGTTGTTCTTCCCATTGTCAATTAATTGACACAAAATCATCGGATAAATAAATAAGGAACAATAAAAACATTAAGATTTACATGATTCGGTTCAAATATCGAAACATACTCAACGGAAAGAGTCAATAGCAAATCATTCGCCAATAATCGGACAATAAGAGTTACAATGGTTGACACGCTTGAGTATTTATCGAACTTAAATTACGCTCAAACCCGCATTCTTTACATATAAACAGATGTAGAACTCACGGAATAAAATTCACAGTATTTGGGACTCCTCCGTGCGACCAAAGAGCGTGCGTCACCTTTCTTTCTTGGCGGTTCGTCCTTAGTAGTCATCGTGCGGCTTGAAGGAATAAACAACATGCGGCCCCTTACTATTCGTCTTTGAAGAGGTCCACTCTCACGCGGTCAAATCTCGATTAATATATATTTGCACTTTTCTTTACCAACAAACAGAGACTTCCAAATCTGACCACCCAAAAAAAGAAAAAAAAAAGTCTTCCGAAGACCGAAAGCGCGTTTCTAAACATATCATGTGAATAACCCCTTCAAGATAAATCCTAATTTAAATAGGAAAGTGACATATCAAAGTTCTTTTCCTAACAAGTCTGATTTAACTAACCAATCAATATTTTCTAATTGGTTCAGATTTAATGAGAATTATCAAAAAAGTCATAAATCTATATTAACTGTGCCTTTTCAATTCTAAACTTTTTTTTTTTGGATAAATTCAGTCATAAACCTTTTGTATTTATGCTAGTTTAGTCCATCCAACTAATTTTGGCCGGATGACGCTGACATGGCCCTATTGGTGCTATTGTGGCATTTTAAAAATAATATTTTAATATTTTTTAAATTATTTTATGATTTTTTCTTTTATATTCTTTATTTTTATTCCCTATCCCTTCCCCTAGCCTTAGGGTTGACGAGGGGGGTGAGGCCGTTGTAGCCTAGGCAAGGGCCACGGGTCCTCATTTAGCTAGATTTGGCGAGGGCGTCACAGCCTTTCCCAAGTCTAGGCGAGCCAGGGTGTCATAGCCATTGCCTATGGCCGACGAGGGTTGGCTAACGACCCTCGCCGGCACTTAGGGTAGGGGAAGGGGAAAAAATATTATTTTAAAATTGCCATGTTAGGGTTGGTAGTGCCACGTCAATGTTGGTCGGCGAAAATTGGCCGAATAGACTGAACTGATACAAATGCAAAATGCTTAGTATTAATAAAAAAATTATGATTAAATTGGTACAATTACAATAGATCTAATACTTTCTTGGTAATTTTCCCCTCAGATTTTATGTACGAACTCAAACTTGAGACATAATATAACACACATGTCAAACTCCTCATAAGGTCCTTCCTAGTGTATCTGATTATTTTTTCTTTTTATGAAGATTACAGATATGGACTTTGGTTCTCTTACACTCTCCAATATTGGAGAATAACTCACGAGAAACATGTCCTCTTGTGTCTTAATTTCATCGTGAAACGTGTTCCATCAAACGAAGAAGCAGTCAATGCGATCTGTTTTTGCCTTTTTGGCTTATGGAATCATACTACTTGGGCCAGCAAAAAGGAACAAAAGAATTGCACCGCTTGAAAGAACGAATTTGCCGACTAAGATAACCCGACAACGAGAAATTCATATCATGCGTAAAGATCTGTTAAGAGTATTTTCATTCCTTGACCTTTGTATTCTACTGGCAGGGATTTGCCTAGACGACAATTGGAACTTCTCCATTCAGCATCATTGCAGGTACCTGGTCATAGATTCCGCAAATACATTCCATGCGAGTGATCGTTGAATTAGTAGAGTGTTCGGTACATAAGAAGCCAACATTTCATAACTAGAATATATATATTGATTTTATCCCCACATATTTCAGGTAGTACCTTGTCAAGACAAGTGAGTTCCCGAGAACACCGATAGAACTGCGGTGAAGTCATTGTCTCTTGTTTTTGTTCTGCAGCAATGGCCTCCACACCCGCAAGCATTCATGCAGCCTCTCCGAAAGTTGGGCTACCGACCAAGCACTCCATCTCAGAGGAGGTCAAGGCCAGTCGTGCCCAAGATTTCGGAACCGATGATGCTACTGTTTCTGCGTCTATTTTCCAAAAGGTCTCTCCAATATAGTGAACCAAGAAGAGAAATAAGGGTTGCATTTTACCTTTTAGTCTATTAAGTCTCACTTGCAAAGTTGATAAACAAATTGAGGTGGTCAGTTAGTGAGCATTTGAAAGGGTCATATTCAATGTTCATTAAGAGTCCGACGTGCCAATTTGTTAATAAGCCCGAAGTATTATTCCATCATTACTATGCTCTTATATCTGGAGTTAGCTTTTTCTAAATGGCATTTCGGTCGGTGCAGGTCGTCGCCGAGCTCATGGGTACATACATTCTGATATTTTTTGGATGTGGTGCTGCTCTTGTAAACCAAGTGCAGACACTCAACGTTGTGGGTATAGCCATCGTGTGGGGCTTAGTTCTGATGGCGATGATATATGCGGTCGGACACATCTCTGGCGCGCATTTTAACCCCGCGGTCACGTGTGCGCTGGCTGTTTCCACTAAGTTTCCCTGGAAACATGTAAGAAAATTCCTTGTGAAACCATTTCCTTTTGTTTCTGGTAAGAAAAATGCTGACAATAGCACTTTCTATGGCAGTTGCCAGTGTATGCGTTTTCCCAGTTAATCGGTGCAATACTCGCAAGCCTGACATTAAAAGTGTTGTTCCATGACCTGGACAATATCCAAGCCACCATGACTCAATACAAGGACACAACTTCTGATCTAGAGGCTATTGCATGGGAGTTCATAATCACTTTCACTCTGATGTTCACGATCTGCGCTGTTGCAACTGATCACAGAGTGGTAAGATTCCAAAGCTCGCCGTTTTGCGATTCCCTACAGCTTTCTGTCATTCTTTTTTGTGAGAAATTCTTCAATACCTTGACTTGAGGCTTCTTCCTTTATCACTACACAATGGTTCTCTTCTTCTAAAAGAGCTAACTTCTTTTACTGACTGAAAAATGCAGAACAAAGACATTGGCGGAATTGCCATCGGTGCTACGTTGCTGTTCAATGTGATGATTGCAGGGTAAAAGAAATTAGACCAATTATTTTCTTCATTTTTTGTTTTGTCTTCCTCCACACGAGCTTACGAAGAACTTTTGGATTTTGTAGGCCGATCACGGGAGCTTCGATGAATCCTGCGCGGAGCATAGGCCCTGCAATCACCTCTGGTGTTTACAAGAATCTCTGGGTCTTCATTGCAGCGCCTGTTTTCGGAGCGTGCGCAGCAGCAATGGTGTACGGTGTCCTCAGAGTACCCAAAGCAGAAAAATCTGTGGAAATCACCAGAAACGTTTATAATGATGCTTACGATCCTTAGATAAACGTTCAAACTGATCATGCTTGTGCTAGAAAGTGAAATCGTCTCTGAGCTTCGTCATAGACTACTCGGTGCGGTCCTGGACTAGCATTGATGGTGGCACTGCGCCTAAGTTGAAAACTAAAAGGAGCTTCTATCCAGTTCATCTCAGCCCAACAACAAACGAGAATTCCTAAAAAAAACTGAATCGTACTTCGAGATACTGTGTAGTGTGTATCCGATATTCCTGATCAGCTAGGAAATGCGCTTGTCCGTTATTCAGCATATGTAGTTGCGCTAAGGTTACCCATCCCAATATAAGTTCAGATTCTACACAATTTAACAACTAGATAACTCAGACATGTTCTTCAGTGTTTCCCTTTTTTGGACTATGCTCTTTGATATTCCAACCAAACCATAATCTCAAACGGAAGACACTCGTGAAGGAGCAAAAACCTATGCGATGGACAGCAAGAAATGGATTTTTTTTTTTTTTTCCATACACGAGTTAAGTATATTCAAAGCATTGGTAAGTTATGCAAATAAAGATTTGTAAGTTAGTACAAAATTGTTAATTTGCAAATACATAAAGTTAGTAGTTCCGCAAAAGTGTTGGCAAATTACAAGAAAGTTACCCAAAAAAAGATCACCGGTTATATATATATATTTAAACTTACCAATTACTAACGCTAAAAATGGCTCGGCAGGCCATGGGTGAATAATAAGGTCTAATAAGCCCAAGATATGTAAAGCAGGCCTGCAAGGGTCCAAGTGAGACTGCCATCACAGGTACCGATGGTTCGATATTGATTATCACTCAAAAACAGGACGATAAGAATAAAGGCATTTACTGAAGCACTCGGTACTGATGACTTCATGGATAAAACAATGCAGTTGTTGGCGCGGTATCGAAGATTTTTGAAAATTTGCAATTGGAATGATAATTGCCAGAGGACAGTTATTCAAAACTCCTGACTAAAAATAACCAAGTAGACACCATTGTATAAAGATTGCACAATTGAACAAGAAACCTCAATATACTCAGTTTCGACTATCTTTATTATTTTTCTTCATTTAGCATTTACTTTTCAATCTCTTCAGACTTATTCTTTATGTATCATAATTATAGTAGAATTTGTAGCTTCATTTCTGAAACGGCACAAAATACAAACCAAAAATCGAAAAACCATGGTGAAAGATATTTTGCTTGAGAACCTTCTTAGAGAAACACCAATACTTGTTAGAATTTAACGGCACGAAAAAAAAAATGCGTATTTAATCAACCTGTCTTGAACAAATGGCAAGCACGGATTTTATAGCTCGAATAGTCACATGATAGAAGAACGCCCAACACAAAGATGCAAATCACCAAGCTAATCAATCCAGCAGACTTGTTTGTTCGAATTTTAGCAAGAAATCACGAAGGTTTTAGATAAAGAAAGGATTTGCTTGCCCAGTAACTTTTCTCAAAAGAAGAAGGGCATTGAGAAGCCCATGGCAACACATGAGCAAGCCCAACCCAAACGACAGGACGAAAATGGAGAAGGCAGCACAAAATGGTAACCAATGTGCGATGGGAGGCAAAGGAGCGATCGGTGCGGTGAATCCCCCAAAGGCTTATCAACGTACACGGTGATAGCGTGGAAGGCAGGCTTATCAAATAAGAGTTTGAAGTAATTATATCAGTCTTAAGAAGTAGGGCTGAGCACAGTTCCCGGGTTCTACCGGGAACTGGAAAACCGAATTGGAGGGTCCGGTTCGGTTCCCGATTCTAAAGGGACCGATTTTGGTTCCCGGTTCCAATTTTCTAGGAATCAGCGGTTTCGGTTCCGGTTCCCATAGGAATTGGAACCGATGGAACTGGAATCGGTTAGGGCTAAAAAAAAGAGCCTCAAATCAAAAAACTCCCTAATCAATTCACTTTGCGTTTCTCTCTTCTCCCGTTCTCTGACGTCGATCTTCTCTCGTTCTCTGCCTCTGCTCGATGCCACCGCCTTTCGCCCTCGACGCCACCGTTGACCTCTGCTCGGTGAGCCACCACTGACCTCTGCTCGATGTCATCGCTGCTCGCCTAGCTGCACCTGATGCTGCTAGCCTAGTTGCCGCCAACGTCGGTCGCCCAGCCTCCCTTGAAGCTGCTTGACCAGCTGCCCCGACGCTACTTGTAGCTCGCCTTTTGTGTTAGTAATCTTTGCTGCCCCCTCTCTTTGTTGTTATTATTCATTTTCTTGGTTTCCCCTTGTTTGCCACAGCCGGCGACTTGATGTTCTTGAACAAATGTGGTTTGTATGTAAGATTTAGGGGGGAGATTCATGTTTGAAAGAATACTATTGCTTTTCCAAACCGTTATTCATCAGTTTAAGCACCTTCTCGAATAAGTATATCTAACACAAGATCACCTTTCTGTCTAGGAGTTATGAGAAAGAGGTACATCATTTTGAAACAAGAAGCTTACAATTGCAGTTTATGAGTAGTCTCTCTCTACCTGTCTTTACTAGTGCCAGAATTGAGGGGGAAGAATGTTCCACTGTGAAAATAGCTCTAGTTGATGCTCTTAGTGGACAGATCGTTGATTCTGGGCCTGAGTCATTGGCCAAGGTTGAAATTGTAGTTCTGGAGGGCAACTTTGACAGCGATGAGACCGAAAATTGGACTGTTGAAGAATTCAAGAACAACATTGTCAGAGAAAGGAAAGGAAAGAAGCCTCTTCTTACAGGAGAATCAATACTTAATCTTAAAGATGGTGTCTGATCTTTGGGTGAGATTGCTTTCACTGATAATTCAAGTTGGTTTGGGAGTCGTAGATTTAGAATAGGGGCACGAGTTATAGATAACTTTGATGGGATCAGAATAAGGGAAGCAAGGACTAAATCCTTCATTGTTAGGGATCACCGTGGAGAATGTAAGTGCATATAGTATGACATATTTTTATGATTTGTAGAATATTGAATCACCGAATATCTTAATACACCAATTCCATAGATTAGAAAGTTACCGCTTCTATGCATGTTTTCTTATGGTTTTGTGTCATACGACTTTTAATATTGAAGGGAAATCTTTTCGTGTCTGGTTCTGCTTGCAGTGCACAAGAAGCACCACCCTCCCTCCTTGCTTGATGAAGTATGGAGATTGGAAAAGATTGGGAAAGATGGAGCTTTCCACAAACGCCTCAGTCGGGAAAACATCCACACTGCAAAGGATTTTCTAACACTGCTACACATCGACCCTTCAAGGCTCAAATATGTAATTAATTGATCTCTTCTGCATGTTGTTCTCTAGTTGGCAAATGTGACGATTTAAGCTTTAGTGCACATATATTGACATATGTGGCACAATAATTATAGTTAATCAAGCATCTCTTTTCTTCTTTGGAAACTTCTTATTGGTTTTTATTATGTGTGTCCAGATTCTTGGCACGGGTATGTCTGCTAAGATGTGAGAAGTTACCGTAGAGCATGCGCATACGTGTGTGATTGACAAAAGGGTGTATCTATACTGCCCTCCTACCTCTCAGCTGAAAACTGGTGTCGTCTTCAATCTTGTGGGACAAGTGATGGGATTACTTTCAGATTGTCAGTATGTTCCTATTGAAAAGCTCTTTGAAGCTGAGAAGGCAAACCCTCCTTTTCACCTTGGATTTGTTCGTTGTACCTGTTATCCTTTTTCAATTGCTTTTTTGAGTTAATGTTGGTGTTTCTTCTTTCCAGGTGGATGCCCACAACTTGGTTATTTCTGCCTTTCATCACTGGGAGGAGGTAGTTTCTTTTGACGAAAAAGTTGAAATCATTTAGTTTTAGTGGGACAGCAGAATATAGAAAGGTGCTGCACATTAATCGGAGTTTACATGTGATCTTTTATTGGCCTACTTGATTTGTTGTTTATAACTTTTCATAAATTATTGCAGTAATTATACTTTTGCTTTCATATCCTATATTCTTAATAACTATTGGCAATCCAAAATTGCAGGAAACATTACTTTGCCATCCTTGATGATGAAGCCTTTCGGTTCATGGCAAGTATATATAGCTGCTCTCACCGTAACATGTCATTGAGTAAAGAATTTGAAGGAGAAATTACGAATGGAGCAGTTTGGTATGACGGTTTTGAGGTAATCCATTGTAGCTCATAATATAGGAAGTGTTGATCTTTTCAGTGTTTTAATCTAATACCTTTGTGAAGTGAACTGCTGGACTTTGCAAAAGAGAAATAGTTCATTCTAGAATATTAAACGCTTATGAGTATTATAGATTGTGTTCATGTTATATTCTCTTTGATGAATGAGAAATTTGCATTCATTTTCATTTTTTAAACAAAAAAAAAAAAAAAAAAGAACTTGTTGGAAGAATCGAACTAGATTTCAAAATTTGAGGAACGAGGTAGGGAACCACTCACCCCTATTAAGAAGGGCACTCACTATCTGGTGGAGGGCAATTTCATCTTTTAAATTTTTTAAATTTTTTCGTTTCTTCTTCCTTTTTTATGTTTTTTTTTTTCTTTCCATAAAAAAAATCAACTAAAAGAAACTAAAACTTCAACCAACAAGAAGAAAAGAAGAAGAAAGAAGAAGAAGAAGCAGAAGAAGAAAACATAAGAGGAAAGGCTCCCTCTACTTGTGGCTGTCGTCCCATCCCTGATGGGATGGCAATGGTGTTTGGCGAGGATGCTAGCGCCTAGGCAAGGGTTGGTGATACTCCTTGATTAGAGGCAAGGGCTTGATGAGAGAGGGCAACGGCCCTCTCCTAGATTTGGACGAGGGTCATAGGCCCTTGCACAAGTTCGGCGACCCTTGCCTATATTTGGGAGAGGACCCTCTCCCGTTTCTAGCGAGGATTGCAACCCTTGCCCAGGCGTCGCGACCCCACTGGACATGCCGCTTCCTCATCGGCGATGGGATGGCGGCCACATTAGGGAGGACACTTTTTTTCTTAAAAAAACTTTTGTATTTTTTAAAATGAAATTAATTAAATCTAAATTAAAAATGTGTTTGGGCAAAAATACGAATATTTTGTCGATCGGTGACATTAGGCCCTTATTTAAAAATGTCATAATCACTTTAAGCCCTTATTTGAGAAAATGTGGAGCACTTCATGCCTTTATTTGACATTGCCCTCATTTGACATAATATTTACTTTAGGTCATTATTTGGAATTTTCTCGAGACCATTCATGCCCAGAGCGATGACAATCTCTTGTGAATAGTGATCGATAGAATATGGATTGAAATTTTGGAGAGATATATCTTTTATCGACCTAAAAAAATTGAAAAAAATTATCTAAAAAATCCATTGAACGGCAGCCGATTCAATCTTAGGCTCCATTTATTTTGCGAAAAATGAATATTTTAAAAATATTTTAAAAATTGATTGCTTGCGTCTTTTAAAATAATTAACTTATGAAAAATGTTCTCAGTATCAACACTAATTTATATTTAAAATTTTTGTGGGCGATAAAATATTTTTCACGAAACAAACGAAACTCTAAACTTTTCAATTTTACCAGTTTAGTTCTAAACCAAAATAGTTATTCTTGCCAATTTTGATCAGAAATAGCTTATATGGACATAGGCTGTTTTACGTGGCACAACCGATCGGTATTGATGTGGACCGTACCGGCCAAAATCGGCTGGAAAAACTAAATTGACAAATCGTCAAAATGTATAGGACTCAATTGGTAAAATTAAAAATTTATAATTGAATTGACTGCCTTACAATAGATCTAGAATTTTTTGGACAATATTACATGGGATAATATGGTTGTCAAAAGCAAAGTACAAGATACCACTCCTTCACAAGTGAGTCCAAGTACTTTTACCCTAGAATGAAATAAATAGTGAGTCATTGACATTTCGAAGTAGCATTCATGCATTCTCAATTCGTAAGCACGCTCACTCATTACATTCGTAACATAATGAGTACTACGTTGGGAAGTAAATTGTGCATTACGTTTGTACACATTCATCCAATGTCCAAGCGCAGGTAAATCAAGTCCGCGGGTTTCGATTTGAGATCAAATCAAGAAACCACGTATGATGTTACATCAATCATATAGCATCCTAATACCAATGCATCTCATTTAATAAATCAAGACCTGACAAATGCAATGTGCACATACTACTTCAAAGAACGAGAATCCGAGATTTACCTACTGGAATTAGACATGCCCGTCATCTCCAAAAAAGGCGTCATCGGATGCCAGCCCTTCTGCATGCATATCTGAGTTCTCGGATCTAAGACTGATTTTTTTTTTTTTTTTTCATATAGATTAGTTGCCTTGAACACAAGTAATTACATAGTTAATTACTAATCACTTGCACATGGGGAGAGGACACATTAGGAACCTTGAGATCGACTTAGGTCTATGTCGACGGTCTATATATATCAGGTTTCGAATGGTTACAAACCCAAATATGCACAATTATCTCCAAATTAATATGAAACCATGGCAAAATCTTCTTAAAATAAGCGTTTTTAGTCAGCGGAATGAATCGTTTAAAACTATTACGTCGTCCTATTGATAAAACAAAAGAAACAAAACATGAATGTAATTTTCGATTGCTACTCTACTTCATCAAAAGACAAAACGTCTCCATCTTGATGTTTCCACTTGCTATCTGCCCTTTCCATGTCGTTGCCACCAACTATAGATTTTTGATGCCCTAACCGGATTCAATGGTCGTTGTCAAGGTTAAAGAGCGAGTTGATTACTAATTATTTGATGAAGGGCCTTGGTCTAACATAATTGCCATATGACCTCAGAAATGGGGTCGTATTAGGTGACTAAACAAACTTAATTTCTCATTTAATATAGGAGACAAGGGATGGGAAGAAACCTAAGCATACGTGTGTCTCTCATTGTTTTCCATGTTGCCTTGACCTAATCATCTCTATATCCACCTAGATTTGTCCTCGAGTTTCACTGAAGCCCATGTTGCGTAGATGATCCAATTTAAGTCGCGACCTTTGTCGACGATGCTGTGCGTGGGAATTCGGAGGAAGCATAGAGTCAGTCGCTTGCAGGAAAAGAAACAAAAGAGACGCAACTCAAGATAAAGAGTATGAACCAAGGCATCTCCTGCTCAATTTCCTTCTTATATTCAAGAACTGCTTACCTACATTCGGGCAGTAAATCTTTTGAGTGTACGCTTTAGCATCTCGTTCTTCCGCTTGTTATATAGCATTTCCAATTTTCTTGGCAGGTCGCCTGGTTAGTTACCGGCGATAATTCCCAATTAAAGAGTTGATTAATCGCAAATTCGTTGATCTTAATGTTTACCAGAAATTAGGCAAAAGTCCAATAACTAATGTCCGCGAGCATCCACATCGCCTGTCACGGAAATAAGTAATAATTATTGCGATGGGAATTTCTGGAAGTGGAGGGATCGATCGGCTGTTCAGGAAATTCCACGAAATGAGATTTCTCATAATGGAGAGAAATGTTTTGTCGATGAAATCTATCCCGTGGTCGTCTTCTTCAAATTCAGTCTTTTTTCTGCAATCCTAAATTCAATGTATTTTGCGTCCTTGCTAAAAGTATATTTTAGTCTAATATGCATAGTTAATTATATTAATAATTATGTGAAATGCAAAGACACTGAACAAAGTGTTCGATGTAATCCTGATTAATAAGTGCTGTATTCATCAACATTTTGATCTAAAATATGTACCTGCCAAATTCAAGTACTTGCTCTCAACAAACTAAAATTCTTCGTTCGGCACTCATGAAGTTACATTTCTTTGATGACAAAGATACCTAGAAAGAAAATGGAGAAAAAGACAAAGTTGCTTAAATAGAAACGGTCCACCAGGCGATTTTTTTTTTTTTTTTTTTGGGATTCCGCATAACTTTTAGAGAAGAAATAGGAGAAATCAAGCTATTAGAACATGTGAAACACATGTCGAGTTGATTGCTAGACTGTTTTAGTGCTATATAAACTTCCAAAAGGAATCATGCCATAAGAAGTTTATGCTTAAAATGAAAAAGAACAGGCTCAACTATACTCAAGTTTCAAATTCCTTTAAAGTAACATACTTTTACTTGCTCACGTTTCTAACCTTGGCCAATTGGTCACCGTTCAAAACTGAGTAAGAGGTTATAAACATAGAATTGCAATCTGGCTGGAAAGGATAATTACTTCGAAACCGACCAAAGTAATGACATACACATGAATATCTTATCACAGTTTTCTTTCTTTCTCTTTTCTTTTCTTTTCTTTTTTTTTCTTTTCTTTTCTTTGCCTTTCTTCATTGGTCTCTCCGAGGAAAAACCAATATATATATAATTAACTGCTGGATGAAAATGGAAATCTTCAAAGTTAATTGTCTCCAGATTTTGTACATCAACATTTAAGTATATGACGAAAATAAGCACATAATACTCACGTGTGAGCCTGAAAAAAATATGCTTATATGTGCAACTTATACCACTATAAAAGTTGAACTAAACAAGCATTTAAGCGGGCCCCAGAAAAAAGTAAGAGCGAAAGAAGAAAGGGAAGAAAAAAAGATGATGAGAAAAGAAATCACAAACCAATCCGATGCCTAGGGAACTTAAATTCTTAACTAAGAAATCTCATTTATGAGGGACTCATCAAACAAATACTCCGGCCAAGATGTAGTGGATCCTCCATAGCTGGAAGTTGTGCTGCTCGCTTCTCCTGGATTGTTATTGCTCATCGAAGTCTCGGTCACGGCCTGAGGAACGGATGATGGAGATAGAAAACCCCATTGATGATGATGAACATCAGATGACTGGTTTTGGTGATCACCTTGGTTGACAATATTGTATTGGCTTATCTGGTGATCACCGTCTGACGAGGTCATATTAAAATCGAAAGGCACTTGTTGGTCTGGCAAATTGCTCAATAGGTTTGGAACGACTGTAGAGCCTGCGCATTCGAGAGAAAACGAGGACAGGTTCTCCATTTGTGCCGAACTGAGCACTAGATTGTGATTGATCTCTTTCATGGGGGGGAGAGAACTGAACATGTTGAGGGCATCAATTTCCGAAAAACCAGTTTGGCCATATGGACTGGTGCTGGTCACAGAAGGTGGTGATGTTGCAGATTGGAGGAAATGCTGCAAGTATTGGAGTCTGGCTAACTGAACAGCCTCAGTTTGCAGTCTCATTGCATGCTCATCTAGTGGGTTGGGGTGGTGGTTGCTTAGGAGGTCCCTCAGGTTGGCTAAGGCTATTAGATGTGGCAAGCTCGAGAAAATGTCTGTCCTCGGTTTGTGAGTCATGGGGTCGAAGCCCATCTGGATCAGCTTCTTCTTCAAATGGGTATTCCAGAAGTTCTTAATCTCGTTGTCGGTCCGGCCTGGTAGGTGTGTGGCAATCGCAGACCACCTAAGGACAGAGAGTTTAGAAAACGAAGGCTATGATAACCATTTCATCGACGAATTGCGTTTATTAACTATATATTCAAATTAAAAGATGCTGTCGCATAGAAATGCTTAGTCGAGATTACAGGCACTCCAATTATAATGGATGCCAATAACAATTAGGAAAATGGCATTTGTGTATTACTTGTTTCCCAGGATGGAATGGAGATGAAGAATTGTTTGCTCCTCTTCCTGAGAGAATTTGCCTCTTTTGATGTCTGGCCTCAGGTAATTGGTCCATCTCAATCTACAGCTCTTGCCACATCTGTTTAGACCTGCAAAAAAAGAAGTTAAATGGCCAAGCTTTTATAGAGAGAGCGAGAGAGAGAGAGAGAGAGAGAGAGAGAGAGAGAGAGAGAGAGACCTGCAAGCTTGGGGAGGGCTCTCCAACTTCCATGGCCATGGATCTTGATGTGATCAACGAGCTTCTGATCTTCCTCAGGAGTCCAAGGTCCTTTCTTGAGGCCATTCTCATCACAACATGGAGACCTTCCCATGTTCCCTCTCTCTACTACTGGCAGTGAGTCTGCTTCTCTAATGATCTTATGGCTCTGCTTTGGTTGCTTTGGTTGCTTTGGTTGCTTCTCCGTGGTACCGCCTGGTTTATATAGGATCACAGTTTTCAGTCCTTGAATATTTTTAATGGGCACAAACCCATGGTTGACACCTTTTATTTTGGTGAGATACTAACTGGAATCCATATTCCACCTTGCCAAACACTGTAGAGATGTCGACAGGTGTTAGATTGACGAATTTGTCCCTTGTATCATGTATAGAGAGAAGCCCGAAGGTCTAATAAGTGCTTTGTCTTTCATTCCATGGGCGAAACATCGCGGAGCGAGACCAGGTCATGCATCATTTAATATACGTTTAAATGAAAGTACTTGTCTACGTATAAATGCATGTCTTTCAATCTATCTGGTGCTGTTTCCGAGTCCTCGCTAGCTGAGCCCTCTCCTTGGTTTGAACTGTTGGAGAAATGGTTGATCAAAGAAATAATTGTTCTATCTGGTGATGATGTCGACGTAGCTAGAAACTTTCTTGGGCGTTCAGATAAGCAGAAGTTCAATAGCCAGACCCTAAAAATGGATTTGCACGTCTCACTATATAATGACCTTAACTTTTAATTCAACAGGAGTTAGGGTTTTATAAATCAATTAAAAAAGCTCGTTCAAATGTTATATTGTGGTTGAATAGATTTCGCTTTATGCAATAGCTTCAGCTTTCAAATTTCATCATTTAGGCGCGTTACAAGCACCTTTCTATTTTCAGGAATTTTTGCATTGCTTTTATCCAATTTATTATGTTCTTGTTATATCTTTTTATACTATTTATTACCGAACTATTTAGAATTTCTTAACCTTACCAAAAAAAAAACTATTTAGAATTTCTTAGGGTTAGGGTTGCATCTAAATTTATTTATCATGTCCAGTAGAAACATTCAATTTTACCTTAGGCAACTACTACAAAAAATTCCAAATTATGCTCACTATAATATAAATACTTATGTTATTTTTCATCATCAAAAACCCTAAACTTACCCTCTATAATACAAATACCCATATATATATATATATATATTGTGTAATGAGAATTCCTAGACTTATTAATGTGCTTTTAATTCCATCCAATAAATGTTTGTTACAGTGACGTAAGTTTAGGATTTTATATAACACAAAAAAGTTTGGGGTATTTATATCATAATAGGCAAATTTAGAATTTTTTAGTGATCCAAAAAAAGTTCAAGATATTCGTATTACAATGCACAACATTTGAGGTGTTTTGTGGTATAAACCCTCTTACCTTCTTTTTTTCCTTTCAGAAATAGAGCAGATTGAGAGATTTCTCTTTGTACAAATACAGTTTGTGCGTGCTTGGGAGCTACGACTTGTATATATTGTCTCCACCGCGTCAATTGCCACAAAAGAATATTGAAGGGATGGTGCTAGGATCTTAAAGAAGAACTAAATTCAAGCTAAAATTTAGTAATTATTTCAAAAAAATATTATCTATTTTACATTAAAGATTAGAATAATAATGTCTCAACTACTTAAACTTCCGCTGGTTTTTTAATCAAGTACATATATATATTTTTCCGATCAAGTACCTCCAACTTATTTAAGTTATGCTCAACATGGCATTTCCTTTAGTAATGTGTCATATCATAGTTCAGGTTCTGTTCCAACCAAATAAAACGATAGAAAATCAAGCAGATTCGTCGCTCAAGGGCTGTGATAAGAGCTGTACATATATACACAAATTTGTCATTATATTATCCGATATTGTCGTACTCAATAAGAGTTTAGTCGGTCGTCAGCTGTCATCGGACATAGTAGATAAAAAAGGAGCCCCGTCCTTTCAAAGCTCCGTCTAATGGATCCAGTTGAGAATTTGCTTCTTCTTTTCTGGCTCAGGTCATAATTTCAATATTTTGTGATCGTGGCAGGTCAGTGTTGGTCAAAAGAAGCTCTCGTCTTGCCCATGCACGCAACATAAAGAAGGCTTTCTTTAGTCAGGGTCAGCACGTAAACTCCCTTACGCATCAACGAGTATTTTCTTTTCTTAATTATTCATTCGCGACCCGATTCTACGCAGAGTAGGTTCTCGATCTGCGCAATACATATGACCTGTTCACGCACCCATATCTCGGTCAGGTCTCACTTGCATGTGTTTCCATTTTACAATCAATTCGTACTTCATTTATGAGCAGAGACTTAGATTATAATTAGCCAAGTTGGTATTATTCAATTTTGTTGGGGGGACGTTGAGGGGTAGAGAATCTTTCGATGGAAGGAGACGGCCGAATAAAGTAAAATGTTCATTGGATTTCAAAATAATTTCTGTTTGATCGACATGTACGATTCAATATTGACGGGCAAGAAGAAAAGAATAAAGAAATTATCTAGTAGCCCATTTTCTGGACTGATCAAATGGTTGAAATTCGGTCTGCTCAAGCTTCCGTTCAAATCCCTAGTATTGCTGGGTGGATTAACATCATCCTTAACAACACTTTCAGCACCTAATTAGATTTGATTATGTGCCCCAAAAAGAAATCTAGGGAAGACTCATAAAATTACTTACTATATAATTGAACATGTGATTAAGACTTCAAGAGGGTTCAAGAATGGATTCACAACCGGATGTATGATGACCTAAGTTGGATGGGTGTGGTGCAGTTGGAGGGAAAGTT
This sequence comes from Eucalyptus decipiens, assembly GCA_014182575.1. Lineage (NCBI taxonomy): Eukaryota > Viridiplantae > Streptophyta > Magnoliopsida > Myrtales > Myrtaceae > Eucalyptus > Eucalyptus decipiens. Next base: position 57,327,282 of record CM024614.1, on the reverse strand, counting down.
GGTGTAGCAAACATCCCCCAAATTTGCATTACTATTACTATAAACTATTAGCGAGCACGGGTTTTAAGAAGATATTTGTTATATTTAATCATTGATATTCTACTTACGATGAGAATACAAGGAAGGGATGTTATAGTTAGGGACGTAAGATGAACAGAATCTTGGTACACGCATGGATTTTTTCTTAGATACGTATATGTATTGCTCAGTAGCAATTCACACCACGATCGTTGACCGAGGAACCTTCGTCAGCAAAGCTCTCTATCTGACCTTCATGTTTTCCTATGAGAAATCCTGAAATGTAGAAAGAATCGTGAAAATAATCACTTTCTACAGTAATTTTTATTTTGTAAAATCACATTTAATGACTAATAGAAATTCCTCACTAAAGGTTTTACTTTTAGTCATTGCAATTATACAGTGACTGCAATTCTATACACAAAACGTGATTCTTGCTGTGTTGACCGGTGAAGTCTTATGACAATACTTCATTAACTAATCCGTAGAGATAGCAGAAGTCGTATTACTAATTGAATTCGTTTTCTTGAAGACGTGGAAAGGTTGAACATAGTTCAAATTGGTAAATGAAGTTGTAATTCAATCTTTATGTACTCTACTAGAGATTTCGCCAAAGAATAAAACTTTGAATGATTGAAAATGAAATGTGGAATTCAATTAGATTGTAGGAGTCAAACATAGTATTGTTGCATTAATATTGAGTAAAATGGTGGGATCATAGCCAATGTAACCTTGCAATTTATTTATGGACAACAGATTTGTTAGAGATAATCAAATACGCACAATCATGATAGATACGGAGAAAATGGAAATATCCCGATTAGCTCTGATATAATGTCAAAATGAATAGTGAAGTGCAGTTGCGTTATTGTCTTCCATTTGTGGGTTTGGACGTCAAGCTGGATGAATGCACTTACAACATCTTCCTCAACTAGAATCCTTTTCTCTCCCTCGCAAGCAAGATAGTTTCGTGTATTGATTCGATGTTTAGACAAAGTATTTCTGCTTCAAATCCCACAACATAACATGACCATTGACTTGGGACCGCTCAGACAAGATTTTTGCCCGTATGTACCTATTCAGTACAGCAAATTAAAGACAAGTAGGTTTTCAAATTCTTCTTGTCAGCTTTTGTTTGACCAAAGCTGCAGGTTGCAATATTTTTCAAGGTCGCCCTTGTAAGACGTAAGCTCTTAATTATTATTATTTTTATTTTAATACCTGAGAATCAATATAAAACCAGCGTCAGCATATAAACTTTGGAGCAACCAGAGCACGGAAAATGACTATTAGCTATGCCCAACAATTTGAGGAAGCTAAACTTCTTCTCTCGGAACACCCACTTTTTCTCACCTCCTCTTGGGGGTAGTTAGTAAACGGTTCATCCGACCCAAAGGCAGAGACGAAGGCACACACAACATTTTGCTCCTTCACTCAAGGTTTCCTTGTCCCCTGGACCCCATTAAATTAATGGTCTCAATATGACATAGAACAAAATCCCAAACATCTTTTTTTTTCTTTTCATCAAGGGGGTATGGACGTGGGGTTCCGACTTATTGAAGGCTTGTGAAATACCCTGCAACCATTATGAATTGGTTAAGTTTACGCCTTTGACCTGTACAGGTGGCATTTACCTAGAGCAGTTTGCATGGAAGTAATGAGATTTGAACAGGCAACCTCCAGTGTTTGAACTCAAAATTCCTTAACACCTCAAGCAACTGGCCTGAGCTATTATCTTATGTTATACAGAGCTCTCTTTTGAACATGGACAGTTCTAATACTTAAATAAGTGTAAATTATAGACACACACATGTTGGTTTACCAAGCCACATTTGGTGCCTCCTGATTGCCATTGACTGTCATGACTAATTTAGCTAAATTTGTTGACAGGAAATGCGTGTAAGTGGTAATCAATGAATTTACCAAAAATCTCCACGAAAGGAGTAGAGGTGAACAACTGGCCAATTCAACCTTGGAGTTAGACTAACCTAGTCTTATCAATTGGTCCCTGGCCGGTTCCAAGAAGAACCAATCCAGTTCTTGATCCTGAAACCTGAACCTGACCTATAATTGTTTCGAGTCCAGACTGATGCATATATCAGAGCCACTCGTTCGACCTTAAAATCAATTTCGACCACTGTTTTGACCCTGTTTCTTATGCCAAAGCGATGCGACTTGTCATAGTTTTCCTCTCAGAATATCTGTAGTTGGCCAAAGAGAGTGTCCTAATTAGCCACAATGTCAAAAGACCTCGATGCAGGAGAATTCTGCCCGATAATTTCTGAAGGTTCATCACACTCTACCAGACTTTTAGCATTAACGGTCGATGCAGAATCTCAAGAACAGATCGGATTCAGGAGGCGACTCACACAAAGTGAAGGAGTGATAACATCAACATTTATGTCGGTTACATCATATTTTAGATAACAAGGTAGACGGACGTGTGCAAATTGGACTAGCTACTATTGTTATACGTATGCAAATTGGATTCGAAGAGGTGGTGATGTCATACAGCGTTAAGAGTGTGCATATTAAATATGCGTTGTCTGTCTATAGAGACAGTTTGTCAGATAAACAACTGGTTTGCTTAATCTCCGGGTTTCCAACCATCCAACAAATGAATCCAAAACCAGATTTCGTGGCCATTTGCTCATTGACCTCCATTTCCCCGCACGTGCCTGTTCGAATCCATGCAGCTAATGTCACAACTAACGACGATCCGGTGCTCCTGCAAAACTGGAGGAACCACCCAAATGTGAGTTTTCCGTATGCTAAAACCCTAGAAAAACTTATCGGTTGCTCTCTTGTTATGTCCACGTATCGAGTTACCAAAGCGTGCATGGGCTTGCGTTAAGGACAATGACAAAAATGGTCCTTGAATTTTGGATTGACATGTAATGTTGTTCTATACTTTCAAATGGTTCAACAATGTTTTTGTTGCTCAAACGACAAATCAAGCATTAACATATCCATCATTTTATTTTTTATTTTTAATGATGTGGATTGTTATATCCTGATTTAAAATGCATTTCTCACGTGGATAATCAACGTGTAACATTTTTTTTTTGCTCTACTGTTTAAATTTAGTGAATTAGAAGTCACATAAGCAAATATTGTTAGTTCAAATGGAACGACAATATTGGATATTTTTATATAATTTAGGGGTTAAATTGAATATCAATTGATATGTTGGAGATCTCATTGAATAAATTAAAAGTTTATAGATAACATTACATGTTGGACTAAAGTTCAAAAATTATTTGTATCATTTTCCTTGCCAGATATAGTAAATGGGTTCTCAAATATGAAAGTGAAAACCATTATCTAACTCTAATTAGTGTGTACAGATCAGGAAAATAAGATATTTAAGGTGAGATGCAGATTTGCTGACGTGAGGTGGGGAGCACTGGAGATCCTTGTCCAACAAGGTAAAGGACAAATGAGTAACTTGTGCAGATCGAATTCCATCACAGATAACCAAATCAAGACTAAGCGGATGCAAGAAATAGGTCTTGACTTCAATACCGCTTGTCGTGAAAGCCACTTCTTCCCCCTTTTGGCGCATATGCTGGCTTGGGTACTAGAGTGATTAAGATCAGATGCATATTACCCGGTATTCAGGAGCTCATTGCCTACCACATAAATCCTTCTTAGGCTAAACAAGAATCCGAAGTTTCTATACACGTGTGGTCAGTGATCACTAGATCGCCCTTTGTTGTCTTGGCCCGCTCATGATTAAGAGCACCTACGATAGTATTTAGGTTATGGGTAGGCCTAGCTTGAGGTGACCAAATATCGGTAGACTTGTCAAATTTGATGGGCTAGGTCATTATATAAGTTAGTTATATTCGATAATGAATCATAAATGTGTTTAGTAGAGTAAAGCTCAACATAATATGGTCTCTAATGAGTTTATAACTTATTTAGATTCAACTGATCTCTATGACTCTCTCTTAATTCTCTCTTGCTTTTACTCGATTTTGCACTCGTTCACTCTGCACTTTCACATCAATTAGGGTATGGGTTTTCTTAGATTGGATTAAAAATGAAAGCATTTTAGCAATATGCGTTTATGTCAGCTATAAGTCACTAGATATGCCTTACATGGAAATGAGTTAAAACGGCTTAAATGAGTCTATTTAAGTCAAACCATTCTCGATCCGACCCAAACTTGACTCAACTCACATATTTGAATGGTCTAAGTACCAATACCGAGATGCCTTCAAATTTGTCTTCGGACCCTTGTAGGGTTGATGAGCTTGGGTGAGCCTGCTGCCATGTCCACTACAAGGCCTAGTATCCACGCTCTTGGGGAGTGAAGTTTATTCCACGTTGCATAAGAAATAAACAAGCGTTCACAAATTAGGAAAACTATTATGTGGATTTAATGTATGTAGACAATACCATTGTAGCAATTGAATGTGTGAGCTTCATAGTGAGATCATATGATCAATGGCTATGATGGTGTCAATCTACCTTGACTTAGTTTATGTACTAACTTCTCGGCATATTACATAAAATAGAACATGTACACCATTGCAGCTATGCGACGTTGCAGATTTACTCTGCTGCTTGCTTGTGCGGTCACTTGATACCTCTCTCTCTCTCTCTCTCTAAGTCCTAAAGTAGTTTCCTTGTTAAAAAAAAAGAAATCCTAATTTTTATAGCCAAATAAGCTAACTCAGACATATTTCCCACCTCTTTTGACACAATAAGCCCAAGGCAGTAGCTTCGTCGTCTCTATTTGTGATGACCTAGGCCCTGAGGATGGACAGTGTGACTAGGATGGAAGGGAGTGTTGCATCGGCGAATGTTGTGACGGGGGCGATTGTGACCCAAAAACGGGCGAGGCGAAGCACATGTTTTTTATCCCACATTGCCAAGGGGAGAATCCTGGGCTAATTGATAAGGCTTGGGTTTTCTACTTTGTGTAATACGTTTTAAAGTCATGATGGCCAAAGGTCCAAAATGGACAATATTACATAGTAATAGCCCCCAGGTTCTTATAAGTGGTATCAGAGTTGACTCTCGATAGTATGTGGGGCCACAGTGATGGCACTATGCCTTAAAGCGTAGAGAATGTGATGACCTAGACCCTACGGGTGGGCAATGGCAGGGGAGACTATGCTAGGGGGGGGGTGGTAGGGGAGGCTATGTTGAGGGTGATTGTGATTGAAAAGCAGGCGAGGCTAAGTGCATGGATGCTATCTATGAAAAAAGTCAAAAGACTTCATTTTTGGGTTCCCTTAAAGCCCCAAATGGATTAGATCCTTTTTGCCAACGAAATGAACACAAAGCTTGTTCAAATGCTTCTCTGATTTGGAATTTCTCATGAAGAGCAAAAGATGTTGCCCTCACTTCCTTTGTTTTTTCTTGCTTTGCTAATCTTCCCTTTAAGATGGGCCAAGAGGTAGCAGGTGTGGGAGGAAGAAACTCAAGAGAAGAGTGTCTTGTCTTTTCTTAGGTCCTTTTTTTGTCATCCTTGTAGCTTTCCACATTTTGTATTGGATGCATGGGCCAAAGGCCCAAAGTGAACAATATTACACAATGATAATCTCGAGGTCCTTACTAGGGGTGAGCAGTGGTCTAGGGTCGACCTTGGACCAACCCTGGACCGGCCCAACCCTGCCAGTCCTGGTCCGGTTCCCAAGGGGACTGGATTGGTCCTTGGTCCTAAAATTCCAGGACTAACATCATGCGGGTTGGTCTTCGGTCCTAAGAGTTTTGGGTCGGTCCAATCCTAGACCAACCTTGTATATTATATTATTTTATTTATAATTTTTTTTATATATTCAAACTTAAGTAAAATTTTTGTTATATTATATTGTATTGAGATGTTTTGTCAATGGCACTAATAGTAATTTCAATTTAAAACTTTTGTTGAGTATTAATTATGTGTCATTTGTTTTGTTTTTAGATGTTTAGAAGTTCAAGTGAATTAACAAGATGTGAAGTTATATATTCATGGTTTATATTAAGTATTTTGAACTTTTTATGGTTTAGTTGTATTTTACTAATGAATTTTAGCTGCACTTTGCTTTTCAATTTGTGTCAAATGGTAAAAGTTTTTGAAGAGTAGAGTAGTACTGTAGTTGCTATGGTGATTTGCTAGTCAAGTAGTGTGAAGCTCATTTTTTGGTTGAGTGGACTCTACATAATCAAATGCTAGTCAAGTGGTGTGAAGCTCGTTCTTTGGTTGAGTGGACTCTACATGATCAAATGCTAGTCAAGTGGTGTGAAGCTCATTTTTTGGTTGAGTGGACTCTACATGATCAAATGCAGGAAAACGCTTTTGCATATGGTGTTATGAACATCAAAGATAGATGATTACAAGAACTTTCCATCTTGTCTCATATCTCGATGAGTGGTTAGCAGGTATGAAATTTCTATTATTGTGTCATCTTAAATTTGCTAAATATGTATTGGTATTTATAGTTTAGTTGTACAATGCCGCATTGTCGATGGATGTGTAATTTGAATTTGTAGGTTTGCTTTTTTGGGGAGTATAAAAAATAAGACGAAAAAAATTATCGATCGGTCCCGGGTTGACCTTGGAATCGGACTGAACCCATTGGGTCGGTCCGGTCCTTGGTCCTAAAAATTGAGGACCGACACTGTACGGGTTGGTCCTAGGGTTAGGGGGTGGCCCGGACCAACCCGTACCATGCTCACCGCTAGTCCTTACACTATAAGCATCTCCCATTCGTTTTGGTAGGAGAATATTAATGTCATCGATGAGTGCCATAGCAATCATGGTTGTTACAACAAGGGAAAAGTACCAAAAAACCCTAAATCTATTACACTAGTATTATTCAATCATAAACCTTTCAATTAGACCACTTTAGTCTTAAATATTTTCACATTAGTACCAATTAAGTCCATCCGACTAATTTACATTGGGAATTGTTGAAATGAACACATATTGTCTTATGTGACACGACTGATGTTGATGTGGATGTTTTTATATGACATTTAATTTTTTTTTTTCAAATTTTAAAATTTTTTATGAATTTTTTTCATTTGTATTTTTTTTTCCTTTTCTTTTCCTTCTTTCTATCTTTTTTTTTCCCCCTCTCTCTCCCTCTTTTTCTTTTTTTTTCCTTTCTTCCTTACTGTCCTTTGCCAGCCTCCATGGTGGTCGACAAAGGTCGTTGATGAAGGCGAAGGTGAGGGTGATAGCCTAGATGCCCTTGCCGACCACAAGCAAGATTGGCCTTCACCTTCCAAAGGTGAGACTAGCCCTCAATGACCTTTGGTGAAGGCTAGCAAGTGTTAGGAAGCCCTCACTAGCCTCGCTTGGAAGGCCTCTCACCACCGCAAGTGGCTTGCAAGGCCAACCCCCCTCCCAAAATCTGGTGAGGGGACCCTATGGCAAAGGAAGCCTTGCTCAGACGATGAGGGGCCTCGTCCAGGCAAGGCCGGCTGTTGCTGGCCTCTAGTAAGGGCTGGGCATGGATCCTTTGATTAGATCTAGGGAGGGGCGACTTGCCAACCATAGTTGGCCGTTGCCCTCGCGGGTGAAAGGCCAGGGGATGAAAATAAGGAAGAAAGAAAGAAAAGAAGGAAAGGAGAAAGGGAAAAAGTTAATAAAAATTCAGAAAATAATTAAAAATTATATAAAATCATCCATGCCATCGATACTAGTCATGCCATATGAGACAACCAATGTCCATGTCAGCAATTTCCTAGATAAATTGGTTGAATGGACATAATTGATACTATTGTGAAAAAGTTTAAAATTAAATTGATCTAATTAAAATGTTTATGATTTAATCGGTACTAATACAATAGGTTTTAGACTTTTTTGGCACTTTTCCTCTTGTAAAAGATATGGATGAACAATGAATTCGGATTATTGTACAATGACCATTTTTGTAATTTCCCTTACTATATTTTTGTGTAATGTTCTTAATTTTCTATTCCTTGTAATTGTTAGATCTTAAGCGAGAATGTGAATTTGAGTTGGTTGTATAATCTTAATTTTAGGGTAATTACCAAAAATATTATAAACCTAATGATAATTCAATCTTAAACTTTTTAATTTGGTTAATTTAGTGTTAAGTGTAAGAATTTTTCCTGATGTTGACTAAATTAATTGATATTGTAATTTACTGTTTTTACGGCTACCGTAAAACAGGGTTGGTCTAAGATGAGATAGAAGGTTTCTTAATTAGTCTAATATGGGCTGGCCATTTGGAAATTTGAGTTGAGCTGGCCCGTAATGAGGGGGACTGGAAACTCTATAAATAGTGCTCAAGTCTCTCCTCTAACCCTAATTCTCACATGTATCCTCACCTAAGGGGCATTTACCTAATGCTGCACGTGAGGGGGGCCGTCTCATTGAGCCAGTGATATGGAGGGCAATAGAGGAGAATGACTTGATGCGTGGATCCCCTTGATATGTGTGGGTAATCCTTTTTCTGCTTCCGCTTTATGTTCGATGGATCCCAAAACAGGTGCGTTAATTTTTCTACTCAATTATGCATGTTCTTGTTCTGGTTATGGAGATCTTGGGGTTGCGCAATTTGCGTCCAACATTAAGCATATTAATTATTTGTTAGTGTAGTTCTTTTGGGCCAAAATTAGTTAGGTATCGCTGACATGGGTGCTAACCATCCTACTAACATGGCCGGCACCGATGTGAATAATTTTTTGCATTTTTTATATTAATTTTCTCATTTTTCCGTTTTATTATGTATTTTTTCTTCCTTTTCTTTTTCTTATTTCTCTTCATCAGTTTGTGGTCCTCGCCCAGATCCAGCGAGGGTAGTGACGCTCTCACCTAGCTCAAATTTGATGAGGGCTTGAGACCTGTGCTAGATTAGCCTTCACCTATGGCCAACGACCCCATCGGCCTTCACCAAGGTTGTGTGAAGGGGCAAAAGAAAAAAAAAAAAAAAAAAAGAAAAAAAGACAAGAGAAAAGGGAAAAAGGGAAAGAAGAAAAAAATTCTGAAAATTTTAATAAATTTTAAAAATATTTACATCAGCTTTAATTGTGCGACATAAGACGATCAATGTTTACTTTAGCAATTACCTACCAAAATTGGCAAGAAGAACCACATTGTCAAATAGTTAAAATATTTAGGATTAAATTGATCAAATTAAAAAGTTTAACACTGAATCAACATTGTAAAATAGGTTTTAGGTCATTTTTGGCAATTTTCCCTATCGAATTCCATGACTATAAATGTGTAATTTATATAAAGTACTATTTATTTGGTGTTTGGTAACTTTTTTCATAAAACAATAATTGTGTAAATATCACGAACCCTCTAAGAGCTCAACTGAACTGAGTAACTTAAGTGAGACGAGTTTGATGTTTCATTTAAAAACCTTATAGGGTTTGGAACAAGCTTAGGGAATAATCGAAATTTATAGGAATGAATTTGGAATGAGATCCGCCATCCCGGACCTGCCCCGCCGTCTCTTATTTCATGGCTGTTCTTGGCTTGTCCATTTTATACCCATCCAACCCGTACTATTATAGTGGCAAGTGGCAGCATGCAAACTTCCATTACTATTCGATACTTTTATACTATATCCCGTTAAGCAAAGCGATGTAGGCACTGAATTTATAGAATTATACACGCCAATTAGCTGCATTGATGAAGGCAGCAGATATTAACATATGAAATTAGATCCTCGAGATCCAGTTGACTGAAGGAAATTCGATCTTTTATTTGGTGGACAACGTGCATTTAGATGCCCAACATAAAATCATGGGAGTAAAATAATATCCGTACGCCAGCCAGTTGATCTTGACATGCAAATTGTTCAACCTTTCCAAAATCATTCTACAGTAGATTGAAGTCAACCTCTCCTTAAATCTAAGGTCCAAGTATGTATTTAATAGCTGATTTTTGTTTTGTTTAGGTGGGATTATGATGTTAAACACTTTAACTTATGATAATGGTGTATATAAAGGCAACATGACAGCATAAACTATATTTTTCCTTGTTAATCAATGCACATTTTGTCAACTTCCCTAACCTAATTACAATGTGGATGTAATATTAGTCGATTCTTTGAAACATAATTAGGTGATTACTCGTTTTTAATTATTAATGAAAGATTGAGCTAATTGACCTTTCTTTGTGTTCGTGAGACTGTAAGTGGTTCGAGGACATGTGTAGGTCTTCTATTTATTGTTGGCGAGATGAGTTCAAGATAACTTAAGAACCCTCCAAAAATACAATTGCATTTCCACCAAGTTACTACTGATTGATTTGGAAAGTTTGAGGTATTCACTGTTATTTATAGTCAAAGTAAATTACTCTTACAGTTTTGACCAAAAAAAAAAAAACTCTTACATTAACTAATTACTTTTGGATTATCAACTCTTGTTGAGTTATTTACAAATATTTATTTTATTATGTTCAGTTTATCGATGCTTAATATCTTTTACCAACTTTTGTTTCCTTCTTGCAAATGTCTTAAACTTATGTATTACTAGATGAATTTACCAATCTTATTGGATTACCATATATTTTTGGTTGACTGACCCTCATTTGATTTGCTTATTAATATCTATTTGGTTTTCTTTTTCGAAATTTGATAACTTTTGTATTGAGTTACCAATTGTTATTTACTTACTCACCAACCCCCTAAAAATATCAGTTTGCTTCAGAAATTACCACTCTCAATTAGAGAGATTGTCAACTTTGGATCGAGGCCCATTTTGAGATGGACCACCTTTAATCTGCCCTAATCTGAGGTAGCGGCAATTCGGCTGGGTCGGACAACATGACACATGCGACGTCCGACGATGGTGGTTGCGTGTGTCAGTAGCTGATTGAGATGTATTTTGTGCAAGGTTGAGAGTTAGTGTTCTCTGTGATTAGTTCCTAGATGGAGGCATGGTAAATAGAGTAGTGAATGAAGACAATGCATGTAAAAAGTGTGTGTAGCCCTTCACTCCTACGAAGAAGTGGTCTTGAGATCGATACAAGTCTAACATATCAATTATTAACATTCACCATGTATCTAAGGACAACTCGATTACTCTAAGAATCGATATTTCATTAATAAATGCTTCATGCAAATCCATTCGTAGTTAAAGGTACACATGGCGATACCCTGATGTCCGTGCATACGCACGACACTAGATGTTAGATAATCTTTCTTTTAGATGAGCTAATAAGTCATGCATACAAGCGGGTGCATATTCTTCTATCACTATAGAAATCTAAGGGTGTTTTTGTTTCATTGAAGAATTCATAATAAAAGGAAATATTTTTATGAGTATATTTTCAAGAAAAATAGTTAGCTTTCATCAGTTTGGTAATTTAGAGAAAGTGATTTCCTATTTGCTACAAGGAGAAGTCATTTTCTTTCTATCTAAATTTATTGATTTATGTGGATCGATTAGTTTTTCATCGTTAAGACATTAAAAAATCAGAAAATAATTTATGGAAAATAGCTTTCCTTCAAACAGACAACTCCAAATGTCATTTATTCAGGCAAATTTACTGGCTTGGGTAGATTCCTTCGTTCCCAAAACCATAAAAAAAAAAAAAAAAAAAAAAAAAAAAAAAAAAAAAAGTAGTCCAATTTGAATGCGATTGAGGCGGACTGCCGACGGAATGATTCCCAAAAGATTCCGCCGATTTAATTGCAGAATGACGCAACGAATATATATGCTTCTAGGTTCAACTGATCAGCAAGGCGTCCCTAACTCAGCCAGTGGATTCCCGCGCTTATTTATTGGTTCTCATTTTGCGATGAATGCAATATGGATGTTTGATGAAGCAGCATCAAGTGGGTAATTTAATGCTATTAAAACGTGCACAACCACCGCGTCACTGGGGTCCAAATTTTATAGCTTTGGCACTCGAACAAATTAATTGGACCTAAGTCCCTGCATTGAATTTAGTCTGACATTGAACCCATTTAATATGATGGGAGTTGCTGGTGTAGTGAGCGCTGCTCTCGTATGCGCCAATCATGTTACTACTGGATCATATCTGCTACTCATGTTACCACTCTGGAAAATGCTTTGGTTGAAGATGGACGGCGCAAATACAGTTTGTGTATTCAACCCCATTCAAGGTGAAGAAACTTATGTCAGTAAGATATCAGTGAGGCATTTCCTGTCCCAAGGTTTAACTGCCTAAAAGGGGGTCTGGGTTGTAGCTGTCTTTTACTAAGATTAAGCAAATTTGCTGTCTTTTACTAATATTTTAACATCCATATAACTATTGTTAAATAAAAGAGGAATTATCTAAATTAACATAAAGGTATTGCCGAAGTAACTTCAACTAAAAGGTAAAAGTGCTTAGCTGTTCATTAAACAAATATAGAGCATAAGATAAATGCATATACCTAAAACAATGCAAAATGTTGATTTATCTTTGTTTGCATTAGAATGTCTTCAGATAAGTTAAGTTACTGATATACTCAAAGATAAGTCATTCGCATTGGGAAGACCTAGTATTACAGAAGTTACTTCAGGCAAAAGGTTGGTGATGTCTGAGAACTCTATGAAAGCACTGTCTGATGGTTGTAACAGCTATGAAAGAAATTTCCATTGGTTCGGAGAAGTTACATGTACAAGACAAAACTTGTTGTCATTTGCTACCCCATAGCCTGATTAATAACTCTATGAAAAAGTTAAAACAGGTTAAATATTGGCATCCTGAGCCACAGCTCAATTCGAGCACAAGGATACATAAATTACAAGCTACCTCAAGCAGGCAGTAAGTGAGAGGAAATCTAAAGAATAAGTCATGTTCTGTTATCAAGTCAGAGTAAAAGATGAATTTTCAGATGATTGTTTGCACCTTGGTGTTTCACAGGGAGGAGGGGGTATGCCGAACACCCAATCAAGAACATTCAAGTACTTTGAACGGAATACTTCCCTCTCCTGTGCATAGCAGTGCATAATAATGGCTGTCGATATGCTAAAAACAACCACATCGACTCTTGTAAGACGCCTTGACTTCGGCAAATATCCGACATCAGCCATGCATGTAAAGAAGCTCTCAATAGCCCGTGCGAGACAGTACAGTGATATCTCAATGCGCCTGCTTTTCTTTTCGATAGCCAAGGCCAGACCAGTAGGGAACTGCCATGAACAAAGGTAAAATGTTAAAAGAGCAGAAATGCATTCTTAGTAGCACAAATGACAGAGTCAAGAAAGAGCATTACCGTGCCCATGGCCACCATGGGAATGTTACATTTCTTGAAAATCCTGAAAAGAATGCATGTCCACATCCTGCAAAGGGTTTAAACGAACTTTTTAATTCATTTTTTTTTTAATTTTTTCACCTTCAAATTAAAGTTCAAACGCATTGAAAGATTTAGATGTATCAGCAATCTACATCTCTAAAAGCTTTCATTAATATACAATGGGGACGATAGTGCATCTACATGCAGTTTGATCAAGTACTGCACTTAATTCTACAGACCAAGTCTGATATCAGCAACAGTGTCCAGCATGCAAATTAAAGTTGTATCAGGACTAGACTTTTGGTTAACCAACTAGAAAGTTCGTACAATTGAAATTTGTTTAAGGTTGAGAATCTTCTCGTCCAGAAGAGAAGACGAGCATTCACCATTTAAGGGGAACCCATCCACAACTTCAGCTTTTCACCTAGCTCCTGCCAGCAATTAAATCCTTCATCCAAAAATAAGTTACTTGACTGCTGTCTTTTTTGGAACAAAATACTGCCATTCATGTTAAATATTTCTATTCCAAAACCCATCATTTTAAACACCATTTTACCTCCACAATGACCATGTCAATCTGAGGAAAACTATTTGGCAGAATAAAGGGTAAAATGAGTTTGTGATAGATTTTATAAATTGTAATTTGAGTACTGTGAGATTTGGGAGGAAGATAATATCAAAGCATCAAAAACAAGTTCTTCACTTTCAGGATAGGCAAAAGCTCTGTCTTAGGACATTAATTATTCCCTCATGAACACTATGACTACAGAACCACTGATACAACAGTAGATGAAGCTTGTTAGAGACATGCACGGTTCACAGTAACTTTAACTCTTCCAGGTTGGATCTAAGGGAATCTCACCATGTACACTGAATCCTGAGAAAGTGGCTTAGAGGCATCCTCTTGACCATTTTTTTTATTATGTCCATGACAATGGAATAGCACTTTATCATTTTGAAGTGAGATCAACTGAGTGGTCACTCAGAAAAATAAGCCAAGTATCCACAGTATGCTAGAAGCATGGGGTTTTTGTTGATTAGGAAAGTTCAGCTCATCCAATTTTCTCACCCAAGATGCCACTCTTTCTAGACCACTGAAATTGACATGGGACAACAATCCTCTAATATCCCACTCAATAAGTCTGGAATAGCAGTTATAGAGAACCACATGTAAGTTTTGAACTTGGCAATCATTTTTAAATTATCAATAATGCAAACATGCATTGAAGGAAATGATTCATAAAGTAAATAAGACAATGAAAACTTACTGTCTTCTACTCATTGTTTTTCAAATATCTCCATCAAAGTTGATGACACATTCCATTTCAAAAGTAACATCATTAAGTGTGAATACAAAGTTTTAAACCTACATCTTCTGGGTTCAAACATAGAAGTGATTGAGAATGAATACCTAAAGTTGTTGCCATATATTACAAGAAAAACATTACTTTGAGAAACATTGGCCAAAAAAACAAACATATGTACTTTGCTTTAGATATCATATTCTTCTAGCAGTATTATGTGCAAATTAACCCCTGCAACGTATTTAAATTAAATGTGGTTAAGAAATAGGAGGTGTGTTTCTCTGATAATTCACCCTGTCAAAAATTAACTCTTAGACCCAACAGAACTCACTGCTGATCTTAACCTGTTCAAGAATTAGACGCTGCTCTTGTTCATGCATATAATCTGGGAACTGTTTCTATATGAACATTGTTCATAGCTTAGTCAACCGTTTCAGGCAAAAGAATGACATGCACTCCAACACTTAATATGTAATGACTTGAACTCCACCATAACAGAAATTCTCTCATTCATCATGACAACAACATTCTCCCGGATGGTATCACAGAGTCACAGACTACTTTCAACACCCTTGAATCTCTATACCCTTTATTTAATAATTGTATTCTGCAAATGGCTCCATGAACACAGAAAATGTGCTTATCCCATTTTTGGTCATGGAAAAACACTGTAAATAATACTTTACTTTCTCATACCTTAATCACAGAAGAATGCCGCTTTTGATACAGCACCAAGTTACAAGTCCTTTGTCATACATTTAACAATTATGAAATGAAATATCGAATTCTTTCTTGCTGATTATTGGACCATCTAACTTGGAGCACAACAGAAATTATTGCTCGAGATACATCCAATCAGAGTGTTGGAACAGCCAGAATTGAAGCATCGATTGGCAAGATAGCATCCTAATATAGAATCGCTATACTCGTATACTCGACAGGCAATATCTCTTTTCTTACAGAGTAGATTTTACCAGAATTACAGTAATGACAATATTATGAAGTCATTCAAAATCATTATTTTCCACAAACTAAAACGACTCCAACCAGATATTAGATACACCATGATTTCTAATTTCAGTAGCTAGCTATGATTATCATCAATTATAATCAAAGAAAGGTAGTGAACAATTTTTTTAACAAAACCAAAAGATCATATTCAAGGAGGCAAACATGCTAAAGGATGAATCAACAATAGAAATAGTAATCCCCCATGGGTACCTCCACTAGCCAACTAACAGATGGCAGAAAAAGTGCTCCTAAATTGATAAAATCCTCTTGCATCAACTGATAGGAGGAAACAACAAAAGATAGGATCACTAACCAGGCAGATGCACAATAAACTGACAGAAACAAGCTTGATCTTGCAGTTCCAATGAGACCCTTTCCCAGTATAGTGTAAGGCCTGCATGAGATTTAAAAAGCATAATGGTCACAATAAGCAAGCATTTGAATAATACTACAAGGATCTCTCACGTCTCATAACTGGAAAGAGATTACGTTAGAATGTGCAAGAGATACAGCATGTTAGAGAGATTGTCAACTAGACAAACAGCAGGAAACTGATACATGCATATTCCATGCATGTTATGTATAGGCAACGACACCAGTAAGATAGAATGCGATAAAGATGATGAAAAGGCAGAATTAGTCAATACAATGTGGGTATTCAAACAAAAATGTTGATGATCAAGCTAAATCAAAATGTTGATAGTCAAGCTAAAGAGTTGAATCAGACACCTAACACTCACCACAAAAGGTTGAACTTAAATATGTGTGTGCAAAAATGTGAGAATTTGCCACATGGTTGTGCAAGCAACCAGAGTTTTAATCATTATTATTTTCTGCGGAGTTACTAGAAACAGCTGGATTAACAAATCTCACCCAAGGAAAGAAAGGAACAGAGTGACTGCCATAGTGCCTCAAAAAAAGTATCCACATCTACTGCTTTTCAAAGACAAATCAATGTAGATAACAACTGCCTTTAAGTTAAGATTTCTCTTTTCATTATTTTTCCAGAGTAACAGACACTAAAAGAGATCAACTGTAGAAAAGGAAAAGGAAGCCAACCTTTTTAAAAGACCTTTCCGATGAACTATCAATGCAGGAATGAGATAAACTGGAAGATAAACTGGCAATGCTCTTTTATAGGCTTCAATCAGAAAAGAAATAGCATGTCCACTGCATGACTGATTTCCGTGTACCATCTGTTCCAAGATTATATCTCAAAGTCAATATAGACAAAATGGTGTTGAGGCGGAGAAAGTTCTGAACACTGCGATGCTTGAATATCTACTGAGTTCCCCTGGGATCTACTCTAAGTAGCTGCCTCAAGGAAAAGCTCAAGAACACTAGAAATCCATTTACTTTACACATGATGTATTATAACTAATATCATCAGGCTACAAAGTCTAAAGACAAACTACTTGTGGAGCAACTGGGGTGAGATCAATCAAATCTACCCAAGAAATCTGCATAAGCTGAATAGAGAGGCATAATCTGCTGCAATATTGCAAGCTTGGAGCATGGTCCATTGGGGAAACAAGCCCTGGTTCCAAATTGATCCACTGGATTATGGATATTTTGCATTTAAAAAAATCGTTCATACACAGATATTGGGTCTATCTCATTACCTTCAACGGCATGAACTATATGCCAATATACTCATAACCCCCTTTTGTTTTCAGTATTAAGCTCCAAAAGGATGACAGTTTAATAGATTAATGTTTAAGCAAAAGAGAAACAGAGATAGAAGAACAGCAGGATATCTTCAGTAACAACAAAGAATTCAAAGGGCATATCTGCCTACATGACATTTCATTCATGTTAAATGATATAAAGGATTTAGATCGATGTCAGAGAGTTATTAAAGTAATCACCAACACAGTTCACATATTTATAAGAATCATACTGAGCAGGGAATCTTCATCTCAGGATCAAGTTTGATATCAACTCCGGTAGATTTATAATACTTTTCTATCGCCTGCAAATTTGTAAACGGTAAGCCAGAAGCAATCTCTTTCACCCCTTGCAAAATGGTAACATCTTTTCCACCATGTTTGTTGAGGAAGGACTTATAAGATGGAGGCAAACTTTCTTGCTTTAATATGTAAGCAGACCTGAAGTATGAAAAAGTACCTCCCATAAGAAAAGGACAATAATTTTAAGGTTCTGTAATTAATTGAAACTACCATTTGTTCGAAACGCATGCACCCAAAAAATTTATAAACCATTCTCAGTACTTGACTGTCCAGAAACCAAAATTGATGACCAGCTTTTTCAACCATACAAGCAAAATTCTATGGCCAGCTCCCTCACTGGAAGTGATTAAATAATCAAAACTTTTCATGATCACACAACAACCACTACTCTGATGTGGAACAGTGCTGACTAGACATTAAAAACCAAGGAAAGTCAATTTAGAGTTTCTTGGATGTCAGCGTATGGATGAGGACAGATTTGACCAATATGTAATGGGATCCACTAGCTATTGTGGGCAAAAAAACAAACGACACATGATGGTCTACACTGGCATTATTCCACCAAGTGGCTCTATGTGGATTCTGGCAACCTAACAATGGTTCTACGTGTGATCTGCTATTTGGCATCCTTAGAATGTCCTCACAGAGATAAGTCAGCTCATGCTGATAGAATGATAATGGACATGTCACATACAATCTATCGGAAAACCACAAGTGGATACAATTTCACGTATTAGCCATGTTACAAGTTCAGAAGGATAGAATGCATTGCACCAAAATCCTGCCCAAGGAAAAAGGTTCGAATTTTGGAGCATTTCAACATCATCCCAATCTGCAGTTAATGTAGAGCAAACCATCGATAAGAAAAGGCGCAGCACTCCATTTCGATCTTACAGAATCTGCGACGAAGATAGACACATAAGGAATATGTCTCCATGCTTCCAAGTAAGAGGCCTGCAGATTTTCCCAAATCTCTTGCTTTTAATTCCGCACCGGGAAGCCAACACGGCAGCACGCATCAGTATGTAGATGGCCAAGCTCGTATGCTGTGTGTTCGGTCCCGTGAGCAGCATTGAAGGCCCAGCTATCGCCCCTGCCAACAAGGCCCTCCACTTCCCGGTCCTAATTAACACAAGTATAATCTCACCGATGAGCCGCATAGCAATAATTTCAGGGAAATTTGAATTTAGGGAGAGAAGAAAAATTCAGAAACCAAAGTAGGGAACGTGCCTGCGGTGCCCTCCCAAAGCGGCAATAATTTCGTCCACGGAAACGAACGTGCCGGCGAAGGTTCCTAGAAAAAGTCCGTATCTCAAAGTCTCCTTCAAGGCTATTACAATGGCTTCTCTATTCGAAAAAAGCTCAGCTTTCCTATCAAACTCGACACAGCGAACAACAAATGAGTTCAAATGCAGATCCCATCGACCGCGCGGTCGAACAGAGGAAAGTAAAATCCGAGCAAAATTTAATGTCACCTCAAGGACGCCGACAATCTCCTCCGTCGCAGCCTGACGAGAACCGAGAAGAGCCCCAGCCCGCCCTTGAGGCCAGCTCCGATCGTGAACCCCTTGGCCGAGGCAGTGACGATCCTCCGCACCTTCTCGGAGCCCGTCAGCGGGACCTTATCGAATCCCAGCAAATCGCCGTAGGACGAGCTGGTGCGAGGAGGCGGAGGAGGAGGAGGGAGAAGGCGTGCGTCCGCGCAATGCGAGCGGTCGGGGCCGCCGTCCTCGCCGGCGGAGGCGCAGCGGCCGCCGTCGGGGACGGCGACGTCGCCGGGAGGCGGCGGCGGCATGGCGGCGGGGGGGCGGGTTCGCCGGGGGCGCGGGACGAGGTTGCGACGGCGCGTGTCACTGCTGCGGAGGGAAGGCAACGGAGACGGAGAAAGCTAAGCTATGCAGAAACAACGAAGAAGAAGAAGAAGAACAAGAAGAACAAGAACAAGAGTGTAGCGAGGAAAGCGAATCATCGCGGCACACGTGTGCGGAGGGCAGCTCGTGCGAGTTTCCGTTGCTATATTCGATTTTTTTTTTTTATTTATAATTGTTATTGTTGAATTTCGAGCGCAATAAATGGTATTTCCAGGATTTTATTATGAAACGGGGGAGGAAGTGGGGAGAGCGGAAGGGGGACAGTTTCGGATGTAATTGACTGAAAAGAGGAAAGGACTATGATCCCGGTGTCCACGTACGTTTGGTCGACTCTGTACGTTTTGCGTGTCCCCCCCACTGCAAGAAATCATGACCTGAATGATTAGGTAATTCTACTTCGACCAGAAAGAGAAAATTGGGTAATTCTACGGTCTGGGATACCGCGCCTCCTGGGCTTCTCACTGTCGGATTGAAAAGTAGTAATACTAATAAATGAAATCACAACCGTCCAGGCTGAGATCGCTAAAACCCGACGGGGAAGGTTACATGGGCACGGTCAGGTGAATGAAGAGACTTTCTTCGCGCGCGAGTAAACTACGGCTAAAGCACCGATTAAAATGGAATACGCCTCGCGATTTACCTATTTTTGTGCTCTCCTCCCAACGCTGCAAGAAAAATCAGGGAGATGGGGGAGACGCGAGCCAAGTAGCGAAGTGCACGAAGGATAGCGTGCCACCTCTAAATGTCTTATTAGACTCAGTCTCGTGATTCTTTATTATTTTTTTTTGAAAAAATTGCATTGTTTTTACTTGTTGAGTAAGGCTTTAGCCCAACAGATGGTCAAAGTGGCACGTGAAGTTATTCCGGGTGACGAATGGTTTGATGACATTTCTATGTACGACAAAATTCTTAGTGCAAACAGATTGGGCAGCCCTCAACCAACATATTAAATGAGCTTCACACCCTGGCCAATTTATTAAATCTCCCCATCATACCATAGTAAATCGTGGTAGAGCTCCTTGCAAGGCTTGTTGGAAAACCTATTGTCGGACTTGATTAATTGCACTTTGCTATTTAAATCGTATTGTTTTTACGTGTTGAGTAAGGCTTTTAGCGCAACAGATGGTCAAAGTGGCACGTGAAGTTATTCCGGGTGAGGCATGGTTTGATGACATTTCTATGTACGACAAAATCCTTAGTGCTCTGATACTAGTGAATGGACCTAGACTTAGTGCAAACAAAGTGGACAGCCCTCAACCAACACATTAAATGAGCTTTACAACCTCGCCAATCTATTAAATCTCCCCAGCATACCATAGTAAATCGTGGTAGAGCTCCTTGCAAGGCTTGTTGGAAAACCTATTGTCGGACTTGATTAATCGCTCTTTACTAAACCTATTGCCGGATTTGATTAATTGTTCTTTGTTGTTTAAAAGGTTACCAAGCAATCTTGCAAGCTTCAATTTTCCAATAAGCATAATAAATCTAAAAAATCTAGTCGATATTTGTTTTGCAAAAAATGATAAACTCATTTTCCTAAAAAGTATCTCTTGTTTTTATCGTCAACAAAAATATTTAGAGCATGTACCAATTACAAAAACTGCTTCTTTAATAGGTATACTTTCTCTTTGTGGTATTCCCCCTTGCTTGTTTTTGGTCCAAAGAATATTATAATAGATAATAAAAATATTTTTCATTAATTAATTATTTGAAAAGATAGAAATGATTATTTTTAAAACATTCATTTTCTACAAGATAAACAGATCTTTTCTTTAATAACATATTTGCAAATCCCAGAGCGTGCATAATTCAGTAGTGATGGAGTCCACAGAAACAAATAGTAAAGGAATGCTTGGCCAATGCAGTGGATTGAGGTCAAATTATGGAAAATCTTCCCTTCAATTTATGCTGGCGTAATTACTTACCAAGCTTCAAAGCTCATACTAAAAACTTTAGTTTCTAACTTGACTTTCTAAATGTTCAGAAATGCCTGCAACGTCTATCTAGTTTCCACTTTGTCCCATCATCAGTACACCCTCAAATCACTCGTCATCAAACGCGCATACTCAGACCGATTTCATTGAATCTGATACAAATGACGTGATCACGACAGATTTCGCTGGCGATGATCGAATTACTAAACCCCGGCTCTTCTCACTCTCTGTTCTGACTCGACATGTATCGCATGATATGCGTCGTTCATTCAAAGAAGAGCACGCCGGGCGTACCCTTAAGAACACGACTTAAATGTGTGGCGCGAATGTTTGAAGCTGATATCAGCTTCTTGGGTAGGCTTGAAAATTTGAACATCAGAGCAAATCTGGAAAAAAAAAACCTCAACTACAAAGCTCTTTCATGCTCCAGTGGTAAATAACCCAGGACAGCAACAACGCTGCCAAAGAATCATTCCAAGGTAAACATGAAGAAGATACAGAAGCCTCCCAATTATTCCCCAGTACAGCTCTATCTGGTAGGAAACCTGTTACATTTTTCCTTTTTCCGTCAGCAATTGTGACCATCCAATGTTTCATTCTACTGGTAAATTGCAACTCATTGACTAAATCAACTCTTGTATGTAGACATTAGAAGAACTTCATGGCAGCTGACGAATTAAGGTGTTTTTTTCTTCTTCTTTTTTTCCATCTCTCTTTCGACAGCAGATAAGTGTTTTGACGAAACAATCTGTCAATTCAACTGACAAACTCCCACCAATCAGGCAGTCCAACACTGGCGATTCATTGTACAGCTCATATGCCGGGTTCATCGGATGGCCAAAGGTGTAGAGTTCCGTTCAATCCACTTTCAGAACAATCTTCATGAATTCGTATACAAAGTAACTAATCGAAGCAGAGGGAAGCACCTGAAGAAGACAATGCAAGCATCAGACCTTTTACGAAAAAACTGATACAAGGAACAGTTAGTAGGTTAGTAGAATCAATATGGGCATCAACGAGCTATGAGGACAAAGCTAGAACATCTCTTTCTCTTGCTTGATTTGATGAGGACATATATGATATGACAACAACTGGCATGAATAATAGAACTCACTTACCTCCCAACTTAATCATATTGATTCCTTTCCAATACACAATAATCATCTTGCTAAGAAAAGAGTAGAAGACCCCACATGTCCTCCTTTCCTTTTGTCCCCTTCTCATTGATTAAATAATTTGAGATTCCACACGCATATGCTATTCTTGATGCAGACAATAGTATATAGTAATCAGCAAAACATAAAATTTCAGGCCAGTTCAACAATTTGACATGAACTGTGACATCTACTGACTCCATTAGCTTCGAAATTTTCAACATACAAAATTGTCTCACTATTATGTTTCACATCATCAAATCGACAAAAATCTCCAATCTCAAAAAAGGAAAAAAAAAAAAAAGAACAAAAAAGAGGCAATTAAATGACAACAATACAATAAATTGACACCAGTCAATCATGTGGAGCCAAATGTAATATCGAATATTTAACTACTAGAAGCACCAGGAAAGCAAACTGGGTTGGCGGAACTAGTTATAAAAGAAGGGTACAAGTCCAGTGAGCTAGATATATGTACCTGTAACAAGCTGGGAATAAGTCCAGCATAAAGAGCTGGAACTCCTCCATGCTCGATAATCTGGGCACAAGTTGCAATGGCACTCAATCTGGTTGCCTGCACTTGCAATTGGAGCCGTCTCCTAACCACTTCAAATGGGTATGTAGCTGCTTCGGCACAGGCACCAGATATAGCACCATAAAATAATGTCCTTATAGGCCCCAACTCCAGCTGGTCCAGAGCATTCAGTTCCTCCCCTTGTTCTCTCAGATTCTGGATCCGTCTTCTTCCCTCCGGTGAATGCAGATAAGCTGATTTCAACATATCATATACTCCATAGAAAACTGCACTTGAAGGAGCCATGCTTAGTATGGAAGGTACCAAGCCCTTGTAAAGGGAAAAGAATCCTTCGGTTTGAACCATGTAACGGAAAGCACCAATCACGCCACCCAAGGCTTCTCCACCAGGTGCCACCAGCTTAGTTCTAATCTACAAGAGAAACAGGAGATCATAGGGTTCTCAAGCTTAAGAACGTTAACAGCAATATGGGCGAGATTATTAAACACTGAAAGTTCAGTATAAATATGTAAGGATTGAATATCTCAACAGCTGATTCTACTGATGAAGAGTAAACATTAAGCTTTCCTAATTGCCATGGTTCATAATCCAAACCTAGTCAATTTAGAAGGACTGGAGAGGAGAAACAGAGGAAAATATTGCCAATTTGCCATTGTCAACAGTGAACCCCGATCATAAACTTGTAGAAGAAAGATAGCGTTACTCTTGTTAGCTGACAAGCTATTCCGGTCCACTCAAATCTAATAGTGTTGAATGAAAATGAGGATATACCAATACTATCCTGGAGAGCAGCACCTCATCAGTCATACTAAAACCTTATAAGGATGGATACACCGTACACCATCTTGATATTAAATGGTACATGAGGGGTAGACTTGGTTTGCTGTGAGTAATACCAATCATGGTAAGCTTCTAGCCATTTGCTTGGGTCCATTTATAATACAATCTTACAAGTACAGAAAGACTGTACACCATCTAGTATATTAAATGGTACATGAAGGTAGACTTGGTTTGCTGTGACTAGTACCATCATGGTAACCTTCTAACCATTTGCTATGTGATATTTCATTTTCTACATTGCTCATGCATTTTGTCTACTGAGGTTACATTATGGCGGCCTTGAGATATTACGATTAAGTGATGGAGTCTAACAGAAAGAAGGTTTTTTTTTTTTCTCTTATGTTAAAATACCCACTTCGTGCACTGCAGGAGCTTCCATCAGTCGATGTCGACTGTGTAAATCAAGCTTAAGCCTATGTTTGAAAAGCCCAGGATAGGAGGAGAATGAGAGCTGATTGTGGAAGACTATGGTAAAAATTGAAAATTTTGTGAAGAACTAGAATCTCCAAGTATTCCATAATTCCTGAAGATGCTAAGCTTGAACCTATGTGCTTAATTCTAGATAAGTCATATAGGTATCACCTACGACTTGATCAGCTGCAGATGTTTCAATAGATTGGCACAGCTATAGCTAAAGAAATCCAAATTTTCCAGTGAAGTGAATCAAAACGAAATGTTTGGTTGCTAGTTTTTGCTTTCTTCAGCAGACAACTAAGAAGCATTAAAAGTATGCTGGACCTTTTAGCTTTTCTTTACCTTCTTTCTGCACGATACATCAACCTATTCTTTCTTTTTCTTTTTTCTTGAGTTTTCTTATTTATCAAATTAAATAAAGAAATGTAGAGAAAACATGTCCTCAAGTCTATTGTGGCAGGACATACTCCAGCGTGTGTATCAAAATTTCATAAATGAGCTTCTGTTTACTTTTAGACAATTTTTAGAAGGCTCTTATTTGTTGCCAACCCAGCATATCTGGAATAGACTAGATTTCAAAGATTGAGGAGTGGCTACTATCAATCTCACACAGCCTCCATTCACTTCTTCCTTTTTATATCTACGGGTGCAGTAGACTCAACAACCAAGAAAAATGATACTTCTTACACTAGAATGCTTGTGCAATGCCATAAGTATAAATACTTCTGAGGGGTAAAGTGAGTCCAAAAGCTAAAACCGAGAGAGAGAGAGAGAGAGAGGGATTCATACAGTGTCTAGTGGTAGGCAAAGGACAGTAGCAGTGATGCCAGCTGCAGCACCAGCAACAAACCTCTCAAAATTTGTAGTTTCATCATTTCCAGAAAATCTAAGCAATTGCTTTCTGTAAGTATCATAAGCACAAAAATTGATAGCTTTAAATGGAGCTGTCCGGAGAATGTTGACTAAATTTCCCTTCCAAAAGCCACGTAAACCTTGTGAAGCTGCAATTGTCCTGACAAGCTCAACAATATTTTTCTGTTCTCCACGAACTATATACTCCAGCTTCAGTCTTTCAAGTGGAGCAACAAAAGTTCTGAAAAATCGACATTCACCAGAATCAGCTACAGTGGAGAATTTAGCGTGAAAGAACAAAAGACATGGTAATGCAACCCCTAACAGTATTATTCAATATACAGTATTCAGAACCTCCCATATAGAACAAAAGATCTGCAGCTCCATCTAAACCATCTCTCTTTAATCATAACAAATTGCTGGCCTACATGATCACAACATTTTTATCAGTGTGCAAAAGGTCTCGCTTTTCCAAAAGTTAGTCTCTGCCTAAATAAGCATATGCTTAAAAACATAACGACATCTTCCTCTATGCATTACTTCACATCGCATGATTCAATTGATTTAGCACAAGAAAATTAATTAGCTGTTAAGAAGAAAGAGGTCAAGTTTCAACTTGTTTAAAGTGTTACTTAAAAATGATAGTTCTACATCAAGATTCAAGCTTCATAGGAGGGGACCGATGGCAATTGTCAATAATGTGTGAAAAGCAAACATTCCTATATTTGGTTTTTAGTAGTGATGCTAGGTAACCTATAACAGTGGACCAAACCGGTCGACAAACTTGAGTGACAGATTGTAAGTGGGCATTCAAGTCAAAGCGCCATGTTCAATGCCCAATAAGAGTCGGCCCATCACTAAGTATACCAATTCCCTAAAGTAGTCAAAATATACCTACATAAATATGTTGAACAGGGGCAGATGCCTCCTAAAATCAAGACATTGGTTCTCCGCATCAGTCACATGGGACAGTTATTATCATCCATGAAAAGGAATTTCCGTTGTTTTGGACAGAACACGAGAAAGATTTATGCATACAATGGGTTTAGCTCAAATTACAATAAGCAAGGAAATGCATTAGTTGATGGACATCTCATCTCATATCTGTTCAACCAATTGTCTTGCTAATGGTAGGTATGTAAATTCCCCATTAACCGACATAAACTTACATAACGACAGTGGCACTTCCTTTAATTGAGAACAAAAGATAGAATTTAGGAAAGCATGAAAAGAAACCACTGACCTCGAAACCATGGCCGCAATAGCGCCGGCCCACAAGTGCTTAGTGGTGTTCACAGCAGCTCCGCCTCTCCCCCGCACCGTCAATCTCCTCCTATTCCTGGCGGCGGAAACGACATTCTCCGAGGCCACAAGCTCCTTGGAGCCCGAGCTCTTGCCTCCATTTCTCTGCGACAAGGCCACCCCAGGCTCCTCCACAATCCCATCGCCGCCCCTCAAGCTCACCGACAAGAACTCGCAGCGGGAAACCCTCTTCTCTCGCCGACGCGCCCCAATGCTACAATTACTACCCAACGAAATCAAACGAACAAACGAAGAAGGCAAATCGGGGTCCAGAAACAACCCCCCGTTTGCCGAAACGACCGGGCTCGAATCCGGGTCTCCATCCGACGGGCCTCGAGACCCTTTATCGGATTGTATCTGTACGTTCGGCAAGAACAGCTGCAGACTCGGCATTGCAGGTGAAAGCAAGAAAACCAAGAACTAAGAATTGAAGATTAGAAGGAGCGTCTTGTTGCACGAGCTGGCTCAAGAAGAAAATGGAGAAATTCGAGTGCAGACGTCGTGGGTCAGTGGCGAAGAAGCGAAAGGATAAGATTCGGGGAAGAAGAAGCGGTGGGAGAGGGAAAATGGCGGGTTCGGCCTCGCTTCCGTCGCCGCGCCGCGCATAGGGAGAAGCTCCGGGAAACGAAGAACTTCTCTTCCTCTTATATATTATTTTTTTCGTTCTTACCGGTTCCTGGTACGGAATGTTTTTGGATTTTGCAGGGATGCCCCTTGTATTTCCCTATGAAAAAGTGAATAACAGCATTTGGAGTTACATTACCTGTTCCTCATTCTTCAATGTTGTATCCTTACGAAGATCGTATCCTCTTATGCTGCGTTCGGTATTCAGATTCGGATAAGATTTTTTTTTTTTTTTTGGTCGAATATTCGGATAAAATTAATAAGGTGGGATTATAAATCTTTCGAGTATCCATCAGATAATAAGAAATTTCATTATAATAAGATTGAAAATCTTTTATCCTCATATCTAGCTATTAGTTTTTTCGACCTTTGTTTATCACTTTCAACTCTCTTTGTAGTGTCTGAGTCTGCCGTCCCATTTGTCGTCTTCTCGATCCCATTTGTCACCATTGTCTATGCAAACCGCACGCGAGGGTCGCGATCCCTATTTATATTGCAGGTTGAAGTCTAATAGTTTTCGAATCAAAGGTGCTTATAAGACTAAGGAATATTTTTTTCTCTGCTGGAGCAAACATTATTTGTTTTATGTTTGGAATCAAATATTGTATTTATCTGTTTCAACTACATAAGGTGAAAATTGTGAGATTTATTAGATTACATTGAAAAAATAAAAAAATACCGGTTCGAATTTATGAATGAATCCACCATATTTTTTCCATCATTATACCGAAGACCTTTAATCCGGGCGATTGATTAATTAACGATCTTGGAATCCATTTTAAATTTGGATCCAAGAATATTATACGAAGGTTTCACCAGTAATCTAGATTTGCCCAATAAGTCCACTATGCATGCACAATATTCAATTAAGGGCACGAGTTCAGACTCCTCTTCACTTTCGGTCCTTGGAACACGATTGGTTGGCCGACGAAGATGATCGTGATGGTCGGAGGCGATGGCAATTGCGTGGTGTTCAGAAATAACAACAATCGACTATTGTGGTTATAGTCCTTGTGTGGTGGCTGGTGAAGCAATATTCGGATGCATCATTCTAACATAATTTTTATTAAGAAATTCCGTTCGTTTTGTGGAAAATGCTCATTTCCGGAAAATATTTTCTCATGCTCATTGTTTGGGAAAACGACAATATTTTTTGGTGTTCGGCTAAAATTGAAAATGTTTCGGAAAATATTTTTAGGTGTTCGGTAAGGAAAATATTTCCACTCACCAAATTGGCAAGCACGAGCGTCAAGCTCGAGATGCTCGCGCTCACCAGATCGACAAGTGCGAGCTTGAGATCGACGAGCTTGAGGTTCGGTTGGTGACGGGCTGATGGACTAGCCTAAAGAAAAGAAGAAGATGGGAAACAAAGAAAAGAGAAATTAAAAATAATTCGAATTAAAAAGAAAAAGAAAAATTAAAAATTATTCGAATTAAAGAAGAAAAAGAAAGGAGAGGAGGAAGTGATGATTTGTAGAGGTGAGAAAAGAAAGATCAAGTGGGGAAAATGTTTTTTTTTTTTTTTTTTTTTTTTTTTACAAAAAAAAATATTTTTTCCTAATTTAGAAGACTTTTTTCCTTTTATATAGAAAATATTTTTCTTCGTAATTCATTTTCCATTTAAATGAACGCCTAGGAAAATCTGAAAACGTTTCCTAGGAAAATCTTTTCCGCGAAACGAACGGAGCTTAAATTTGGATTTATCTCACTTCTGTCCCGAATTTCTTATCCGGATATGTTTGGATTTATAGGGCTTAGAGGACATTACCAAACACTAAATTGGATAATTCCTATTTAAGCTGATGCAATCGGTGCAGTTCTACCTGGAAATCG
The DNA here is from genome assembly GCA_014182575.1 of Eucalyptus decipiens. NCBI lineage: Eukaryota > Viridiplantae > Streptophyta > Magnoliopsida > Myrtales > Myrtaceae > Eucalyptus > Eucalyptus decipiens. The sequence goes on along the minus strand of CM024614.1, from coordinate 57,298,451 downwards.
AATTAGATTGTACCGATCATGAAAACATATCCCCTTCCCGTCACATTTTCGAAATAGGATGTGATCCCACTTCCAATCTTGGGAAAGAATCACCTAGAATCGGGCTGAATCGGGAATCCATTCAAGCAAATCCTAATTTTTTTCTTTTCCAGTGGTTGCTAGGGCTGTGTTTTCATTCTCTCTCTAGTCTGTCCCTTCTAAGTTTTACTCTGCCCCTCTCCTCTCCCGGCCGCATCTCGGTCGCTCACGAGCCTCTCTCCCGCTCCTGCTCGCGAGTCGCGACTCCCTCTCGGTTGACGCTCGCTTTCTCATTTGTTGCTCTCTCCGTCTCTCTTGTCCACCAGCTGCTCCAATTGATTTTCGTCTCGGACAGCAATCATAGAGAGGTAAATCGCCTGAGAGTCCTGTCTTTCTCAATCGTTGATTTTCGTTGTATATCATGAAGCCGATGTTGGGTTAGTTGCTCCTGTTGTCTGGTCAGTTGTTGATTTTGCTTCTGTGGAATGGATTGGAGGGGCTACGGTGCTTGTTGCTGCTACTGCGCTTTGGTTCATCAAGACATCTCCTTTAGATTGTGGTCAACGTGCTGTTCGTTCGAGTTCTTCCTGGTGTAGTTTGTATAGCAAAACTATATACCTTATGTTTAGCCTAAATAATGAAAAAAAAGAAGAAGAAAAAAAATAGGTTTGAGGTAGATTTTGGAAGTACATTAGAAAAACAGGATAGGCCTCGGGGTAGGGTTTATTAGGTAGATGTAGATTCCAGACCACCCTGGCTTCGATCCCCAATCCTATTGAGATTATCAAACACAATCTTAGTTCGTATTCAAAATGAATTCTTAAACATCATATTCTTCGATACTCACAACAGATTTTGCCTCGTCTCTAGGGCCACCACAAAATAGTCGTCATCACATAGCTCCGGCGTTGGGGTTTCATTCTATCGAACAAGGGTTGATTTTTATTATTTGGGACAAAAAACATTCAGCAAAACGTTGTAAGCCTTTATACATTAATGTTGTTCCTGGAATCGACATCTACAAATTTGGGTCTTCCAAAGTTTCAAGTGGCCTTTTAAAGCCAAATCAGTGTCATATCTCCCCATAAACAATAAAAATGGAGGATGAGATCCTAAAACCATACAACATGAAGAGTGTATTCACACAAATTAACCATGGATGAGAGAAGAAAATGACAGCCACCAGATATTTTGTGAGCTTAAATTTGTAGATGTCAATATCAGGTACAACAATATTGTATAAAGGTTCTCTGAATGCTTTTCATCCTAAATAATACAATATCAACTCTTGTTCAGTCGCATGAAACCTGAACCCAGAGACAATGGTTATTTTGTGGTGGAACTAGAGATGAGGCGAAATCTTTTGTGCCATCATCGAAGAAGAAATGTTGGAGAATTCATTCTGAATATTAACAAGATGATAAGATGTTCGGAGAGATTGAATATTGAAGAATGAGGAAGGAGAAGCTTGTAACTTCAAATGTGAGCTGTTACTTTTGTTATGGTAATTGGTTGTACTTTGACTTATCGACAAGTTTATATAATTGATGAATTCACTTCTCTCTCTCTCTTCCCTGCGTCACCATTCTTCAAATCTTTCCTAGTTTTAAATCTAATAAAATAAATCAGATAATTAACAACCATCTCCAACGATTGTTTGGAGTGAAACATGCACTTTAGATTTTTCCTTTCCATATATCAAATATATGTTACTAGGTCATCGATTTAGCATTGGCTAAGACAAAAAGAAGTGTGAACTCCTTTACGGTCTGAGAGGTACGTATAAACACTTCAAAAGCACCGATCCTTCTCTCTTCCTAGCCTTGCAAGCCCTTCCACGCAGTTATTCGCTTCTCTATTAATGTGGCAGATTCGATGTCGCTGCATCTCTTCCGGTTGTCCCAACATTCATCGAAAATGGGTAGGATTCTCTACTGTTCTATAGGTACAGGCTTGCACCACATGCAAGCTTTTGGATTCAATATCAAGGAGATGATATCGGTAAGTAGAGCCGGCTTAATCCCATCCTAAGAGGCCTCATTGGAGCCTCAGCTGTGCAAGTGGTGCCACACAAAACCTTTAAACCAGAGTCCTAGTTGTCTCGAATCACCTCCATCCCCTGCAAACCAAGCTCCCTACAGATTGAACCATTAATATTAAGTTCAAAGTATCCCAGTTATGGAGGAAGCCATTTAGCAAGATTTGCAGGTTGTTTTGCTGCCCTAATGGCAAGGTATTCAGCAGTTTTTTTCGCCTTGGCATTTGAGGCCAGGTTGCACATTTGTTTCGAGCTTTGAAAAACAGTGTCATTTTTGTTCAATCAGATTGACCATATTACCATGAGGAATAGAACATGCCAAGGGACAGATGAATTACTGTGACCGCACCAGGATCAAACATCAGTTGGAATCCAGTCCTTTAATAGAAGCTAGAATGAAGATCTAAGTGAATTAGGGATTCCCTGATTCTGATACATTTGTTGAGCAGCTGAGCCTCATGACTGCCCTCTTCCCCATTACATTGAGCACACACAGCATTCTGCTAGCACCATTTTCGCAGCAATGCTATCATTAGCGACTAGCCAAATGAAATGCTGAATCAGTGGTGTCGTTTCAGTTTTTTGGATCCACGCAAAACATTCCCCAATTCTGGTGCCAGGACTTCAACCTCTAGCAAGTATGTATGCCCATCATCCGAGATATTCCAAGTTACCTGGTCTTCTCCCTCAATATCCCTCGAATAGTAATATTAAAATCATCTCTTAAAAAGCTTCAGCAGTATCAAAGGAAACCTCGGAAGAGTCCCAACTCCCATCCTCACGAAGGGATTCACTAATCAAAAGATCTTCATTTCTTGTTGGCGGTCCTTCAGTATAATGCCTTAAAAAGCTCAAGCCACACCAAATTTTATTCTAGAAGTCAACATCAGATCAGGTGATCAAATGGCTTATTCCCTCTAGAGAGACCTTGTCCCCAGCCCACCAGTGCCCTTCCGACACTAAAAGCACCGGTCTTTCCATCAAATGGTGTCCTCTCAGATTTCCTGGGGACGTATATTGACGAAATCTAATAGACCTAATCCCGCATTTTCCTTTCTCTGAGTCACTTTGTTCCAATTAACCAAATGCACTCTTTTCTCTTCTCCAGTCAACATGCTTCTGGTCCATTTAATGGTCTCCTTGGAATCTTAGGCTAGCATCCCTCTAGCAATAAGATTGAAACAAGATACTTTTCTAGTTTCCCTAGATGCCTTAAAGCCTGGTTTACTAGCAAAAGAGATTCTTTCGTCCTCATCCATATTAGCAGAGAAAACGACTTTGGTCTTATATGCATTAGTCTTCTGGCAGGAGACATTACAAAATACGGCAAGAGTGCGAACAGTATATTCACACACCTTATCGTCTGCTTCTCCAAAAAGAAGTAAATCATTCACAAAGAGGCTCTCACCGGTTCCCAATGTCCTTCAACACGCTCCTGTTCAATGAGTAAAGACAGAATTTCCCGGCAAAGGGGGAAATGGGGTTCCTTGTTTAAGCCCACGGCTTGAGCAAAAGGTTCCACCAAACCCCAGTCAAGGACAATAGATCTGAGAGAAGTGGTGAAGCAATTCATAACAAGTTGAATCCATTCCTTGGGAAAGTGAAAATGATGGAGAGTTTTTCAGAGAAGTCCTGTTCAAGCCTCGCAAAAGCCTTTTCCAGGTCAATTTTGATGGCCAAGAAACATTTCTTGCATTTTGAAGTTTCTCTAAACGTTTCTATTTTACATTCAATCGTCATGGTTTTGCATTCCTTGGAATGCATAGGAAAATATACAAAACCATTGGTGGAGCTATTATATACTCCGATAGCCCTGTCTCCCTCATCGCCATCACTAAGTTTGATCCCTCTCATCCTCGGAAATATCATCTTTAAGAAGCAAAAATGCAGCTTCTCTAATGTTTAGAGTTTACGGGGCACCAACCTTAAAGTTGAATGGGGGTAAAATGAATTTTCCCTAGAATATCTCTCTTTCCACTCTCAAATGTGGTGATTTGCCCAACACAACATCATGAACAAAAATAATTTTGGGCCAATTATCATGCGACCTGAGGGTATACTATTATATACTTCGATTCCGTGGATTTAAGAAGCTATTACAAATCGTATCACGATCAAACTCCATCTTGCCCTCGCTTACTACTCTCAAAATCGATTCGGTTCTGCCCAATCAGCCACCGCAAAAATCCCAATGTCGTCTCTAATAGGATAAAACCCAATATCAGAGATCCGTAAAGCAAATGGAACGTGCCAGTTTGGAGCCCCAAAATCGCTCCTCCATCTCCTGTTGCCAAGTTGAGCTTGAGCGATCAGGCTTTCTCTTGGCCTTCATTGCTTGCACTGTAATTGTTCTTTCTTCCTTTTCTGGGTTATTTCTTTTTTGTGTGTTTTTTAGCTGAAACTTTTGAATTTATTGCAACTGCGTTGCTTTTTATCTGAAGTTTGCAGTGGGGTCAGGACTGGAGTTGGTGTTTGTTTCATGCAGACTTCTGCCGCGTTCACGAGCCTTGTGATCGCCGCGGTTCCAGCATTTATATACAAGATACAGTGATTACGTTAAGAATACGTACGGTTTATATGTGGTCATACAAGTTGCAGAATAGTGCAGGTTTTGCATCCTAGCTTACTGCATCCACAATTCCACGTAACTCTTATAAGCGAATGTTCACAGCACTAAAAGGAAAAGAAAAGGCAAGAGTAACGATTGCGCATGACATGTTATTAGGTTGAGATTGCTTAGCACACCAAAGAGTTTGGTCTCTGTTTTGGCGTCAGTCGGATGACGAGTGCGAACTGTTTCACGCCAAGATTCGCGGGGATCCTGTCGGCAATTCTTTGATAATAAAATTGGCAGAGTAACGAAGGAAGTTGTCAAAGACATAGGCTCTAAGCTCGGTGAAGTTTTAGAGGTTAAGCTGGTAGCCAAAGGTAACAGTACATATAAAGTTGGCAAAGCCAGAGTCAATCTACACTTGGGTTCTCCCCTTAAAACTGTGTTGTTTTAAATTTGGAAAATAAGAAATTATTGATAGCATTCAAATATGAGTGACTTCCTCACTATTACTACTCTTATGGTCGAATCGGGCATTACGCCACAGCATGCAAAGAGATCCCCTATGAAACAACAAGGTTGGAGGAAGACTTACCTAGGAATTTTGGAAATTGATTACGTGCTGAAGTCAAGGAACTCAGCCCTTATGATAAATTCTTTTATGGAAAACAGGTTCATCTCCTTGAAGATCCCATAATGGTGCCGAAATCCCCCCTCGCTGCAGAAAATCATGAAGAGCAACAAGACATCAGACTACAAGAACAGCCCACTTTACACATTCGAAATTAGAAATTTTCGGAGGAGGTTATCAAGTAAAAGGCGGATCCTATCCAACACTCTCTTTGCAATTACCATAAGGGAAGGAAAAGGGCCACAAAAAAGAGATAGCAGCTGCCTAGATGATGAATCAATGATGCTTCTTTACTCTAAGAAGCTGAAAGAACAAGACTACTAGAGAGAAAACCTGCTAGTAATCGAAAGAGCTAAAAAAAAAAAAATACAACAATAGAAGGAGAAATATTGCTAAAAATTGCTAAAAATAGATCATAGAGCGGGTATGATTCTATAAATTTACATTGCAAATAAATAAATCAAAATGGATTAAATTGGTCAATTAAGGTCGGACCATTTATCACCCAACCTAAACTCAACTTAATCCACTTGTTTGATGGGCCCATATATATGGTTCAATATGGGGGTATTTCTTACATTGCCTTGTTTGATAGACAATTAGATTTAACAATTGGGGATGATTGTATCATATTCAACAATGTGTTTCGTAAACCTAGATTGGAATTAGATAAATAGTGAAAGTTTGTGATTGTGAATAGATTTAAAGAGAGAGAGAGAGAGAGAGAGAGAGAGAGAGAAGCAACCACCATCCTGTGACGGCTTTAAAATTGTTTTAACGGCGCAGTGGTTGTCAAAAGCGAGTCCCGAGGACAAAATGAACAACTATTGTTCTCGTCTCATTATTTTCATTTGCTTTTTAAAAAAAAAAAAAAAAAATCTGATACCCAATCTAGGCCGAGTACAATCATCTCGCCCCAGAGTCAGAACATATCATTTGGATTGTTATCTGGATATATCTGGATTTGTCCATCCAAGGTGTGTCATCAAATGTCGATTTGGACCACGAAACACGCCCAAAAAGCATAGGGGTGGTCACCCATCCACACATCCATTCATCCATATAACCAATTCCCCATTTCAATTGGGTCCATTCATGATCCATTTGTCTGGGACCTAGGGAGAGGAAACACATAAAATTGTCCTTGCAAATATACATCATACCATATTATATCGGACTACATATCATTACAGTCATCTGCGTTAGTCCCACTTCCCTTCTCAGTCTCTCTGTTTCTCTCTCGAAGGGACACCACAGGACAAACTTCTTGGGTTATGTATATATTCATCATCCCGGTAAACCTAGTACTAATTAATACGCAAAGCTTAGGGTTATACATATGTCTCAAACTATCACTATTAACATAGGAGGCTACGCCGACCGTTGAAGAGTCTCCGATGGCTCTGGTCTGGGGGGTGCAAGAACTTGCAGTTGGGGCATGTCGGAGACGACTTGCATAGCATCACCAGCATGTGACACCTCCCGCAAACTGTTGCGACCATTTGATCATCCTCCTCCTCCTCCTCCTCGTCTTCTTCTTCTTCTCCTTTGGTTTCGTTTCTCGTCTCTAATCCCAACCACGGCCGCACCTTCTTCACTTGTCGTCCTGATTTCTTCTCTGAGAGATTCCGGGCGTCACGCATTGTTCCTGAGGATAGGACCTCATGATCGTCTTGCTGGTCGTGGTTGTAAGGGAGGTTGAGCTCGAGCTCTAGGCTCACGTGATTACCAGGACTAGCTGCGTGACCTGTGTCCGAGGTTTCTCTAGGATCTTTTGACGTTCTTTTGTGCGTTCTTGTGTTGTAGAAGTGTATCTGTCCGGACTGCAAGAGAACCGAGGCACGTAAGTTGCTCAATTAATGTCTGTATTTTCCTACAACTGTCTGCTGCTCTGTGCAAATAAGACGTACTTTTCACATAAAAATCGCCCATCAGGCAAACCGGCCAAAGGCTAGGATAAGAGGACTTCATAAATAAACACTGACCTCTAAATTTTATACGAGGATGAAGCATGAATATCCATCAATAGTTTAATGTAATATCGAATTTCTTTTGGCCATCAATGTAATGTTCGCTCGATTGCCGAAACAAACTAAATATATCACGTTGTACTCATTCTGTCTCGGTAAAAGTTGCATCGGGATGTAGAAGATCATCACTCAAATCAAAGATGGAATAGAGATGATCCAAATCAAGCATCGAGATTTTATGCATGTCGCACAGATTATTAAAGAATAGAGAGGATCTACATCGATTATGACTTCTCTTTCTTTTTTCTGAAAGCATCATTTCTTAGAAAGGAAGCAAAAATCTTTGTCAAACGCTCACTTTCTATGATTCGATTTAGTTACACGGATCAAACACGTCTTGCACTGCTTTTCGAGACTAATGAATCCACATGATCTTAACAAGTATGTTACGTGAGACTAATATACCTGAATATCAAGGTGTTGTTGCCACTCCAAAGGCAAAGGTGTTTCGAGGTGGAGCTCGATGTCGAGCACTGTCCTCGTGGCTTCCGTTGTCTCTGATGACTGGGATGATCGTTTCCCTAGGGCTTCTTCAGCTTCAACTTGCCGTTGCCCTCGCCGTGGTCGTCCCATCTCTTCCCACTTTCTCTTTTTGGGCAGACTCTCCAGACCTCGAATGATCGGCCCCCTCTGTTTCGGAGAATGGGATGTTGAATTTTGAAAAGAAACCATTATTACTTCACCACGAAAGACTCTCTCTCTCTCTCTCTCTCTCTCTCTGTGGAGTGTGTGTGATAGAGAGCAGACAGGCGAGTAAAAATGTTTTATAGGAGGGTTACAGGAGAGGGAGCTGACAACTGCAAGGGAGGGAGAGGCTACACTTCTTCGATCAATAGCTGGAAGTGTGAAGGGCTCGGCTTTAAGAGAGAGCCCACATCTGCATGATGTGCGTTCAGTTGGCTCTTCTCATCAATTTCTTCAGCTCCAAGCTGCTCTCTCTCTCTCTCTCTCTCTCTCTATAGCTTCCAATGTCTAGCTAGTGACCGAGGATATAAATTAATTGCTCATTCAATCCCTGCTTAACTGACATGGGAGGCACAATACTTATTGCAACTTCTGAAATCTAATAGATCAAGTCCATGACATTTAAAGATCTGCAGGATCCGTACCAATCCCACTAGAAGATACATATTCCAGTGCAGAAACCTAGATCTATATCAGCGTGAGAAACATGATTGTATCGGTGAGAGCTCTCCGCACATTAGTTAAGCATACTATACAAGAAAAAAATTCAATTCTCAAGGCGTCAATTGCACGTATTATGAGAAAAGTCGGTGCATAGAAGATTGTAATATTTCTCCTTTAATTGTCTAACAATTATCTCAAGAGCACTTCTGAAAGAAATCTGAAGAAATTGTACGTGGGACATCAGTCGTAATTGTTTCAAGGGTTTGACTCAATTTAATCGCTGGAGACTATAGCCCGTTACCTACAAAACATACTTAAGTTGCCTATCTATTTTGAATTTCAATAATCGAATTCATTCCTTCAATAGATGATAATTTCATTTCATGATTATTTGTAAAAGACATTTTGCACCGACTGTGTAACTTACAATTAAATTCAAGTTCTATATCAAATGGCCAAGCTCTCCCAATTAAAATTTCTGTTCCAGCTTTCATGCAAGGATTGCGTAGTACCTCTAATTTATGTTGCGGTTAACAATATCGAACGTTTTGACCAGAAACTATTATAATTCAGAAAAAATAATTTCTTAGAGACACTTGCATCAATTATTTCCTATGCTTGGCTCTGTTGGATCTTTCTTGAAAAGATATTTCAATTATGTACCCATTAAGTGACGTAGTCGAAGTTCTTGGTCCCGTGCGCGTCCAATTTCTTTAGGCCAAGTTCAAACGTAGGACGATTATGCATTCGAGGGAAATTATCTGACCTCGAGGGTCCCACAATCACCCAAATCCCAATGCATAAGATCTCCTTTGCTCACGTATTAATTCCCTTGGTACATATCTCTGAAAAATGTTAAAAAAGAATATCTGAAGACGCCTCCTAAAACTAATTAAATATGCTTTGAAATTACTGTTATGGATTTTCATTAGATCCATCATCAGTGTAAAGAATTTCATACACATTCACTGTTAACAAGTGTACATAAAGATAGCTCTGTAATTGAATTTATTCACATGTCAATATTTAAAGGTAAACGTGCAATTTTTTTTTTAATAAGTGCATTAGAAGTTTTAAAATTTGTTACGAAAGTGTAACTAAATCCTAAATTTTCAAAAAAGTATAATTAAGTCATAAAACTTATCGTGAAAGTGTAATTAAGTCCTAACACTTTTAAAAAGTATAATTAAGTTCTAACACTTTCAAAGAATGCAATCAAATCTTAAAACTTATTAAATTAGTCCGACTAAGTGTTTTTGTTTATTGTATTTTTTTGATAAGTTTTAGGACTCGATTACACTTTTGGAAAGTTTTGAAACTCAAATTATTCTTTATTGACAAATTTTAGACTTTTAATAAACTTGTCTCAAAGTTTTTTTTTTTTTTTTTTTTTTTTTTTTATCTGTATTGCTAATCTTGTTTTTATTTGAGGATAGAAATTTCTCCTGTTTTTTTACTAGTACAATTTCAAAATTGTTTTTGGGTTACAAGCTAGGGCTCTAGGGGCGAGCTTTCGTAAACAAGATACATAATCAATCTTGTTAATTGCCCTTGGAGCACTTGATAAGATAGCTATAATTGCTATTATTAAAGAAGTAATAGTGTGTGAATACTTATCTTCAGAATGAATGACAAGCCTGAAAAATTGACTAAGTTTAGTGCGTGACAATCAGTCCAAAATAAAAAAAAATTGTTTCATAAAGAAAAGCAAATGATGCAAGCTTGCGAGATTGAAAGGCACACGTGAGAGGGTACTTACTGGCAATAACTTGAAAAACTACATTTTCACAGTTCAATGGAAAAATTAGTAAGTTTGTATTGGGTTGGGATTCAATTTACAAGATGGATCTTGGTATCCGTTTAGACATCTCTATAGGGTTTGGAACAAGTTTGGCATTGGGTTGGTTAACTAATAACATAAGGAATGAGTATTGAAAAAAAAAAATTTTCTTTTGTTTTGTGAGAACCTAAAGTATTATTGCACTATTATATATGATGGAACTTTTTTCATTATAGAATATTATATGTATATATTAATTTGAAATTGAAATATTTTCATCTTATGTCAAATTCACATTAGATTGTTATGAATTCAAGGACGATAGGTGCCCTTTGATTTTGGTCGGTTGGTAGGTATCCTATAATTCATACCCGGTTAATTGTATAACTAAATTTTCCCCTAGGAGCACGAGGTTATTTATGCAATTGTACTATCTCATGCTTGAATTGATGTATTTTTTATTTATTTATTGAAAATTATCGCAAAATGAACTGGGAGTTGGGGGCAGATTTGTGTCAAAATTTCAAGAACCCGACTCGAGATTGGGACAGGTTCGAGCTATTTACTCGTCGCAATCCTTGATATGAATTTGAAGCCATGACCGACCTCCATTCGAAGCCAATGAAGAACCTCCAACTTCTGCCAAAGCCAAAAGGGCCAGGTGAGAGTTGAAGGCTTTTATGAGAGATGGTGAGGTTTTGTGTGTGTTAGAGAGAGAGAGAGAGAGAGCTAATGGGGGTCATTAAATGAGGGGAGACTGCATTACAGTTGACGAAGGGTCCTGAATGCCAATCGATCTTTAATACCACAATAACTCCAACTTCCACAATAGGGTCACTCCAAGCACTCCACCTTTTCAAGAGCCCACTCCCACACCCCTCTCAGCTACTAAGGCAAAAGAGAAAATAAAAAATTGAAAAAAGATTAAGGAAAAAACCCTACACTGCCCATGCTCCTATGAATTATAATAAATTTTGTCGAAAGACCGCTTCGGAACACCTGTTAAGATATCATGGAATTTCAATGCACCCGATTGTTCTCGTGATATGCACAATCAAATCGAATGTCGAACATTGTTTTCTCACCAAACGTGTCAAGCAAGCGTCCCGAGAGCATTCATCAACAAAACCCTAATAATAACTGCTCGGAGAGACCAAGGACAATGATATGTAAAGGCTTTTAAAAGCTCCCCACAACACCACCCTCTCAGGCTATTGAATCCAACTTCCCATGATCTGAACAGTTAATGCGGCTTTCCAGTTTCTGCTTGATTGATCCGGCCGAAGCCATACTCGAGTCAACTGCATTTCATTCCTCAACATGCCAACTTTCCCTTCGGCTATTTATTTCCCCCCATTTGAATTTCCCGGAGCAGCAAATTGTATCTCGATGTTCCTATCAAAGTAAAACGAGATCATATGATGAAATATATGAAATATATTAGTTTTCAAATCATTGATTGTACGTAATACAAGAAAATTTAGTGTGATGAAATCAGCAAATTACCGGAATTGGTTGATCAATTAATGCACATGGGGCATTCGTCATGAAATATTTTTATTTTATTCCCTTTTTTCCTAGTTTCTCAATTATCTTAGATGGAAAAGGATATTGCGTACCAAATTTTGTCAAGATTTTTAGATGATAATGACTTGTGGAAAATACATAGTTCTTCAATGGGTACTTGACTATGATATCTTTATATAGATTGGTTCACTCAAGAATATTTTCTTATAAATAAAGTGAGTAATTGTTTGGATCAATTTTCGGCTTCTAATTTATGTTTCTTAGCATTTTTAAAAATATTTTGTGCATTTTTTTTTTCTGAAGACATTTTAAGAACGAATTCCATCTCCTCCTCAGCCTGTTTTAACCCTGACCAAAATTTTCCGGCATCCCCACTTAGGTCAATTCTTTCAAAATATATAAATCAAAATCACCTCAATCTGCCAAGTTTTTTATTTTTAAATTAAGTGGTCTTTTTACTCCGACAAAGAAATGTCTAATTAAAATGGAAAAATGAGGTCCTTAATGCCCAACTAACCATGCAGTAGTACTCACTACTCATACATTCAATTTGTCCATCTCTAGGCCGAAATTATTTTTTGCCCAATCTGTCTACATGTTGGGCAACCCTTGAGACATCTGCCATGTCATCAAAAATGTTCATAGTTAGCAATAAAAACAAAGATCGTAGAAACCATATAAATGAGGCAAGATCAACTAAAGCACATCGATTTATATATATTTTTTCCACTGTTCCTTCTTCCGAGTTTGTATAAATGTCCACCCTCAAACATTATCACAGCTGGTGTGGAAATCCAACCACAACGCTCAGAAGCTCTTTTGCATTGTTTGAATTCAAGCAGAGCAAGTAAAGCACAGGAACGCTACGGATGAATTAATTAAGATTGCCCAGGTGCCACTTGACCGCTTAATAAAAAGAAATGATCAAGATCAAAGTTGAAATTATCGCTGTGCTTTCCTTGTCGTCCTAATGAGTGAAGAGCTTGAAGTACTCTGGTGGGACTTCTATTGCAGCTAGTTCATCTCCAGAAAGAATGAACAGTGCAATGTGAAACATAGATTTTCATCGATTGATCTTGCCCCGTTTATGATTTCTTTTCTTTTTTCAATTCATATTTTCGCCTCTGACTATGAACACTATGATAACATGGCAAATGCTACATGAGCTGTTATGTAATTAGTAACTAAAATTCCCCAAAAAGTCAATACATACTTTTAGATCTTTCGTAATGTATCTGACTTCTTTTAGGACACGTATTTCTAAAAAATGATATGAGAATGACCGAAGTTACTGACATGTCAAATAGCCAATAGCGGAAGTGTAAACTAATCCTTTACTAGAAGTGGATCAAATGAAGATCCATATATCATAATCCATCATGAGTAAAATTGTTTTGATTTTTCACAAACAACTGACAACATTTATCTACACATTAGAATTATCTAGGATTGATTGATATGAATAGCTTTGACTTAAGCAAAGCAAAGCAAAAAAAAAAAAAAAAAAAGACATCAAATGAACGCAATTAGATTAGAATCTAAAGGAGCTCATTAAGTTAATAATCAACACTCGAAAATGGATCTAGCATACTCACAAGAGATTTTCACTATGAAGAGTGAAATCTTCCTTCTTCAACCACTGGGGATTTGCCCCAGTGGCCACCTTCCAACATGGAAGGTGGAGGTGAGAGGTTCAAATCCCCACATTCTTAGGGGGATGGGGTGGGGACGCGTAAGTTTCAGGAGTGGGTTTTGACTCCCACGCCCTGCAAGAGGCAGGGCAAAAGTCCGAGAGTGAGTGTAGAGTAGGAATAGAGTAGGGGTGACAAAAAAAAAAAAGAAAAATAAATCTTCCTTCTTCACCGACTAATGGAATATGGTTGAGGGTCCCTTGTTAATAAATGGATACACCCCTTAATGACACCATTTATAACTTCTCTTGGCCGGTCATAATTAACCACCGTTGTTTCTGCTTTGTACGTGATTAACAGAGAATGACTCGAAGAATCTATACATAATCTAGGGTTATTCGCAAGGCATCCCTCCTTTCAACATCCTAAACGGACCAACCCCATTTAATAGAGAGAGAGAGAGAGAGAGAGAGAGAGAGAGAGAGAGAGAAGAACTTCAATGCTCGTTCTTGAATTCAAAGCATTCAATTGAATTCAAGAAATAATTAAAGGAGGCAGGTGGACTCAATTGAAAGAGCCCTCTCTCTTCAACTTGTTTTTCATCCTCGCTCTTTCACCATCCGTCGCGTTGCTTCTGTTAAATGCTACATCAATCCCCACCTTCTTCTCCTCCCTTCATTTATGCCTTTTAGTTTGTGTCTATGAGCTTCTGATTTCCTTTCTTGCCAATATATTCAATGTCTCATTTACTCCGATACGTTGGGGACAGTTCTGGGAATTGACTATTTCTTTATTTCCAGTCAGCATGCGGGGAGACACTGTTGCACCCATGCAGAGTTAAGGTGACGAAACTGGAGGATTCATGGAAACTTTTCTTTATGAGGAGTATGTGGGAGAATGATCCAAATCATGATTTAGTGACAGAAATTGAGAGACTCAGGACGAGTTTTCAAAGTCTCGTGATCTCAATAGATCAAATGAGATCATTACTTAAGGGATAATTCTAATTTTTCTTCTAATTAATGTCTTATGTGCAATTGATTACGTGAATTTTTAGTTTGTGGGATTGAGCCCTTTGACTTGAATTATTTGGGCAATGAAATCTTTTTGTCACTGACACACTTAGCTACGTTGATGAAATTGCCCTCATGACTATTTTAAGTCAAAAGAAACTTATGGCAAAAAGAAAACTTCTTCTAAAACGTTAATTAAATAAATGAAAAACAAAGAAGACGAGAAGAAAACTTGTTTAGTGGGGAGAGACTGGAAATTGTGGTACTCTATCCCGTACCATCTCCTTTCACGTTTTAACAGATATCAACCGTCAACGCATTGAGCAATACATTTGCAGAAATAATATTTCGGGAAACTATTGTGCTAATTCCACCCCAAAATAGGTTCCATACACACCGTAGAAAATTAGGTTATGAAAGTATCCTTGTGACCCATTTCTCTATTACTTGGCTTGCTCAGACTTGCCTCTTGGTCACTCGACGCTGCCATTGCTGGCCTTTGCACATTGTTGCCGTCATACATCACTTGTCACTTGTCTCTCCCAGCTCATATGTTCGCCCTCAAATCTGGTTCATTCTCTCGCTCTCCTCACCACTTGTGTGCACCTTTGCCCTCGACCGTCACCCCTCGCTGCTTCAGGCTCCAAGTGCATGGTGCCTCGATTGCTCGGATTGAGGTTGTTTGAGATGGTCAATCTCATATCAACCTAGAGAAAAAGATTGAGGTTTTGACTTGACCACAACCTCCACCATCGAGCATAGGGCAGCGCAAGCAGAGGGAGTGAGAAATTGGTTATCAATTGCAATCAACTAATTAAAATCAATGGAAAAGCAGACTGCAACAACTAGCGACTCGTGGCTCGGCACGGAAGCAATGATGCTTGCTAGTCATGGAGATCTTGCCAATTAAGTGGTGGCTCTGAATTTGCGCATATGATAGCATGGTGCACCTATGGTGTTGACTTAGATGATGAACTTGGTGCGAAGTTAAGATAATTGCCACAAGGATCTCAAGAGAGATAAGGGGATACGTGGCCGCTGGTATTGTAATGAATGATTTGCTTGTGTGCAAAATAGACTCGGAATAATTAGGGTTTCCAAAAGATAGTTTCCGAAGGGGCCTGTAAAGTTTTCTCATGGATGTAAGATGAGTGAAAAAAGATTAGATAAAAATTGATTAAGTCCTACAAATAGATCTACTTCAAAGGGTTCAATGTGCTGTAAAACGATTCATGCACTTCGGCCATCATTAGCTCATACTCCACTAAGAATAGTAGAAATACCAGAAAGCATATACCTGAAGCCAAAACTAGTTGTTTTTTTTTAATGAATGTTACAAAGAAAAAAAACGATGAACAAGGGAGAATCTAGAAAACGAAGGAAGAGGATGAACAATATCATTGTTTGGGTATTTTATCATTGACTTCATTAGGCTGTAAGAGCCAATTTAAGAGTGAAATTAGTGCGTCCCTTTTGGAAAATACCTAAGACATATCTCATTTTTATTCAATAACACTTACATACTTTATTTTTGCAAAACCAATTTACCTCATTTTTTCACACTTTCTCTAGTGTGGCGTGTTCCATGCAGTGATTACTAATCACTGCATGGAAATCAAGCATTTTCCTTGCCGTGGACACTTGTTAAAAGATCCTAGTAAATGCGGAGTTCGCCAAACTGATGTAAGTAAAGTGTATTAATTACCAAGCAACTCAATCACATAAATTAGAATCTCAAAGACTTAATTGCACACAAGCGTAAGTTAGAAGGATCAAGAACATAATTATATCTTGATTGTAACGATCATAAAAATCTTGGGAAAATCACCAAAAAAGTCCTAAACCTATTACAATTGTGTCGATTTAGTTATAAACTTATTTTTTTTTTTACCAATGGAGTCATAAACTTTTTATAATTATTCTCGAACAGTCCATCTGGCCAAAATTGACCGGTTGACACTGACGTGGTAGCCGATTGGTGCCGGCGTTTTTTTTTTTTTTTTTTTTTTTTTTTTTTTTTTTTTCTGGAGCCAAAGGAAGGAGGAGGGAGGAGGGAAAAAAAGAGGAAAAAGGAAAAAATTAATAAAAATTTTAAAAATTTTAAAAAAAATTATTAAAAAAGCTCGTTGGTGTCGGTCGGTTGCCACGTTAGTGCCGGCCGGCCAATTTTGGCTGAATGGACTGATCGGGAATAATTGTAAAAGGTTTATGACTCAATTTGCCAAAAAAATAAGTTTAGGATTGAATTGAAACAATTGCAATAGATTTAGGACTTTTTTAGTAATTTTCCCTAAAAATCTTATTTGACTTTTAATTATAGCGAACTATCTACATAAGTTTCGTCCATGATTTTATTTCTTATTGTAACATTTTAGAAAGTCAAAGTTAAGTAATTCTAATCAAATTTTGTACCAAAAAAAATAAAAAATCAAGTAGGAAGAAGAGTGATTCTCTGGTTTGGCATCGACTTGACTCATCAAATCACATCATTTGCTTCGGAAATAAAACGGAAATCACATCATGGTCATCACTGCTTCATAAATATCAGAGTCAACGTGGAAAAATCTAGTATAAAAAGAATGTGTAATCCTTTTATAATCTACTTTCCCACATCAGACTTATAATTCCCTTGCGAGTGTATTCCAAGGATTTTGTGCTATGGATGTTCAACACATATGTGCCAGCTTCACCTAATTGATCGAAGTAGGTGTAAAAAATTAAGTCTAATCCTTTATGAATCTTAATGAACTTGGATATACCTAGTTTCTCAAACGGGCACAAAGGAAAACAAGAATTAAGAAACACCAACCCAAGAATGACGATGGTGGTGATGGTTGTTCCCTTATAATGATGACCAGCACATCGGTGTTACTCGAGGACGGCGACGGACCGACAATCACAATCGCATGGTCCGATCGAAGGAAGGGGGGAAGGGTGGAGGCAAAATTAAATTCTTCTTTTGTCAGGCCTCATTATAGTGATGGACCTTGGGTTTAAAAGGCCTTCCGTGGCCCAATTCAGAATTTTCTCTTGCTCATATCTCTCTCTCTCTCGCGGATCATTCTGCCGCCTATTTGTCAATCACTGTGCCCCAGATTATTATTATTCTCCCCATCATAAAAAAACAACATAATTACAGCTATGTAGCCAATCGAAAATGAAAAAGAGAAACAAACGACAGCAATGCAATTTTGCTTTCTTGATAGTCAGTGCGATGTCTTTTTCAAAAACCTTTTTTTTTTTTTTTTTTTTTTGATCGTAAAACAAAGCATTGCATTCAAGTAGGTAAAAAACTACAACCCTTGGTTAGGGCCTCGGTACATAGCAAATCCAAGGGGATTTGGGGAGGAGCAAAAGCCCAGTTTGGGAAGAGAGTGCTGCGGTCATGGGCCTTGGTGGCCCAATCAGCTATGGAGTTTGCTTCGTGCCTGCAGTGCTAGAGTCACAAATTAGGGAAACACAGAAGCATCGATGCGCCGTCCTCGAACAAAGCTCGGCACTCCCACGGTCGCAGCCGGCGGTGATTGACAGTCTCCACAAGCACAAGACAGTCAGATTCCAGTATTAGGTGAGTGGCAGCCATGCCTCTTTGCAACAAATAATTGGGGGTGAGTAATAGGGCTTGGATCTCTGTTTGTAGCGGAGAGGAGGCTTGGACGTTGCTGGAGGAGCCGTTGATCAAGGTGCCTTTTTTCAAAAACCTTTGGTCGGCCAAATTTTAACAAATCTTATTGAACAAACCAACCCCCGCCCCCCCCTCCCCCCATAAAAGATTATGAATCATCCAAAATCAATCTTGCAACCATGGTTTAAATTTCAAATTTCTTGATGAGACAAGCATTTGATTGATGCATAAACTGTTCTAATGTGGAACCACTAGTTGTGGTTTGACTCGTCCAAATATTTGCATATCATGTTTGATTATATGGGCTAATGAGTGGTAGTGCACCCTTAATATAGCTTGACACTTTTTGGCCACATATTCGAAATCCCTCAATCACTTCTTGACCTTAGAAAGCCTTGTTTCATCTGCCACATGTAGAATTACCCCAAGCTTCACTCCCACTAGAACTATGGGTGGGTGGCAATGATGGACTCGCTCAAATAAATAAGAGTTATTACTCAAATCTAACATTCTAACTGCACGATAAAACTCCCGTAATGATGGAATCTCCAATGCTAGTTGTTTGTTCCCTTCTTTTTACCCATGAAAAATCTTCTTTTTGTTTCTTCTTTTTGTAATTTGCTAAAATCTTTAGAATGATTTATTCGATTTGCTAAATTTTTCATCGGCATCAAGGTGGTGGCACCATTGTGGCTGTTGCGGTGAGAGCATTGGTATTGCACTCGAATGTGTGTTGTCTGAATGAAGCCAAGATTCATGAACTCTGTAAGTCAAGCCGTTTGTTGCTTCTAGTGAAAAATAAAGCCGTTCATTGCTTTAGGAAAATCAGCACTGACATATAAATCAAATTTGTTATTTGAGAATTACACTTTCCAAACAAAAACCACATCTAAATAATTAACTCTGTGAAATTAATTTTTTTTTTTTAAAATTATGCCTGCCATATGGAAATTCTGGCACAACCAGACATAGGTGCTCCATAACTTTGGAAGATCAATTTCATGACAATTTAGAGTACATAACGTAAAAGGAAAAATTACAAAAAAAGGCCTAAATTTATGGCACTTATACCAATTCAATTTTAAACCTTTTAAAGAGCTCTATAACATGATAGTGCATGTTTCATAAATATAAGAGGTTAGAGGATAATAAAAAAAGTTATATAACATGATATCTTCTATTTACTAAACAAATGATGTTAGAGTATTTATGAAAAATATTCATCACTGAAAAAATATAGCTCATCTCTTACAGATAAATGGATACCATCAAACCGATAAAATATATGCTATCTAATAAAAGAAAAGAACATATCATCACAAAATTAGGTAGTATAAACTTAATGGGTCATATCACATGATTGTGCAATATATGATGACTAAATATGAACCAAAATTTGATGACCCATATAACTAAATGCATAATTTGAGATAACTCTTATCATTTTGCAATTGGTCTAATTGTGAAAGAAAGTCGAATAGAATATGGAACACAATACAACAGGATGATTTCATAAATAAATGATGCTAGACTATCATAAAAGAGATATATATAACAATAGCTCATATTTGACGAATAAATGACATTAAAGGAATTTTTGAATCACTCGGTGATTTTACATACAAATGAAATATTAGGATATCAACAAAAGAAATTTATTGACTAAAAATCCATCATTTCATAATGTCATTAGGAAAATATATGTTTTCAATATATTACACAATTTTTCGTATTTCATTAAATATGACAGAATCCATAATAAATGATAATTTTATGTTCAAATGCATAATCACAAACAATTCTAATGAGATAATGTTTAATATATTTTTAATTTGTACTGAAGTATCGATAATAATGTTATCCATTGTCACAAAATATCAATAGTTCATATTTACAAATGAATAAACATCATAAAGTGATAAAAAATAAATACAAGCAAATCCACGAAAAAGTTTACCTATGAATTTCAGAAAATGTATAAAAAGAAAATATGTTTTGGGGTATTGCATCATAAGAAAGTTGGGATAAATAGCTAAGACTTCATGTTGTCAATTTTCATCACAAGTGTTGTTTCGCCAGGAAATATCAAATAAGTGTATATGTGTTTGGGCTCATTTAAGAAACGTAAGGAACTTTTTGCAAAGTGATGAGGACAAATACCAATCAATATTCAGTGTATTCAATAATTAAGTTGAAATAACCATCAACGCAAAAAAGATTGACCGACCAACTTTTACAAAATCATAAAAGAATACAATCTTAAAAATGTGCAGCGCACTGACATCTTGCTAGTATTAATAAAGTTGGAATACCTTGAGCCTATGGTATCAATAAATAAGTAATAAGAGCCGAGACATCAATAATGCAACACAAAAAAAAAAAAAAAAAAAAACAAAGTCTTTTGCCATAATTTTCTCTTATTTGATTGGAAGAAATTGTCCTCTCAGTCTCTCGTAAGTGATTTTGGAATATTTTTAGGTATAGGAAATTCCCATACTTTTTAAACAGGAGTCTCACTAAAAAAAGAGTGATTATAACGTAAACAATTAGTGTAGACCAAAATTTCCACAAACGGTCTTATTTACTCTTGATATGAAGGTTGTAACAACCCGCTTTCCCGCTAACCATCAAAACAAGAGTAGATATGGCTACCTTGTAGAAGTTTTTCTTCACAATACGGACTCGTGTTTAATTTGTCTATAAAAAAAAGAAAAAAAAAAAAGGAGAAAACTTCTCTGCAATTCTATTCTCTGAGAAATAGCAACCCCCGACGCCAATCCCTCCATGCCACCACACCTTCCTCATCCATCGGTGTCATCGCTAGCCCCAGCATACTATCGGAGTGTTCATTTCTGCTACTTCACTAATCCTCCTTTTATCTAGGCATCGATAACCTCATATTGACCTCAATTGGAGGCTGAATCACCAAAGGAGCACCATATCTGGTTTCCTAGATATGAGGCCATGGTGGCCAAGCCACGTGGGTTGATCCCTGATATTCCCGACATCGATGACCTCAGATATATCTCGATTTGAAGACTGAGACACTGGAGGTGCACCACATTTAGGTCGAGCTAGATCTAAGGATATGGCGACCAAGTGAGGTGATGGTGAATATAGTTATAGGTTAGGAAGCGGTGACACTATCCGAGAGCTTTTATGTTATATTGGACATTTCGACACATGTCCAACACTTTTCGACACTTTCGGATACTCTTCGACACTCAATCAACACGTGTTAAGAAATTTGACACCTGCTTCGACACTTGAGTCGAGATTCCCACATGTGATTTTGACACGCAAGGTCAATTTTAAAAAAATTGAATAAATGAGGAGTTAAAATGTAGTTATGTGAAAAAAAAAAAATAAAAATAATGAATGGGGAAAGAAGAAAAACCTAATATTCTCTTCTCTTCTCTTCCGACTCTTACTTCCTGTGATACATAATTTACTGCCCAAGTTTTTTTTTTTTCTCTTATCTTCCATCATGTTTGACATAGAAGTCTAGAATGTGAATGACTTATTTTATTTTTTTTCATTATTGGAATAGAGTTGAATTTGTTAAATTGAAATAATTAAAGATATTAATAAATGATGAATTAATGTTTTTAGTGTAAATTCATTCTAGGCCTTTTTGATTATTTAATTACTTGTGAATTTGAATCAGATTAATTTAATTGAAATAATCATAAAAATGATAATTTAATATATAGCATATCTCAATGTGTTAGAATTTTCTATTTTTTGATAAACGACGTGTTAGTGTGTCGTGTCGCGTGTCAATGTTGGTGCTATTAGGTTATAGGCTGTGTAATAACGATTACTATCTAAGCCTGCATATGACGTTGACTACTTGGTTACCATGGGGCAGCAACGCGATGGAAAAATGGAGGTGAGGGAGAGAAGGAGGAGAGAGGCTGGTAGGCTAGCCCTTCTTTCGGTTGGATTTTCTTGTATGTTTATTTAAGTTTAATTAGAGATTACATACATGTATGCAACACCAACCTAATCTAGTCGAAGAGAATTTCCTCTTTATGAAGAGAAAAGAGAGCGTTAAATTTAAATTATTTATAAATAAGTAAGTTGAATAGGTATTTTTTTATTTTTGTTATGCTTCCTTTTTTTCCCTTCAAAGTTCAAGCACTATGCCAATACCCTCTCTCTCCTCCATTGATTTCAACTTCAAGGTGCAAACCTGTGAGGACCCCCTTGCAAGTTTTTTTATATGCTTTGTTTTTGTGACACCTTGAAACTCACCAATTCAAGATATTACTCGCTTAAGCTTATCCCATATTGAGAGTCTCAAGGTTTTGTCCTTTAGCGTTATTAGAAGATTTAAATAATAACATGTGTCTTTATCTAACATCTTAAATTTTTAGAACAGTTTGCAATTATGAAACCTAAATTTTACCTTTTTACTTAAGACTTAATCGCATAGAAAATTAGGGATTAGTTTTAACCTCTAAGCCAAAATAATTTTCATTAAAATTGGATCACATATAGAATTCAGGAATACACCACTGGTGTTAATTATTGAACTTTTTAAAAAATACATCAAAATTTATTATTAAAAAATTATCTTAAAAAAGAGAAGAAAATCGAATAGGGACCGGCAGAGGCTGGGCCTGCCCGGCCCCTTCTCCTTTTTTGCTTCTTTTCCTTCCCCACAACCCACCCCCCTTCGCGTGGCTCGTTTCTCTTTTTTGTTGTCTCTCAATTTGGATGACAGCTCTAAGATAAGGATGAGAACGTTGGCTGGGGAAGGACTGAAGGACGGTATGACGAGGATGAGTCGTGGAGAATGTCGTGCAACGTCGGTCATTGCAGCTCAGCCAGCACCAGCTAGCGTTGTCCTTGGAGAGAGGGAGAGGTGAGATAAAAGGGAGAGAGGCAGCTTGGGAGCGTGGTTATTCTGCTGGCTTGGCCAAGAGAGAGAGCAACAGAGAGAAGGTGAGCTCGAGAGAGAGAGAGAGTTTGGCCATTGCCAGAGGCCTGCCCATCAGTTAGACAAATTGCATCCATTAACAACAACAAATCCATGTAACCTCGACGATCACATAGCAAGTTCTCGCATATTCTCAAACCTCATACCCTATGACATCCGGATTTTTCGCTCAATAAAATAGCGAGCCCTGAATTTTATGGTCCATGCTACGTAAGTGAGCTTGCCGTCGGACTATGCCATTCACATCTCACAACGTTATCACCAAGCAATGCCATTTTCAACTCATCCGAGGATGCATCTACATCACCGAGTTGCCGCCACTACCTCATCATCAATAAACTATTATGATCTAAATATCCCAGTAATTTCAAGAATTTCCAAGGCAATGGCCTTTTAAAGAAATAACCAAAAAAAAAAAATTACCAAAGACTCTTGAATTTCCTCCATCACACACGAAGACTCTTGAATCTTCTCCATGATGCTGCTTTAGGCACAACATCACGCCACATCCAGCTAGCGTGAAGTGAGATGTTGAGTCAACAAAGAAAAAATCACTGCCAAAGAGAGAGAGCAACTTTGACTGTGGGAAGAGAAAAGAATAGAGAGAGAGAGAGAGAGAGAGAGAGAGAGAGAGAGAGACTCCACTCGTTCTTTCACTTTCACCCCATAACCTCACCCTGTTCCTCTACACCACTTCAGCTACACCACTAGCGAAGCGCAGGAGCCAATAACGATGGTTAGAATGGACATCGACTTTCACCGTCTTCATGTCTTGACGAGCTTCCGCTTCTAAGGGCCTAATCTAATTCTAAACTAAGAGCTCAAACTAAGTACATACAATAGAAAGAAACAATCGTTCACGACATAACAAACAAAAAGCATGGGAATCAATCAATCAAATGAAATAAGGAAATCATGTACACAAATGAACAAATAGGGCCTCATGGTTGGCTTTTGTAATTCATGCATCGGTCCTTCTAGATACCTACCTAATTCATTTTTATGACTTATAGTTATTAGTGACCATATGTGTTCTTGCATGGCATTTATAAAGCATTTCAAAAGATAACATTTATTAAACATTTGGCCCTTATTTTGCAAACAATCAATCAATTTGAGTACACTGTCGGAGGATCACTTATTCAATGGACATGCGCCAATCACAATCATAAGCATTTCTAACAAATGGGATGCTTTCATGCATGGGCGCAGTTCATGTGATACTTTAAAAATTCCAATGCGTTTGAAACATCGATAAAGGAAGACGAGACATTTGGACAAAGGAATATCTTGTTTATGGAATGCATGTAAGGCTTTTGAATATCATGCATTCACAAACATTGCAAGTATTTTAAATATGATCCAAATTCCAATGTCAAATCAAATCAAATCATTTGAAAGATTCTAAAACATTTAATTGCCAAGAATCACATATCATGAAGCATGCATTTTAAATATGATTTAAACCTAATCATTCCAATGTCAAATCAAGTCCTTTGAAAGATTCTAAATCATTTAATGTCAAAAGCATCGCACGTACCAAAGCCATTTTGACATGCAAAATTGACATTTCAAATCAACATTGAAGAAACTGATCCAAAAACCATTTCATTTATTGAAAATTTTTGACAATGAAGATCAAGGAATTTGAAGCATATTTCATCAAGATGAAGAACCCTAATTTCACATGCAAGTCATTCTAAAAAATCCTAAAAGGAAATCACAACAAGGATTTACAATAGAACATCACAAACAAGACAAACATAATCATCAAAATTGAAAAGGAACCATTGATGATTTGTCCTTAGAAAAATTACACAACGCACATGACATCACAAGAAACAAACTAAGTTAAGAAAGTTTTCTGAATTGGGCCACGCAAGAATTTATAAAAATTCAATACATTCAATGTCGCTTTTGAAATTTCATCAAAAGATAGGGTAACATGCCATTGCAAGTGAAATTTGACCTAGTAAAAAGGGTGTAAAAATATAAAATTTCGACACAACATAGTCCAAAGAATGACAATCAAAATTCGTTGGGGGTTTAGCTCAAGAATCCCTAATAAAAAAAATCACATAAAAATGGCAAACGACTGACTAAACAAGAATTCTAACCTAACTTTAAAAAAAACAAAATGGAAAAATGGCCAAATGTGGCACCCCTCGACGGCCCCCGAACCGTTCGGGTCGCCACAGTCCGCTTACCTTTCTTCTTTCCCTAATCACATGTCACTCTAATACCATTTCAATTGCAGCGGGGTCCATAAAATCTGGGGGTTTACGTATTTTAGATTAGTCCCTTGCGCAGTTCATATACGGAAGCACATCCAACAACTCCCTTCCTTATATTCAGAAAGCGATACACACCAACTAAACATCTTATATAATAGTTAAAGCTGAACACTTTTATTTACATAAACCAGATGGACATCATTCATCGGTACATCAAAATGCCATAGTCTTCTATACTCGGCTATACATCAAAAGATGACCGACATCTCCTCCAACAGTCGTATACTTAAAGTCCATCGATTAGTATCAGCGTCCAAAAGTTTTTTCCTTTGCTATCCTCCTCCTCGCGGTCATATCCAACCACTTGATCCATCTACTGGTGACAGTGGCAGCAGAGGTATTTTATCTAGTCTGAAATGTTATTCCCCAAAAGGGATGAGTACAGCTACTTAGTAGGTAAATGACCCAATAAACCACTCAATGCATCACACAATACAATCATAACAATCATAGCATAAGACATATCATTCAAGCATCCATGCATAATTTACCTTGGAGCCATACATATGTCATCATACCATATGTACACACATCCTCATGTAATCATCACCATTATATCATACATGTACCATCATGCCATAGGTGCACATACATCCATGCACTTACCATAATCATGTCACATATATCATCATGTCATAGGTGCACATACATCCATACACTTACCATCATCATGTCACACATACCATCATGCCATAAGTGCACATACATCCACGCACTCATCATCATCATGTTACATATGCCATCATGCCATAGGTGCACATACATCCATGCACTCACCATCATCATGTCACACATACCATCATGCCATAGGTGCACATACATCCATGCACTCATCATCATCATGTCACATATACCATCATGCCATAGGTGCACATACATCCATGATTCATATCATCCATGCTATCAAGCATACATCACCATGAGATCCATTCATGCCTTCATGATCGCATTTTCAATATTAAATAGCATCAATTTATTTTCATAAGCCGATCATGCATCATGCCATATGCATACACCCATGCACATGATTTATTTTCAATTCTTATCTTTCACAAGGATCTCATCAGTTTTTCTTTCTAGGGACCAATGTGTTGCATTCCACAATTCATCGCTTGTACCCAACCAGGCATCGCGAGGAACCTCCGGGCATGTATTCAAAATACAACTGGGCATCCGGCCCCCCACATTCCGGGCATTTCGCATCTCAACTAGCATCACGAGGCTTCCCCCCGGGCACAAACCTCCGGAGCTTCCGAAATTACGTACCGACATACCACCAGGATTCCCCCCCTCTGGAATTACGTACCGTATACCACCAAGCATCTCGAAACTCCCGAGGACCCTCTAGAATTACGCCACTAGGCCACCGGGCATCCGGCACTCCCTAGCCAGGCATCCTGACACTCCCGGGGCATCGTCGGCTCACAACTCCGACGACCTTCTCACTTATCTTAGTTCCACTTTCAGTTATAGCTCAATTTCAACATGGCATATGATGTGATGACAAACAAGATCATTTTCATCATTTGGTTCTTATATGCATTTCCAATCATCATCATACATGCAGCAAGATACAATCCATGGGGTCCATGCAACTTAAAATGATCCATACATCATGACTTTTGAGATTTAGCAAATTCCAGCTTGCACAGTTTCGAAAAACATGAAATTAAATATCCATATGATCTTCAAAAATCATAAAATCAGAGCATGTGATGGACAAGACATAAAGGTAGCAATTTCATGAAGAACACGTGCCCAAAAGAGTTTCACACAATAAGATATGGCTCACACAATACAGCATGCAAAATTCGGATAAAGTCAGATTGCGCAGCTCTTGAAATATTTCGATTAAAATACCTGAATGACCTCCAAAAATTATGAAAATTTACCAGGTTATAGTCAAGACCCTAAGGTAGATTTTTCATGAAGAAATATAGGCCAGATTCGTCCTAGATAATTTAATATGGCCAGACGAAGCTACTGTTCCTAATACCGAACAGTCCAGTATAGCTGTCTCTGAAAAATCGAGGTTTCGCCTACTTATCTTTCTTCATTTCTTCTGAAATATTGATATGTTTTGCTTAAAGAGGTCCACTACAACTTTCATTAAAGGATCTAGGCGAGATTCTCAAAGGATAGTCATCATTTAGTCCATGAAGTCTCGGGAGTCCAGTACCATACTTCCAGATCTACCATCTTCAAAAGAAAATTATTTCACTAGGCTAAACTTACTTTTTTTACCTCAAATTTGAGTATGTTAATAATCAGGATGTTCTCTACAACTTTTGTGAAGAATTAAAAGTGAAATTCTTAGTAAAAAGTGACATGCAACACACAAAACCACCAAGAGGTTGACGAAACAGTTTCAGATCTAGCCTTTTCGTAGAGGGAGGGTTTCACCCCTCAAAACTCAACCATTTTATCTCAAATTTTAGTATGTTATACTTTGAGATGTGGAATACAATTTTCGTGAAGAAGTCGAAGCCACAATTCAACTAAAAACCCACGTGCAAGCCTCTACAACGTTCGGGGTCAGGCGGCACAGTCGAAAACAGAATACATTTTCAAGAAGAATACACTCTGGCTTCGGTTTCTCACACCCTAAACATCCGAGATTCACCACCATTTCAAACACACATGCAAGACACACATGCAAGAGCAGAATATGGATCCCAACTTGCCTTTGTACCGAGCTACAACAAGCACGACGGTGGACGACAGACGCACGGTGACGAGCGACGGACGAGCGGACGGACGGACACACCGCTCTTCCTCCTCTCTCTCGGTTCCTCACTCTCTCGGCAACTCCCTCTCTCACTCTCACTCTCTCAAAACCGGCCACTCCCTCTCTCTCTTTCTTTTTGGTTGTTTATATACTTGCATGCATCCTCATTTTGCATGGGGGACACTCGTCCCCAAGGAGGAGACAAGTGTCTCCTTTGCCGAAGACACTTTAATAACCCTTCATGCCACTTGTCACTTTTCATGCAAGTTGATGGGCCTCCTTGGGCCGGGCCTCTTGGCCCACTTTAGGCCCATCTCACTTGTGCCTAAAGCCCAAACTTAAATGGCCCAAGTTTATTTTTAATAATACATCTTAATCCTCAGTTAAATAAATACCTAATTGCATAATAAAATGGCCAAAAGACTTTGTGACATTAATCCATCAAATCTATAAAGTGCATAGTCAAGAACAAAGTCTTCTTTATCAAATTGTCCTATGGCCAATTTAAATAGCCCATAGAAAAATATCGATAATAAGCCCATAATTCCTACACCACTTTAGGGCATTTGATTTTCATTTTTATTTATAGAAATCAACTCATAATCAATTAACATTTTCATAAGGGGTTCGGTCCAAGAGATAAAATATTGTGGCCGATGATGTAATTGTCCCTATGGCCATTCAAAGACAAATATTGTTTCCCTCAAAATCAATATTTCGGGTTGAAATTCCCGGATGCCACACCAAATGGTAAGCAAACTGCACAAAGTCAATGGCATTTTAAGATCTAAACGAGTCTCATGACTTCCTAGAAGGGCTTGAGTTCAATTGGAGTCAATTCGATGTTTGAAGATTGATGTTTGTAAAAGTGTGCATCTCAGCCACTTACAAAAACAGAACATGGTTTATGTTTAAAAGTTCAAAAGATCATTTGAACAATGCATGAATGTGATGAAATTCGTATACGACAGAATTGGATGCAACAATGATTTGGATAAAACATCTAACCCCAAATGCAAGATGCAAAAGAGACATACAAGTTATCGGCATCGCAAAATGACTTAAAACTAAAATGACGTACTTGACGATTTTCAATTGCAACTAGTCTAATTGAGGCATGATGTTCACATATCAAATGATGTTCAATTATGACATACCATATATGAATGTGAAGCTAGTAATGCACACTTCAAAAGTCGAGAAGGTATTAATGCAAGATTTAGTGACCCAAACAAGTGTATTTTAGTGACTTCATGATAAGTTTATGATCTAGCCTTAACATCGCAGAACATGCTTAATTTTGATTATCTAATAACGTTCGAAAAATCTAAAGAAAATTTTTATATGAGGAATATGAAATGACGAATATTTTTTGTTAAGACATCGAAACCTAATTGAGCATGCAATTAGCCTGCCAAACAATGATCACGATGTGTATTTCATGTCTTATGAAGATCATGAAGCCAGATGGACTCATATACAAGCTCAATTTCACAAAAATGCAACTCGAATTAGTGTAGGGTAGATTAACTGAGATTAAGTTTCAAGCGATTTTGACTGACCAAAACACCTTCGAAAAAATCCAGAAAAAAAAATATGAGATACTAAAGACGACTTGAAACAAATATCATGAAGAAAATTTTCTAAAATCCAATCACAAAAATCAACTTGAAAACGGAAAAATAAAAAATTGGAGTAAGAACAGAATCACAAATCAACCTAAAAAACTCCAGAATTGACTAGTTTCCGAGGTGTTTTTAGAGAGTCAAACAATCTCTTTCCGAGATGTATGATCTATCAAATCGAAGGTCTTGAAGTCTATTTTCTAAGTCTAGAAGGGATAGAAATAAAAAAAAAAAAAACTCATTTAGGACCTCAACCAAGCCAAAACAGTAAGCTACTTACAGAGGTACGAAATTGCAGATTATCGAAAATCAAGTTCAATAAACCATAAACTCATGATCAATCTACAATAAAATTTTGCAAATCATCAAAAAAATTCATCATCATCATCAAATCTAAACATATTATAAGCATCTAATCTTCAATCCTAGCCCCGATTAGATACGTCGATCTCGCTTCATCGAATTCGAGTTCGAGAATACCAACTTTTTGATGCAATCGGACGAAAAAGATGTTGCTTGAACACAATCAAGCCTTTGAGGATCAGATTGAACTGCTGTGGACTGCCAAGGGATTGGATCGGGCAGCCAAACCACTTAGGACATAATCGGTCCAATTGAATGGACCGGCCTTCAAGCCATCGGTGGAAAAAATGATCACTGGAAATGATCCGGCGACAAGCCAGCTGATCTTCGACCACAGCAAGGTTGAGGACTCACCGGAGTGGAGATCAATAGTAAACAGCACCAGCAAGGGCCACCGTCGACCACTGGTTTAGGTGATAAAAGGAACCGGTCGAAATCAAATCGGTTCAAGCGACTGTAGGAATTGGCTAGATCGGGATGATTCCGATCATTGCACAGCTGAGTTCTGATCACTAAGGGCTCCAAAAAGAGAAGAGGAAGATTGTTGAGGGCTGTGTAGTGGATGGTGAGCTGCCGGCATGAGGCCGACAAGTCTAGACCAGCAAAGAGCTTATTTGGTTTTAAAGAGAGGAGAAAGAGGTAGGAAGAGAGAGATGAGAGAGAAATCTATATTTAGTATGAGAAAATATGTAGAAAATGAGCCCTTCTTTGAAAATTGGAGGGAAAATGGCTTTTATACTAGGTTCAAATCGGCGAATCTTGGCTGTTGATTCAATCTAACGGCCAAAACTTGAGTAGTTTCCTAACCAAATCTGATCGGTTTTGGTTAATTCATCACCAGACAGTTATTGTGGGTTTAAAATTTATGTAATTTTGTCATTTGAAGAGAAAAGTTGCCTGATTTAAGAAGAAACTGTCCGATTTTGATCCAATTAAGCCAATTAAACTCCACAAATGCGATCTATGGGCTTTCTGTTGACTTAATTGAATTATTATTACGAAAAATGATGGACCTAAACCAAGGGTAGACGTAATTGAGCATTATAGGCTAAGATGAGCAATTTTACAATTATTTACTCAAAATTATAAATCAATTGAAATCCCGAAATTAAATGAATGAGCAGATTAGAAATAATCCCTAGACCAAATGTCATAAACTGAATTATACCTAATTATGACTAAAAGAAAACTAATTTTGTTTTTGGACGATTTAGTACCTGAAACCGAAAAATTCGGAAAACAAGATTCTCAATTGAATTTTGTAAAATTTTTGGCACAAAAGTCAAATTGACACTAACACAAAGAATTTTGAAGATTTCTGATTTTTTATTGTCAAAAGTTTGACAAAAAATCAATCATTTAGTTGACTTTTCCTAAAATATTGATTTTTAGTCAAATCCTTGAATTTTGAAAAA
The DNA here is from genome assembly GCA_014182575.1 of Eucalyptus decipiens. Classification (NCBI taxonomy): domain Eukaryota; kingdom Viridiplantae; phylum Streptophyta; class Magnoliopsida; order Myrtales; family Myrtaceae; genus Eucalyptus; species Eucalyptus decipiens. The sequence goes on along the minus strand of CM024614.1, from coordinate 57,267,109 downwards.
TTGATTTTGCTAGAGTGAAATTAAGACTATTTGACATCTTTTTGGGTGAAAAATTAATTTTTGACTTGGGGTTGACTTTTGATCAAAGGGTTGATCAAAAAGTCAATCCAAAAATCAACTATTTGACTTTACAATTTTTCTTAGAAATGAATGAGAAATTCCTTAAAAGTGACAATGGAAAAGAAAGAAATGAAAAATGACATCTTTTGGTCAAGAAATAGGCTCTATCGCGATTGGAAACCCTAATATCGGTTTTTACCTTTTTATGATGCGTCGACTAAAAATTAGGTGTCAACACTATACCATTAGTACACATATGTGGACATGAAAGGCCAAATTGGACAACCTCAAAATTTTTGATTGAAATCGCAAATTAATTGAAATTGAATTCAATTAATATTGCGATACAACTATTCAACTAATTGTGCTTTGGATAATACATATTACATCCAAATAGACCTTGAATTGACATGACGAATCTTATGCTAAAAATCTCAAATGGTTCAACTTAAATTTCTTTAATCAAAGCTCATTAGTTTGGTTTTCCTATATTTAAGAAGGTGAAATTCCTCAAATGAAAAAGTTCTCAAGTGAATTTCTCAAAACGAACCCCAAATTCAGACTTATCTAGAGAAAATGAGTGAAATGAAAGCTTCCAATCATAAATCATGAAAGATTGATTCGAACCCCCTAATCAAGGCTAAAATGGTTATTTGCATTTCGACAAGTATCGTTCTCAAAACGGAGGGAACAAGTGGATGAGAAATAGTCCCTAGACCAAATGTTGTGAAAGGAACTAGGCCTAATTATAATTAGGATGAAAGTAATTTTTATTTTTCGTCAAATTTGAGCCTAAAACCAAAACATTTTGAAAACAAGATTTTTAATCGATTTTTGGATTCAATGCTAAAGTCAAATTGGCACTAAAATGAAGTGTTTCGCAGATTTTTGATTTTTTTTTAAATCTTTTTTTATCAAAGGTTTGATGAAAAGTTAATTTTGTAGTTGACTCTTCCTAAAATGTTGATTTTTATGTGAAATCTTTGAATTTTTTGGAAATTAACTTTGCTAAAGTGAAATTAAGACCATTTAGTATCTTTTTGTGTAAAAAGCTAACTTTTGACCCATGATTGACTTTTTTGTTAAAGGGTTGACCAAAAAGTTAACCTAAAAGCCAACCGTTTCGACTTTTTGAGTTTTCTAATGGAAATGAATGGGAAACTGTTTAAAAGTGACAAAATAAAAGAAAAAAAAATGAAAAATGACACTTTTTGATCAATAAACAAGCTTCGTCACGATTGGGAATCTTAATCTCGATTTTTTAGTCAAGTGTCAACATTGCCCCATTCCTTCTCTAGATTTGTCCCGAACTTCCACATGCATAAGATGTGGAAAACTCTTGCTTAGTTCCAAGGTATGCTGGTGCTTTATGAGAATGAAATGCACAATACAAGGTTGGTTGTAATGGCTATAGTTAAGACTTTTTCTTCAAAGAGTAAGACTACTTTGAAGAAAAGGAAATGGAAGAAGCCCAAAAAGTCTACTATACGTCCATAGCCCAAGACTAAAAAGTGGGAATGTCACTATTGTGGTGTCAAGGGGCACTCGAAGAGGAATCGTAAGAAATACTTTATGATTTTGAAGGTCAAGCCAAATAACTAATGTTATAAAGGTATGGTGTCTATGTTTATTGAAAATAGCCTTACGGTTGGTTTTGAATCTAGCTTATGGGTAGATTCAGTTGTTGCTTCGCATAATTATATATTTTTGTAGAATTTGGATTTAAGCAAGATGCTAGGGCAAAATGAGATAGTCTTGACGTTTGCAAATAGAGAAAGAGTTGTTGCATTAGCTATATAGACTTTTCGTTTACCTTTGCCTTTAGGACTTGTATTGGTTTTGAAATAATTACTTACATTATAATAATGCAGTTCGAAACCTCATCTCTATACTTTGCTTGAGTAAAAATAATTAAGAATTTTCTTTTGTTGATGATGTATGTTCCATTTGTCATGATGAAATATTTGTCGGTTCTAATTTGTAGAACAATAATCTTTTTACCATTACAATGTCTGGTAATGTGATTACCAACGTCAATAAGCAAAATCATGTTAATGTCATATCCAATCAGCACCAATTGTGCATAAGATTAATGTTTTGAAACGGTTTTAGAATCAATGTCTAATGTTCTAAAATGATTTCAAACTCAATAAGTTCTTAAATGGTTTTAGATTCAAAGGTCATATTAATGATTTGAAATGGTTTCATATTCAAAAGTCATATTATTGTTTTGAAATTGTTTTAGAATTAAAGGTAGATTAATGGCATTTAATCGCAATGGATGCCTTCAGGAACTCTAGAACACAATGGTGTGTTCGAGAGAAGAAATTGCACCTTATTAGATATTGTGTGACTTATAATCAGTTACATCAATTTGCTTATATCCCTTTAGGGATATGCTCTTGATATAGCTACATATATACTGAAAAAGAATCCCGACCAAATTTGTTTCATCTACACCCTATGAGATACGACATGTGTCATGCCCGCCACCCCTGGCACATGTAACAGCTCCTTTCGACCCAAATCGTCTTTTCTAAACTTAAAATAAATCAACGGAAGCAAAAAAGATAGTAGAGGAAAGAAAACAAGCAGAAAACTGGGAGCAACCATCAAGCTTCATTTCTTTCCTACGACATGCTTACTTATATACAGAGAGTTCTATCAAGTTTATCAAAAAACAAAAGATACGGGGCTTTTCAAAAAAACAAAAGAGAGCAGCAGCCCAGCGTCTACACTATTGCCCTCCCTTGGCCCCGTCTTGAAGGGAACATAGATAGAATCCTCATAATATTTTTGTTCTAGGTCGCTCAAATTTTTAAATCTAATTGTCCTCCAATCTCTAAATCAAATCACACTTGTCGGTGGCCCATGCGCCTTCCCAAGTTGGGGGTGTTATTAGTTTTGTTTTTCAAATGAACGTATGCATGGGCGGGCTAGATTTTAAAACCCTTGTCCTGAACCCGGCCTGGTCCAATGACGTCTCTCCCTCTCATCTTAGGCCCTGCTTGGTTCAGCATTTGGAATGCTCTTTAGGGCTCTAAAGGGATTTGGCCAAATGCTGTGGTGTTTGGTTCGATTTTTTGAGGACTTTGGGAAGATGCAATTGCATCTTCAAGGGGCTTCAAAGGCCTTTAGGGGAATAGAAGGATAGAGGTCCATTAGGAAGTTACATTTTCAGAATGCAACTTCCGGTACTGTTCATCACTGTTCATCTCTTTGGTGGAGAAGCTGATCGGATGCCGACAACTGCCGACTAAGGGGTCGCACGCGCCGATGACTGCCGCCTGAGGGTCGCTTGACCCCATCGACTGTTGCTGGACCTTAGGCAACACTTGGGTCGCGCGACCTCGGGCGACGGTCGCCGGAGTCAGGCGATGGTCGCCGGAGTCGGGCGACGGCCGCCTGGGGGCCAGATTCGGCCATCCGGCCATCCAACCACCGGATCCGGCAGTCCGACCAAACCTAAACTTAGAACGAGGGAGGACGAAGTTAGTTTCCTGCAGGTATGCCTTCCCACAGTGGGCGAACAACTTCCATTCAAGCCCTTCAGGGATAGCCTTTCAGCAGAAAATCACTCAGCCCTTTAGTTTAGAGTCTAGAGACACTTAGATAGAACCGGGATGGTAACATTTCTAATTATCCGAGCTGCATTTCTCAGAGGATCCTACTAGGCTGGAGAAGAAGAGAGGTTTAGAAAGCCATGGAGAATTTTCACAAAACAATCACTTTACTTCAAGGGACTATGCCGAACACATTACATCCTCCTCGCCTTTTATAGGCAATAAGAGGTCACACACAAATAAGGATCGAGCTCACGATTCCTGAAACAAACAGAGGCTCCAAAAATTTCAGAAATTTCCAGTGGGGAATTATTCACACGGTATGAATAGTGACATTGAACATCGATTTCCCTAGCCTACTACTACAGTAAAAGTGAACAGTAACTTGCTACAGTGATCTTATATGAACAATGGTCAGTGGTTTCGTCCATGGCGAGCATTATAGTCATAGTTTGAGTCATCTAAACTGTGACTTGCCACAAGACTTTCTTCATATTTTTGCTCAAGTCCTGCAAGGTCATTTGGTGAGAGAATTTGGTTCAACTGATATGATGAGGATGTTTTCGCTTGATTCTGGGAGAGACTTGTAGTGTCGACAGGAATGCTTGGCTAAGGCCAATTGGATGTTTGAGCATAGTAGGATGTGTCCATGCTTTGTGATAAGGACAAAAGTCCTTGATCATAGGGGTCTTGGGAAAGAGGACCTCCCCATTTAGCATAAGGGGTCTTGGGAGGATTGTGCAATGTTATCGATGTCTGCCATGTTTGCCATTCATGCTCTTGTGATGATACAGCTTGTCTGAATTCCTCGAGTATTTCTTTGGTTTCTGGTGCGAGGCTATAATGATCTCATGCAGTGGGTACATTATAATTCCACGCATCTTCTGGAATAGTTTTATTTTCCTGGCACAAGATTCTCTAGAGTTCTCAATACTGGTGCTCACAGCAACCAACAGGTCCTGGATATAATTTGTGAATCCGGGTTTTTGAACTGTGTGGTAGAGGTTTATAGGATGTGGTACCTATACTCTAAGGAGCATTGATGATGTTGCCATTATTTGTGACAAAAGCCCATGGTCGTCGAAAGAACAAAATAGTATGGATCTCAGGGTTTGGTTGTGTGGTTCTCAATTCCTTTTGCAAGAGATATTTCCAATGAGTGGGAAGATAAAACAAGTTAAGAAAATCTAAGAGGTTTTTGTCACACTCCTTTTCAATTTTCCCTCTGCCGAGTCCAAATATCCTGGTGAGGTTGGTAACGAATCTTCTGGTTGGAATCTTAATGGCTATTAAGTACTTTTGTTTAAATACCATAATAACCATCAAAGTTGGTCAGGAAAATCATCTTCTTTCTAGATTAAAGGATGTATGAACGGATAGTCTGCATTTAGTTCAAAATGATAAATAATCGAACCTCCATTGAGTCTGAATGTGTGGCATTGCCACATGAGATTATCCAAATTTTCGATAAGACTGTCATTCTGGATTTGTTCAATAATCTCATGAGGGTAGCGCTAGCTTGGCCAGTCTTTTATCTTCTCAATCTTGTACTTTTCATTGTGATGAAGCATATTAAAAGCATGTCTCATGATGTACATGTTTATTTCCGCTGGTACTTTTGGCCTTGACAAGAAATCAGCAAGCACATTCTTCTTCCCGGTAATATGCTTGGTTTCAAAAGAGTATTTTGAAAACCATTCGGCCCATTTAAGTAGCTGAGAATTTGGAACCTACTTTTGTTTGAATTTGGTCATTTGAGGGAAATATGTCATATCTAATTCTACAAGGAAATGATTGCCAATGAGATGGAATTCGAACTTTTTTATCTCATTTTTTACAGCTATGATTTCCTTAAAAGTGGAATGATAATGCATTTTAGCCTATGAAAACTTACCACTTTTGTAGGCACAGAGATGTCTTCCACCATCAATTTCTTCGAATAGAATGGCGGCCCAGTATTCATCACTAACGTTGGTCTGGAGAATTCTCTTTCCCGTTGATGGGATTTGTAATGGAGGAAGAGACTGCATAATCTTCCTAAGTTTAGAGACTGCTTTAGTTTGAGATTCTCACTAAGGTGAGGGATTTTTCTTCAACATTGTCTGCAATGGAATTAGCGACTTTGAACGAAATCTCTGAGATAATTGATTATTCCAAGAAATTGCTGAACTTGCTTTATTGTGAAGTTTTGTTCAGGAAATTTCAACAATTCTTGAGCAATGTGTGGTCCTGGATAGTATGTTCCTTCGTTAAGGTGCATACCAAGAAATTCAATTTCTATCTGAGTGATGTTCATCTTTTTTTGAGAAAGCATGATTTCATGCTTTTTCACAATTTCTACAAATTGCTCAAGAAGTTGGCAGTGTGACTGCTCATTAGGACTGTAGAGCAAGATATCATTAATGTATACTGCTGCACTTGACATGATTGGTTGGAAAATTCGACACATGGCCTTTTGGAATAGGGATAGTGCAACTTTTAGGCCAAAAGGAAGAACTTTCCATCGGAAATGTTGGTTTGGGATACAGAACCCTATCTTGGGCCTGTCTTCAGGATGAATGTCCAATTGCCAAAATCCGGCTTTGAGATCGAATTTGGAATAAATTTGGGCCTTGGATAATCTAGCAAAGAGGGAATTTCTGGAGGGTAAATGAAATTTGTCATCCTGGAGGAAAAGGTTAAGAGGCTGGTAATTAATTACCAATCTCATCTTTCCTCTATTTTGCTCAGCATGTTTGTTGACATAGAAGGCTTCACAAGCCTATTGAGAATGTGAAATTTCAATAAGGCCTTGTTGTAGTAATTCCGAGCATTCCCTTTGAGCTAAAACCAGGTGTTCTAGGTTAATTCCCATGTGACTCGCCTTGGTTGGGTTGATATCTTCATTCTTTTTGAAAGGAAGGCGAACAAAGAAGTCTGGATTTTTCCATAAAGGATGAGAACATTTTTGAGCAAATTCGAAATGGGATTTCAAACAAGATTCCAACAACTTTTGCATAGTCGGATCTAACAGACTCATCTGGATGGAAAAAAAGTCTTTGAATATTAACGAATTCAAAAAATTGATCTTTATACTTGAGACATTTTCCATGAATGATCCGAAATTGAACAAATCCAGAATGATAGTCTTATTGAAAATTTGGATAATCTCATGTGGCAATGCCACATAGACTTGTTTAGACTCAATGGAGGTTCGAATTCTTTATCCTTTCGGACTAAATGCAGACTATCCGTTCATACATCCTTTAATATGGAAAGAAGATGATTTTCCTGAGCAACTTCGATGGTTATTATGGTACTTAACCAATAAGTACTTAATAGCCATTAAAATTCCAACCAGAAGATTCGTTGCCAACCTCACCGGGATATTTGGACTCGGCAGAGTGAAAATTGAAAAGGAGTGTGACAAAAACCAGAAGATTCGTTGCCAACCTCACTGGGATTTTCTTAACTTGTTTTATCTTCCCACTCATTGGAAACATCTCTTGCAAAAGGAATTGAGAACCACAAAACCAAACCCTGAGGTCCATACTATTTTGTTCTTTCGACAACCATGAGCTTTTGTCACAAATAATGACAACATCATCAATGCTCCTCAGAGTATAGGTATCACATCCTATAAACCTCTACCACACAGTTCAGAAGCTCGGATTCACAAATCTTATCCAGGACCTATTGGTTGTTGTGAGCACTAGTACCGATAACTCTAGAGAATCTTATGCCAGGAAATAAAACTATTCCAGAAGATGCGTGGAATTATAATGTACCAACTGCATGAGATCATTATAGCCTCACACCAGAAGCCAAAGAAGCACTCGAGGAATTCAGACAAGTTGCATCATCATAAGAGCATGAAATGACAAACATGGCAGACATCGATAACATTGCATAGTCCTCCCAAGACCCCTATGCTAAATGGGGAGGTCCTCTTTCCCAAGACTCCTATGATCAAGGACCTTTGTCCTTATCACAAAGCATGGACACATCCTACTATGCTCAAACATCCAATTGGCCTCAGCCAAGTATTCTTGCCGACACTACAGGTCTCTCCTAGAATCAAGCGGAAGCATCCCAATCATATCAGCTGAACCAGATTCTCTCACCAAATGACCTTGTAGGACTTGAGCAAAAATATGAAGAAAGTCTTGTGGCAAGTCACATTTAGATGACTCGGACTACGATGCTCGTGACGGACAAGACCGCTGACCATTGTCCGTACAAGATCACCGTAGCAAGTTACTGTTCACTTTTGTTGTAGCAGTAGGCTAGGGAAATTACTGTTCACTGTCACTATTCATATCGTGCGAATAATACCCCACCGGAAATTTTCGAAATTTTTGGAGCCTCTGTTTGTTTCAAGACTCGTGAGCTCAATCCTTGTTTGTGTGTGACCTCTTATTGCCCATAAAAGGTGAGGATCATGTAATGTGTTAGGTAGAGTCCCTTGAAGTAAAGTGAGTGTTTTGTGAAAATTCTCCATGGTTTTCTAAACCTCTCTTCTTCTCTAGCCTAGTAGGATCCTCTGAGAAATGTAGCTTGGATAGTTAGAAATGTTATCATCCTGGTTCTATCTGAGTGTCTCTAGGCTATAAACTAAAATGTTGAGTGGTTTTCTGCTAAAAGACTGTTCCTAAAAGGGCTTGAACAGAAGTTGTTTGCCCACTGTGGGAAGGCATACTTACAGGAAACTAACTTCGTCCTCCCTGGTTCTAAGTTTAGGTCCCCTTAATGGTATCAGAGTTATGGTTTCGTTTGTAATAATATTCATTCCATGCGCTTAGTAGGTGAATCCAGTGCTAAGAAGATCTTTTTACATCATGCAAGAATCTGAATACTGGAAGCACTTGTTTCTCTTGCTCCATCTCCATCTTCTTGAACCCATTCTGATTTTCGTATTTCCAATGCATCTAAGATAGACTATCTTTATGAAGTCTCTCTTAGCGATGAAACCAAGATCTTTGAAACTCAACTTCCTCTGATGAACCCTTATTCCGCTTTTGCTAAACCCACTTCGTCATTTTCCCCCATCTGTTCCATTCGACAACTCATTCGCCAGACTTCAAAGGAAGTAAAGGAGTACGTCCAGTCCTCTAAGTTCGACCAACATCCTATTCCTACCACTAAAAATGAATACTTTGTTACTCTTCAGATTTCCCAAGAGTTTCCCAGACAATGGATTTAGCAAGGATATTCTCATGTGCATTACGGAGCTGTTCGTCTTGCTCTTACTTTTCATTGTCGTAAAGGTTTGCCAGTGGTGGCAAGAATTGTGTTATTGGATACCAAGTTCCTAGAATACTAGCATGCTTGCATTGGTACTGTCCAAACCACTTTGAATGCTGGAATAGTCTTTGTGACTTTGTATCCAAACTTCAATATCGCCCTTTCAGACCCCCAGCTACTCTCATTTCTAAAAGTCAAAGTTTAGCTCATTGGAGCCTCTTAAACTGCTGACTCTGTAGCAGCAACACTTGTACTACCAGATGGTTTATCAAGTGCGGAATCATGCTATTGATTTAAATTTCCACAATGGGAATGAACATGCTTTATTCATTTCCATGTAGAATGACCAAGCATCCTGCATTCATGTTCTTAGACAAATCCCGAAGGAAAAGTTAGCCAAGCTCCAGAGACTTGGATCACTAACTATGAGAAGTTGCATTAGAACGATAAACCTTTCCAGTCTTTAGACTTTGAATTTGTCGAGAAAAAAGATGGAACTGTTTCCATCAAGTTCAGCAAGGAAAAAAAAGAAAGTCCTTCTATCTTCCAAACCCTCTTTATGATTGAACAATGTGTTCCTGAGTCAATTTCCGAGCCATATCCAAAAAAGCTTTTCAAATACTTCAAAAGTGATGAGCATCCTGTCCATTACTACAAAGACCAATATGGTCATTGTTTTGGGATCCGTTTTGTCAATGTTCCTATTGTACAAACTCTCGACGAGGTAGACCCTTTTGCAAAACCTTCGCCATGACGAAAAAAAAAAAAGAAACCAAAGGATACCATGTACCGAAGGTATTTGAATGGAGATCCCTCCGTTGATACTCTTGGTGAGGGTGACAAATTCTAGTTTATGGTTTTCTATGCACCAACTCCACCACCACAGTTTACTGCTCCTCCCTCTGTATCACCAACTCCACCACCATCACCTCCCCCATCTCCTCCTCTGAAAAAAACTAGTTCTTTCCTTGATTTACAAGCCAATTTTAAAGTGGGCAAAAAAACATTCTTACCCAGTTGAAGCTCCAACAGAAATACCAACTAGTTCTTCCATCTCCATGTTTCATGAGATAGACTTTCCTTTGCTTGCTTGGTAAAGTTCTAAGCTCTCATTTCCTGCTCCAGAAGAATTTATAGACCCACAAAACAGATATCGGCATATCCTCAAGATACTTGCCCCCATTGATGTGGATGAACATGTAAGACAAAAAAGAACCCCTGTTGTTGAAGCTGTCCTAAATTGGCAATCAGAGACTCTTCTAGCACATAACAATGCCTTTAAAGCAATTGATTCCAAGATTGGGAATGTGCAAAAAGATCTTTGAAGATATGATGAAACCACAAAGAAGATGCTTTTAGATTTCCAAAAAAGGCTACATGCCTTGGAATCTGGACAACATTTGGGATATCATCATCTCGAAAGTCCCTAGGCAGAAATAGAAAAGCTCAAAAGGCAAATTCAGATCCTTAAAGAAAGAAGACTCAATCCATTTCCATCTACTTTGTCGACAGAGCATTCCTCTCTTCCACCACCACCCCAAACATCTATTTTTGCCACTCTCACAAATGTTCTTGTCAAACAAGATAAGATAGATGTAGCTGAAATGCGAAATCGTCTTAAAGAACTGGATCAAATTAGGAAAGAAAAGGGAAAGGAGAAGAAGTCTGAAGAATTCTCGCTTGTCATAAGAGAAAAGCCAAAACAGATGATGCTGTCAAATCCGTTGGAATCTTTCTTAAGAGATTTGGGAAATTAGGAACCACAGCCTAATCCTGTTATTCAATAGCCTGATCCTGTCATCCCAATAGATCAGATTCTATTTCCAACTGAATCGGTTTTTCCAAACATCTTTGATACTGAATCAGACTCGGTATCCCTCTCATCCTCATCATCCTTCTCAATCCCTACCATTGATTCCTTTCCTATTGTGCCAGTAACTTCATCAATATTCATGGTTGATCCTTCGGACCAAGATATGGAATCAAACCCCTCTGAACCAGAGGTTATCCAGTCTAATAATTCCTCCCAACCTATCTCTATTGCATCAAAGTAGTTTTTTTTTTTTTTTTTACCATTGATGATATTCCTTATCACAAATGGCTAGAAAGACTTGAGGAATTCCATACTTGGTTAAATGCCCAAGCTCTTACCAATTATGACAAGTATGATGTCCTTTTTGGTTTTGTCACAAGATTCACAGGTAGTCTCAAACTTTGGTGGCAATCTGTGTCAGAACAAGACTAGCTTCACTTTTTACTCTCACCTAGTTTTGGTCATGCCATTACTCTCCTATATCATTTCTTTGTGGGAAAACCTGCTGATATGATAGAACTTAAAAGAAGAGAATTCTTTGAAAGAAGATGCTGCTCTCTCTAAAAAAACATTTTGATAAGCATTATCGCAAAATGCTTAAGCTCTTTTATCAAATTAGAGTTGATGCAAATCTGAAGCATGTCTTCCGGACTTCCATCCCCAAAGAATTATCTCAACAGGTAGAGAGAATTTTTCTCACCAAACAAAGGAGAATTCAGGATATTCCATTGGGAGAAATCCAATAAGAAATTCATCTGTGCCTTGAAGAATTATGTGTCAAACGCCAAATGATCCAGACCTATGTCAATGACAACAAAGAACTTGATGCAGCCTGTTCTCGCCAAAAGCTAAAGATCAAATGTTCCGAAAGAGATTGTGATGGTTCTTGTGGAAAATCTTCTAGGAAAAAGAAGCATTTCAAGAAGCTCTGGATAAAGAAATCCAAGCATGGCTCTAAGCACTTTCGAAGAAATAAGAAATGACGATACCTATGAAAAAGGAAAGATCACCTGGTCACAAGAAATCAAATCGATGCTTCATCTGCAACAAAAAAAGACATTTTGCCAAAAATTGTTCCCAGGCAAAAAAAGGTCAAAATCATTTGATACATCATATAGAGAATGAAACTGGTATTTCTCTTGAAAATGATGATATCAAATATTTATTCTCTGCGGATGAAGAACCATCTTAACAAGCCCTTTGTGTCATCCCTTATTACCAAACTCCAAGTGGCGATTGAGAATCAGATTCGAATATATTTTCACATATCTCTCACTTCTTGAGAACAAAGCACCGACATATTCTCAAGCCAAATTCACTTTGTCCCCATTTCCCTATGAAAATTTTCACTTCAAAGTTTGCCAGGCCTATCACTGTCATCGCTCTTATAGACATTGGAGCAAGTTCTTCAATTTTGGATACTAAAGTTCTTCTTGAAGAATATTGGACTTCCTGTGTTCGATATTTCAACTCTGTTTCGGGAGATACTTTTTCTACAAATGTAAGAACTACCCTGGTAACCATCCAGTTCTTTCCACAGTATTCTATAACCACAAAAATCATTGGATCCAGTCTCCCCAACAAAGATTTGATCATTGGTTGAGACATTATGACTTAGATTTCTCAACTTCGCATCATTCTTGGAAAATGTCTCAAGTATAAAGATCAATTTTCTGAATTCATCAATATTCAAAGACTTTTTCCATCTAGATGAGTCTGTTAGATCCGATTATGCAAAAGTTGTTGGAATCTTGTTTGGAATCTCATTCCGAATTTGCTCAAAAATATTCTCATCATTTATGGAAAAATCCAGATTCTTTGTTCACCTTCCTTTAAAAAAGAATGAAGATATCAACCCAACCAAGGCGAGTCATATGGGAATGAACCTAGAACACCTAGTTTTAGCTCAAAGGGAATGCTCGGAATTACTACAACAAAGCGTTATTGAAATTTCACATTCTCAATGGGCTTGTGAAGCCTCCTATGTCAACAAATGTGCTAAGTAGAATAGAGGAAAGATGACATTGGTAATTAATTACCAGCCTCTTAACCTTTTCCTCCAGGATGACAAATTTCCTTTACTCTCCAGAAATTCCCTCTTTGCTGGATTATCCAAGGCCCAAATCTATTCTAAATTTGATCTCAAAGCCGGATTTTGGCAATTGGGCATTCATCTTGAAGACAGGCCCAAGACAGGGTTCTGTATCCCGAACCAACATTTCCGATGGAAAGTTCTTCCTTTTGGCCTAAAAGTTGCACCATCCTTATTCCAAAAGGCCATGTGTCGAATTTTCCAATCAATCCTGTCAAGTGCAGTAGTATACATTGATAGTATCTTGCTCTACAGTCTTGATGAACAGTCACACTGCCAACTTCTTGAACAATTTGCAGAAATTGTGAAAAAGCATGGAATCATGCTTTTCCAAAGAAAGATGAACATCGCCAGACATAAATTGAATTTCTTGATATTTATCTTAACAAAGGAACATATTATCCAGGACTAATATTGCTCAAGAATTGTTGAAATTTCTTGAACAAAACTTCACAACAAAGAAAGTTCAGCAATTTCTTGGGATAATCAATTCCTTGTTTATGTGTGACCTTTTATTGCTTATAAAAGGCGAGGAGGATGTAATGTGTTGGGCGGAGTCCCTTGAAGTAAAGTGAGTGTTTTGTGAAAATTCTCCATGGCTTTCTAAACCTCTCTTCTTCTCCAGCCTAGTAGGATCCTTTGAGAAATGCAGCTCGGATAGTTAGAAATGCAGCATGGTTTTCTTATTTAGTATTAGTAACTTAGTCCAAGCATATTGCCAAAGCCCTTGTGATTTGCAATCCATTACAGGTTGTCGCGACCAAATTTTTCGGGTGTGGACCACCTAAGGTTTGGTTAATAGACTGTTAAGCCTGAACTTAACTCGGGCTCTCCCAAGCCCATACCAATTCGCGACTTAGGTTCAAATTCTTAACATGTAATTGATTTTCAATTAGGAGTTGCCACTAATCTAATTTTGGTGGGTCGATTAGAAACCCAAGTAAAGTAACGGGAGTTTTACTTTACTCCTACGAACCACAGATTTATGAGTTCGGGGACTTGATTACGCTAGATTTCTCTAAAGCCCTTTCGGTACCTTTCTTTTTATTTTGAAAAATGTTTGGCAAACAGTCTGGATTGATTGTAAATTTATTTCCCTAACATGTGATATGATCATGCGGGTGCACAATCCACCAATTTAACACCCAGATAAACAATAAATAAATTGCAAAAACTTACCTCAAAGCGACGAAAGCATCTGCAATGTTAAATTAAAACTCACATCAACAACCATATATATGGTTTCTAATTAACACGCAATTTTTTTTGTTTTCACTTAATTAATGAAAATCATGCAATATGCAATGCAATATTAACTAAATGACCTAATTCTAATGACATGTAATTTCTAATTAAATGGGCCTAGCAAAAATACTAAATGTGATAAATCTCAATGAATCGAATCCTAATGACGTGCATATGACAATCTTTCTTTTTCCTAAAAAAATGCATTTTATCATAAATAATAAAATTAATTTCACCCATGACATTTTTTTTATTTATTTTTCATGAGATTCGAAATTTGGTGAAATGTGAAAATTAACTAATTAGATTAAGATCCTATTTAATTTATATTAGGAATTAGGTTGAGCCAAATCCTAATTTAAACAAAAAATATTATCTTAACCTAGATAATCCTAAAATGCAATCTATTTAATAAAATACCTAAACCTATAGCAAATTAAGAAAAATATCATCTAAAATTAAACTAAATGCAATTTTACCCTAATATGCTATGACGTGCAAAAGATGCCATAATTTTACATGACATATGCATAATGACTTTTTTTTTTTGTGTTTTTCCTTTTATTAATTTCGAAATTAAGAATTGTCAAAGTATTAAACATGCAACCTAAGTAAAAAACACTAGCAACCTAAATTGATTGATTTGATATTTTTATTTTTGAAAATTCGAAATAAAATACCTATTATGAACATGCAAACCCTAAAACTACATTTTTTGATTTTTTTAAAAAGAAAACTAATTTAATTAACACCACAGCAAATCAAGTCATATTGATACCCAAACTGACGAACCATATCTCGCGCATGAGATTGGGTTGGCCAATTTCACATAAATCACGAATCGGATCTCGGGCGGGAGATCGGATTGGCAATTTTTTTAAGTAATTGCGAGTCAGATTTCCGTCGCGAAAATTGGACTGAAAATCACTAATTTCAAGAAAATTTCATATCATGGAATTTCAATTTCACATTAAAGGAATAATTACACTAAAAAGATAAAATAAAATAGCAAAAATAATAAAACAAAAATAAGATAAAGAAAATACCTAAATTTTCATTTGCTTTTCTCTTTTTTTCTTTTCTTTTTTTCTGAAAAAAAAAAAGAAAAATAAAGCTGGCGGCCGGTCCGGTGAGGGGAGATCACCGGCTAGGGTTACAGTAAGGCTCCGGAGGATGGCGCGACGGCGGTGTGGCACCAGGGGACTTTGGGATCAGCACGGGGCGACACGGGCGGCACGACGAAACCAGCGGGCGGCGTCGCAGGCGGAGCAGGAGCTTCGGGTCTCTTGGCGTCGGTCATGCGGGCTACAAAGGGATCTGGATCTGCAGGCGGCGAGCGTAGGCGGCATCGGGGCGGAGGCGGCGGGGGCACTAGGACTACGGTGCGCGGATCGGCGATGGGGCGGCGCGAGCTTCGGCGAAGCGGCGGTGCTGCTTGTGGAGGCTGTGGAGTGTTGGGGTGGCTCGAGCTTCAGGCGCCGGGGCTCGCGGTGGAGGTTAGCGAGAGGTTGCAGGCGGAGCAGCGTGCGGCTAACAGAACGAGTCCGTGAGGAAGACGAACAGCAGCTCTTTTTTTTTTTTTTTTTTTTTTTTTTTTTTTTTTTCTGCTTCTCTCTCCTCTCTGCGAACACGTCTTCTCTCTGCTATCTCTCTCTCTCTCTCTCTCTCTCTCTCTCTCTCTCTCTTCGCACGTCGCGAGAAGGGAAAAGCTTTCTGCTCTTTCGAGAACCTTTTTGGCTGTTGACTTCTCCTCCAAAAGAAACGAAAAGAATTTCTCCTGTGTTCGAATTTTTCACCTCAAAACCCTAAAACGAAGGAAGAATTTCCTCTCTTTTTGACTTCAATTTTTCGACCTAGAGAACCGCGAGGAGAACCTTTTGCGGCCGTATATTCAATATGTGTATGTGGCCTCCCTCAATGTACCGTACGTGACCCTTTTTATAAGCCCAAAAATTATATCTTAGGGGTATATTTCATTTCTAATTTTGCTTGAGCACGATACACCTAAATATATCATTGAAATATTTTTCGCATATTCCATCAAGAAAATTCTCCTTTTGTGCAAAAATGCATCTCCCAGTGTACATTATCAAAAAATAAAATTTTCCTAAACTATATGCCATATGATTATGATTTTTTTGTTATGTTGTTATTTTTTTATTTAGTAAAAATTAACCCCACCATTTTGGTAATGCTCATGCAATGAATGATTTTTTGTTGGAACATGAATTCCATTTTTTAATGCAATTTATATGATGCATGGAAATGCAAATGATAGATGAGCCTACCTGAAATAACTTACCTTCAAGGAGGATAGAGTAATTCGAGGTAGTGGGTGTTACCTGTCCAAGACCCGTACCATTCTACGGTCGCCTAGAATAGTAACATGACTTTATGAAGATGCTGCTTTCTCAGGACCCGTACCATTCTACGGTCGCCCAGTATGGCAGAAAGGAGCTGCTTTCTTAGGACTCGTACCATTCTACGGTCGCCCAATACGGCATAAAGGTTTTGTAAGGAACTGCTTTCCCAGGGCCCGTACCATTCTACGGTTGCCCAGTACGAAAGAAAGGTTTTGTCTAGGACCCATACCATTCTACGGTCGCCTAAACGAGGATTCATTTTCCAGGATCTGTACCATTCTACGGTTGCCTGAATAAGGAATAGGTGTTGTCAAGGACCTGTACCATTCTACGGTCGCTTGAATGAGGAAATTGCTTTTCTAGGACTCGTACTGTTCTACGGTCGCCTGTTAGAGCAGTAAATGTTGTCGAGGACCCGTACCATTCTACGGTCGCCTAGATTGAGGTTTTGCTTGGCTAAGACCTGAACCATTCTTTGGTCACCCAGCCTTGCGATAGAAATCATCCGACCAGGACTTGAACCATTCTTCGGTCGCCTTAATCAGACTGAATTTGGAGAAAAATCTTTAGAGGACAACTCCATCGAGTGTCGGTGTAAAGGACTTTGGGCTACAAAAGCACGCCAGGTCGATAAAAGAACATCGGGCTACGGAAGCACGCCGATTCGATGTAAATGAACATCGGGCTATAGAAGCACGCCGGGTCAATGAAAGGGACTCTGAGCTACAAAAGCACGCCAGGTCAATATAAAGAACACCGGACTATGGAAGCACGTTGGTTCAATAAAAGGAACATCGGGCTACGAAAGCACGCCGAGTCAATGAAAAGGGACACTGGGCTACGAAAGCACGCCAGGTCAGGAACTCCGGGCTACGAAAGCACGCCGGGTCAATAA
This sequence comes from Eucalyptus decipiens, assembly GCA_014182575.1. NCBI lineage: Eukaryota > Viridiplantae > Streptophyta > Magnoliopsida > Myrtales > Myrtaceae > Eucalyptus > Eucalyptus decipiens. The sequence goes on along the minus strand of CM024614.1, from coordinate 57,249,855 downwards.
AATGGACATCGGGCTACAGAAGCACGCCGAGTCAATGAGAAGGGACACTGGGTTACGAAAGCACGCTAGGTCAATATAAATGACAACTTGATCGAGTCAAGTGTCGATGCACTTGAGAGAGAATACCTGCACAATGACAAGTATTTTAGAGTATGATAGAGATATACTTACCTGATGATATCTCTGACTCTTGGGGATATGTCTTTTGGAATTTAGATATCCTGTGGAGGTCTTTCACCTCATGGTGAAGGTTTCTCATCTCCTAATATCATGAAACATTTTGAAAGGAACTTGAATTACCTGTCAAACATGATTTAGAGCAAAAATTGATATGCATTCATCAAAGAGGTAGACAATATGAGCTACTTTAGAATGCACATTTCAAAATTCAGTGAGGTTTTCATCAACTCAATCTGGGTTCATGCATAATGACCTTTGCATCACCCAAATTTCCATTGGAGAGAATTATCATTCGAGACAATCTTTACTCATGAAACGGATTTCCTAAGAATACCAAATGAGAGACCTTCAGTTAGAAAGGACTTTCACTCACTCTCATTTAGAGGCTATTTTATGAGAATCACTACATCTCACTATCATCATACTAACAAGGGTTCGAGTTTTCTTGCAAGCGGTACGACCTTACCAATATGAGAGGTCTTTAATAGGGACCGTAATGTGGGCTCGGTCAATGGCTTAACAAAGGGACTCTTTGAGTCAAGGCTATTGAAAGAACAACTCTTTAATCATCTCCGAGTTTACAAGTCAAGAACCCTGCAAAATGAGAAAGAAATAATCTTGCTCGTACTTCTTCGAGCGATGCTTATAAACATATGAACTTCTATGTTAATTCAAGTGCTCTAATCTGAAGAGACTTTGTAAATGACGTAACGTAGGCTAGGTTCATGGGTTGAGAAATAAAAGGATCATTAGGCTCAAAATGTGTGTGAATGGTGAGAGTTGGTGATCATCTTGGCATTGCCACCAGTTTTCTTTTTCACCATCAGGGATTGTCTTCATGAAGTGCCCCATTGATTATAAAAACTCAGCATTTGAGTTCTTTGAGTATTTTCCCAATGAGATTCAATTCTCGCAATTGAGAGTCACCTTATCTTGACTCTCTTTTTTCATCTATGGGCATTGGCCTTACTTTTACCAGGCACACCGCTTTTCATGCCCCTAATTCTTATTCATTTTTTTTTTCATGGGCATTGGCCTTACTTTTACCAAGCACACTGCTTTTTCATGCCCCTTAGTTCTATTTTGAATTCAATTCTTGCGCACAATGCATGCGTCAAGCAATTGCACTTTGAATGACACTCAAACTTTTCAAGAGTCTTCATCTACCTTTTGGCTTGCCCCAATGTGGGAGATGATCACCAACTAGGTTTAAATAAATGAAAAATTGTAGGCTCAAATGGGCTATGCAAAGGATATAAGTATGTAGGATAGAGAAAGAAATGCTCTTCGTCATCCTAAGGTACTTAAATTACCACATAAATTCAATGTAATAGCAAGACTTTGAAGATTTAATGCAAGTGAGAGCAAGAAATTTCTTTTCATTTTCCTCACCTCATGATACTGTCTTACCTCTAACTTGCCCCAATGTGGGGTGGTTCTTGACAGGGATAATTTGAAAAAAATCTCCACAAGTGTATGGGGCTCAAAAGGGGTTAAGCAATGTATCACTGTAGTGTTTGGGATAGAGAAATAAACTGCCCCTCATCATTTCGGTCATCGTACCTTTTGCGAGAGAACTCTTTACCTTGTAGATATGGAACTTCCTACACTCATCTCACAAGTGTATAAGTAGGGGATTATGTATAGGATAAGGCTTGCATTTCATCATACTGACACGTCTCATTCAGCATTCTTAAGCATTGATGTCACTCCATTAAATTGTTTATCTTGACAAATCTCCACATGAAATTGGTGAGCTAAATCAATATGAAAATTTTCTTTTCAAAAGAGTCCAGCAACTTTAAGCATGAAAAGTGTTTGTGACTTCAAAACAAACAATTTATTGCAGTCAAAACATGGTTTTAAGCATTCATTCAGGGGGTTGCTCCACAAAGGGATTGTCTCAGCAATGGATGTCCTTGGATTGTCTTTATCAATCAAAAGTGAAAATTCGCTTTTTGATTTGATGAATAATCCGTTCTTGCTTTTGCCCCTGCACAAGAGAATGTGCATGAATAGGATACTATGCAACATCAGACTAAATTCAAATTGCACAACCATTTTGGCTCGGATCAAGATTTTGTCTCAGTCATGTTACTACTAGAATCTGTAATACCCCAATTCTTCATCCTTGGTTTCTTATTGATGTGCAAGGAAATCACTCGGGACAAGTAAGAGGATAAGTAGTGCTTAATGTCTTCTTTTCTCTTGGGAGATGTCATCAAGATCGGCTAGGAAATGGTCCCTTGCCCCACGCCTATTTTTCCTTCGGATGTATGTTCCCAAATCAATGGGCTCGCTATCACTGGAAATTGACGCGTTATTTTCAAACGCCTCTCTGTTATGCTCTGAGACATGAAGTAAATGAGTTAGAAAATTAAACAAGGCTAATCTAATGCATGCTTTTTTGGAAATGGCTTGAAAAATGATCCTTTTTTTTTTTGGGAATTTTTTTGGATGAGGAAGCATGAAGAAGCCCAGTCCTCAGAATTCTCCTTGGATGATATTTTCCTTTCATTGTTGGATATCGTCACCGGGTTGGTTTGGTATACTCCATCATGTCCTCAAAATTGAAAATAAAATTGTAATTTCATTGAATAGAATAAATGAATTACATTATTGGAATGGAAAATGCAAACAAACCAAACCCTAAAAGCGAAAGCGATAATTGAAATTTCAAAAAGTAGAGGATCCTAAACAAAACTTGAAATCCTAGAAGATAAGAACTTCTTCACTCAGTGACAGCATTTGTGCCTTCATCATGGTTGGGCAGAGGATTTTTCTGATTACTGCTGAAAGAGAATGCCTTTGTATCCAAGAGATCTTGGACCTTATGCTTCAAAACATAGCAATCATTAGTGGAGTGACCAACCTCTCCCGTGTGATAGTCACACTTTTCTGAGGGATTTTATGCAGGATATTGCTCAGGATTTGGTCGCTTTGGCTCCAAAGAAAGTAATCCCTTCTTTTGGAGGATAGGCAAAACTTTGGATAGGGGCCCAGGAAGAGGTGTGAACTGTCTTCTGACATTACGTCGTCGATTAGAGAGCTGATGTTCTCCACCTTGTTGCTCAGTAGAAATCTTAATTACTGGAGTGCGACCACGATTCGATTGAGAATATGTCATATTAATCTCAGCTTCAAGATCCTTCTCCCTCTTGGTAGAAAACTTTTTGTTAGATGGCTCAGTAAACCATCCTTCTCTTATCCCCATCTCAATTTGTTCTCCCACGGGAATAAGTTGGTTGAAGTTTTCGACATATGTGGTAGCCATCCGGTTACGGAACTCAGATGGGAAAGTTTTTGATAAACAATTTCATCAGCTCCTTGTCAGTAGGCTCGGGGGTGACTTGAGCTGCTAGATTTCGCCATCTCACGGCATACTCTTTGAACGACTCGCTCTTTTTTTTCTCCATCCTCTCGAGATCCTCTTGGGAAGGTGCAATATCCATGCTGAACTTGTATTGTTTGAGAAATGCGTCAGCCACTTCATTCCAGGTGTTGAGAAGATTCACATTTTTCATGACATACCAATTCAGTGCAGGCCCAGTCAAACTTGCATGGAATGATTGGATCATGAGAGGCTTGTTCTTGACATATTGGGCCATGCGTACGTGGTACATCTGCAAATGAGCTTTTGGGCAGGAAGTACCATCGTATTTCTCAAAATCCAGCATTTTGAATTTCTTTGGCATCTTGACTTTCTCGTACACGGACAAGTCGAACGGGAGTGAACTCTGTGTCTCCTGCAATTGTTTCAACTTTTCTTCCAATTTCGCAAAGCGTTCATCATGCTCCGTCTTAGGGATGTTGACAAGCTTAGCCTTTTCCACATTGATAGGGAATTGATCATCTTCCAGCCCGGGCATGCCATCCTCACCCATTTGGGCCTTGTTTGCCAGCTTCTGGACGACTATCTCAGGGAGAGCGGGTAGAGGACTCGGGTTCACTTGGAGGGATTGAAGTTGAGCTGTTATAAGCTGCATGGAAGCGGCTAACTATTTGAGTTGATCTTCCACGGAGGACATGCGATCACGCATCTCGCTTTAGTCGGCCATTCTTGCTCTTAATCGCGTGATAATGGAAGAGCGTGGAGGATCCGTTATCACCTAAAGTGAATGAATGAAAATATATAAGTAGGAGGTGCAAATAGAGAATCAATCCATGACAATGATCTATCAACTTTTTTTTTTTCATGAAAAGCTCTTACAAGAAGGGAATTTCCTAAAGAGAGTTAGAAAAATAGGAACCCTAGTAAGATCAAATTTCCTAGACATGAATTTAAAACAAATTCTCCAAATTTTTTTGTTTTTTGTTTTAAATGATTCATTGCATGTCAATTTCCTCATTTCATTTCTAATCGACAAATGAATTAAATTAATGATTGACCTAAATTGTCATGGACGGATCAAGAGTATGAAAAAATAAATTGCATGATATAAGGATAGAAGACTTACTTTGTTAAGGAAAATTAATGGCAATCACATAGACATGCGCATGGTAAGTGGCTCGATTTCTACTCTATAAGGCTTATCAAAGTGGAGCCATAAGGATGATCGGACTAGCCACGGGCTTGTGAACTATGTCGAGTCCTCGTGACTCCGGCTTGGTCAAAGAGTCGACTTGGGTCACGGGCATGTGGACCGAGGTGGGTACTCTTGACACCATGAAAGAAACTTCGGGATTGAGATGGGCGACTCGTACCACGAGCATGCGGTCAGAGTGGTATCCATCTCAACACGATCCTAGATGATCCTATGTGGCCTAGGTCCGGCGGCAGGTTGTGTGTGCAATAGTGTAGTGCTAGATGCAAGGCATGCACGACAGTTTATATCAAGCAACACTTCGTTCATGAAAATAAACTATACATTCCTACACCTCCTTGCAAAACAAATGTTAACAAACACTTCCCCTTATATCTCCCATCCTGCAAAAACATCTAACACCTTAAATGTTAGGGATGTACCTGGAATCCTCGCTGCCAAACAAAACATTTTTCAAAAGAAATGAAAAATTGGCCTAAGTCCACTAAGAGTTTTAACTCAAGTCCCCAGTGGAATAGCCAAGCTGTCGCGACCAAATTTTTCGGGTGTGGATCACCTAAGGTTTGGCTAATGGACTGTTAAGCCTAAACTTAACTCAGGCTCTTCCAAGCCCATACCAATTCGCGACTTAGGTTCAAATTCTTAACATGTAATTGATTTTCAATTAGGAGTCGCCACTAATCTATTTTTGGTGGGTCGATTAGAAACCCAAGTAAAGTAACGGGAGTTTTACTTTCCTCCTACGAACCAGAGATTTATGAGTTTGGAGACTTGATTACGCTAGATTTCTCTAACGCTCTTTCGGTACCTTTCTTTTTATTTTGAAAAATGTTTGGCAAACAGATCTGGATTGATTTTAAATTTATTTCCCTAACATGTGATGTGATCATGCGGGTGCACAATCCACCAATTTAACACCCAGATAAACAATAAATAAATTGCAAAAACTTACCTCAAAGCGACGAAAGCATCTGCAATGTTAAATTAAAATCCACATCAACAACCCTAGATATGGTTTCTAATTAACACACAATTTTTTTGTTTTCACTTAATTAATGAAAATCATGCAATATGCAATGCAATATTAACTAAATGACCTAATTCTAATGACATGTAATTTCTAATTAAATGGGCCTAGCAAAAATACTAAATGAGATAAATCTCAATGAATCGAATCCTAATGACGTGCATATGACAAATTTTCTTTTTCCTAAAAGAATGCATTTTATCCTAAATAATAAAATTAATTTAACCTATGACATTTTTTTTTTAAAATTTTTCATGAGATTCGAAATTTGGTGAAATGTGAAAATTAACTAATTAGATTAAGATCCTATTTAATTTATATTAGGAATTAGGTTGAGCCAAATCCTAATTTAAACTAAAATATTATCTTAACCTAGATAATCCTAAAATGCAATCTATTTAATAAAATACCTAAACCTATAGTAAATTAAGAAAAACATCATCTAAAATTAAACTAAATGCAATTTTACCCTAATATGCTATGACGTGCAAAAGATGCCCTAATTTTACATGACATATGCATAATGACCTTTTTTTGTGTTTTTCCTTTTATTAATTTCGAAATTAAGAATTGTCAAAGTATTAAACATGCAACCTAAGTAAAAACACTAGCAACCTAAATTGATTGATTTGATATTTTTATTTTTGAAAATTCGAAATAAAATACCTATTATGAACATTCAAACCCTAAAACTAATTTTTTGATTTTTTTTAAAAGAAAACTAATTTAAGTAACACCACAGCAAATCAAGTCATATTGATACCCAAATTGACGAACCATATCTCGTGCATGAGATCGGGTTGGCCAATTTCACATAAATCACAAATCGGATCTCGAGCGGGAGATCGGATTGGCAATTTTTTTAAGTAATTGCGAGTCGGATTTCGGTCGTGAAAATCGGATGACAATCACTAATTTCAAGGCAATTTCATATCATGGAATTTCAATTTCACATTAAAGGAATAATTACACTAAAAAGATAAAATAAAATAGCAAAAATAATAAAACAAAAAATAAGATAAAGAAAATACCTAAATTTTCTTTTGCTTTTCTCTTTTTTTCTTTTCTTTTTTTCTGAAAAAGAAAAAGAAAAATAAAGCTGGCGGCCGCTTTGGCGAGGGGAGATCGCCGGCTAGGGTTTCGGCGAGGCTCCGGAGGATGGCGTGATGATGGCGTGGCACTAGGGGACTTCGGGATCAGCACGGGGTGACGAGGGCGGCACTGCGAAACCGGCAGGCGGCGTCACGGGCGGAGCAGGAGCTTCGGGTCTCCTGGCATCGGTCACGCGGGCTACAAAGGGATCTTGGATCTGTAGGTGGCGAGCGTAGGCGGCGTCGGGGCGGAGGTGAGCGGGGGTGCTGGGACTCCGGTGCTGCAAATCGGCGACGGGGCGGCGCGAGCTTCGGCGAAGCGGCGGTGCTGCTCGTGGAGGCGGTGGAGTGTCGGGGCGGCTCGAGCTTCAGGCGCCGGGGCTCGCGATGGAGGTCAGTGAGAGGTTGCAGGCGGAGCGGTGTGCGGCTAACGGAAGGAGTTCGTGAGGAAGATGAACAGCAGCTTTTTTTTTTTTTTTTTCTGCTTCTCTCTCCTCTCTCGCAGCACACGTCTTCTCTCTGCTATCTCTCTCTCTCTCTCTCTCTTCTGCTGTCAGCAGAAGGGAAAAAGCTTATGCTCTTTCTGCAGAACCTTTTTGGCTATTGACTTCTCCTCCAAAAGAAACGAAAAGAATTTCTCCTGTGTTCGAATTTTTTCACCTCAAAACCCTAAAACGAAGGAAGAATTTCCTCTTTTTTTGACTTCAATTTTTCGACCTAGAGAACCGCGAGGAGAACCTTCTGCGGCCGTATATTCAATATGTGTATGTGGCCTCCCTCAATGTACCGTACGTGACCCTTTTGTTAAGCCCAAAAATTATATCTTAGGGGTATATTTCATTTCTAATTTTGCTTGAGCACGATACCCCTAAATATATCATTGAAATATTTTTCACATATTCCATCAAGAAAATTCTTCTTTTGTGCAAAAGTGCATCTCCCAGTTTATATTACTAAAAATAAAATTTTCCTAAACTATATGCCATATGATTATGATTTTTTTATTTTATTTTTTATTTAGCAAAAATTAACCCCAAAAATTTAGGTGTCAACACAAAGGTCGGTTTGATGCAACTAGAAAGGTACATGGTGGTGACATATCCTTAATATGAGGAGCATATGGAGGGTTCGAACCTACAACTTGAAGATGGATGGGATAGAAAGTTCTCTTAGAAAAACAGTGATTTATTTGAGCAAGGACAAGTCCAAGGAAATGATTTTAACTTCCACATCCAAAAATTTAAGCAGTAATCCAAATTATTGATGGTGAAATCTTTGTCAAGTTAAAAATTTCTCATTTTACAATTACATTGTGTCATACATCTATCAATTGACTTGGTACCACGTGACACATTCGTGCGTGACCTTTACTCTATAATTTGTCTTCTGATTTTGATTTGAAAAAACCTCCAATCCTAACAAATCTCTAATTCTTATGCATTTTAATTAATAATTCTCTAATCAATACTTATGCATATTTGTGTAATGATGCTCTTAATCATGACTTTAGCAAATATATAATCCTAGCAAATCTCTAACTCTTAAAATAACTATATATGTATAAATTATATATGGAAATACCTATTTATTATACATACATACATACATACATACATACATATATATATATATATATTTCGTTCCTAATTTAAAAACACAACTAAAGTGATTGAAATGTTTATGATGTCTTTTGACCTTTTCATAGTCATAATAGTTTGCTTCTCCTCTATCTCTTTTTTTGTTATTATTATTTTTTTTTATCAAAATCTCTCTTTTTTGTGTCAAGAGTAGGTGCCAAAGGTGCTCCAGTTGAAGAAGTTAAGGGGGTATGTTATATGTATTGATGTGGTGGCTTCCATAGAAGGGGATAAGTGCATCCTCTAGCTATGGTTTCCCTTAATCGTCCTCTAAAGTTATATTTTGTGGATGTATTATCCCTCCCTCCTTTGTGACATTTATTAGCTGTCTCTTTGAAGAATTGGTGTTACTTTTCATGCTGCAAATTGGGATGAAAGATGAGTTTCAGGTTGGCTAAAAGCCTAAATTCACATAGTTAATGAGTCATTCTAGGTTTGTTTGGCATGCCTATGGATGTACTTGTACTTTTTTAGCTGTCAAGTATGAATTGAGATCTAACATAGTAGATTCTTATCCAAAAAATATGTTTTACAGTGTTTCTATTAGATGGTTGTTATTTTTTTCTTCTAAGACAAATGGATGTGACAAATGGCGGCTATGGGGTTGAACCCCGAAAAGCATTTGGGGAAAGATATCTCTTTCTTGTACTCATACCTCCATAAATTGAAAGAGTACGTAAGGAAGTGTTAATTACAAAGTATGTTGTTCTCGCCACCTAAATTTTCGGGTAAACCACCTAGGGTTTGGCTAATGGATTGCTAAGCCTAGACTTAGCTCGGGCTCTCCCAAGCCCATATCAACTCACGACTTAGGTTGAAGTTCTTAACATGCAAATGATTTTAAATTATGAGTCGCCACTAATCTATTTTTGGTGGGTTGATTAGAAACCCAAATAAAGTAACAGGAGATCTACTTTACTCCTACGAACCAGAGATTTGTGAGTTCGCAGACTTGATTATGCTAGATTTTTCTAATGCCTTTTCGGTACCTTTCTCTTTTATTTTCAAAAAATTTTGCAGGCAATTTGGATTAATTTTAAATCTATTTCCCTAACATGTGAGGCAATCATGCAGGCGCGTAAACCACCAATTTAACATCTAAGAAAGCATTTAATAAATTGCAGGACTTACCTCATAGCAACGAAAGCATCTACGTTGTTAGATTAGAATTCACATCAATAGTTCTAGATATGATTCCTAATTAACACGCAATTTCTTCTTGTTTTCGCTTATTTAATGAAAATCGTGCAATATGCAATGTATGCTACTAATCTAACATGAAATAATATGATATGACAGTATAGCCTAAACTATATGAATGAGTAAAATATATATATATATATATATATATATATATATATATATATATATATATATATATATTTTGTGTTTTCTTAATGAACATGCAATAATTAAATATGCGATCTAAATTACCCAAAATGACATAATCCTAATGACGAGCAATTTGTACTTAAATGAACCTAGCAACAATCACTAAATGACGTGCATTTCATGGAACAAACGCTATATGACGTGCACATGATTTTTTTTTCTTAATAAGCATGTAATCTATTCTAATATGCAATGATGCATAAAGAATGCCCTAATTCTAATTTTTTCTTTTTCTTTTATGAAATTCAAAATTTAAAATTGCCAAATAATTAAACGTGCAATTTAAATTAATGAGAAGAAAATATGATATCCAAAATTATTTTTTTTGGTCTTTTTATTTAAGAAATTCAAAATAAATTTCCTATCCTAAACATGCAACATAACCTTAAAACCAGTAATATCCTAACATGCATTTAACCTAACTCAAATATTTTTTTTTTGGGTTTTTCCTTTACAGGAGCAATCAAATAAAGGCATCGAGAACAGCACAACAACAAATCAAGCAAGATATCATCCATGTCCATTTAATTTTGGAAATAAATTGATGAATCATATCTCGCGCATGAGATCGGATTGGCCAATTTTTAAATAAAATCACGAATCGTATCTCAAGCGTGAAATCGGATTGGTGATTTTTCCGTGCGATTGCAAGTCGTATTTCAAGCGTAAAATTGGACTGTCAATTGTATGCACGTTGTGAAATTAGGAAGATTTCCCAATTCATGAGGGATCAAGAGATCTCTTGGATTCAACAATACCGATTAAACATTCAAAGAAAGATTGCTATATCACGAATTAGGTAGACATATATGAAAATCAAATTAATTGAGAGTCTTACCTAATTCACGATATCAGACGGGTGACATTTCCAAATTCGGACGGATGATGGGTCATGGGAATCACGATGAGGAAGATCGACGATCCGTAGCATGCACGGTCGCTCGGTAATCGTCGGACGCATTCCACAAGACTGAGTACTTTGGAATTCTATCTAAGGACTTTAGCTTCTTTTCACTTTGCTATCGAGCTTCGCCTTTTAAAAAAGCTAGAGCAAAACAGGACAAATTTCACCGCTTCTTTTGCATTGGAAACGCCCTCATGTGCCCATTGAAGAATCTGGTGTAAGTTCAGTTGTTCAGAGAATCATCAAAGCAGTTGCGGCGGGTTCAAGACTTGCTAAAGGATGACTAGATTAATTGCCTCTAGATGGACGTCGGGGCGGCTGTGGGAGATGACCGATGCTCACGGAGACACCTGCGAACACGAATACGATGAATTCAAGGAACGATGATGCTTGGCTTGTGGTGAAACTCGCTGGCTGCCGGGGCGGTGACTGGATTCGGTCAAGGAAGACCTGCAATAATAAAAATTCAAACGAGAGCAAAATAACTGGATTGGTGGAGGTCTCGGGCACGTCAAGAACGCCTGGAAAATTTTCTCTCATTCCATGTTGATCACGAAGCATTGCCAAGTGGAGCTTTGTTAGAGCCGCCAAAATCTAAACGTCGTGAGCTTTCGACCTTCGTCATCGGAGGCTCCTTGGCATGTGATCATCGTCGAAGGTCGCACCTCGGCTGGACAACAAATCGTCATGGGTTCTCGGTGGTGAAGGCTTCTCGACAAGGAAGCGTTGACTATTTATTCTCTGAAATTTATACAGTGCCACGGACCAAACTCTTCACGTTATCCTTGCCCAAAAATATCCCTTTGCTTGCATGAAATAAACTCACAAAAATCTCACTTCTGGACAACACCCAGAAGAAGAAAAATCCACCACTTGGGCTTATTTCACCAAAATCTTGGTACTTGTTTTGCCTACGGACTTCGGGGCAACAAGAGATGCAACTCGGACTTCAGGCTCGCGAGCGGTGGCCACAAAAATCTGGCGTGACTTTCACGTATGTGGAGAGATATTGGCCTTGCTGGACATCGGCGAATCCATCGGGCATAGATGGAATTCCACAGGAGTCTCCGTGGCTCTAAAATATGATGAAAGTGACTCAGACGATCCTGAGTTGTGTTGGTGAGGAGCTTGCCGAGACCGCTGGACACTCTTGGGAGCTTGACCTGAGGTGCGTCGCTGGTGGCAGGACTCTTGATGGATCAGCAATAGCGACGTGAGGGTAGGCGTAGTGGTGAGGCTACGTGAGGATTGCAGAGATAACAAGGTCACGGCTGCGAAAGGGACTTGGGCATGACTTCTCGTCTTTCTCTTTTTTCTCAGTGTGTGTGCGAAGCCTCCCCCTACATACGGCTGTGTGTATCGATATATGTGGCCTCCTCAAAACCCTATGCGTATTAATCTATTTATAGGCCACGGATTAGGGTTTTTAATTTTCCAAAATCATATGCAATTTTTTTTTTCCAAACACAATATTTGTATTTCCAAATGCAATATTTGCTTTTGAATTGAAATCTTACAAAGATAAATCCATAAAATCTCCCCAAGAATATGGGTTTGGGACAATTTGCTCTTTTCGTGGGCTTAGCCCGACTCATCAAATTAAAGTTTCTGAAGCATTAATTCGAACCCATCTGTCACCAGCCCAATGTAAATGCAAATTAAAGTAAATGCACCTAAAACTATATGCTAAGCAATTAACTATTTTTTTTCAAGGATGAAATTAACCTCTAATTTTTTGATGCAATAAATGACTAAACGAGTTGCCAAAATTTATGTGTCAACAGCTGTTATCTTCTTGTTGTGCATCGATTGTGATTTACTAGCATTTTCTCACTTTTGAACCTCGGCTAAGTTGTATGGAATTAACGTTTGTGGAGAAAGAGGGGAGTACGAAACTTCAACTCTCGATTGTCCCCTCTTTGTTGTAAGTTTATTCTCGAACCCATTGTATAGTTCCTCCATTTTTCTGATCATTGTGATTTCTTCATTGAATGGGACAAGTACTGTCTATTCTTCCATTTTCTAGTGTTCACAATTTATTTGTTGCCCATTTTCTGTAAAGGGATGTAGTGTTCATGAAAGCAAATTACTAGAATCCAAATAAAAGATTTATTTCTGATATGCTGGGCTCTATGGTTGTGTTTACTTAGTTTTCTTCAGGAAATGAGTTACTATGTTTTTGGTTTTACATTCTACTCAAACCTATGTGCGGTTTCTCAAACGAAGGCAATCTGATTTTATTGGTTTAACCTCATTGGAACCCGTTGGAACCTGAAAATGCTATCTTATAACATCAAACACAGCTTTTCCTTAAGATCTTACCCAATGGTAGGACTGAGCAATTGTTGCATAGTTTATTCTGAAAATGAAACAAAAAAAAAAATGAACAAAAAAAAAAAAAAAGGAACCTGTTAAAACCTGGAACCGACCCTGGAACCTGTGACAGGATATGTTCTAGGTTCTTGGTTCTAACGGGTAGGTTCCAAGTTCCAAAAAATGAGAAATTTTTACCAAGGGTAGGTTCTAGGTTCCAGACGAAACCTATAAGGAACTGGGAACTACTCACCCCTAACTATAACATCCAAACAACAAACAATAAATAGATAACAATGAAAACATATGCACAAACATACTACTTATATTATGCTTCATTAGGATTAGAATGTTATATTTACAAGCCCGCTTAGTTGTGCCATTCCGATTACATCCAAAAGAGATAGGGGGTTAGTCCTAAATCCTCAACAAGGGTGGCATCAAAAGGTGGTGCCCTCATAGTTATGCTATCGTCCCTATGGGTTGGGGTTGGAGTTGGTCACCATACCGGTCAGCGGATTCAACACCGTGGGATCTGGTGAGGATCCATTAAGGCCGTTATGGGGTCCGTCATACCCTCAGAGAGGTCCAAAATAACCCCCATCGAACCAGACATACCAAGCCTTGAATTGGTGAGAAACCAAATGCCCTACATTCTCGTTTCACATCTCCTAAGCCCGGGTCCGGAGCTGCATCGCCGGTTCTACTCTGTCCTATGGTCTCTCTCGGGGCAACCCGACGTCATTACTGCTATCTACTATGTTCAAGAAGTTCACTTTCATTTTTACGGGCACACCAAAGTGAATGGGTGAGGTAGCCATACCTACGGGCTTGAAAAAGAAGGAAATAACAACAAATGAGTTGAAAACTCAATAAATAAATTGCCTAAGCCTCGTATAGGGGGATGACTCGTATTGGAATCATATGAATACTTGATGCTAATATGTTGATGGTAGATCAATAGCGAAGTCCTTATTTTGCTTTGACTATGTACATGAAATGGGGTTCTAAAAAAAAACTAAAATGCTCACACAATCAATGACCATTAAAATGTTCCATATTCATAAAAATTATACACATGCTAAATAATAACTTCTACAATATGCACACTCAAGTCCATTAATAACACATAAAATGTGCATGTGCCTCTCAAGTCACAATTAATGGCATATAAAATACGCACGTGCCAAATTATAGCTCCTAAAATATTCATGTGACTCTCCAGTCTCAAATAATGACATCTAAAATATTCGCGTGTCTCTCAAGTCACAAATAATGGCATAGAAAATATGCACGTACCTCTCAAGTCACCAATATAAAATATGCACGTGTCAAATAATAGCTTCTAAAATATGTACGTGACTCTCAAATGCTTTAAAAGCAATCTCAATCAAGAACCACATAATATTCCATGATATATGCACATGAGCATCCACAACACATCACATGGCTTTCATTTATTACACACTGTTGACGCCTAAATTTTGATTAGGTTTTTTAAATTAGGCCTTAGTCTCTTTTAATCTTTGTTTTTCCTTTTTTTCGGATAATAAATAATAAATAATAAAAACAACAAAAAAATAAACAAAAACAAAACAAAACAAAACAGAAGCAGCAATCGATTGGGACTGGGCCTTGCACCCGGCCCCCTATTCCCTTCCGCGCGGGTCCTTAGGCCCATTCTCTTTCTTTTCCTTGGCCTGGCCCCCTTGCTTGTCTTCTTCCTCTGTTCTCTTCTTCCCCGATTAGATAAGCAGCACGCGCCAGAGGCCGGATGCATGCGACGTCGGAAGGTGGGAGAGGATGGTGACGTGCGACGCTGCAAGCGGAAGGGATGCGTCTTCAATGCAAGGCAGCCTAGCTAGAGCTACCTCGACGGATGGGATGCTGGTTCAGCTGGCGGAGGCCGTTCGGCTTGCGAAGATCGGCGGTAGAAGCTCCATCAACCAGCCACCCTCTCGCCTATAAGTAGGCCTCTCCCGATGATGGCAAGACACACACAAAGAAGCGGCGAAGGATTGAGGGCTACAGATCTTCGAAATCTCCCACTGAGAGACTTTATAAGGGGGGTCGAGGATGAGCAGGCTGAGATCTGAGAGCTCGCGGTCGGAGAGGGAGAGGGTCGGGTCTGAGTGAGAAGGCCAAAGAAGGAGGTCATTCCGGTACCAAATCTAGGAAATCGGAGGGCGGAAGGCCAGACCCGAGGGGAGAAGACTCGCTATTGTCGACGCAACCACCGCTCCGCCACCGTTCCGAAGCCGTTCCTACTGCTGCTGCGGTTGCCACCCGAGCTGTGCTGTGTCGTTGCGCTGTCATCGCTACCATTCGCCGCCTCATCACAGATAGGTAACAGTAGCCGTTGCCGCCGTCGGTCGCATTGTCGTCGTCTAACTCATCGTCATGAAGTTGTGGCCACCGTCGCTGCCGTTGTCGCCGGTGACGCCTTAGTCCCCCTCACCAGCGCCGCACGAAGGGGAGAGGAAGCCTAGAACCGGGTCGATTCATGGGTTCGTTCGACTTGGTTTCCCTATTTTCGGGTAGGGTTTCGCTAGGACCAAGTCGTCAGGTCGGGCCGGGTCATCTTCAAACAGCGAGCTGCTGGGCCGCGATTAAAGAAAAAAAAAGGAGTCAGGCCTGCATTGCAGGCCTGTCCGCGTTCTTGGGTGGGCGACCTGGGTCGAACCTAACCCGGGGATCCGACCTGGGTCGCATTTTAATATTATAATATAATATAATATAATATAAAAAATATAAAAAATATATAAAAATCATTTATTTTCCATAAAATAAAAAAAATAAAAAATATCCATATTTTCCCCAAAAAAAACCAAAAAAGTAAAAAAAAAGCCAAAAAGATTTATATTTTCCAAAAATACCAAAACAATCAAAAATCCCTTTTATGTCCAAAAATGAGATAAAGACCAAAAAATGTTTTTCCTCTACAAATGCATGGAAAACCCCTCAAAAATCCAAAAAGCCTTAGGGTTTAAACAAGATTAGGTATCGAAAGGGCATTAATGATTAACTAGTGTAATTAAGTCCCCGATCCTAATTTCTCTGGTTGCGCAGGAGCAAATATTTCTCCTGATACTTTGCTTGGGTTTCTAATCGACCCACCCCAAACCGATTAGTGGCGACTCCGTTTTAAAATTGACTTATAGGTTAAAAAACTTGGATTATTAAGTCGTGAATTGGTGGACTTGGGAGAGTCCAGGCTAAAATAGACATAGTCGAACCATTAGCCTCTACAGGGGCCCGCCCCGATCGGGCGCCGAAAAAAGAGGTCGCAATAGCTTGGTGACTTCGCTGGGGACCTTTTGAGGACTTAGGCCGTTTTATCTTGTTTAAGCACTTTCCTAACTTGTTTTTGTTTTTTTATGCAGGTCATTAGTTTAGAGGTTCTTTTTTTTTTTTTTTTTTTTTAAGACTTAGAGTTTTATTTTTCATAATGTTTTGTGATTATAAACTATTGTGCATACTTTACTGTTTTAGCACTACACATGGCACACACAACCCAGCCACTGGACTTGGGCCGCCCTAGAATATCTAGGATGGTGTTAAGAAAGATACGACCTTGAACGCGAGACTACGATATAGAGGTTGCCTTTTTTTTTCCCCGAATTTCTTTAGTCAAGGTTAAGAGGGTATGCTGCTAACATGAGACTGTGATAGGCGAATACCCTTTTAATTTCAACAAACATTCTTAGTTAGAAATCGAGCCGCACATCCCATGCGCATGTCTTTGTGTTTGCCATTTTCTTTAAAAGCAAAGTAATTTTTTTTACTTTTACTCAATCCTTTTATTGGCCCATGGCAATTTAGGGTAAGTTTTTCGAGTCCCAGTTTATATGTGATGGGAGAAGACAATATCCAGTTTATTCTCGCTCCCAAAACGGAGCTCTTCAGATGGTGGGGTCAATTGGACCGGTTTGCCCAAGAGCATGTGAAAGCCAAAGTTGGTCACCTCCTATCATTGTTCCAAATCTCTGTTCATCTTGAAGTCCTACAGGCCATGGTACAATTCTGGTGCCTGAGAACATCCACTTTTATGTTTGGTGGGTTTGAGCTAACCCAAATTTTGGAGGAATACAGCATCATCACTGGAAAGTCTCTTGAGAATCGGCTTGTTAGGCCACCAACAGGCATTGACCCGTTTTGTGAGTTAGCACGACTTTTAAGAACTGAGGTCCATATTGTGAGGCAAACTTTTGAAAACAACCATAATACCTGTCCACTAGCATTTTTGATTGCTTGTTTTGAAAATCAACCCATGGCCCAAAAAAGTGAAATTTTCCTTCTAGCATTTTTCGGGTCCATCATTTTTCCCCATCAAAGAAACGCCATAAGTCCCTCAAGGGCATGGGTGGTTGATAAGGTCTCAAGAGGGCAAAATTGCGTCAATATGATTTTAGCCAAAACATTATTATCTTTTAATTGTTTTAAAAAAAACACGGAAAAAATCATGCGAGTCTCCCTGGAAATTTTGCAGGTCTGGTTCTTTTTTCACCTAAGCGAATTTCGATGCCTCATGCAATCGTCTGAAACAAATTATTTCGAAAATCCATTACAGAAATTTGTTATCCTAGGACCATATATTCCCAACCAAAGCTGTTTTAACTGGATAAATTTCTTAAGAGACCCCGCTCTTGAGACATTCCAATGGTGTACTGGTTGGTTTCATGAAAAGAGAGCTCACTTTGCTTATAGACGTAGTCATCCAAATTCGTTGCTTGGTCTCATCGGCGGCACCCCTTATTACCCATATAGGGTGATCCGACAGTATGGAGCCCTTCAGGAGATCCCGCCGCTTTCCAGGAAGAAAATACATCTACTCTATTTTACCCATCAAAGCCGTGACTACGAGTTCGAGATTGCCATTATCGAGGAAACTTGGAGCAAGTGCCATCGCAAAAAAATCGTGGTTCTTGAAAGGCTTGAGGGACAGGAAAAAGCCTACCATGCCTTTGAGTCTTACATCAAGAATCATCGTATCCATACAAAGTTGAAGCCATTGGTCCCTCACCCAATTAGTGAGATCAGTTAGCACGAACAAATAGAGTTTATAGAGAGGGATTTGGGAATGGGCTGGATACACACCTCAGAGCCGATCCAAGAAAGCAAGCATCTGCGCAAGAACAAGGCTCCCCGTCACATATAAAATAGCAATCATGCACCCCCGTGTTAATATCGTGAAAGTTTTGTCCCATTGTTTAGGGACTTTTGTTTAATATCTAGTATTTCCTTTTGTCATTTTTGAGTTTTAAATGTCAGAAGTCGACGGTCTATAAAATCCTCTTTTGATAAATAAAAAACAGTTAGACCCTTGCCATGGGTCAATCTTTGTTTACTTTCGTGTTCATTCATTATTTTCACGACGATAGGTAATTATGAATCGCCAACTATCAGCCACCTGCGAATGGCCTCACGTGATAGGGCCTGATCAGAATGATGTACAAAATCGCCTTGCCAACAATGAAGACGACGTAGGACAGATGTCCATTGTCCTTCGACAACTTGTGAGGCAAATGGAATCCACTCAAGTCAAGCCCAACTCCGTAGCTGCTTTAAACATCGTCATGACACTCGCAAATTTGCTAGAGGATAACCAACAAGATAGACAGCTTGAAAAGATCATGAAAAAACTAAGCTAGCAGCAGGAGCAGGATCCCATGGACTTGCTTAATTACGCCGGCATTAAGATCCTTAAAGAGCTCAAGGCACCTAAATGCAAAAGGTATGCTGATACCTCTCGCTCGGAGATCTACTTGCAAGCCTATTTGGTCCGAAGAATGATTCAATCGTACCAATCAAACCTGACTGGTCCTATCTTGCAGTGGTACATTGTAAGGAAGATTAATCTCCTTAAAACCTGGGAGGAACTAATTAATGTTTTTCGTCAAGAGTATAATGTTGACATCAGCCCCAACATCGTCCTGCCTTACAAAGAACTGATAGTTGCGGAGCACGAGGAGCCAATAGTCGCAGAGACTAGAGAAGAAGATGTCAATAAAGCATTGCACGATAAATGGACGACCAAGCAGTATCTTATTACTGAGAAGCTTCCCACTAGGAAAGGCAAGGAGCCCATAGATAAAGTCAACACCACTCAAAGTCGAAGCATGATGGGACAGCTTCTCAGGCTTACCACAAGAGTTAGGGTCCAAAGAATGTCGACCTCCATCAACCTAGGGAGTGAAACTCCACCATCTCCCACTTCCCTTGACAAAGTCCAGCTAGCAAAATGAAGAGTTTTACTCAAAAGGTTCGGACCAGGAGTCAAGAAAAGAAAGCCTAAACAACACGAGTCAATGCCTACCACTGAATGTAGGCAAAACTTGGCAATCAATGAGTCGCCACACTCGCATTTCGAGCATCCTCTGAGGATCCTAAGCCCGTTAGAAGAGGGAGCATTCGTCTTTGTCCGCCATGACTCGTCCCCTAATCAATTGCTAAGCTTGTCACCTAGCCATGAGGATGACATAAATGCTTTATGCTCGTTTGGTAATTTTGACCCGGAAGAAAGTAATGAGATAAACTCGGGAGAACCTAGTTTTCCCGAAGCAATAGAGTTTACCACCACAACGAATATGTAATGGGAAAACCAGTGGCCCAACCAGGATACATCAAGCCCGTCTTGCACTCATAGAATCATGACCCCTGGAGAGATGTGGATACCTAATCTCCGCAAGTACAATGGCACGACTTGCCCCATGGCTCATTTGCAATATCTCCACGTTGAAATGAGTTAGTACTATAGCCCGATGTTATTCACAACTGAAGCCTTCCAAGAAAGTCTTACGGGGTCTGCATTACAATGGTTCATCACAGCAGATATCAACCTCATGAGAGATTGGAATGAGCTGTCTTCTGCATTCCTGCTTCAGTATCAAAGCCAGATTGGGATTGAACTACCTTGTTAGAACTTGGTTCACTTCAGAAGAAGATCAATGGAGGATTTCCGAGCATATGCAAGGAGGTGGGAGGCTTTTATGATGCAAACTTATCCTCAACTTGCCGAAGAAGAAATGATAAAGCTGTTCATAGGGGCTTTACCTTGCAAGCATCATTGTTGGTTGCATGGGTTGCACTTCCGTAGCTTCAATCAAGTGGTCCTCTCATGCGAATACTTCGAGTCTATTGGAGGCGAGGAACTTAAAGGCGCTTGATTTTAGAGCCAGCACTATCAAAGTGCTCCTTTTCATAGGAGTTTTCATGGGTTTTGCCTGCTTTTGTAATTTCATGTTTCTTATCCTGTCTAGTGTGCTACTGTTGCGTTTTCCATTCCAGTAATCTAATGTATAGTTCTAACATTTTGTTTTGAAAGCATGAGGCGGTATCCCAAACCAGCCCAGTGATGCTATCCAACCATGAAAATAAAATATCATCCAAGAAGAATATTGAGGGCTGGGCTTCCTTATGCTTTCTTCCCCCCAAAGATATATACTTTTGAAAACAAAAAAATGTTTTATTACCAAAAGCTTTCGTCAAAACAAGATGTTAAATTTAATCATATTTGTCTTTCTGACTCACTCACTTCGTGTCTCAGAATATCATCCCCATCCCCCTTGACTTAGTGTGACAGGGGGCATTTGAAGCTGGAGCATCATGTGAATTCGCTGAATTCAAAGACACTCTTCCAAGAAGGCAGTGGGGCAAACAGAAAAGATCATCCCACTTCAAAAAAGGTAAGTCCTATTCCTTGAACATAATGTCGAAAATGACGTCCTCTCTCTTCTATCTGCAAGAGACAAAGGATAGGACATAATAGGCACAGGCATTCTATCGAACTTGAAGCATGCATAACATGATAGCTCAAGGCAGGATGTTGTGGTTTCATCAATGGGATTTCCAGCTTTGACAAGCCCAGAAGCATAGAAAAGGAATTTCTTCTCTTCCTTTGAATTGATTACTGTCAACAGGGAGAAAATCTAGACAGTTGAAACGATCTCTAACCTTTATTTAGATGATGACTTAGGGCCTAGAAACCTCACTTTGTGCTCCAGATGCATGCTCTCCCAAGAAATGATTACCATCAGAGATTGGAGGTTTTGATTGTCCATCTCAGATTCCATAGAAGCTTGAAGTATATGACTTTGCCCAATGCTGCTAATGGTCATATGGTCAAAGACAGAAGAAAAATTTCACAGAAGGAATGCGTTGAAGATAAATCGACAACCATCAATCATGCACACATGGCCACAAATGAGAAAGGCCAATCAAAAGAGATGTCGAACTGAGTCAAGATGAAGAGGCTGTCATCAACATCCAGAGACCACTAGGAGTCAACAAATACAAACTCTGGGGAAGAGTAATTTGGTATCGTTTCCAATACTCTCAATATTTGAACTCACTTTTGACATATTTTCTCCTATTGATAGGAAGTGTAGGATTCAAGAAACAAGCTTAATGGTTAAATTGGGCAAAATCAAGTGACCCATATCGATTTAACTAACTTGGTATAAGAGGACGTGTCGTCTAGGAGCCGGTTCGATTAAATAAAAAAGGCAGCGCCCTACGGACACCGTTGGCACCTCTAGTCGAATGGTACCTGGGAAGAAGCGAAATGGTCCGAAGTCGGGGGTTCGAATCCCCGACGTAGCAGTTAGCCGCTTGGTAGAAAAAAAGAAAAGGAAACTAATAAAAAAATTTTGCTTCTCTTGTGCCTGCAAATTACGAGAGAGAAGGTGATCTATCGGAGTGAAAAGTGTAGGACTTCGTGTCCCACTCGCACTTCAGGTTCATCCAATCATCTGCAAACTAGTGAATGGTAATGTTGTATCGCTTCCAAGTTATTTGACTCTTGAAAGAGCTTTTGACTAACATGATCTCGTTTATCTATTGCAGGATCACTTGACCGTAAAAAAATGCGGATAACAAATCAAGGAAAGACATGTCAAACTCTGATAAGTTCTCCTAAGCGAAATGGCGTCCTGAGCAATCACCAAAGCAAATGATAGAAAATCTTCAGGCCTCAACTCACATTTGATTTTGGCCAGACTAATTGATCTACTTGTACATCTTCTCTTCTGCAAGGGCAAAAGCAGAGATGCTCGATCAGATTTCCAATCCTTGGCTGATCATTCATGTGTCATACCCCTAATCAATAGGGACAACCATCGACACCCATTTGCGAATAACCCTTTTGATGTTCAAAATTAACATATTTGGAAACACCATTATGTTAACCCCTAAAGTTGTCAATAGGGTCTTTTTTTTTGTCAAAACCATTCACTTGTTTTGAGAGTTCAAACTCCATCATATTTAAAATACTGCATGCCTTTTCCAAATGGATTTTGCATGATGATTTTGTCTGTTTAAATCACTGATTCCATTGAGAATGATTAGAATAGGCAGCTAATTGAAGAATATAAGATTGATTGAGCATGCTGGATGAGACGCGTCAGAATGATGAAAGGCAAGCCATATCCTATACACAGTCCCCCATCTATACACTTGTGAGATGAGTGCAAAAGATTCCATAACTGCAGGGTAAAGAGTTTTCTTGCGAATGGTACGATAACCAAAATAGTGAGAGGCATATCATTTCTCACCCCTTTGAGCTCCTTACACTGGTGAAGCTTCTCTCATACCCCCGTCAAGAACCACCCCACACAAGGGCAGATTGGAGGCGAAGTAGCATCACAAGGTGAGAAGAGAGATAGAAGTTTTCTTGCTCGCACTTGCATCAATCTTCGGGTGTCTTTATTGCATATGAACACTCACGTTAATTTAAGTACCCTAGAATGACGAAGAGTAATTATTTCTCTATGCACTTGTATTCATTGTACAACCCAATTGAGTCTGTAATTTTACCCTCACATTGAGACAAAGCAGAAGTCATTGCCATAGCCTAGAGTGCCGGCTGAATATGAAGATTCAAGAGTCTAAATAACGATGCTTCGATTGAACTTGCCTAGGCTAGTTCCTCTAACGACAAGAATGTAAAAACAGGGGCATAAAAAAATAGTGTACCTGGTAAAAGCAAGGTCAATGCCCACAAATGAAGAACTGGAATAAAAAATAAGGGCATGAAAAAAGCAGTGTGCCTGGTAAAAGCAAGACCAATGCCCCCTAGTCAAAAATACAGCCGAGAAAAAGTTGTTGTTGTGGTCCATAGAACCTCCGTATGACAAGAAAGACCAGTGACAAATGTTGAGACAGTCACCGACTCTCACCCTCTTACATGTGAGCTAAGTCTATGTTATATTCCCATTGTAAAAGTCTCTTCAGACTAGGGGCACTTCAATTAACGTAAGATTTCATATGTTTATAAGCATCGCTTGAAGAAGTATGAGCAAGATTATTCTATCTTTTTTTACATGGTTCTTGACTTGTAAACCCAAAGATGATTATGCAACATTTTCGTCCATCAGCTTCGACCTTGATAATCCCTTTTGATGAGCCACTGACCAAGACTCCATCACAGTTTCGACAAAAGACCTCTTACATTGGTAAAGTCGTACTGTTTGCAAGAATACTCGGACCCTTGTTGACATGATGATAGTGAGATAGTGTGGTCTTTATAAGTCTTGCATCAATGGTTAGGATAGCCTTTTCCATGAGAGTGAGCGGAAAGTCCTTTCAGACTGAAAGTCCCTCATCTAGCATGCTCAAGACATCTACATTCTAAATAAAGGTTGTCTTTCAAAATTTTCCCTAGTGGAACTCAGATGCAAAACTGATAAAATTATCATGCATGAATCCCATTGGAACTCATGAATTTACAACATATATAATCATGTGTGCATATTGTGCAAATAGCAGACATAGGCTCAAAAATTAGAGATATTGCCAGGTAAGCATATTCCTATCCCCATTTGTCTTAAAGTACCTACCATTGTCCAGGTATTCTCTTATTGACACTCAACCTATTCGAGTCATCCCTTGAGTTTGGGTGCTTGCAACTGTCTAAGTATCCATTTATCTTGAAGTACCCACCACTTGCCGGGTACTCCCTTTTATCGACACTCGACCTGTTTGAGTTGTCCCAATAGTATTGATATTTGTGACTGTCCAGGTATACCCCTGTTTTTGAGTGCCTACCATTACTCAGGTACTCCATCCGTTGACACTCAACCTATTTGAGTTGTCTTTAAAGTTTGGATGCTCGTGACTATCCAAGTATCCTCTTGTCTTTGAGTACCAGCCACCATTCAGATACTCCCTTTCTGTGACACTCAACCTGTCCGAGTTGTCCTCAAAATTGCGTTATTGAATACTAGCAATCGCTCAAGTATTCCACCACATTATGCGCTTGCGATTACCCAGGTATGCATTCTTACACTTAGACCAGCTGAGCGGTCCCTGATCGTATCATTAAATATTTGTGTTCATCCAAATATTCCACTACTACTCGTACATTTGTGTGCTTGCGGCCATCCAGGTAAGCCTTGTGCTACATTCAAATTCTCAATTACCAAGAGGTGGGAGACCTTCATGAATATCCAAGGTACATTCTCGATATTCCAATTACTAGGAGGTGAGAGACCTTCATGAATATGCGAGGCACGCCCTCAATATTCTCAATTGCTAGGAGGTGGGAGACCTTCATGAATATGCGAGGCACACCCTCGATATTCGCAATTACCAGGAGGTGGGAGACCTTCATGAATATCCAAGGTACATCCTTGATATTCTCATTACCAAGAGGTGAGAGACCTTCACGAATATCTAAGGTACGTCCTCGATATTCCCTATTACCAAGATATGAGAGACCTTCACGAATATCCAAGGTAAGTCCTCGATATTCCCCATTACGAGGAGGTGAGAGACCTTCATGAATATCCAAGGTA
This sequence comes from Eucalyptus decipiens, assembly GCA_014182575.1. Lineage (NCBI taxonomy): Eukaryota > Viridiplantae > Streptophyta > Magnoliopsida > Myrtales > Myrtaceae > Eucalyptus > Eucalyptus decipiens. Next base: position 57,224,975 of record CM024614.1, on the reverse strand, counting down.
CGTCCTTGATATTCCCAATTACCAGGAGGTCGATATTTCCAATTACCAGGAGGTGAGAGACCTTCATGAATATCCAAGGTACATCTTCAATATTCCTAATTACTAGGAGGTGAGAGACCTTCATGAATATGTAAGGCCCATCCTCAATATTGTTTTTCCCAATTACCAAGAGGTGAGAGACCTTCATGAATATGCGAGGCATGTTCTCGATATTCCCACATACCAGGAGATGAGAGACCTTCACGAATATCTCAAGTACATCATCGATATTCCATCTACCAGGTACTCTTTCAACTCCCGCAAACATCCAGGCATCCTTCAGAATTCGTACTTGTGATAATCCAAGTACCCATTTGATTCCTGCGAAGGTCCAGGCATCCTTCAGAGTTCGTACTTGTGACCATCCAAGTACTCTTTCGATACCTGCAAACAATCAGGTATTTTCCAGCATCTAGTACTTGTGACTATCTAGGTACCCCTTCGTTACCTGGGTATCTGTCACGCCCCGACCCTCGGGCACGCACACATCCTTCTCACTTGGTCGATTTTATAATGCGATAACCCAGGACAAATTATCGCCGACCCTTTCGTTTATTAAGCACATGCGGAAGCAATTAAAATCCCCAGACAATAAAACGATGTGATAGAAAAGCAGGGCCATATTTTTCATATTGAAACTTATAACCAAAATTTTATACAAAACACAAACCAATTCATAACTGTTCACTTCAAAAGAAATTCTCAAAAGAAGATAGATTCTCAACCCATTCAGGCCATACTCAAGGCCCCTCTCAGGATTATCTTCTTCTTCCAAAAATCCTTCTCTTTAAGTTTCACCTTCGAGTTCTACTTCTCAGACTCCTCCTCTTCAGCTTCTCACCGGGGTCCTGAAATATTTTTCCCCAAACTGGGATGAGACTACGTCTCAGCGAGTTCTACCCCACTAAGCCCGATTAGTAAACCATTATACTAAAGGCTGCCTATACACGCATGGGGCAGAAGACGTACCTTGGCCTCATATCCCACCTGCAAGTCAGTACAATACATAATAGGCACCCAAGCAATTATATCACTAATCGAAGCATCGATCAAATCGACCTAGTCGATTAAATGCCAACAAGACCACTCACGGTCATTTCCAATCAGTCAATCAATTCACGACGTCAAATCAAAGCAATGATCAATCGACCTAGTCGATTACATGTCATCACGACCCATGCTCGGTCAACATATTCAATACTATCTATAAAGTCCTATCAAATCAGGACTGCTCACCTAAAGCTGATAAATAGATAGCATAGCTCGCCCAAAGCTGATAATAAGGTATATCTTTGCTCACCCAAAGCGACATATCGCCCATAGGTCGATATAGTATACCGGATAATATATTGCTCGCCCAAAGCGATAATAAGGTATGTTCACCCAAAGGCGACATATCGCCCGAAGGCCGATATAGTATACCATATGCTCACCCAAAGCGATAATATATTGCTCGCCCAAAGCTGATAATAAGGTATCTTTTGCTCACCCAAAGGCGACATATTGCCCGTAGGTCGATATAGTATACCGGTATACTGCTCACCCAAAGCTGACATATCGCCCGAAGGCCGATATAGTATACCATATGCTCACCCAAAGCTGATAATATATTGCTATTCAGTCATAACTGATAGAACCAATCACCGAGTCACATGCATTCTCAAAGGCGACATACTTCGTCACCGAGTCATGTGCATTCTCCGAGGTGACATATCTAATAATCAAGCCCCGTCCACTTTACAACTCAATCAAAGCATTATAAATGCTAAACAGACATACTCGGCCATCTACCAATCAATCATTCAATCTCAATCAATTCCAAATCAATTTAGGATAAATCCCTAAAATATCACAATTTATTTAATTCCATGCAACGTAGAGCTCAAATAAATAAACGAACTGCGCCACGACGATTAGCACGAGATTTCGGTCGTCGACCATCAAAATCTTAATTTCCGAAAAATAATTAATTAGTTAATTAATTTCGAAAATTAATTATTAAATATTAAAAATTCCGTTTAGCTCAAAATAAGGTCCAATTAAATAAACGGACTTCACCACGGTCATCAGAATAATTTTCCGGTCACAGGCCATCCCAGTTAAATTTTCAGGAAATAAATAAATAATTAATTAATTTCGAAAATTAATTAATATTATAAATTCAATTTAGCTTAAAATAAAGCCCGATTAAATAAACGGACTTCACCACAGTCATCAGCATAATATTCCGGTTCCAAACCATCTCCCTTGAATTTTCGGAAAATAAATAATTATTTAATTTAATTCCGATAATTAATATTTAAATGCCAAAAATCTCACTTAGGCCCGAATCGCCAAATTGAATCCCGATTAGGGGTCCGAAAATTCCTGAGACACTCCCAATAAATAGTAGACCACGTCTACTTGTTAATTGCACAATCAATTTATCTAAATCGCATCACAATTGACTAATAATTGCTAATTTATTCTAATCTAACAACCTAAACATAATTAATTAAAACTAAATCGACCTTAAGCATAATTAGCCAACTAATCCAGGATTAGTGAGATTACTCACCAAATAGCGCGCAAATCGGATCAATCCGACGGCGGCGACGCGAGGAACAACAAACTCCAAAGCAGGCCTCGGGTTCGGGGCCCGGAAACGGCCCAAAAGCGGGCCCGAAGTCGCTGAAACCCACTTGGGTGGGTTTTCGCCTGAGAAAGAAGCCGATCGGGGCTGCTCCCGGCTAAGGGCGGCAAGGGAAGCCGGCGGAGGGCGGGGGGGGACACGGGGAGGTCCGGCGGGCTGGGGCGGTGGCCGGAGGTGGCCGGACGGGGGCCGGGCGAGGCGAAGCAGCCGGGTTGCGCGGGTAGGATCGCGAGCAACACGCGAGGGATGGCGCGGAGACGCGCGGCGCGGCGGGCGGCGCGGCGCGTGGCGGTGCGCGCGTGCGGCGGGGCGGGACGAGTGGCGACGGTGGTCCTCGGCGAGCTACGCCTCTTCTTCGTTCGCACGGGAGGGGAAGGGGAAAGAGGGTTGTTCCGTGCAGGGGAAGAAAGAGAGATGAGGAAGAAGAGAGAGAGAGAGAGAGAGAGAGAGAAGGGATAAGGCTTGACCGGTCAAAGAAGAGAAGAGAGAGAGAAATCGGTGGGGGATTCGCACGAGGGGGAGGGGAGAGGAGAGAGAAGAGAGAGAGAGAAAAGAAAGAAAGGAGAGAGAAAAAGAAAAATAAAATGCATACTTCCTTTATGCAAATTTTCCTTTTCTCTTTCTATTTAATTTAATTTGGTCTTCAAATTTCTTCCGATAATTTCTTTATTGAAATTTCGGACCCGTCAATAAATTACGAACGATGAGACAAAGTCCTAAAAGGAATTATGACGCGCTTAAAATTCGATTCCCGAAATCGAGTTCAATTTCGTGGTTAAAAATCGATCGACGTGATTTTAGTCCAATCCAACAAATTGAGTAGCTTTTAGGGATTTTCTTTGCAGATACGTCCCTTAACGGCTTCACTCAATAGGTTAGTTAACTCGTGAGTGATCAGCTCAGAGAAAAAGGACCGTAAACACGTCGACAAAATGCCCATTTCACTTTATCGAAATGGGGTCGAATTTCAGGATGTCACAACTCTTCCTCTTATAAAAATTTCGTCCTCGAAATTTAAACCTTTACACTTTGTTCAAAAGGCGGGGGGTACAATTGTCTCATCGATTCTCACTTCTCCCAAGTCGCTCCTTCGGTCTCGTGCGTTGTCAAACCACTTTGACCAAAGAGATCATCTTTGTACACAAACTCTGCTCTTTCGAACCAACAAATGAATTGAGCTTCTCACATAAGACATTTGTCATCCACATCGATCTCTTTTTCTTGGCTCCCTAATAAACCTTCGAACCTCAACGATTCAAAATCTCGACGATTCAAAATCTCGACACTAATCGACAACCGCAAACACCGATTGCGATCTCGACTGATTGGCCGTAATCTTTCTTCATTTTCTTTTCATTATTGAAATTCTGTACCCTCTCGCTATACACCGAAATCTTCTTCACTTTTTTTTTACCACGAAATTATTGCTATAAGAAAGAACCCTCTGAAAACTTTGCCAAACTTATAATCTCTGATCTAGATTCGAGATATAATTCATCCTCGACACTCCATGCTGGTGAATTATCTGATGCACACACACTTCGGTATATCCATTCGTGACAAGATAGAATCTTCAATTTATGAAATCGAACTTAGATTGGCGGTTAATTTCACTCGACATGCTTTTAGTGTGACCTAGGCTCTTGGGTAGTATTCGAGCTTTTAGGACAAATGACCCGTGGTCGATTTTCTTCGAGCCACAATGAACCCACTCGACCCATTGGCGACTCTCGATTGTCGTGAAATCTCAAAGGTTCAAATACGGACACGGGGTACCAAAACGATAGAAACATCAAATTAGTACCGGTCGATGAGAATTTCCCAATTTAGTGGAGTCACCCACGATCGGTCATTCATCTCAGTCGAGCCGATCTATTTCTGATTTCAAATCGATTTTATACTGTGCCGCAATGATCTCTAAAGATGAGCACGGTCGAGAAGTCAATCCATGGTCGAATTCTCAAGTCTATTTGCCTTAAGGTCCTTAATAACTCACCCAGCTAGTCTAGTTATCTCATGAGTGGCCAACTCAGAGAAAAACACTGTAATCGCATCGATGAAATGCCCAATTTATCTAATCGAAATCAAAGCCCGAAATCTGGATGTTACATACTCAAAACAAGATCTACTCATACTGTACCAAAGTGGACCAACTCCATCTATCGATCAACCACTATTCTCAAATGGTATCGGTAATCCCCGAATCTTTAGTAAGCCTATCACAATGTTCCATTTGATATATTTCATTCTTACTTGGGACTCTCAAGTGATGGTAAAATTCTCCCGATTCGCATTCCACTTACTGACACTTCTGACGCTTTCAACCTGCTCAGCTGTATTTATCTTCAAATCAGCTTACTAATCTAGCTAATGCCGATTCTGATTTATTTGCGCCAGCTGGTCAAAGCTGCGATACTATAGTGAACTTCTGACAAGATCTTTTCCCTGAGTGCTACACTGTCAAGTGTATTCAATCACTCATGGAACCCGAACGTTCCATCTTTAAAAGTCTTAAAATCAGGTTCTTTCTTGCCAATATCATCTTATAAGATCTTCTGAACATCTCTGTCTGTCAACTAGGCGCGATTCCAACTTGAACGTTTGGCTCAATTTTGAGGGCGGCTATAAAATTTAAAAGGTAGCCTACCTCAAATTTGAAAACCAAATTTCGAATCCTTTTAAGTAAAGTTTATACTTTAGCCAGCCTATGCACCAATCGAAGACTCTCGGCTCAACACATAAATTACTTCTTTCATTCTCCCAAGATAATACCAAGATAACATCATTATAGTCTTGCCAAAATTCTGATTCACGACACCATTTCATATTCAACTTGTTGGGTCTCAAGCGGCGGGAACGGTTATGCAACAATCTTCTCATGTTGCATCAATACATACCCAATCGTTGGCAAGACACATCACTAAAGATTTCATGCTTTCCGAACCAAATGAAAAGTTTAGCATAAGTGCGGTAGTCTAATCTCACTTTGAAGCTACGGAACTATCCTCGTACTTGTCTATGCCAATGAATTTCTCTTCTTTCTCAAGAGGTCAAGCCCATGATGATACTGATGCTGAAAATTCTTTCACAAACCTTCCGTAGTAATCTGTCAAATCCCCACAACTTATGATCTCTGACATTGATGTCGATCTCGGTCCATTAACAAGCGATTCGATCTTTGGGTCCATGAAGATTCATTTACCCGTAACCACACGACCATTCTTAGGGGCATCTCGTGATTCTCAACACTTAATGAACGCCCTATAATGTCGCTACACCACACGATCATCGTCGATCTAGATATTCCTTGAACATTCTGTTTGTCAAATCCATGACAGCAACTGGAGTGTTCACCAGGCCGATCGATCTTACAATACTCTCGTAAAGATCACATCAGGTACGAACAGCTGTCTTTCGTACAACCTCCTCCCTAGTTCTTAATCGATGACTTCATAATCTCAAGTCGACCTTTAAAACATCGATACTCTTTATAACCAGTCACACCATTCATTGATCTTTGGCAAAGAACACTTGTCCTTGATCTTCACCTAATTGAGTTGACGATAGTTGATGCACACTCGCGACAAACCATCTTTCTTCTTCTCACAAACAAAACTAATGTTTCCCCAAAGTGATGCACTGATATGTACGAATACCTCATTGATCAATCTTCACATCTGCACTTTCAATTCTACCAGTTCAGACAACACAACTGGTAAGAAACCTTCAAGAGTAGCTCCATCTTGGTGCTAGCCCGATCGCACTTTCTATTTCTTTTTCGATGACGATCGACAATTCTTGTGACAACATTCTAGAAATTCTTAGACCACGAGATGTCCTCCATCTCTAGTCCTTCAATTTGTCCTACCCAAGACAATCTCCAAGCAATCTTGGCAACCTCCATCTAACAAATAAGTTGCCTCCAACCAACGAGATTAATGAAATCGAAGATTCTTTTCGACCCTCAATAACCTCGACACTTTCACATGTTAATAGACTAAACTGGATTACTCCATAACCATGATTCATTATCACAATATGCTTCATATGAGCCCACACTATTCATGTGGCATCAAATTCACACCTTAGCAACTAATCAAGCACCACTATTGCTAGTGATTCCCTCTCTTTCACTTTTATGTCAACAATTTAAGTTCTACCAACTCAGCAAAAACTCTCTACGTTACTCGATAAAATCATTTCCAACACATTCTTTCTTTGATCGGTGCAAGGTCCATTCTACTTCCATTCCTTGCCATCCTTCGGGCGCGCGATAGCGATGTCTATACCACCTTAGACTTTCCATTGACAATAGTCTTTCATCCGATGGCCATGCTGGTCATCATCACAACATGTTCTAGTCATACTCGGACACTAGATTTATCCATGCTTCCTTCTACGATTCCGACACTCATCGTGAGTCTTCTATCTCTTCCTTAAAATACATGAGTGACAGCACACACTCATTTTCTCGACTTGTTGCCCCATCGGGTACTAGGACCACTCTCGACCTCGATCTTTTCCCCGATCGATTTCCATTTCTGCCCGAGGCGGATCTATGTACCTCGGCTAGAATGCAATGACTCGCTCCGGATCACATCTCCACTCTGGATCTCGGCGGTGAAGAAGGCGCGACAACGATGGTTACAACAACGACAACGGTTCGATCCTGAGCCTCCTGGCTCATCCAATTCTCAAGGAACACTAGCATCAAAACAATCCTATTGAACTTAGGATCATTCGACGCTGCTACACTAGTACCAACCTGCGGTGGTACTCTTACATTCGAGCTGGCCAGAGCCGACACTCTGCCACAACCACCTCGGGTACTGACCTTTGTCAGCGCATTATCCCGAGTCACAGAGGACATTGTCCTCTTACTAGGAGTTCTCAACTCCTGCTCACTCATGGTTTAGTCTTTACACTGAAACCCATCTTCCAAACCCACACTGGATTAGAAGGTGAGCGATCCACAGACAACAAACAATTCTAGCATTCAGCTAACACAGACATGCACCAATATGAATTTAAAGGCATTTCCTACTAACTATCCCATGGTCAACGCTCCTTATCACTCCAATCTTCAACCTCGCTCTGATACCACTTAAACTGGATGTCACGCCCCGACCCTCGGGCACGCACACATCCTTCTCACTTGGTCGATTTTATAATGCGATATCCTAGGACAAATTATCGCCGACCCTTTCGTTTATTAAGCACATGCGGAAGCAATTAAAATCCCCAGACAATAAAACGATGGGATAGAAAAGCGGGGCCATATTTTCATATTGAAACTTATAACCAAACTTTTATACAAAACACAAACCAATTCATAACTATTCACTTCAAAAGAAATTCTCAAAAGAAGATAGATTCTCAACCCATCCTAAGCCATACTCAAGGCCCCTCTCGGGATTATCTTCTTCTTCCAAAAATCCTTCTCTTTAAGTTTCACCTTCGAGTTCTACTTCTCAGACTCCTCCTCTTCAGCTTCTCACTGGGGTCCTGAAATGTTTTTCCCCAAACTGGGATGAGACTACGTCTCAGCGAGTTCTACCCCACTAAGCCCGATTAGTACACCATTATACTAAAGGCTGCCTATACACGCATGGGGCAGAAGACGTACCTTGGCCTCATATCCCGCCTGCAAGTTAGTACAATACATAATAGGCACCCAAGCAATTATATCACTGATCGAAGCATCGATCAAATCGACCTAGTCGATTAAATGCCAACAAGACCACCCACGGTCATTTCCAATAAGTCAATCAATTCACGACGTCAAATCAAAGCAATGATCAATCGACCTAGTCGATTACATGTCATCACGACCCATGCTCGGTCAACATATTCAATACTATCTATAAAGTCCTATCAAATCGGGATTCTGCTCACCCAAAAGCTGATAAATAGATAGCATAGCTCGAGCCAAATTTCTAAATGATAATAAGGTATATAGTGCTCACATCTTACAGGCTGACATATCGCCCATAGGTCGATATAGTATACCGGCACAATCTACGCCACACTTGCATGATCAACTATCTTGCTCACCCAAAGTTGACATATCGCCCGAAGGCCGATATAGTATACCATATGCTCACCCAAAGCGATAATATATTGCTCGCCCAAAGCACGATAATAAGCATGTATTTTGCTCACCCAAAGCTGACATATCACCCGTAGGTCGATATAGTATACCGCCACCAAGTGCATGATCAATAATCGCCAAAGTATCACCTGGCATGATCGACATATCGCTCACCCTAAAGCATGATCAATTATCGCGACATATCGCCCGAAGGCCGATATAGTATACCATATGCTCACCCAAAGCTGATAATATATTGCTATTCGGTCATAATGCGATAGAACCAATCACCGAGTCACATGCATTCTCAAAGACGACATACTTCGTCACCGAGTCATGTGCATTCTCCGAGGTGACATATCTAATAATCAAGCCCCGTCCACTTTACAACTCAATCAAAGCATTATAAATGCTAAACAGACATACTCGGCCATCTACCAATCAATCATTCAATCTCAATCAATTCCAAATCAATTTAGGGTAAATCCCTAAAATATCACAATTTATTTAATTCCATGCAACGTAGAGCTCAAATAAATAAACGAACTACGCCACGACGATCAGCACGAGATTTCAGTCGTCGGCCATCAAAATCTTAATTTCCGAAAAATAATTAATTAATTAATTAATTTCGAAAATTAATTATTAAATATTAAAAATTCCGTTTAGCTCAAAATAAGGTCCAATTAAATAAACGGACTTCACCATGGTCATCAGAATAATTTTCCGGTCACAGGCCATCCCAGTTAAATTTTCAGGAAATAAATAAATAAATAATTAATTTCGAAAATTAATTAATATTATAAATTCAATTTAGCTTAAAATAAAGCCCGATTAAATAAACGGACTTCACCACAGTCATCAGCATAATATTCCGGTTCCAAACCATCTCCCTTGAATTTTCGGAAAATAAATAATTATTTAATTTAATTCCGATAATTAATATTTAAATGCCAAAAATCTCATTAGGCCCGAATCGCCAAATTGAAGCCGGATTAGGGGTCCGAAAATTCCCGAGACACTCCCAATAAATAGTAGACCACGTCTACTTGTTAATTGCACAATCAATTTATCTAAATTGCATCACAATTGACTAATAATTGCTAATTTATTCTAATCTAACAACCTAAACATAATTAATTAAAACTAAATCGACCTTAAGCATAATTAGCCAACTAATCCAGGATTAGTGAGATTACTCACCAAATCGCACGCAAATCGGATCAATCCGACGGCGGCGACGCGAGGAACAACAAACTCCAAAGCGGCCTCGGGTTCGGGGCCCGGAACGGCCCAAAAAGCGGGCCCGAAGCCGCTGAAACCCACTTCGTGGGTCTGGCTGTTCGGGCTGAGCCGATCGGGGCAGCTCCGGCGGCAAGGGCGGCGAGGGGAAGCCGGCGGAGGGCGAGGGGGACACGGGGAGGTCCGGCGGGCTGGGCGGTGGCCGGAGGTGGTCGGATCGAGCTGGACAGAGGCCGAACAGGGCTGGGTCGCGCGGGGGAGAGACAACCGCGAGCGGCGGGCGCGAGGCGAAGCGCGCGGCGGCGAGCGGCGCGGGCGCCGGCGTGCGGTGCGGCGGCGGAACGAGCGGCGACGGTGGTCCTCGGCGAGCTACAGCTGTCTTTGTTCGCACGTGGGAGGGGGAAGGGGAAAGAGGGCGGTTCTATCGTGAGAGATGAGGAAGAAGAGAGAGAAGAGAGAGGAGAGAGAGAGAAGGGATAAGGCTTGACCGGTCAAAAAGAAGAGAGAGAGAAATCGGTGGGGGATTCGCACGAGGGGGAGGGGAGAGGAGAGAGAAGAGAGAGAGAGAAAAAGAAAAATAAAACGCATACTTCCTTTATGCAAATTTTCCTTTTCTCTTTTTATTTTAATTTGGTCTTCAAATTTCTTCCGATAATTTCTTTTTTGAAATTTCGGACCCGTCAATAAATTGACGAACGATGAGACAAAGTCCTAAAAAGGAATTATGACGCGCTTAAAATTCGATTCCCGAAATCGAGTTCAATTTCGTGGTTAAAAATCGATCAGACGTGATTTTAGTCCAATCCAACAAATTGAGTAGCTTTTAGGGATTTTACTGCAGATACGTCCCTTAACGGCTTCACTCAATAGGTTAGTTAACTCGTGAGTGATCAACTCAGAGAAAAAGGACCGTAAACACGTCGACGAAATGCCCATTTCACTTTATCGAAACGGGGTCGAATTTCAGGATGTCACAGTATCCTCCAAGAGTTTGTACTTGCGATCATCCAAGTACCCTTTCAATGCCTGCAAAGGCCCAAATATCCTCCAAGTTAGTACTTGTGAATATCCAGGTACTCGTTCAATGCCTGTGAATGTCCAGGTATCTTTTAGAATCGATGCCCTAAGAAAGGTTGGGGCATCTCCCAAGAAAGGTCGGGTACCAACCGGTGTCCTTGACTGAGGTCAGACACCCCAACAAATCGATGCCCTGAGAAAGGTCGGCGCATCGCCCAAGAAAGGTCGGGTACGAACCGGTGTCCTCGATTGAGGTCAGACACCCCAACAAATCGATGCCTTGAGAAAGGTCGGCGCATCTCCTGAGAAAGGTCGGGTACCAACTGGTGTCCTCGACTGAGGTCAGACACCCCAACAAATTGATGCCCTGAGAAAGGTTGGCGCATCTCCTGAGAAAGGTTGGGTACTAATTGGTGTCCTCGACTGAGGTCAGACACCCTAACAAATCGATGCCTTGAGAAAGGTCGGCATATCCCCCGAGAAAGGTCGAGTAAGCAACTTATTGCTCTAACAGGTGACCGAAGAATGGTTCGGGTCCTACAAGAGCAATTTCCCGTCAAGGCAACCGAAGAAAGGTTCGGGTCTTGGAGGAGCAACCTCCTCATGTTACCAGGCAAGAGCATGCCCTGATACTTGCCAAGCTTGAGATTCGCACCCTTATCTCACTCGTGCCTGGTAAGTAATTACAGGTATCTTCTTATCTGTCTTACTACATATAATATTACATTGCTCTACTGTAGATGAACAGACAAAATTTAGGCATTAGTTTGTCTTTGAATGCAACCTTTGTGAGCTCACCTTCAAAGAAGGGCGAGTTGTTGAAGCCTAAATTTTGATTAGGTTTTTTAAATTAGGCCTTAGTCTCCTTTAATCTTTGTTTTTCCTTTTTATGATAATAAATTATAAATAATAAAAACAACAACAAAATAAACAAAAACAAAAGAAAACAAAACAGAAGTAGCAACCCATTGGGAGTGGGCCTTGCGCCCAGCCCCCTTTTCCCTTCCGCACAGGCCCTCGGGCCCATTCTCTTTCTTTTCCTTGGCTCGGCCCTCCCTGCTTGCCTTCTTCCTCTGTTGTCTTCTTCCCTGATTAGATAAGCAGCACGCATCGGAGGCCGAACGCGCGCGACATCGGGAAAGGATGGCGACGTGCGACGCTGCAGGCGGAAGGGACGTGTCTTCAATGCAAGGCGGCCTAGCTAGAGCTGCCTCGATGGATGGGATGCCGGTTCAGCTGGTGTAGGCCGTTCGGCTTATGAAGATCGGTGGTCAAAGCTCCATCGACTAGCCATCCTCTCGCCTATAAGTAGGCCTCTCCCGATCACGGCAAGACACACACAGAGAAGTGGCAAAGGATCGAGGACAGCAGATCTTCGAAACCTCCCACCGAGAGACTTCAGAAGGGGGGCCGAGCACGAGCAAGTCAAGATCTGAGAGCTCGCGGTCAGAGAGGGAGAGGGTCGGGTCTGAGCGAGAAAGCCAGAGAAGGAGGTCGTTCTGGTGCCAGATCTGGGAAATCGGAGGGCGGAAGGCCAGACCTGAGGGGAGAAGACTCGCAGTCGCCGACGCAACCACCACTCAGCCACCGTTCTGAAGCCGTTCCTGCTGCTGTTGCGGTTGCCACCCGAGCCGTGCCGCGTCACTGCGTTGTCACCACTACCGTTCGCCGCCTCATCACAAACAAGTAATAGTAGCAGTCGTCGTTATCGGTCGCATCATCGTCGTCTAACCCGTCGTCGCCGCCGTTGTGGCCATCGTCGCCAGTGACGCCTTAGTCCCCCTCACCAGCGCCGCACAAAGGGGAGAGGAAGCCTGGAACATGGTCGATTCTCGGGTCCGTTTGACCCGGTTTCCCTGTTTCCGGGTAGGGTTTTGCCAGGACCGTGTTGTTAGGTTGGGCCGGGTCATCTTCAAACAGCGGGTTCTTTGGGCCACGATTAAAAAAAAAAAAAAAAAAAAAAAAAAGAGTCGAGCTGCGTTGCAAGCCCGTCCGCGTTCTTGGGCGGGTGACCTGGGTTGGACCCAACCTGGGGATTCGACTCGGGTTGCATTTTAATAATATAATATAATATAATATAATATAATGTTTTTAAAAAAAATATAAAAAATATATATAAAATAATTTATTTTCCAGAAAATCAAAAAAATAAAAAATATCCATATTTTTCCAAAATAGCCAACAAAATCAGAAAAAGCCACAAAAGATTTATATTTTCCAAACATACCAAAAAAAAAAAAAAAAAAACCCTTTTATGTCCAAAAATGAGAAAAAGACCAAAAAATGTTTTTTTCTCTACAAATGCATGGAAAACCCCTCAAAAATCCAAAAAACCTTAGGGTTTAAACAAGATTAGATACCGAAAGGGCATTAGTTGATTAACTAGTGTAATCAAGTCCCTGATCCTAATTTCTCTGGTTGTGCAGGAGTAAGTATTTCTCCCAATACTTCGCTTAGGTTTCTAATCGACCCACCCCAAACCGATTAGTGGCGACTTCGTTTTAAAATTGACGTACAGGTTAAAAAACTTGGATTATTAAGTCGTGAATTGGTGGACTTGGGAGAGTTTGGGCTAAAATAGACATAGCCGAACCATTAGCCTCTGCAAGCGCCCGCCCTTGATCGGGTGTAGAAAAAAAGAGGTCGTGACACACACGTAATCAAAATCCATCGGTTCTTCTGAAATCCATCAAGTGTCGTCCCACCCCATCAAGCACAGCAATGTTTCAAAATCCATTGATGACAACATTCAAAATCCATCGAGATTCATTTCGAAATTTATTTGCGGGAGGCATACAAAATCCATTGATGACAGCATCTGAAATCCATATAACTTCGTTCCAAGATTTATCCTCGTGATGCCGAATGGGTGCGAGATACCTAGGGGGTAACAAAACTCCCAGGATGATGATAATAATAGCATGAAAATATATTGATTATGACTTTGGTATTTCTGAATTGAGCTACTGGTTATCCGTTGGAAAAAGTTATTACAGGTACTAGTCAGTCATGTATTATGATAAGATTCGCAAATAAGTTGATGTGCATTCGATTACTGAATTTTCTATTGTGCCTTTCTTTATCAGTACGGTGATTGATTTGTGTGGTATAGACCGGTTGACCTTTTGCTTGTTGGGTTGTGACTCGCTGTAAGTTGACTTAATCTTTTTAAATCAATAGAATGTCGATCCCACTTGCCTTCTTGATGGTCCGTTATGGGGTGCTAGTTGACTTCACATAGGAGGGAAGGAGGATCTTTTGGAGTGGGAGGATTTTGAGGATGTTATGGGCTAGGTTAGGCAACATGTGTACAACTGGGTGGGGATAGGTGATCAATGTACAGTCTAATATAATCAATAATCTTGATCTTTTGAATTTCCCAATGCACCTCACTTGTCATCTAATGTACATATATAAATAAATAAGAAATGAAGTTGTCCTAGTTATAGAAAATAACGTGTATCCCAGGATTTTTTTTTAGTCCTTTATGCTTCTGCATGCTTAAGAAAAGTAAAATGAGAAAGATAATGAAGTAGCAAAGGAAGCGGTTTGGATTAAGAAGTTCATTTCATAACTTGAAGTGGTTCCTTCCATTGAAGAGCTGATTATATTGTTTTGTGACAACAATTGGGCAATAGCTCAAGCTAAGAAACCAAGGTCTCACCAGAAATCCAAGTACATTCAGAGGTGCTTCCATCTCATCAAAGTGATTGTTGGGAGAGGTGATGTCACTTTGCAGAAAATAGGCTCATTGGAAAACATGGCAGATCCCTTCACTAAAGCGTTGTCCCAATCTTCTTATGAAAAATACCTCAACAAGATGGGCTTGATGCTTGAGATAGGTTGGCTTTAATGCAAGTGGGAGATTGTTAACTAAATGCCCTAAAGCAATCATGTAATAGTTACATGTTAAGGATTATTTAATGGCAAAGAAATATTCATTCATCGTTCTATTTATATAAATGAGTCCATAAGATCAATTATGACTGAACCTATTCTTAAAGGGTTAAGAATATGTGTGACAAGTATACAATTATACCGAATCTTTAAACATTTCCTGATCAATGGATCATTGAAATGATATTGATGATCCTGTTAAGATCAGTTTGTTCTTGAGCTTCACCATTCAATATTGGATACCCGAGGGGATGATGAGTTACAAGTCATTGAGTATTATCATATATGAGCTAGAACACAGGTGCTTGTCTCGAATAAGTTCACTGAACATGACATGCATAGAATGATTTGCAATATGGAAACTTTTAGCGAGGTCAATGACTAATCGTTCGTGCTTTGGTTTGGTGTAAGATTCTTGGACCTAAGGCATGATGCTGACTTGTATGTTGGATGGCTGTGGTTCATAAGTGTACATATTGACACTTTGTCGAACCGTCTTTGTACTTGATGGTCATAATTTGTTCACATACAAAAGCACAAGCGTGTGCAAATACAAGATTGATGTCCTATGCGATCTAATTGAGATATTGTATTGAAATCCTCAATTGATTTTATTGAAATCCTCGGTCGGGGTTGTAACTGAGAATGAATGGCTCATGTTTCTGAGAATGAATAGTTCATGTCTTGAAGAATACATGTCAATTATATTTGGGCATATGATTGAATTGGTGGCATGACAAATAATTTATGACAAAAGGATCAAATTACACGGTTGCCAAAGCTAATAGGTTCATTATATTCATATTCACATTGTCTGGGTAGCCATGACATATTGCTAGATGTCACTCATGGTTTGTAGGAACAATAGACTAATTTGGATAATCAGTTCTCTTAATTGTGCTAATGTATTAGTGCAAGTCGTACTACTAGCTCAGTGATGAACTTAGGGATTTCACACATCATAACCAATTAGAATGACATTTGAATAAGAGAGACAATATTGCAAATGAGTTTGCAATTAAGCCAATCAGATTCAATTGGGCTAAAAATAAAAGATAGAGCTTCAACCTTTACAAGATCTGAAGCGAGTTTCAAACTTTACTACTAAATCAAATATTTGAAGTAAGTTCATATTTAATGATCGAATTAATAATTTAAAGTAAGTTCAAAATTAATAGCCGCATTAATGATCAGAATCAATGACATCATTAGTGATATGAAGTGAGTTCATAATAAATAGTCAAATTAATGATCCAAAATGGTTTCAAACCTAACGACTAAATTAAAGATTTGAAACAGTTTTAGATTTAATAGTCACATTAATGATTTGAAATGGTCTAAGATTCAATGAGCAATTTAATAATATAAAACAGTTTCAGATTCAAACGATCAATTAATGTAATGATTTTAGATGTACCGGTCGAATTAAATATTTGTAATGGTTACAAAGTCAATGTCTAGAATAAAGTCTTATAATGGTTAGAAATTATTACCTGGAATAATATTCTATAATAGTTACAGAATTAATGTTTGAATTAGTGTTTGAAATGGTGTTAGAATTTATGTCCATCAGATGTTAGGTCGAATTAATTTTATGAAATGGTTTTAGAGTTAATGAGCCGATTTAAATATGATCTAAGATTGATTATAAATAGGCAATTGAGTGAGCAGATCATAGGATGATTGACAATCGGCAATTAAGAGTGTTGATAGTGATCAACCAAGTCATTTACACACGAGAGTAATTTCTAGCACAATTGTAGTTATAGATCTCCCAATTTCTCTCTACTATTTAACGTGAGATTGGTGGTGTGTTTGAACTAGAGGCTTGACACTTGTGGGACTAAATCTGAAGAACGTCAGCACTTGCATTACAAAGAGATTAGATGTTTGTGGTCTAGATCTAAAGAACGTCAAAATCAGTATTACAAGAAGACATTAGACATTCGTGGTCAGGATTTCAAGAACGTTAGAGTCAATGTTACTAGAAGATTAGGCGTTCATACTTAGAATCTGAATAACGTTGGAACCGACACTGTGAGGATATCAAAAGTTCTTGGTCAGAATTTGAAGAACGTTGGAACCAAAATTTTTGAGCAAGGACTAAAAGTAATGTGATTAGCCTCCTTCTCATTTCTACATACTTTTATTAAAATGAACGAACAATACTTTGGAAATATGTGTATGAGTTTTTAACTTTTGCTATGAATTGTTTTTTTTTAAAATTATTTTATTCATATGTACCTATGCACTTATGCTTGTTTATTGAAACAAATCCCAACAAAATCACCAAAGTCGCAACGTATTTGGTCGACCTAGATATATAAGGTTATGGTGGCTAGGTCTGGAGGGCTGATTCCTGTTATCTCTGACGTCGATGACCTTATATGTATCTCAATTTGATGACCCAGTCCTTAAAGTGCACCACATCTAGTTCTAGTTCGACCTAGATCTAAGGGCATGGTGGCCCGGTGGCTCGAGAGAGAGAGAGAGAGAGAGAGAGAGAGAGAGAAGCGATGGTCAACATGGCAACATGGTGATTGGCTCTGCAACAACGATGAGCATCGAAGCCTGTAGAGGACAGCGACTTCGTGGTTGCAATGGGGCAACAAGGTGGTGGAGACATGCAAAGGCAAGGGAAACAAAGATGGAGGGGAAATGGTGTGGAGGCCGGTAGGCTAGCCCTTGTTTAAGTTAGATTTTCGTATGCTTATTGAAGTTAAGTTTAATTAGAGATTATATACATGTATGCAACGCCAACAGGAGAATGGCCAAACAGAATTTTCTCTTTATTAGAGATTGAGGAAAAAGAGCATTAAATTAAAATTCCGTATTTTTAACTGATTTGAATAGGTAGTATTTTTACTTGCACTTTTCCCTACCATTGACGGCAAGTTGCAAATGTATGAGAATCGGTCTAACACTTTGACGGTTTAGCCAATATGGCTCCCAACATCAAGGAGTTATCCACGATAAAGAAACATCTAGAAAAGGACTTTCTTGACGCATTTCTAGAATTTCATCAAAGAATAATGCTTTTTTCCAGGGCAAAGTAGTTACGTTAGTTTAGTTTCTCCGCTTTGTTGACCATTATTACATCGCAATCTATTTCTCCATAATGATTAATAAGTCTTTGCAAAATAATAAAACAAGTTGTGATGTCAGTTGTATGGACCAGTAAGTATATTATTCTTAGTTAAACATTGTTAATCGATAAGTCCATTCGCATATTCAAAGCGAGAGGGTCGGGAGACTGAATCAGTTGAGGAAGACTTGATAAAACAACTCCATATATCCCCACTGGTCACCTTTCAATTCCCACTTGAAAGTCCAATTGTCTGGCTCCCAATCCCACAACCATGATAATAATATAAAATAATAATATAGATTTAAAGTATTCCCACGTTAGGTCGAGATAATTGATAAACAAGAGGTGGGAGAGTTATTTTATATATCACTTAACATGGCTTCTTGAGGTCCTATCCGAAAGGAAATTGTCCAATTAATCTTAAACCTATCTTGTGGATATCAATTACATCCTAAACTTTTTAATTTTACCAATTTAGTCATCAACATTTATACAAAATTTCAATATAGTCATTTCGATTAATTTTCTTTGAAAATCATTGATGTGATGGTGTGTCACATAGAATAACCAGCAAATTAGACTATCACTTCAGTAATTTCTAGCGAAAATTGACCGGAGTAATTACATCAGAATTTTAGACAAAAATTTTAAGATTATATTAACAAAATTGAAAAGTTTATAATCATATCATCATCCAAACAATAAATTTAAGATAGATTGGATAATTTTATCCGACAGAGGGCACTAGGACAACCCTTTTACAAATGAATTGAATACCCAGGCAATGGGAAAGGAATAACCCCAATGTTATTGACTTGGTTCTTTACTCCATGGTCTCGATTTTTTTTCTCTATAAGTACGTCTCGTTTGCACTTGGTCTATTCAAACACATAAGAGCCTAAAAGCAAAGAAAAGCCGACCCTGAATAACCTAAACAAGCTGTCACGGCCTCCTTTCCAAAACAATCCTCAATCGAATTTTTGTTTCTTTCTTGAGAGTTTAATCTACCTAAACCTAAACTAAACCTGAACTACATGCATGCTATCTAAAAGAAACTAAACTGATCGAGTACCAAGATTTAACACCTAAGTAAGACCTATTTTTCTAAATATTTCCTAATTTTTGTTTTTATTTTTATTATATATTATGAAAAAAGAGGGCACAGGCCGGGGGCCCAAGGGCCCAGTCCAAATATTGATCGTACTGGGCTCTTATATCTGGCCCTCTCAATTGAACTAAATCCAACCCACTCAAAAACAAACTAAGCCCAAACATTTATAAACTAAGTCAAACCCAAACCGTTTCTAAACTAAATCAAGCCTAAACTCACTAAAACCAAAGCAAACCCAAATTTACTAAAATTCAACTTAAGCCCATTTATTATTTTCTTTTTCTCTATTTTGCATTACTTTTTTATTCTCTTTTCTCTCCGTTTCCCCTTTTTTTCCCTTCACATATCTATATTATGTCAAGCTTAAGAAACAAAACACTAAAATTACCGATATATCTCCACCCAAATCAAAACCGTTAATCGGGTGGGTCTAACATTAGGGCCCACATAATCAATAGTCTAAATGATGCTTAGCAGACCATGTAGTGTTAGCCCGATGACATTGAGAAGAGAATCAAATCGAGTTATTGTGCACTACTCCAATAGAAAGTCTGATTGATTAATTAGTTTGGGCTTTTCTTGTGTGCATAGGAATATCATACGGGTATGCTCTTGACTTCCACATTCAATAGTGGGTAAAGGACACCCCATGTGTTACAACTTGGCATGGAGGACATATAAGTGCCAAAATTTCCAAAAAGTATAATTATGTATCAACTTTTTTGAAAATTAGACACTTATGTGCCAACTCTCGAAAGGCTTACCAAAAATCTGATGTGCCGTTATTTGACTAATAAAACTAGTCTACGTGGTTCGCCGTTGGCATTTAAGTGTACTTTTTGAAAGTTTAAAAAGAGAGAAAAAATTAAACTGATGCCGTTTGCATACATAAGATTAATGATCATTGTCAGGTCCGTGAGCCTTTAATTTTTCATCCATGCGTGTTATTAAGTGGAATCTCATATATTCATTATTGGTCCGCTTCCAAAAATATTAACAGACCCGACATCTCACAGTATAGAATTAGACACTCCTTATTTCATCTCTTACTCTTTCTATTTTGCTCGTTCCTCATACAGGTTGTTAGACGTTGGGCATGGTCCTATCTGTGCATCTCACATTTCACATGCAACGTCTTGCTTGGATGTGAGATGAAGTATAATCTAGCTCAATCCACGTGGCTCAAGCCCCAAATGATATCTCTAAAGTAACCGGACAAAACGACGACTATTTATAGTCATGGGTATCAATTCTTCTACACTGTGTTTCGCGGAGTGGAGGAATCTTCTCCAAAAACACCATCGATTCAAGTGGATGTGAACTCTTGGGTCACTCTCTCTTTCATCAATTGGATCTCGTAAGAACCTTGAGGGTAACTTTCCATAACAAATGTTAAGTTTTGAGTGTCGTTGACTTGCATCCTGGTCCTTACTCTAAAGAAGACTAATGAGTCTTTGCAAATAGAGGGTGACGCATAACAGATGTTCAGTGTTACAACTTGTGATGAGATGTGTGAAAAGAATTCACAAGAAGTATCTTTCTTTGTTGATAATTGTTGGTATTTACTAGTCAAGTCCCGTCTACATATCGCAGTGCACATGTAACGCCTTACTTAGACAAGAGATGGAGTATGATCTAGCTCAATCCACATGGCTCAAGCCCCAAATGAAATATTTGAAGTAACCAGACAAAAGGACGACAATTTATAGTCATGGGTATTAATTCTTCTACATTGTGTTTTGTGGAGTGGAGGAATTTTCTCCAAAACCGACATTGATTCAAGCAGATGTGAACTCTTGACAAAAAAAAAAGAAAAAATAGTGGATGTGAACTCTTGGGTTGCTCTCTCTTCTATCACATCCGATGTCGTACGAACTTTGAAGGGAACTTTCCATAACCAATGTTAAGTTGTCAGTGATGTTGACTTGCATCCTGGTCCTTACTCTAAAGAAGACTAATGAGTCTTTGCAAAAAGAGGGCCATGCATATAGCTTTTCGGTGTTACAACTTGTGAGGTGAGACGTGTCGATCACAATTCACAAGAAGTATCTTTCTTTGTTGGTAATCATTGGTTTACTACTCAAGTCCCATCTACATCTTGCATTTCACATGTAACGACTTTGATAGATGAGAGATGGAGTATGATCTAGCTCAATCCACGTGGCTCAAGCCCCAAATGAGATATCTAAAGTCACCGGACAAAAGGTCGACTATTTATAGTCATGGGTATTAATTCTTCTACACCGTGTTTTGTGGAGTGGAGGAACCTTCTCCAAAACCGCCATTCATTCAAGTGGGATGTGAACTCTTGGGTAGCTTTCTCTTCCATCACGTGAGATCTTGTGTGAATTTCGAGAACTTTCCATAACCAATGTCTAGTTTTATGTATTGTCGACTTGCATCCCGGTCCTTGTTCTAAAGAATCCTAATGAGTCTTCGCAAATAGAGGGCCACACATATCAGATATACGGTGTTAAAACTTGTGATGTGAGATGTGTGAAAAGAATTCACAAGAAGTATCTTTGTTTGTTGATAATTGTTGGTATTTTCTAGTCAAGTCCCGTCTACATATCGCAGTGCACATGTAACGCCTTACTTAGACAAGAGATGGAGTATGATCTAGCTCAATCCACATGGCTCAAGCCCCAAATGAAATATCTGAAATAACCAGACGAAAGGACGACTATTTATAGTCATGGGTATTAATTCTTCTACATCGTGTTTTGCGGAGTGGAGGAGTTTTCTCCAAAACCGCCATTGATTCAAGCAGATGTGAACTCTTGACAAAAAAAGAAAAAGAAAAAATAGTGGATGTGAACTCTTGGGTCGCTCTCTCTTCCATCACATCCGATGTCGTACGAACTTTGAAGGGAACTTTCCATAACCAATGTTAAGTTGGCAGTGTTGTTGACTTGCATCCTGGTCCTTACTCTAAAGAAGACTAATGAGTCTTTGCAAAAAGAGGGCCATGCATATAGATGTTCGGTGTTACAACTTGTGCTGTGAGACTTGTCGATCACAATTCACACGAAGTATCTTTCTTTGTTGGTAATCATTAGTTTACTAGTCAAGTCCCATCTACATCTTGCATTTCACATGTAACGCCTTTGATAGATGAGAGATGGAGTATGATCTAGCTCAATCCACGTGGCTCAAGCCCCAAATGAGATATCTAAAGTCACCGGACAAAAGGTCGACTATTTATAGTCATGGGTATTAATTCTTCTACACCGTGTTTTGTGGAGTGGAGGAATTTTCTCCAAAACTGCCATTGCTTCAAGCGGATGTGAACTCTTGACAAAAAGAAAAAAGAAAAAAGTGGATGTGAACTCTTGGGTTGCTCTCTCTTCCATCACATCCGATGTCGTACGAACTTTGAAGGGAACTTTCCATAACCAATGTTAAGTTGTCAATATTGTTGACTTGCATCCTGGTCCTTAGTCTAACGAAGACTAATGAGTCTTTGCAAAAAGAGGGCCATGCATATAGATGTTCGGTGTTACAACTTGTGATATGAGACGTGTCGAACACAATTCACAAGAAGTATCTTTCTTTGTTGGTAATCATTAGTTTACTAGTCAAGTCCCATCTACATCTTGCATTTCACATGTAACGACTTCGATAGATGAGAGATGGAGTATGCTCTAGCTCAATCCACGTGGCTCAAGCCCCAAATGAGATATCTAAAGTCACCGGACAAAAGGTCGACTATTTATAGTCATGGGTATTAATTCTTCTACACCGTGTTTTGCGGAGTGGAGGAACCTTCTCCAAAACCGCCATTCATTCAAGTGGGATGTGAACTCTTGGGTAGCTTTCTCTCCCTCACGTCAGATCTTGTCTGAATTTCGCGAACTTTCCATAACCAATGTCTAGTTTTATGTATTGTGGACTTGCATCCCGGTCCTTGTTCTAAAGAAGCCTAATGAGTCTTCGCAAATAGAGGGCCACACATATCAGATATACGGTGTTAAAACTTGTGATGTGAGATGTGTGGAAAGAATTCACAAGAAGTATCTTTCTTTGTTGATAATTGTTGGTATTTACTAGTCAAGTCCCGTCTACATATCGCAGTGCACATGTAACGCCTTACTTAGACAAGAGATGGAGTATGATCTAGCTCAATCCACATGGCTCAAGCCCCAAATGAAATATCTGAAATAATCAGACGAAAGGACGACTATTTATAGTCATGGGTATTAATTCTTCTACATCGTGTTTTGCGGAGTGGAGGAATTTTCTCCAAAACCGCCATTGATTCAAGCGGATGTGAACTCGTGACAAAAAAAAAAAAAATAATGGATGTGAAATCTTGGGTTGCTCTCTCTTTCATCACATCCGATGCCGTACGAACTTTGAAGGGAACTTTCCATAACAAATGTTAAGTTGTCAATGTTGTTGACTTGCATCCTAGTCCTTACTCTAAAGAAGACTAATGAGTCTTTGCAAAAAGAGGGCCATGCATATAGATGTTCGGTGTTACAACTTGTGATGTGAGACGTGTCGATCACAATTCACAAGAAGTATCTTTCTTTGTTGGTAATCATTAGTTTTCTAGTCAAGTCCCATCTACATCTTGCATTTCACATGTAACGACTTCGATAGATGAGAGATGGAGTATGATCTAGCTCAATCCATGTGGCTCAAGCCCCAAATGAGATATCTAAAGTCACCGGACAAAAGGTCGACTATTTATAGTCATGGGTATTAATTCTTCTACACCGTGTTTTGCGGAGTGGAGGAACCTTCTCCGAAACCGCCATTCATTCAAGTGGGATGTGAACTCTTGGGTAGCTTTCTCTTCCATCACGTCAGATCTTTTATGAATTTCGAGAACTTTCCATAACCAATGTCTAGTTTTATGTATTGTGGACTTGCATCCCGGTCCTTGTTCTAAAGAAGCCTAATGAGTCTTCGCAAATAGAGGGCCACACATATCAGATATACGGTGTTAAAACTTGTGATGTGAGATGTGTGAAAAGAATTCACAAGAAGTGTCTTTCTTTGTTGATAATTGTTGGTATTTACTAGTCAAGTCCCGTCTACATATCGCAGTGCCCATGTAACGCCTTACTTAGACAAGAGATGGAGTATGATCTAGTTCAATCCACATGGCTCAAGCCCCAAATGAAATATCTAAAGTAACCAGACAAAAGGACGACTGTTTATTGGGTATTAATTCTTCTACATCGTGTTTTGCGGAGTGGAGGAATTTTCTCCAAAACTGCCATTGATTCAAGCGGATGTGAACTCTTGGGTCGCTCTCTCCTCCATCACATCCGATGTCGTACGAACTTTGAAGGTAACTTTCCATAACCAATGTTAAGTTGTCAGTGTTGTTGACTTGCATGCTGGTCCTTACTCTAAAGAAGACTAATGAGTCTTTGCAAAAAGAGGGCCATGCATATAGATTTTCGGTGTTACAACTTGTGAGGTGAGACGTGTCGATCACAATTCACAAGAAGTATCTTTCTTTGTTGGTAATCATTAGTTTACTACTCAAGTCCCATCTACATCTTGCATTTCACATGTAACGACTTTGATAGATGAGAGATGGAGTATGATCTAGCTCAATCCACGTGGCTCAAGCCCCAAATGAGATATCTAAAGTCACCGGACAAAAGGTCGGCTATTTATAGTCATGGGTATTAATTCTTCTACATCGTGTTTTGTGGAGTGGAGGAACCTTCTCCAAAACCGCCATTCATTCAAGTGGGATGTGAACTCTTGGGTAGCTTTCTCTTCCATCACGTGAGATCTTGTGTGAATTTCGAGAACTTTCCATAACCAATGTCTAGTTTTATGTATTGTCGACTTGCATCCCGGTCCTTGTTCTAAAGAAGCCTAATGAGTCTTCGCAAATAGAGGGCCACACATATCAGATATACGGTGTTAAAACTTGTGATGTGAGATGTGTGAAAAGAATTCACAAGAAGTATCTTTGTTTGTTGATAATTGTTGGTATTTTCTAGTCAAGTCCCGTCTACATATCGCAGTGCACATGTAACGCCTTACTTAGACAAGAGATGGAGTATGATCTAGCTCAATCCACATGGCTCAAGCCCCAAATGAAATATCTGAAATAACCAGACGAAAGGACGACTATTTATAGTCATGGGTATTAATTCTTCTACATCGTGTTTTGCGGAGTGGAGTAGTTTTCTCCAAAACCGCCATTGATTCAAGCAGATGTGAGCTCTTGACAAAAAAAGAAAAAGAAAAAATAGTGTATGTGAACTCTTGGGTCGCTCTCTCTTCCATCACATCCGATGTCGTACCAACTTTGAAGGGAACTTTCCATAACCAATGTTAAGTTGGCAGTGTTGTTGACTTGCATCCTGGTCCTTACTCTAAAGAAGACTAATGAGTCTTTGCAAAAAGAGGGCCATGCATATAGATGTTCGGTGTTACAACTTGTGCTGTGAGACTTGTCGATCACAATTCACAAGAAGTATCTTTCTTTGTTGGTAATCATTAGTTTACTAGTCAAGTCCCATCTACATCTTGCATTTCACATGTAACGCCTTTGATAGATGAGAGATGGAGTATGATCTAGCTCAATCCACGTGGCTCAAGCCCCAAATGAGATATCTAAAGTCACCGGACAAAAGGTCGACTATTTATAGTCATGGGTATTAATTCTTCTACACCGTGTTTTGTGGAGTGGAGGAATTTTCTCCAAAACTGCCATTGATTCAAGCGGATGTGAACTCTTGACAAAAAGAAAAAGAAAAAGTGGATGTGAACTCTTGGGTTGCTCTCTCTTCCATCACATCCGATGTCGTACGAACTTTGAAGGGAACTTTCCATAACCAATGTTAAGTTGTCAATATTGTTGACTTGCATCCTGGTCCTTAGTCTAACGAAGACTAATGAGTCTTTGCAAAAAGAGGGCCATGCATATAGATGTTCGGTGTTACAACTTGTGATATGAGACGTGTCGAACACAATTCACAAGAAGTATCTTTCTTTGTTGGTAATCATTAGTTTACTAGTCAAGTCCCATCTACATCTTGCATTTCACATGTAACGACTTCGATAGATGAGAGATGGAGTATGCTCTAGCTCAATCCACGTGGCTCAAGCCCCAAATGAGATATCTAAAGTCACCGGACAAAAGGTCGACTATTTATAGTCATGGGTATTAATTCTTCTACACCGTGTTTTGCGGAGTGGAGGAACCTTCTCCAAAACCGCCATTCATTCAAGTGGGATGTGAACTCTTGGGTAGCTTTCTCTCCCTCACGTCAGATCTTGTCTGAATTTCGTGAACTTTCCATAACCAATGTCTAGTTTTATGTATTGTGGACTTGCATCCCGGTCCTTGTTCTAAATAAGCCTAATGAGTCTTCGCAAATAGAGGGCCACACATATCAGATATACGGTGTTAAAACTTGTGATGTGAGATGTGTGGAAAGAATTCACAAGAAGTATCTTTCTTTGTTGATAATTGTTGGTATTTACTAGTCAAGTCCCGTCTACATATCGCAGTGCACATGTAACGCCTTACTTAGACAAGAGATGGAGTATGATCTAGCTCAATCCACATGGCTCAAGCCCCAAATGAAATATCTGAAATAATCAGACGAAAGGACGACTATTTATAGTCATGGGTATTAATTCTTCTACATCGTGTTTTGCGGAGTGGTGGAATTTTCTCCAAAACCGCCATTGATTCAAGCGGATGTGAACTCTTGACAAAAAAAAAGAAAAAAATAATGGATGTGAAATCTTGGGTTGCTCTCTCTTTCATCACATCCGATGTCGTACGAACTTTGAAGGGAACTTTCCATAACAAATGTTAAGTTGTCAATGTTGTTGACTTGCATCCTAGTCCTTACTCTAGAGAAGACTAATGAGTCTTTGCAAAAAGAGGGCCATGCATATAGATGTTCGGTGTTACAACTTGTGATGTGAGACGTGTCGATCACAATTCACAAGAAGTATCTTTCTTTGTTGGTAATCATTAGTTTACTAGTCAAGTCCCATCTACATCTTGCATTTCACATGTAACGACTTCGATAGATGAGAGATGGAGTATGATCTAGCTCAATCCACGTGGCTCAAGCCCCAAATGAGATATCTAAAGTCACCAGACAAAAGGTTGACTATTTATAGTCATGGGTATTAATTCTTCTACACCGTGTTTTGTGGAGTGGAGGAATTTTCTCCAAAGCCGCCATTGATTCAAGCGGATGTGAACTCTTGACAAAAAGAAAAAAGAAAAAAGTGGATGTGAACTCTTGGGTTGCTCTCTCTTCCATCACATCCGATGTCGTACGAACTTTGAAGGGAACTTTCCATAACCAATGTTAAGTTGTCAATGTTGTTGACTTGCATCCTGGTCCTTTGTCTAACGAAGACTAATGAGTCTTTGCAAAAAGTGGGCCATGCATATAGATGTTCGGTGTTACAACTTGTGATATGAGACGTGTCGATCACAATTCACAAGAAGTATCTTTCTTTGTTGGTTATCATTAGTTTACTAGTCAAGTCCCATCTACATCTTGCATTTCACATGTAACGACTTCGATAGATGAGAGATGGAGTATGATCTAGCTCAATCCATGTGGCTCAAGCCCCAAATGAGATATCTAAAGTCACCGGACAAAAGGTCGACTATTTATAGTCATGGGTATTAATTCTTCTACACCGTGTTTTGCGGAGTGGAGGAACCTTCTCCAAAACCGCCATTCATTCAAGTGGGATGTGAACTCTTGGGTAGCTTTCTCTTCCATCACGTCAGATCTTTTATGAATTTCGAGAACTTTCCGTAACCAATGTCTAGTTTTATGTATTGTTGACTTGCATCCCGGTCCTTGTTCTAAAGAAGCCTAATGAGTCTTCGCAAATAGAGGGCCACACATATCAGATATACGGTGTTAAAACTTGTGATGTGAGATGTGTGAAAAGAATTCACAAGAAGTGTCTTTCTTTGTTGATAATTGTTGGTATTTACTAGTCAAGTCCCGTCTACATATCGCAGTGCCCATGTAACGCCTTACTTAGACAAGAGATGGAGTATGATCTAGTTCAATCCACATGGCTCAAGCCCCAAATGAAATATCTAAAGTAACCAGACAAAAGGACGACTGTTTATTGGGTATTAATTCTTCTACATCGTGTTTTGCGGAGTGGAGGAATTTTCTCCAAAACTGCCATTGATTCAAGCGGATGTGAACTCTTGGGTCGCTCTCTCCTCCATCACATCCGATGTCGTACGAACTTTGAAGGTAACTTTCCATAACCAATGTTAATTTGTCAGTGTTGTTGACTTGCATGCTGGTCCTTACTCTAAAGAAGACTAATGAGTCTTTGCAAAAAGAGGGCCATGCATATAGATTTTCGGTGTTACAACTTGTAAGGTGAGACGTGTCGATCACAATTCACAAGAAGTATCTTTCTTTGTTGGTAATCATTAGTTTACTACTCAAGTCCCATCTACATCTTGCATTTCACATGTAACGACTTTGATAGATGAGAGATGGAGTATGATCTAGCTCAATCCAGGTGGCTCAAGCCCCAAATGAGATATCTAAAGTCACCGGACAAAAGGTCGACTATTTATAGTCATGGGTATTAATTCTTCTACACCGTGTTTTGCGGAGTGGAGGAACCTTCTCGAAAACCGCCATTCATTCAAGTGGGATGTGAACTCTTGGGTAGCTTTCTCTTCCATCACGTCAGATCTTTTATGAATTTCGAGAACTTTCCGTAACTAATGTCTAGTTTTATGTATTGTTGACTTGCATCCCGGTCCTTGTTCTAAAGAAGCCTAATGAGTCTTCGCAAATAGAGGGCCACACATATCAGATATACGGTGTTAAAACTTGTGATGTGAGATTTGTGAAAAGAATTCACAAGAAGTGTCTTTCTTTGTTGATAATTGTTGGTATTTACTAGTCAAGTCCCGTCTACATGTCGCAGTGCCCATGTAACGCCTTACTTAGACAAGAGATGGAGTATGATCTAGTTCAATCCACATGGCTCAAGCCCCAAATGAAATATCTAAAGTAACCAGACAAAAGGACGACTGTTTATTGGGTATTAATTCTTCTACATCGTGTTTTGCGGATTGGAGGAATTTTCTCCAAAACTGCCATTGATTCAAGCGGATGTGAACTCTTGGGTCGCTCTCTCCTCCATCACATCCGATGTCGTACGAACTTTGAAGGTAACTTTCCATAACCAATGTTAATTTGTCAGTGTTGTTGACTTGCATGCTGGTCCTTACTCTAAAGAAGACTAATGAGTCTTTGCAAAAAGAGGGCCATGCATATAGATTTTCGGTGTTACAACTTGTGAGGTGAGACGTGTCGATCACAATTCACAAGAAGTATCTTTCTTTGTTGGTAATCATTAGTTTACTACTCAAGTCCCATCTACATCTTGCATTTCACATGTAACGACTTTGATAGATGAGAGATGGAGTATGATCTAGCTCAATCCATGTGGCTCAAGCCCCAAATGAGATATCTAAAGTCACCGGACAAAAGGTCGACTATTTATAGTCATGGGTATTAATTCTTCTACACCGTGTTTTGTGGAGTGGAGGAACCTTCTCCAAAACCGCCATTCATTCAAGTGGGATGTGAACTCTTGGGTAGCTTTCTCTTCCATCACGTTAGATCTTGTGTGAATTTCGAGAACTTTCCATAACCAATGTCTAGTTTTATGTATTGTCGACTTGCATCCCGGTCCTTGTTTTAAAGAAGCCTAATGAGTCTTCACAAATAGAGGGCCACACATATCAGATATACGGTGTTAAAACTTGTGATGTGAGATGTGTGAAAAGAATTCACAAGAAGTATCTTTTTTTGTTGATAATTGTTGGTATTTTCTTGTCAAGTCCCGTCTACATATCGCAGTGCACATGTAACGCCTTACTTAGACAAGAGATGGAGTATGATCTAGCTCAATCCACATGGCTCAAGCCCCAAATGAAATATCTGAAATAACCAGACGAAAGGACGACTATTTATAGTCATGGGTATTAATTCTTCTACATCGTGTTTTGCGGAGTGGAGGAGTTTTCTCCAAAACCGCCATTGATTCAAGCAGATGTGAACTCTTGACAAAAAAAGAAAAAGAAAAATAGTGGATGTGAACTCTTGGGTCGCTCTCTCTTCCATCACATCCGATGTCGTACGAACTTTGAAGGGAACTTTCCATAACCAATGTTAAGTTGGCAGTGTTGTTGACTTGCATCCTGGTCCTTACTCTAAAGAAGACTAATGAGTCTTTGCAAAAAGAGGGCCATGCATATAGATGTTCGGTGTTACAACTTGTGCTGTGAGACTTGTCGATCACAATTCACAAGAAGTATCTTTCTTTGTTGGTAATCATTAGTTTACTAGTCAAGTCCCATCTACATCTTGCATTTCACATGTAACGCCTTTGATAGATGAGAGATGGAGTATGATCTAGCTCAATCCATGTGGCTCAAGCCCCGAATGAGATATCTAAAGTCACCGGACAAAAGGAGGACTATTTATAGTCATGGGTATTAATTCTTCTAAACGATGTTTTGCGGAGTGGAGGAACCTTCTCCAAAACCGCCATTCATTCAAGTGGGATGTGAACTCTTGGGTAGCTTTCTCTTCCATCACATCAGATCTTGTATGAATTTCGAGAACTTTCCATAACCAATGTCTAGTTTTATGTATTGTTGACTTGCATCCCGGTCCTTGTTCTAAAGAAGCCTAATGAGTCTTCGCAAATAGAGGGCCACACATATTAGATATACGGTGTTAAAACTTGTGATACGAGACGTGTGGATCACAATTCACAAGAACTACAATTTACAAGAAGTATCTTTCTTTGTTGATAATCGTTGATTTGTGAGTCAAGTCCAATATGCATCTTGCATTTCACATGTAATGTCTTACTTAGATGAGAGATGGAATATGATCTAGCTCAAGCCCCAAGCAAACTATCTGAATTAATTGGAAAAACTGGTGACCATTTATAGTCATAGATATCATCAATTCAAGTGGGATGTGAACTCTTGGGTCACTCAATCTCGTCACATTGGATTTCCTACGATTTTTGAAGAGAACATTCCTTAACCAATTTAAAGTTTTTAGCATTGTTTATTTACATCTTGGTCCTACCTTTAAAGAAGACTAATGAGTATTTGCAAATAAAGGGCCACGTATATCATATGTATGGTGTTACTAGTTGTGATGTGAGATGTGTGGATCACAATTCACAAGAAGCATATCTTTCTTTATTGATAATTGTCAGTTTACTAATCAAGTCCCATTTGCATCTTGCATTTCACGTGTAACGCCCTACTTAGACGAGAGATGGAGTTTGATCCAGCTCGATCCATGTGGCTCCAGCCCCAAATGAAATATCTGAAGTAATCGGACAAATTGATGACCATTTATCGTCATAAATATCATCGATTTCAGTGGGATGTGAACTCTTGGGTCACTCTTTCTTCCGTCACATCAGATGTCCTACGATCTTTGAGGGGAACTTTCTTTAACCAATGTTAAGTTTTCAGTGTTGTTCACTTACATCCCGATCCTTGCTCTAGAAAAGACTAATGAGTCTTTGCAAATAGAGGGGCACGCATACTAGATGTACGATGTTACGAGTTGTGATGTGAGACGTGTGGATCATAATTCACAAGAAGTTATCTAATGAGAGCAAGAGGGACGGTAATCTAAATGAACGAGGCTTGCTAGTCCATTGATATATCTGAGTTATAAAAGCGAAAGACAAAAGAAGTTTTAAATCAGAAACCAAAATGAAGCAAGGCTATTCAACTTGTTCTGCGATTTCATGTTTATACTTTTATTCCTCGCATTAAGTTCAAAGCTTTGAGTGCAAATCCTGAACTTTCTATCCAGTGCGAACTTCAATTCGTACAAATCTATCGACCAATTTTGAATTCATGGATCTATAATAATGTCGTCCTTGTATCGAGCAAATTATCATGGAATGGTCCACAAGAAGGTGGGATCAATTAAGCAATTAGGACCTTTCTTGTGTGCGCAGGCATAAGAAAAGTCCTTTAGCAATGGATGCTCTTGACTTCCACATCCAACAGCTAGATTCGTCGAATATGCGGGTCCCAATGCTGAACTCTCCATCGAGTGTGATTTTATATTCATCCTAATCTATTGAGCAATTTCGAATTCATAGATTTACAATAATGTCGTCCTTGTATGTAATAAAGCTACGTTACCGTGAATCGATGAATGGAAACAAGGGATAAGAGACGCAAGACAAATGTGGATGCTAAAAGGCCAAAAAGTCGAAAAAAGAAAGAAAAAAGAAAAAGGCAAACTAATCAAAATAAAGCTCTCGATGCTTACTTGAGACTATATATGTGATAAAAGCCATTGCAGTTCGCATAAATGTTCGATCATTATCGTGTCCATCCGGCTTTAATGTTTCTCCATGCTACCTATTCATATCGGTCCGATTCCAAGCAGTTTTGTGTCTTTGAGAAAAGATAATTTGTCTAACCCGATATCCCAACAAAGGTCACCATTATAGATTTGAAACTCCTTATTTTAGCTCTTTCTATTTCTATTTCGCTTGTTTTCTTTCCGTCGATGTCTATTTGACACGGTTACGTAACCCGCTACTCACGTGAGAGACCAAGGAAAATGGAGTAGATGGTTAATTCGTCCATTGACGTCGTCGGTCCATACTTGGGAATTTGTCCTCTTCTTCAATACCGCGTTTCCTTTCTTTTGGTCCGAAATGCGGTCTCGGTGCGTGGAGGATTCTCCTCCAAAATCACCATTACTTCTGGTGGGATGTGAACTTTTTTGTCACTTTCTCTTACATCACATCTTTCATTGCCGACATAAATTTTCTTGACCATGTTAAATACATTTTTCAACCAAAAACATGAAATGGTGATCATCTTATGATCAGGTAAGATTTACCCAATTGAGCCTATAACACACCACGTCAAAATATATTTTTCTTGATGATGTCTGATAACGATCTCTACACGTAAACAAAGAGAAAATATAGTTCAAAACACTCATTAGTATTTCTGGAAAAGAAAAAGAAAACCGAAAATAAGACTTCGTAGTGCTTTTGTTGAATTTCATGCTTTTTTTTGGCAACGGATTCATTATTTATTAAAGCAGGTTGGGATTATATTTCTGCAGTATTAAGTTATCGCTTCGTGGACTTACATCCCAATCCTTACTCTACCAAAGACTTATAAGTCTTTGCAAATAAAGGGCCATACGTATTAAATGTACGATGTGCATTGTGTATATTATCGAAAAATATAAAGGAAATAGCGACCACAAAAATGAGAATTCATAAAGCAATTGCATAATATTGATAATTTAGCGAAAAATGTGTATTACCTCTCAAATTTCAAGAGAGTTTTGTGTAATATCTCCCAAAAAAGAAATTTGATATTTTCTCTCATTCACTGAGAAGCAGCGATCATTGACCTGTTTGTTGACTTGATGGTGTCGATTCTTTTATAAATACGTGGGTTATAGTTAGTCCATTATAACACATGCTCACCTAGAAACAAAGAAAAGCCCACCCCAAAAAACCTCAAACCTCTCATGGCCTCGTCTCAGAAGCAACTCTCAATGTTGTTACTCGCTTACCTTCTTCTCATATTCCCGCAACAAATGTCTTGTCTTGCTTCATCTCGAAGCTCTTCTCTAGTTGCCCTTACTGATGCTAGTAACCATACGGTAAATGAGGAAGTGGAGGCACTCCTAACATGGAAGTCTAAGTTAGACAGTGGGAGTCGCTATAATTTGTCTTCATGGAATGGAAGCAACCCTTGCTCATGGCGCGGAATCGATTGTGATCCTCTGGGGAGCGTTGTGAGCTTCAACCTTTCATCTTCTGCCATACGTGGTATGCTTCACTCTCTCAATTTCTCCCATTTTCCCAACTTGGTCACTCTTAGCCTTCCCTACAATAATCTCTTCGGGAACATCCCTATGAGCATCGGCCATCTTTCCAAGCTTATTCGTCTGGAGTTAACTGGAAATAACCTTTCGGGAAACATTCCAATTGAACTTGGGTCTTTGCGATCTTTACAATATCTCGATCTTGCTAGTAATAATTTGACTGGCCCAATTCCCATTGAGATACTTGGCTTGAGCAACTTGACAGTACTAAGCCTTGCATTTAATAAGCTTTATGGTTCCATTCCTAAAGAAATAGGAATGCCACCTTTACAATATATCAATCTTAGTCGTAATGATTTGACTGGCCCAATTCCTGTTGAGATACTTGGCTTGAGCAACTTGACATTTCTAAGCCTTGCATATAATGAGCTCTTCGGGAACATCCCTCTGAGCATTGGCCATCTTTCCAAGCTTATTCATCTGGATTTAAGTCACCATAACCTTTCGGGAAACATTCCAATTGAACTTGAGTCATTGCGATCTTTACAATATCTCGATCTTTCTTGGAACAGCATCGCTGGTCCTATTCCTTCTTCCATCGGAAACATGAGTAGCTTGGGGAGTTATGGCTTGGTGGTAATCAACTTGTCGGATCCATTCCAAAGGAAATAGGAAGGTTGGGGTCTCTCCATAAACTTGACTTATCTTCCAATTATCTCAAAGGATCCATTCCAATTGAACTTGGGTCATTGCGATCTTTACAATATCTCGATCTTTCTAAGAATAGCATCGCCGGTCCTATTCCTTCTTCCATCAAAAACATGAGTAGCTTGGGGGATTTATTGCTTTTCAGTAATCAACTTGTCGGATCCATTCCAATTGAACTTGGGTCATTGCGATCTTTACAAAGTCTCAATCTTAAGGAGAACAACATTTCCAGTCCTATTCCTTCTTCCATTGGAAACATGAGTAGCTTAGGGGGGTTATGGCTTGAGCGTAATCAACTTGTCGGATCCATTCCAAAGGAAATAGGAAGGTTGAGGTCTCTCCTTGGACTTGGCTTATCTTCCAATTATCTCAAAGGATCCATTCCAATTGAACTTGGGTCATTGCAATCTTTACAATATCTTGATCTTTCTTATAGCAGCATCACCGGTCCTATTCCTTCTTCCATCGGAAACATGAGTAGCTTGGGGGAATTATGGCTTGGAAAAAGTCAACTTGTCGGATCCATTCCAAAGGAAATAGGAAGGTTGGGATCTCTCGGTCAACTTGACTTATCTTTCAATTATCTCAAAGGATCCATCCCTACAACTTTAGGAAAAATGAGTAATTTGGCAAATCTTTACCTCTCTAACAACCAGCTTTCTGGCTCCATACCTTCGGAAGTTGGAGGAATGAGTTCATTGACAATAATGCTATTGGGAGACAATAATTTAACAGGTCCTATCCCATCGTCCATAGGCAACTTGACCCAACTATCGTCCCTTTTTATTGGCAACAACTCATTGTCGGGCTCTCTTCCTACCGAGATGAATAATCTCACATCCCTCGCAAGCTTACAGCTACATGATAATTACTTTGTTGGCCAATTGCCACAAGAAATATGCAGTAGCCAAACTCTTGTTTATTTTAGTGCATTTAACAATCACCTCACTGCAATCCCAAGAAGCCTGAGAAATTGTTCAAGTTTGATCAGACTTAGGCTCCAAAACAACTTGCTCAAGGGAAACATAACAAATGCACTTGGTGTGTACCCTTCCTTGTATTACCTTGAGTTGAGCAACAATGAACTTTATGGTGAGCTACCCTCGACATTGAGTGAATGTAGAAATTTGACAAACTTGATAATCTCCAACAATGAAATCTCCGGTGCCATACCACCTCAGCTTGGAAGCATGACTCAATTGGGGAAACTTGATCTCTCTTCAAATTATATTGTTGGAGAAATTCCTAAAGATCTAGGAAAATTGAAGTTGCTACAACATCTTTTGTTGGACTACAACCTTTTGGCAGGCCACATCCCTCAAGAACTTGGAGCATTGTCCGAATTGGAAACACTCAACATTGCAGGAAATAACTTGAGTGGCTCAATTCCTACCCAACTTGGGGGGTGCTCCAAACTTCTATTCTTAAATTTAAGTAGGAATAATCTAGAAAAGAGTATTCCCATCGAGATTGGGAATCTTCAATCCCTTCAACATCTCGATCTGAGTCGAAATTTGCTCATGAGAGAAATACCTAGACAACTTGGGCTATTGCGTAGATTAGAAATACTCAATCTCTCACACAATCAGTTATCGGGTTCAATTACGTCGACATTTCAGGATATGATAAGCTTGACATCCATCGACATATCATTTAATGAGTTAGAGGGTTCTTTACCAAACATTCCAGCCTTTCGTAATGCTACGATTGGAGTTGTGAGAGGGAACAAAGGCTTGTGCGGAGACATTACTGGTCTTAGCCCCTGTACAACACCAACGTTGAAAGGAAGAAATAAAAACAAAAAGTCGTTGCTAGTTTTGATTCCTACCTTGGGTTGCCTACTTTCTTTGCTTCTTGTTGTGGGAGCTTCAAGTATTGGATGCCGAAGAATAAGAAAAACAGAGGCAACTTCAGCCGATGGAAGCAATGAAAACCCTTGGGAAATATTGAGCTTTAATGGAAGAATGGTTTATGAGAGCATCATT
This sequence comes from Eucalyptus decipiens, assembly GCA_014182575.1. Lineage (NCBI taxonomy): Eukaryota > Viridiplantae > Streptophyta > Magnoliopsida > Myrtales > Myrtaceae > Eucalyptus > Eucalyptus decipiens. The sequence goes on along the minus strand of CM024614.1, from coordinate 57,188,307 downwards.
GAAGCCACGGAAGAGTTTGATGCCAAATATTGCATCGGTGTGGGAGGACAAGGGAGTGTTTACAAGGCCCAGTTGCAAATAGGTGAAATTGTTGCTGTAAAGAAATTTAAGGAAGTAGTGGACATAGAAATGGGCAATCAAAAAGCATTTGAAAGGGAAATTCATGCTCTGATCGAAGCTCGGCATCGGAATATCATCAAGCTCAAAGGCTTTTGCTCGAGTTCTCGACATTCATTTTTGGTATACGAGTTCTTGGAATCGGGCAGCTTGAAGGACGTATTGAACAATGAAGAGAGGATGGCAACATTTGACTGGAATAGGAGAGTGAATGTTGTCAAAGGGATGGCTTATGCATTGTCCTACATGCACCATGAATGCTCTCCTCCTATAATTCATCGAGATGTCTCGAGCAAGAACATTTTATTGGATGGAGAATATGAAGCTCATGTCTCTGATTTTGGCATGGCTAAGGTTTTAAAACCTTATTCATCCAATTGGACTTCCTTTGCAGGCACCTTCGGATATGCAGCTCCAGGTAAGTTAATTTCTTCAAAATTTCACCTCACTTAATTTTTATGGATAGGAAAGTGATCATACTTGGGATCCTCATCTCTAACCACCTTCCTTTCTATTTTCAAATTCCTAATACCAAGTCCAACACTATCTACGTGATTTGAAAGTTTGATTAAATATTAATTGATATGTATGCAACTAATTGAAAAAGTGAAACTTTTTCCTAAAGCATTGGAAAGTTTTAAAGCCCATTGGAATCTAAAGAATGTATTAATTTATTCTTAATTATCTACACTCGATTTACTGAAAATCAATCTAAATTTATAAAGCATAGATATTGTATAAAACCTAGAAAAAATTTGCTCTTTTCTCTATGTAGAACTCGCATACACAATGGAAGTGAATGAGAAATGCGATGTTTATAGCTTCGGAGTGGTGGCATTGGAAGTAATCATGGGAAGCCATCCAGGCGACCTCATTTCTTCACTTGCGTCCTCATCTTCATCACCATCGAACAATTCAACAACTTCTTGGCCACTGAAGGAAGTTTTAGATCAAAGAATTCCATACCCGAAAGGTAATGTGCTAGGGGAAGTGGCTTTAGTGACAAAGACAGCAATTGCATGCTTAAATCCCAAACCAGAGCATCGTCCAACCATGCAACAAGTTTCTAGGGCGATATCAACAAGTAAATCCATCGTGCAAAGTGCATTAGAGGACATCAAATTGGAAGAACTAGTTGATCCTACATGCTTCACTTTTTGAGATATTTCGGTCTTTCAGTTGTAGCCTATGTAACAAATCGTCTTTTGTACTTTATTTATCTTAGCTAATTCCATTATCCATTTCTGTAATGGTTCGTTAGTTACTTGAAAGCTTTTGGGAATTTTTGTCAATTGCAATTCCATCCCAGATCGGTTGCAATGTCCGATCCTTAAGAATAGTTTTAATAATAACAAGATCATTAATATTTCTTATGAATATTACATTTGCTTGTTACAATTTAGCTTTTCACGTCGAAAATATGATAAATTCAAATGACCACAATTGATGTATGTTGGCATCTAGTTTTGTGAATTTTGGTCCAATTATTTTAGTTGAATGTGTACCAACATCATAAGTTAAAGAAAACATGAGGTGCAGATTGGAGTATGATTTGCTTTGATCAAAATATGTGAGTAACTTGACATCCTTCAAAAAAGAGAGAATCAATTTTAGCAAGAATTATTTTTAGAGATTAGTGTCTTAGAATTCCTAAAACTTATCACAAAAATACAATTGAGTCATAAAATTGGGCAATCAACTTGCTTCATAAGTTCCTTCCACTTTGCCTAATGGGAAATGGTAATGTTTGATTTTTTTTTTTAAATGTGCGTGGTGCAAGTGTGGCACCACCTATGAGGCATGTCCTTAAGAAAAAAAATGAATTACAAAATTAAAAGAATTAAGGAAGAAGGATAAATTAGTAAAAGAATAATATTAATAAAACACCAAAGTTTATTCCTATTTAAAAAATAAATAAAAAGTGCAAAACCAAGGTATTAGGCTGGGGGCCAAGGGCTGCTGCCCTTGCATGAACTTTGCCGAAGAAGTTGGGGGCATTATATTTTGCAAAGGAATAAGCGCACTAGAAATTCTAAAACTTTCAAAAAGTGCAATTCCAAAAAATTGTCATGAAAGTGCAATCAAGTCCTAAAACATATCACAAAAGTGTAATTAAATTCCAAAACTTTTAAATTTGACAAGTTATCAATGAAAAGACTTGATTTGACAAATTTGACAAGTTTCAGGACTTGATTGCACATTTTGAAAGTTTTGGAACTTTATTACAATTTTGTAATAAGTTTGAGGACTTAATTATACTTTTTAAATGTTTTAGGTGTCACGTCCCGATCCTCGGGCACGCACACATCCTTCTATCTGGTCGATTTTAAAATGCGATATCCTAGGACTACGTATTGCCGACCCTTCTTGCTTTTATTACGCATGCGGAAGCAGTTATAAATCCCTAGACAATAAAACAATGGGATAGAAAAGTAGGGCTAAAATTTTCATATTGAAATTCACAACCATACTTTTATACAGAGCATAATTCAAAGAACTTCACAAAACTATACACGACTTTCTAATTTCACTCTATTCACATCAAAACAGGATTCCCAAAGAGGATGGGACCTCAGTCCTCATCCGATAGTACTCAGGATCCCTTTCTGGATCATCTTCTTCTTCAAAAATCTTTCTTCTCCTTAGGGATCACTTCAATGTTCTCCTTCTCTGATTCATCCTCCTTGGGTTCATCTACGGGCTTGAAAATGTTGTCCCACAACCGGGATGAGACTACATCTCAGCAAGTTCTACACCACTAAGACCCGATTAGTAGACCATTATACTATAGGCTGCCTAAACACGTACAGGTCAGAGGACTTACCTTGGTCTCAGATCCCACCTGCAAGTCAGTACAATTCATAATAGGCACCCATTTACTCAAAGCAAATCGAACCAGTCGACTACATGTCACACAAATCATTCCCCATGGTGGAATATCTAAAAGCTAGGCCACGTGAATTCTCTAGGACGACATTCCAAGTCTCTGAGCCACATGCCTCAAACCTTGGGCCCATGTGCATTCTCTAAGGCGACCTCTTCGCCAAGGTGGTACATCATGTCACCAAGCCACGTGCCCTTTTTTATGCTATTCCCGAATACTGGACCCACGTGCATTTTCTAAGGCACTAGTTCGCCAAAGTGACGCATCAAATCACCGAGCCATGTGTCCTTTTTACAATGCCCAGGCGCATGTGCCTTCTCTTAGGTGCTAACTCACCAAAGTGATGCATCAATTCACTGAGCCCACGTGCCCTTTTCATGATGCCTTACACTGTCACCGAGCCACATGCATTCTCCAGGAGGACATATTGAGTCTCCGAGCCACGTGAATTCTCCAGGAGGACATACTGAGTCTCCGAGCCACGTGCATTCTCTAAGGCGACCTCTTCGCCAAGATGACATATTCAACCACTGAACTCACGTGCATTCTCAAGGTGATATTCCAATTCACTGAGCCCATGTATTTTCTTTCAAGTGATTTTCAACTTACTTTCGATACCGACAACCAATGCCCAACAATTTCTCAATCAAATAATCAAATCAACTTAATAATGACATGCCCTAACATTCACAATTTAAATCAATTCCATACAATTTAAAGCTCAATTAAATAAATGGACTGCACCACGACAATCAACACAAAATTCCGGTCGTCGGTCATCTCAGCATTAATTTCCGAAAATAATTAAATAATTAAATAATTTCGAAAATTAATCAATGAATATTAAAAATTCAATTTAGCTCAAAATAAAGCCCGTTTAAATAAACGGATTTCACCACGGTCACTAGCATAAAATTCTGGTCACTGGCCATCCTAGTTGAATTTTCGGAAAATAATTAATTAATTAATTTAATTCCGAAAAATAATATTTAAATACCAAAACTTCCACTTAGGCCCGAATTGTCAAATTGAAGCTCAATAAAGGGTTGGAAAAATCCTGAGCTACCCTCAATAAATAGTAGACCATATCTATTTGCTAAATACACATTCAATTTGTCTAATTTGCATCACAATTAACTAATAAACACTAATCTAACCACCTAAACGTAATTAAATAAAACTAAACAACCATTAAGTATATTTAGCCCACTAAGCAAGGATTAGTGAGATTACTCACCGAAATCTCGCGGAAATCGGATCAATCCGACGAGGCGATGTGAGGCACAATACTTCCTAAAGTGACTCTCGAGATCGGGGCCCAGAAACGGCCCAAAAGCGAGCCCGAACCGGATGGAAACCCACTCGCTGGGTTGCTGTTCTAGGCTGGTCAAGGCTGGTCCGGCGGCTGAGGGGGCGATGTGAGGCCAGAGGAGGGCAAGGGGAGCTCCGGCGGGTTCGAATGGTGGCCAAACGGAGATGGACAGTGCTTCGGTGGCTTCCTCAGCCGCTCATAAAGCTGGATAGAGGTGGCTGGAGGCTAGATGGTGACCAGACTGGCAGAGGGGAGACATACGACAGCCCGGTGGGGTGGCGCACGCGTGAACGGCGGAACGGCGGGTGGCGGTGAGCTGCTCCTGTCTTTGTGCGCCTACAACTTCTGCTCGTGCTTTTGTTTTCTGCCTGCTGTCTTCGTTCGAACAGAGAGGGGGAGAGAGATGAGTGCTGAGTTAGAGAGAGGAAGAGATAAGAGTGAGAGGAGAGATAAAGGTGTGTGACTAGTCAAAAGTAAAAAGAGAGAGGGAGAGAAAAAGAAAAAGAAGAAAGGAGGGTGAACAGTCCGAATATGGGGGTTTCTCACATGAGGGGGAGGGGAGAGGAGAGAAGAGAGAAAAGAAAGGGAGAGAAAGAAAGAGAAAAAGAAAAGAAAATAATAAAAATAATAAGATATTTATTTATTCTTATCACCATTATTATTTTCCATTTCTCTTTCACTTCAATCCGACGGGGCCATACGCGGAACAATACTTCCCAAAGTGACTCTCGGGATCGGGGCCCGGAAACGGCCCAAAAGCGAGCCCGAACCAACTGGAAACCCACTCGCTGGGTTGCTGTTCTGGGCTGGTCGAGACTGGTCTGGCGGTTGAGAGGGCGATGCGAGGCCAGAGGAGGGCAAGGGGAGCTCCGGTGGGTCCAAATGGTGGCTGAACGGAGCTGGACAGTGCTCCGGTGGCTTCCTCAGCCGCTCACAAAGCTGGATAGAGGTGGCTGGAGGCTGGACGGTGACCAGACTGGCAGAGGGGAGACGAACGACAGCTCAGTGGGGCGGCACACTCGTGAACGGCGGAACGGCGGGCGGCGGTGAGCTACTTCTGTCTTTGTGCACTTGCAACTTCCGCTCGTGCTTTTGTTTTCTGCCTACTGTCTTCATTTGAACAAAGAGGGGGAGAGAGATGAATGTCGAGTTAGAGAGATGAACAAATAAGAGTGAGAGGAGATATAAAGGTGTTTGACTAGTCAAAAGTAAAAAGAGAGAGGGAGAGAAAAAGAAAAAGGAGAAAGGAGGGTGAACGGTCCGAATATGGGGGTTTCTCACATGAGGGGGAGGGGAGAGGAGAGAAGAGAGAAAAAAAGAAAGGGAGAGAAAGAAAGAGAAAAAAGAAAAGAAAATAATAAAAATAATAAGATATTTATTTATTCTTGTTACCATTATTATTTTCCATTTCTCTTTCACTTCAATCCAACGGGGGCCACACAAGGAACGATACTTCCTAAAGCGACTCTCAGGATCGGGGCCTGGAAACGGCCCAAAAGCGGGCCTGAACCAGCTAGAAACCCACTCGCTGGGTTGCTGCTCTGGGCTGGTCAAGGCTGGTCCGGCGGCTGAGAGGGCGAGGCGAGGCCAGAGGAGGGCAAGGGGAGCTCCGGTGGGTCCGAATGGTGGCCGAACAGAGTTGGACAGTGCTCCGGTGGCTTCCTCAGCTGCTCACAAAGCCTGGATAGAGGTGGCTAGAGGCCGGACGATGACCGACCGCGAGAGGGGAGACGGACGACAGCTCGGTGGGGCGGCGCACGCGTGAATGGCAGAACGGTGGGCGGCGGTGAGCTACTCCTGTCTTTGTGCGCCTACAACTTCCGCTCGTGCTTTTGTTTTTTGCCTACTGTCTTCGTTTGAACAGAGAGGGGGAGAGAGATGAGTGCCGAGTGAGAGAGAGGAAGAGAATAAGAGTGAGAGGAGAGATAAAGGTGTTTGACTAGTCAAAAGTAAAAAGAGAGAGGGAGAGAAAAAGAAAAAGGAGAAAGGAGGGTGAACAGTCCGAATAGGGGTTTCGGCACGAGGGGGAGGGGAGAGGAGAGAGAGAGAGAAAAAGAATGGGAGAGAAAGAAAGAGAAAAAGAAAAGAAAATAATAAAAATAATAAGATATTTATTTATTCTTATTACCATTGTTATTTTCCATTTCTCTTTCACTTTTTAATTTCTTCCGGTCTTCAATTTTTCCTCCGATAATTTCTTTCTCGAGATTTTGGACTCGTCAATAATTTGACGGATGATGAGACGAGGTCCTAAAAAAGAATTGTGACACGTTCGAATATTCGATTCCTGAAACCAAATTAAATTTCATGGTTAGAATTAATCAAACGTGATTTTAGTCCAATCCAACCAATTAGGTAGCTTTTAGGGATTTTACCGCGAGATACATCTCTTAACGGTTTCAACCAATAGGTTAGTTAACTTGTGAGTGATCAGCTTAGAGAAAAATGACTATAAGCATGTTGACGAAATGTCCATTTCACTTTATCGAAACGGGGTCGAATTTCAGGATGTCACAACTCTTCCCCTCTTATAAAAATTTCTTCCTCGAAATTTAAACCATTATACACTTTGATCAAAGAGGCAGGGGTACAACTGTCTCATCTACTCTTCAGTCTCCCAAGTCGCTCTTTCAGTGCCGTGGTGTTGCAGACCATGTTGACCAATGGAATGGTCTTGGTACGTAGAACTTGCTCTTTATGATCAACGATCTGAACCGGGCTTTCAATGTATGACACACGGTCATCCACGTCCAATTCCTCAAAATTGAGCACGTGGGTCGGGTCAGGCTCGTACTTCCTTAACATCGACACGTGAAAGATGTCATGCACTTGTGCTAATCTTGCGGCAACACAAGATGATACGCTAGGTTTCTGATTCTTTTGAGAATCTCAAACGGACCTACATACCTCGGACTCAGCTTGCCTTTCTTACCAAAGCACGAAGTTCCCCTCATTAGTGACACTTTTAGAAAAACGTGATCACTAACTTGGAATTCCAAAGACCTTCGACGCTTATCTGCATAACTTTTCTGTCTGCTCTACATTGTCTTTAATATGTTTCTGATCACTGTCACGGCATCTACTGATTACTAAACAAACTCTGGGCCTATGATTTTCCTTTCCCCGACTTCATCCCAACATATTGGAGTTCTGCACGCTCTGTCTTATAATACTTCAAAAGGAGCCATCTTGATGCTCTGTTGATAACTGTTGTTGTAGACGAATTCCACCAGATGAAGCTGATCTTCCCAACTTCTTTTGAAGTTTATTACACACGCTCTCAACATATCCTCGATGGTTTGAATCGTCCTCTAGGACTGGCCATCCATTTGAGGATGATATGTCGTACTGTACTGAAACTTTATACCTGAAGCACTTTGCAAGCTCTTCTAAAAAGTAGTAGTAAACCTCGAGTCTCTATCGGATGTTATCGTAACCGGCACTCCATGCATATGAACCACCCGATGCACATACAGGTCTATGTGTCTATCCAGACTCAGGTCCTTTCGAACTATAATGAAGTGAGCCGATTTTGTCAGGCTGTCGACCACTACCCAAATTGAATCATTTCCTCTTTGACTTCTTGGTAGTCTAGTCATGAAGTCCATCGTGATATACTACCATTTCCACTCTGGGATCGCAAGAGGTTGCAGAAGTCCTCTCGACTTGCAATGCTAGGCTTTTACTTGCTGACAAGTCAAACACTTGGCGACATACTTGGCAATGTTTGCCTTCATACCTGACCACCAGTAGTGTTGACGCAGATTCTGATACATTTTAATGCTTCCGGGATGAATGCTATAATTGCTACGATGTGTTTCAGATAAAATTTCTTCTCTAAGCTCTACATCGTCAGGTACAACCAAATGTCCACGGAGCCTTAATACCCCATCATCAGAAACCTGAAAATCAGCCTTTCTTTTATCGATATCCTCTTGAAGAATTTTCTGTACGTCTGGATCTGTCGGTTGGAGTTGCTTGATTCTAACCTGAACATCTGGTTCAATCTTGAGGGTGGCCATAAGACTTGAAAGGTGACCTACCTCAAATTTGAATTCTAAATCTCAAGCTCTCTCGATTAGGTTCCACTTCATAACCAAGATCCGCGCCACTGAAGACTTCTGACTCAATGCATCGACGACCTTGTTCGCCTATCCTGAGTGATATAGAATGTCACGGTCGTAGTCTTTCAGTAATTCCATCCATTGGCGCTGTCTCATGTTCAACTCCTTTTGAGAGAACAAATACTTGAGATTCTGATGGTCCGTGAAGATTTGAAATTTTCCACCACACAAATAATGTCTCCAAATCTTCAAGGCAAAGATAATGGCTGCGAGCTCTAAGTCATGCGTTGGATAGTTCTGTTCATGAGGTCTCAACTGACAGGAAGTGTATGCAACAACTCTGCCATGTTGCATCAACACGCAACCCAATCCCCTGAATGACGCATCACTATAGATCTTGAATCCTCTAAGACCAGATGGAATCGTCAACATAAGTGCGGTAGTCAGCTTTTTCTTCAACTCTTGGAAACTATGCTCGCACTTATTTGACCATACGAATTTCTCTTCTTTCTTCAAGAGCTTTGTCAGAGGCGACGCTATCGATGAGAACCCTTTCACAAACCGTCTGTAATAACCTGCCAATCCCAGAAAACTTCTGATTTCTATCATTGATGTCGGTCTCTGCCAATTGATCACGGCTTCTATCTTGCTCGGGTCGACGGAGATTCCTTCTCCAGAAATCGCATGACCTAAGAACGCAACACGAGTCAACCAAAACTCGCATTTGCTAAACTTAGCATACAACTGATGAGTTCTTAAGGTCTGGAGTACTACTCTCATATGTTTCTCATGCTCTTTATCACTTCTCAAATAGACCAAGATGTCATTAATGAACGCGATCACAAACTGATCCAGATATTCCTTGAACACTCTGTTCATCAAATCCATAAAGGCAGCTGGAGCATTCGTCAACCCGAATGGCATCACTGTAAACTCGTAATGACCATACCAGGTACGAAATGCATTTGCACCATACTAGGATGAATAAATCCCTTACCCAGCAATTCTTGCATTTGCACCTTCAATTCCTTCAACTCAGATAACGCCATTCAATAAGGTGCCTTTAAGATCGGTTCTATCCATGGTGCTAGCTTAATTACAAATTCAATCTCTCTTTCTGGTGGTAACCCTGGCAATTCTTTTGGAAAGACATCTGGAAACTCCTATACCACTGAAATATCTTCAATTTTCAGCTCTTCAACTGTCGTATCCACGACTGTAACACCCCGAACCCTTCGCAGGTCGTTACCAGTGCCGATGTTACATCTTATTACCTCTTTCTATCTTATACTTAAAACATGTGTCATTTATCGCAGACATTTTTTTTTCTTTAAAGCGGTTCCATGCGCGACTCATAGCGGAAGCAAATTTCACATCGCCATCTATCCCCTACCAATCCATGATACAAATACACACCAGCTAAACATCATGATTTTATAAACAACTTCGACGCTTGGCTTTCATACATATATAAAGCAAGATGGGGTTTTCTTTTGGGTCGGTACAAAAACAAGAAAGTTAGGACTCGCCATGTCCTACCTAAAATCTCAAAAAGAAACCTCGACCCCTAACATCATGCGTGCACAACACCCTCCCATCGAAGCGTCGACTATCTACATCAAAAAGATACCTAGCTCCTACTCATCACGCGCAGGTCTCACACCCAACCCGGTGCATCAGGTGGTGGCGGTGGCAGCATCCCTCGCATCGCTCCATCCCGTCGAACGTGCACGAAATGAACTCTTGTATGACGGGGCCCCCGGCCAGCCGATATCATACATCACCGGACATCGCACTCGGATAAACGTCGGTCCGAGAATAGAGGGACAATCTATCTCCGTACACTCTACCTCTACATCGACGGTGGACCATAGTATACCCCACGCGAGACGGCAGGTAGCGGCATACTTGCTAATCTGAAATGTTATCCCCAAAAGGGGTGAGTACAACCACTCAGCAGATGGGGAGATCCAATAACAACTCAATGCACCATGCATATCATCATACGATGCAGGCATTGCTTACCTTTTTGATGTCATGCGTATTCATGCATCATCATAGCATACATATCATCATCATGGTATCTCATATATCATTATCATTAACATGCATTTCATCATGCATAACATACCATGGATGATCATCATATCACATCACATCATCATCATCATGCATCATCATGCATATATCATAGGTGATCATCATACCACATCACATCATCATCATCATGCATCATCATGCATATATCATAGGTGATCATCATATCACATCACATCATCATCATCATGCATCATCATGCATATATCATAGGTGATCATCATATCACATCACATCATCATCATCATGCATCATCATGCATATATCATATTATTTAATTTTCATCTTTCTCTTTAATTTTGATCACCACATCACCCATCCTCAATCATCAATTTCATCATCATCCCTTCGGGCAAAGACCTCCGACAGGGTTCCCAGCATTCCAGCCATCTCATGGCCACCGGGCTTCCGGCCCCCCACATTCCGGTATCTCGCATCTCAACTAGCATCACGAGGCATTCCCTTCAGGCAGAAACCTCCGACGGGGCTTCCGGCCTTTACCCTTCTAGCCAGGCATCCCGCACCCAAATCCTGGTGTCGCGAGGCATCTCCGGGCATGTATCCGAGATACAACCGGACATCCGGCCCCCCACATTCCGGGCATCCTGAAACTCCCAGGGAACCTCTGGAATTATGCCACCAGGCCACCATATATCATCCTCCGCCACAACCTCTTACTCACATACCATTTTCCACATTCATCCTTCCTTTTAATCTTATTATCACATGGCATATGATTCACACATGCATCACAATTCATAATCATACATACACCAATGTCATATAACAATGCATCATAAATTCAATGGAGTACATGGCCAATAAAATAATCCATTTTTATTTTTTTATTATTTTATTATTATTTTATTATTATATTATTATATCATTATTTTATTATTTTATTATTATATTTTTATAAATAAATATTTCATTTATGATTTTCCCAAAATCATAATATTCAAACAATCACTAAATAATTAGAATCACAATTTCATGCAAAATTCATGGCCAATTTGCATTTCTCATAATTTCTCAATTTTCCACAAAATAGCACATAACATTCGGAAAATGGCCAGATTGCACAGTTTACAAATAAATTCGATTAAAATACTTATATGGACTCCAAAAATTACGAAATTTTACAGGGTGATATCCAACACATTTTCGTGCATCTTTCATGAAGAACTCTAGGCCAAATTATTCATATATTAATTTATACAATTCCACGAAGTCTCTGGAACCTCTACCGTTTCGTCCAGAATGCATATCTCCGAAAAATTAAGGTTTCACCCATCTATTCTCTTTCGTTTCCTCTGAAATTTGAGTATGTTATGTATCAAGGTGTTCTTTACAAGTTTCATGAAGAGATCTAGGTTAAATAACCAAATTATGATCGTCTTTTAAGTCCTTGAAGTCTCGGGTGTCTCGGTACACTTCAACAGAATCAGTCGTCTCAAAGATCTAGCCGATTCACTAGGCTATACTCGTTCATTTCTCTTCAAATTTGAGTATGTTATAGTTTAAGATGTTACCTACAACTTTCATGAAGACAACAAAGTGAGATCTCCAACAGAAATCAACATGCAACCAAGAAATCAACAAGAGGTCAGTAGGAAATTTGCAGATCTGAAGTCTCCGTATAATAGAACTTTTGACCCCTCAAATCTTCATCGTTTTCTACGAAATTTCAGTATGTTATACTACAAGATGTTAGCTTCAACTTTCATGAAGACACCGAAGCCAAAATCGCACTCCAAACACACATGTAAGCTCGAACAAGATACTGACTTCCACAAACCCGAACGAAAACAGTCACATGGCTTGAACACATCCAACCCTTACCTCAGTTTTTCGCCCAAGTCACACCTAAAACCGAATATGCAACCAACAAGACAAACATGCAAGAGAAGTTAAGGACTCCACTTGCCTCCAAGATGAACAAACGGCGAGCACACGGCGGCGTACGGTGGTTGGACTAGGCGGACGGACGGCGAACACACCTCCTCCTCTCTCTCGGCCGCTCCTCCTTTCCCTCTCGGTCTCTCCCTTTCTCGAACACTCTCTCTCACACACACACTCTCTCGGCCAAATGAAGCAAAGAACCGGCCATCTCTCTCTCCTCATCCCTTTTATATCCCCTTAATCTCATCATTAGTAATCATTGCTTTGCCTAAAGATTCACCAATGCATGCTCTTCCCTTGGCCACTTGTAATTTTTTATTTTTGAATTTGAATGGGCTTGGGCTTAGGCCCATCCGGCCACTCCCTTGGGCTGGTCGAGCTCCCCTCTTCTTGGGCCACTAATGGGCCGACTAGCTTGGCCCACCAAGCTCTAGGCTAATGGGTCCAAGGCCCATTTCGAAAATTAACCCTTTTTCTCTTCTTTTTTTTTTTTTTTGAAATCCTTTTATAAATATTTTTGAATTCAAATTTTTATCTTGGCCAAAGTCTTGGGATATTTTTAATTATTGAAATTTAAATCATATGGCCAAGCATTAATCTATTAAATTTAAATTCCCACACTCACAAGCATAATTCATCAAATTAAAAGGCAAATTGGCTAAAGCATAAGCCATAAAATTCTATTACCTAATTAAAGACATTTAACACACCTTAAGGCTTGGCTTTGAATTTCCGGGATGCCACAACTCTCCCCTCCTTAGAGAATTTCGTCCTCGAAATTCAAGCACTACTCGCGCCTTCTTAAAATAAATAAGGGTACTTTTCCCTCATCGATCCTCACTTTCCCATGTGGCTTCCTCCACATCATGATGTCGCCATAACATCTTAACTAATGGGATCTTTTTAATCCTAAGAATTTGCTCCTTTCGATCCAATATTTGTACAGGCTCTTCAATGTACCTTACTTTCTCATCCATTTTGATGGCTTCATGATCGAGTATGTGACCAGGATCCGGCTGGTACTTCCTCAACATCGATACATGAAACACATCGTGCAGATTTTCTAACTTAGGAGGTAATGCTAAACGATAAGCCACATCTCCTATTCTCTCAAGAATTTCAAAAGGTCCTACAAACCTAGGTCTTAGCTTACCCTTCATCCCGAATCGAGATATTCCTTTCATTGGAGATACGTTAAGGAATACATGGTCTCCTACACCAAATTCCAAAGGCCTCCTACGTCTATCTGCGTAACCTTTCTCAATACTCTGCGCTACTCTAAGCCTTTCCCTAATAACATCAACAACCTCAGTGGTAACTTGTACCAGTTCAGGTCCTGTCAACTTCCTCTCACCTACTTCACTCCAACAGACAGGAGTCCTGCATCTCCTTCCATATAATGCTTCATAAGGTGCCATACCTATACTCTTCTGGAAGCTATTATTATAGGCAAACTCTATCAAATGCAATCTTTCATCCCAATTTCCTTTGAAATCGATTACACAGGCTCTCAGCATATCCTCCAGTATCTGGATTACTCTTTCTGATTGACCATCTGTCTGAGGATGAAAAGCTTAGATCCTAACGCAACTTGAAGACTTTTCCAAAAATTCGAAGTGAACCTCGGATCTCGATCTAAAGTAATGGTCACTTTGGAACACCATGCAAGCGTACCACTTGACTTACATACATGTCCGCATACTTATCCATTGGGTAATCCATGCGAATCGCTAAGAAATGCGCCGATTTAGTCAAACGATCCACTATAACCCAAATTGAATCATGACTACTTGATGTCCTTGGCAATCCTTGCACAAAGTCCATCGTTATATGTTCCCACTTCCATTCAGGAATGTCTAATGGTCTTAAAAGTCCTGCGGGTTTACAATGCTCCGATTTTACTTGCTGACACGTCAAACATTGAGATACGTACTTAGCCGTATCTGCCTTCATACCACTCCACCAAAATTGCTGACGCAAATTTCTGTACATCTTTGTACTACCTAGGTGGATACTATAATTACTCTTATGTGCCTCCGACAAAATTTCCTTCCTCAATTCCTCATTGTCGGGAACACAAAGTCGTCCTTGACATCTTACTATTCCATCAACAGAGATTTGAAATTCTGATCTTTTCCCTAAAGATACAGCATCTTTCACTTTCAAAATCTCTGGGTCAGATTCTTGCAGAATTTTAATCTTCTGGATAATCTTTGGCTCAATCCTCAATGCACTAAGCATGCCAATAAGACAATCCATTTCCAATTTAAATTCAGAATTTGCTACAGATTCTAACAATTTCCACTCCGCCATTCTCAAACTAGCAATTTTTAAACTTGCTATGGAAATTGCCGACTTACGACTAAGAGCATCTGCTACTCTATTCGCCTTCCCTGGATGATATTTTATCTCACAATCATAGTCCTTCAACAACTCCATCCACCTCCTTTGTCTCATGTTCAACTCTTTTTTGTGAGAACAGATACTTCAAACTCTTATGATCCGTATAAATCTCAAACTTTTCCCCATACAAATAGTGTCTCCATATTTTTAAGGCAAACACTATAGCTGCTAGCTCTAAATCATGCGTCGGGTAATTCAACTCATGGGGTTTCAATTGTCTAGATGCATAGGCTACAACCCTGCCATGCTGCATCAACACACATCCTAGTCCTTTGTGAGATGCATCACTATACACCGTAAAACCATCGGGTCCAAAAGAGGTATAGTCGAATTGAGCTGAAGTCAATTTCCTTTTGAGCTCCCGAAAACTTCTTTCACATTCCCCATTCCACTCAAATTTCACATTCTTTCGAGTCAATTTAGTTAAAGGTCTGCCAGTCTTGAAAATCCTTCAATGAACCTTCTATAATAACCAGCCGCCCTAAGAAACTTCGTATTTAGGTAGATGTCGTTGGTCTCGGCCAATTCACTACCATTTCAACTTTTGCGGGTCTCTTTTGCAATTCCATTTCCTGACACCACATGTCCTAGAAATATTATCCGATCCAACCAAAATTCACACTTACTGAACTTAGCATACAACTTATGCTCTCTCAGAGTCTGCAAAACAATTCTCAAATGCTGCTCATGCTCTTTAGGCCCTTTCGAATACACCAGAATATCATCAATAAAGACAATCACAAACTGGTCTAAATAAGGCTGAAATATTCTATTCATCAAATCTATAAATGCAGCCGGGGCGTTAGTCAATCCAAAT
Organism: Eucalyptus decipiens; assembly: GCA_014182575.1. Taxonomy (NCBI): domain Eukaryota; kingdom Viridiplantae; phylum Streptophyta; class Magnoliopsida; order Myrtales; family Myrtaceae; genus Eucalyptus; species Eucalyptus decipiens. The sequence goes on along the minus strand of CM024614.1, from coordinate 57,172,711 downwards.
GGCATAACAAAGAACTCATAATGTCCATAACGAGTCCTGAATGCAGTCTTAGGAATGTCCTCCTTCTTAATTCTTAACTGATGGTATCCCGATCTCAAATCAATCTTAGAAAAGACCGAACTTCCCTGGAGTTGGTCAAACAAATCATCAATTCTAGGCAAAGGATACTTATTCTTAATGGTCACTTGATTCAACTGCCTATAATCAATACACAAGCGCATTGATCCATCCTTCTTTTTCACAAACAAGACCGGTGCACCCCAAGGTGAAGCACTTGGTCTAATGAATCCTTTGTCAAGCAACTCTTGCAGTTGCACTTTCAATTCCTTCAATTCAACTAAGGCCATTCTATATGGAGCTTTTGAAATTGGTCCGTTCCTGCATTAATTCAATTTCAAATTCAATCTCCCGCTCGGCGGCAATCCAGCAATTCCTCGGGAAATACATCTTGAAATTCATTAACTACACGAACTTCCTCAAGATTAGGCTCCTCCCTGGCAAAATCTCTAACTATGGCTAGGTAACCTTAACATCCTTTGTCAAGTAACTTACAAGCTTCTACTACCGAAATAAGCGCTACAGGCAAATGGGTTTGACCTCCTAAAAATTCACAACTAGACTGATCAGGTAAAACGAATTGAATCACTTTTCTATAACAATCCATTCTGGCCCGATACTTACGAAGCCAATCCATTCCTATAATAACATCAAAGTCATACATAGCCATTACAACCAAATATATTTCCATGTCCTTTCCTCCCATGGATATCTTACAATTTTCACACACCAGCGTAGACAATACCATATCCTTTAAAGGCGTGGAAACACAAAGAGGCGTCTCAAGAAGCATAACTTCTATCTTATTCAAACATCTATATCTTTCAGACACAAACGAATGCGTTGCACCCGTGTCAAACAATGCATATGCCTTTTCACCATTAATGAGAATCGTATCTGAGATAACATTCTTGGAAGCTTCCGCTTCCTCCTGGGTGATCGCATACACCCTTCCTTGCGCAGGTGATCTCTGAGGATTTCCTTGCGGATTCGACCTAACCGCACTCTGGTATCCCTGTCGCACTGAGCCAACACTCACTTGCGACCTCTCTTGTGGGCAATTCCTCCTAAGATGACCCACTTGTCCACAGCCAAAACACTTCTGTTGTCCCGTACAAGGTCCTGGGCCATGGCGTTCATTACACCTCGACAAATACCAGCTGATAGGGTGCTTTCCCTATATTCAGACCACTCCTTGCCCCTCCAAAATTTCCAAAATTACCCTTCTTCTTCACATTCCAGGTCTGACCTTGACCAAAATAAGGTCTCTTCCCTTTTCTCATATCACCAAAATTCAAAGGTTTCTTAAATTCCGACCGTTCCCTCAACAACTCCTGCTCCACTAACTGTGCCCTTTCATAAATCTCATTATAATCTCTTATGCTCAAAGGCACCAATCGCTTTCTAATATCAGTCCTCGGCCCTTTCAGAATCTCTTAGCCTTCTCTTCCCGATCCTCAATCAATCTAGGAGCATATCTAGATAATTCAGAAAATCTAGCCTCATACTGATCTACAGTCAATCCCTTTTGTTCTAGCTGAACAAACTCAGTAATCTTCCTATCCTTAGCACAATCAGAGAAATGCTTCCTATTAAAAGCCCTAACAAACTCCTCCCAGTTCACATCAGTACCAGGTGGAAAGATTATGTCCTTCGAAGCTCTCCACCAAAACTTCGCATTTCCCTCCAATTGGTACTATGCTAAAACTATTTTCTTAGCATCGGTGCAGTCTAACAGCCGGAAAATTCGTTCCATTCCATCAATCCAATGCTCTGCCTCCTCAGGACTTCCCATTCCATTAAACTTAAGTGGCTTCAGCTTCAAAAACTGCTCCACTAGTCCCCGAGAGTACGGCGTTCGCTCCGGGCTGTTGCTGCGCCTGCCTCTCCATCAGATTTCCAATATTGGCTAATGCCTGCAGGATATCTTCCATTCGGGGTTCAGCCCTTGCAGTAAAGGCTTCAGCCCTCGATGGATGAGCACTTCCAGCTCGCACCATGACTCTCCTGCAATTTCCAAGCATTGCCTCAGGATTAATCTAAGACTCACCGCTCTACTCAAAGCAATTATCTACTATTACATAAGTAACATATACATGTTTTGGTGATTCAAGGCAAACTACTGGGGATCTACGAGTGAATACCCATCACCCGTTATTCAATTATTTCATTCCACATCCTATGGTGTGTATCTGTCATCATGTTCCTCAATTCCAAATGAGGCTCCTTATCACTCCACCTATAACCATTCGCTCTGATATCAAAAAGGGCGACTGTAACACCCCGAACCCTTCGCAGGTCGTTACCAGTGCTGATGTTACATCTTATTACCTCTTTCTATCTTATACTTAAAACATGTGTCATTTATCGCAGACATTTTTTTTCTTCTTTAAAGCGGTCCCATGCGCGACTCATAGCGGAAGCAAATTTCACATCGCCATCTATCCCCTACCAATCCATGATACAAATACACACCAGCTAAACATCATGATTTTATAAACAACTTCGACGCTTGGCTTTCATACATATATAAAGCAAGATGGGGTTTTCTTTTGGGTCGGTACAAAAACAAGAAAGGTTAGGACTCTGCCATGTTCTACCTAAAATCTCAAAAAGAAACCTCGACCCCTAACATCATGCGTGCACAACACCCTCCCATCGAAGCGTCGACTATCTACATCAAAAAGATACCCAGCTCCTACTCATCACGCGCAGGTCTCACACCCAACCCGGTGCATCAGGTGGTGGCGGCGGCAGCATCCCTCGCATCGTTCCATCCCGTCGAACGTGCATAGAAATGAACTCTTGTATGACAGGGCCCCCAGCCAGGCCGATATCATACATCACCAGACATCGCACTCGGATAAACGTCAGTCCGGGAATAGAGGGACAATCTATCTCCGTACACTCTACCTTTACATTAGACGGCAGACCATAGTATACCCCACGCGAGACGGCAGGTAGCGTCATACTTGCTAATCTGAAATGTTATTCCCAAAAGGGGTGAGTACAACCACTCAGCAGATAGGGAAATCCAATAACAACTCAATGCACCATGCATATCATCATACGATGCAGGCATTGCTTACCTTTTTGATGTCATGCGTATTCATGCATCATCATAGCATACATATCATCATCATGGTATCTCATATATCATTATCATTAACATGCATTTCATCATGCATAACATACCATGGATGATCATCATATCACATCACATCATCATCATCATGCATCATCATGCATATATCATAGGTGATCATCATACCACATCACATCATCATCATCATGCATCATCATAAAATTCTATTACCTAATTAAAGACATTTAACACACCTTAAGGCTTGGCTTTGAATTTCCGGGATGCCACAACGACAGTTGCTAAGTACCCTCGGCAACCCTCGTCTAACAAACGAGCTGCTTCCGGTGACGAGATTAAGGAAATCAAAGGTCCCCTCGATTCCCGACAAACTCAAAACTCTTACCCCCTAACGGGTCAAACTGAATCACCTTGCGATAGCAGTCCATTTTAGCTCATTGATTGGTGAGCTAATCCATGCTCATTATCAAATCAAAATCATACATGGCTAGGACTAACAAGTCAATTTTCCAAGTATAATCATTGATAATGTCATTTACATATTCTATCATCAGCATAGTCTATTACTCAATTATTAAGCACGTTAGTAACCTTTGATTTATTTTGTTATCTTCAAAACATCATAAGGAATTTCCCTAACAGCGATCCCCAAGCCTTGCCCAAAGGCCTTGCCGGCCACTGTGCAGGAAGAAGGAAAAGGAGGAAGAAAAGGAAAAGAAATAATAATAAAAATAAAAAAAAAAATAAAAAAATAAAACAAAATAAAATATTATTAAAAAAATTATTCACGTTAGTGTTGACCAAATGGCCTGTGCTGACTAGCATCCATGTCACCAAGTGTCGATCGGCGTCCACCTCAACACCGCCCTACCAAAATTAGTTGGATTGACTGAATTGTCACAATTGCAAAAGGTTTATGACTAAATTGACAAAATAAAAAAAAATATATATATATATATATATATATATATATATTTAGAACTAAATTTGCACAATTACAATAGGCTTAAGACTTTTTAGTAATTCTCCCGTACTTTGAGTGGAGTTATTTTCAATGTATTGCTCATTGGATTTACCCAATTCATCACCTATATATATACCTTTAGCCATTCCTGTTGAGAACCACATGATCAACTGCCCAGATAAGCTTGGCGTGCTACATACAACATCAAAGAGTAGAATCAAGTCAAGTCATTGTGGAATGATCAATCAAAAAGTGGGATCAATTAAAGCAGATCAAACTTTCTTTATGCACACAAGTATAATGATAAAAGTCCTTTGAAAATGCTAGACTTCTACATCCAACAACTCAATCAACGGAATACCCTGGTCCATAGTGGTGAATTCTTTATCGAGTGATTTAGAATTCAAATTTTAGGATAATGTCATTCATGTATCTAATAAAGCTACATTACCATGAATCAATCAATGAAAACAAGGGACCTAAACACGCAAAATAGACATTGACCCCAAAAGACTCAAAAATCTAACAAAAAAGAAAATAAAAAAAGGTAACGACCTACTAATGGAAAATCAAGTCAAGTCAACCACTTTTCTAGTAGCTTTGGAATTGTGTTTCATGCAATATGTACACGGGGGATTTGTCCAATCTTCTTCTGTTGCCATGTTTCACCTAAGTGGAGGAATCTTTTCATAAATCACTATCATTTCAAGTGGGGGTGGGAACTTCAATGTCACTTTTTCTTCCATCACATCTCCACGGCCTTGACAAATGTCATACGATCCTTCAAAGAAAATTTCTTGATGATGGCTTATTGATTTATAATAACGATTTCTACATAAAAGCATAAATGAAGTATAGCTCAAAACAACATCACCATTTTCGAATTCTTAAAAGACTCATATTGGCCAAGCAGAATATTCACTTTTGTCTCACTTACACAATATGTACATTCGTAACTCACATGAAGTCTATCCCGGACTTTTTTAGCTATTTCACATGAAAAGATTCTATTACACTCGGTAGGAGACATAGCGCAATATAAAGAATAAATAGCTTTTGCATCAGGAGCTTCTCTTTAGGACATCTCCGTCCGAGGTATAGGAGTAGGGCATTCAATTTCTTTGTCTTTGCCATTCTTGTTTGATGTAGACGTAATAATAGCAATGATTCTTTTTTCCCCAACATTCCATTGCAAGAGATCTATGGATCATAGGAATGCCTTCATTCTCTTCTTCCAAACATTGTATTATTTTCCATCAAAATATGGTGGCCTTGTGTTGCTCTGTCCTTCCACAAGCCCTAGTGCTAAGATACAAGCCATAGAAGATCTTTAGATAAGAAGTAAAAACACTCCAATAAAACAAGCGTTTAGCTCTGATTCCAATTGATAATGCTAGTACGAACACCTAGAAGAGGGTGAATAGGTGTTTAAAAAAAGTCTCGACAAATAAATGCAGAATAAAATAAGTTGCAAGCAAAGTTTGAATAAGGATTAGAGTCTGATAAACGAGCTACGAGACTTCTATTAGATGTTCAAAATCTGTTATGCGATGGAAAATATTTCTAAAATAACCTATAAATGTGCAACAGACTTAAATAAAAAGAGTTAAGGGAAGAGAATATTGCACATGAAATTTATAGTGATTCAGCTTAAATCATGCCTATGTCTACTCTCCCACATTAACAACCTTCTAGTTGGATTTCACTATATGATCAACAAGAGATCACAACTTTGAGTGCAAATACTTAGTGGTAGATCACACTATCTCACTAAATCACTATTTTTGTATTTCTCTCGTGATCACAAACGTTTAAACTCACGAAAGAAAAGTATATAATCGAAATTCACTTAGACTTTGGAATTCTAGATTCTATGCTTCGTCTATTTTTCGCTCCTGGTCCTTGGTCTCTTTAAATACCCTCTACTTCCAAACTAGCCATTGGATAGTATCTAGAGGATCGTCTTCCAATCTACCCATTGTACAGACCTGTATCAAGAAGATTTAGTAGCTATTGAGTGATAAAAGTAGAATCCCAATTTGATCCTAATCGCAAATACAAATAAAATCTTGGCTTCCATAAGTAAAGCTTCTTCATTTAAAAAGTTCTTGTCTTCAAGATCCAATTGTCAATCAATTAGATTGAATCAATGAAATCTATCTTGATGAAGAATCCAAACCAGATTACTAGCCATTATACGTTTTGGGGCTTGTATCATGTTCTGTCAAGTTGCCTCGGTCTGAAATGCTTCGTTCTGAACATGTGACATTCTGGACATGTGTCCCGCTTTGAACTTTGTCACGTTTTGTATGTAAAGTCTGAGAGTATTCCATCTGTATTTCATCTAAAGTAGACTTTATAATCTGGACGTAAGTCTGAACATATTCTGCTTCTAAACATAGTTGGCCTTAATGTCTTAATATAGTCTGAATAAGTCCAGCTTTAGCATAAAGTCTATCTTTTGATTTTTCCAAGTATAATCCTTGATAATGTCATTTACATATTCTATCATTAACATAGTTTATTACTCAATTATTAAGCACATGTTAGTAGCTTTTGATTTATTTTGTTATCTTCAAAACATCATAAGGAATTTCTCTAACAAAGGTCCCCAAGCCTTATTGACCATTGTGGGGAAGAAAGAAAAGAAGGAAGAAAAGGAAAATGAAAAATAAAATAAAATAAATAAAAAAAATAGAACAAAATAAAATATTATAAAAAAATTTGTTCACGTTAGTGTCAACCAAATGACTTGTACCAGCTAGCGTCCATGTCACTAGGTATTGGTCGGCGTCCACCTCAAGCACCGCCTGGCCAAAATTGGTTGGATTGGCTGAATTGTCACAATTGTAAATGGTTTATGACTAAATTGACAAAAAAAATGTTTAGATCTAAATTTGCACAATTACAATAGGTTTAAGATTTTTAGTAATTCTCCCGTAGTTCCATTGTTGCCTCTTCCAATAGAATCACTTTTGAGTGGAGGTATTTTCAATGTATTGCTCATTGGAATTATCCAATTCATATATATATCATATACCTTTAGCCATTCCTGTTGAGAACCACATATGATCAATTGCCCATTTGACATCCTAGATTTTTGACTCTACTTTAAATTTAATAAATTGGCCATTTCATCGACGCGCCTATAGGGCTATTCTCATAGCTGATCACTCTTGAGATAACTAAATTATCTGGGGAAGCCATTAAGGATTTTAAGGCAAATAAACTTGAGGATTCGACCAGGAATCGACTACTCTACCGTGTTCATCTGTCGAAATCATTACAACACAGACGTAAATTGATTAGAGAGTAGAGATAGGTCGGTTTGATTGAGATGTGTGGCTGATCGTGGGTGACTCCACTAAATTGGAAAATTTTCATTAACCGGCACTAATTTGATTTTTCTGTCGTTTTTGTACCATATGTCCGTATTTGAATCATCGAGATTTTCACGACAACCGAGGGTCGCCAATGAGTCAAATAGGTTCATTGTGGCACGAAGAAAATCGACCACAGATCATTTGCTCTAAAAAGTTCTGAAAACTACCCGATAGCCTAGGTCACGCTAGAAATGCGCCAAAGTGAAATTAAATGCAAATTTGAGTCTGATTTCAGAAATTAAAGATTCTATTATGTCACAATAAATTCTAGGAACGTTGACTCGGTCTTAGAAGATTTTTCTACAACCCGAGACTTTTTGGGAAAAAGTCGGCATAGGATCATTTTTGTCCAGAAAAAGCCGAGGATCGTTTTTGATAGCAAAATTGGGATGCAAGATGGTTCAATTGGTGAGGAAAAATACCAATTTGATTGTTGACTCGATAATGGAATTTATTGAGGCCAAATTAGATTGAATCAAGCAAGAACAAGAGTCCAATTGAAGAAGAAACCTTGGAAATTCGTAGCTCCCCCACCACCATGACTCATGGACCATCTAAGAAAGGTTTCTAGAAGGATTTGTGCCGGAAAATTGCTGGGCAAGCCAGCCGAGCTTGGTGGACAAGTTCAATGGGACAACTTGGTGGAAAACTTGGCCATGGTGGCCCCCACTTGCCTTCCTTCCTCCTTAAGCCAAGCAGCCAGCCTTTCCCTCCATTTTCCTCCTCCATTTTGTGCCATTGGAACCCTCAACCAGCAAGGAGACCGCCGGAAGCAGCCACGCCACCGCCGCCACACGCATCGCGTCCACCGCCCACAAAAGTACCCGCGCACCTCCGCCAACCCGTCATGCCTCTTGCCATCCCAGCCATCGTTCGCCTCTATCCATGTACCTAGGTGGCTATCCAACCGCCGTGAGTGGTCGTGGAAGCCTGCCAGAGTCACCGTTTAGCCGCCGAGTGACCGTGCAACCTTCCCCGAGCCTTGCCGCTCCCAAACCGCTTTGTTTTTCCTATTTTGCAGCTCAAAACAAAGGAGAAGTTGATGGGTTTCCAGTCATCTTCAAGGAACATTTTGAGGTGGTTTCAAGCCTCGAAACTTAGACCCGCTTTGGAGAAAGTCGGCTCCCACTGCGTCCTTGTCGAATTGAATTGAACCGTTTGATAAACGGGTGAGTTTTGTTCACTAAGCCTTACTTAGTAGGTTAATTATACTTAAGGGTTGTTTAGGTTAGCTTAAATATGGATTAGTGATAAGCTAGGATGTTTATATTACCCTTAGAATGGATTAGTATAACTTAATTAGTGAGATTTGTACAATTGATAATGGATTAGTCGAATCCAGTGAAGTTCCTACAATTTCGGATTTCTGCACCCTCACTGTTTGCCATTTTTATGGATCGAAATTGATTGCAAATTTGAGATTGATGTCTCTTGAGAAATGTTTTTAACATCCTTAGCTATGACATATATTTTTTCAAAGTTTTTAGGAACGTAAAAGAAGGAGATATCAGCTCCATCATTTTTAAACAGAGCCTTAGTTTTCGCTAGAATTGGTGACCTTTTAGGACTCTAGGGTTTTTATCAACTTCTTCACAAAAGTTATTTTTCATATCTTCTAATTTAACATAGTCAAATTTCATATCAAATGGACATGTTTTGGGCCTCAAACCAAACTGATTTCGGAAAATAGATTTTCTGGAAACGAACCTAGTTTTGGTGTTGGATTGAGCGATTTACTGGGCCGAAGCTAGAAGGAACTGGGTTAAGGTGTCTTCATAAAAAATGTTCGTTTATGTGTCTATTATAACATATTCAAATTTAGAAACTGAATTCATTTGATTATATTTCTGGATTTAAACTTGGAGATGCACGAGTAGGACTTTTCTGACGGTTAGGGCTAGTTATGCTTTTGTGGTGTTCTTGGTGTAATGCTTGCTGGTTTGTGCATATTTGATGATATGTTGGTTTGCAACATGCCTAGAGCTTATGCATGATATTGCACAAATTGTTGTGCTATGGTAAGGGTTTTTGGTCATAGCAAAGAACGGCCATTGATGGGGAATATGTGTTATTAATTGCTTAATTGTGCAATTGGTTGATAATTTATGCAATTGAGTGTATTGGTGAGTATGAAGATTTATTCCAAGAATTGATTATTGTGTGTATAAATCTAAGAATTGCCGAGTGGGGTAGTGATACCACTAAATCTCACCAAATATAAGAAATTTGCCGAGTGGGGCCGTGATGCCACTAAGTCTAGAAAATCTGTTGAGTGGGCCATGATGCCACTAAACATCAAGAATTGCCCAGTGGGGCCGTGATGCCACTAAGTCTAAAAAATTTGCCGAGTGGTGCCGTGATACCACTGAATAAAGAAAATAACTGAGTGGGGCGGTGATGCCACTAAAAAAGAAAATTGCCAAGTGGAGCCGTGATGCTACTAAATCTTTGAAATTGCTCAGTGGGGCCGTGATTACAACTAAACCTAGAAAATTACCAAGTGGGGCCGTGATGACCACCAAACATATCAAAGATGCTATTGGGACCATGATGACCACTTAATCTAGGTTGTGCATGTTACGTTGTGACTAAGAGTTGAGAATAAATAATCAAAATGACCGAGTGATGGTCTCGATGACATGTAATCGACTGAGTCGATCTGTTTGATTGGATGATGTGATGGTTAGTATTTATGAATTGAACTGACTTGCAGGAAGGAACTAAAGCCAAGGTAAGTCCTCTGACTCATGTTGTGCTTAGATGGCCTTTAGGTCCTTAGAGGAAGTTAGTGGAGAATTGGAAGCCCCGAAGTCTGGGAATGTGAAGATCGAAGAATCGGTGAACCTATCTGATTTGGGAGTCATAGAATAGTTCCCTTTTATTAAGCCAATATTTTTGTAAACAGCCTGGCATTGTATAGAAACCCGTTTGTTTATAAAAAGGCTTGTTTTGGCTTGAAAAAATTGGTCCTACTTTTCTATCCCTTTGAATTGTTGTCTATGGATTTTATATATGCTTCCACATGTGTATTTAAATGAATGGATCAGCGATACATCATGGGACATCACTATTTATTCGACCAATGAGGGATGGATACGTGCTCGAAGGATCGGGGTGTGACAGCCCATATAAGCTTGGCATGCTACGTATGACATGAAAGAAGAGAATCAAGTTAAGTCATTGTGGAATGATCAATCATGATAAGTCATTGTGGAATAATCAATCAAGTTAATTCATTGTGAAATGATCAATCAAAAAGTGGGATTAATTAAAGCAGATCAAACTTTCCTTATGCACACAACTATGATGAGAAAAGTCCTTTGAAAATGCTAGACTTCCACATCCAACAACTCAATCAACGGAATACCCCGGTCCATAATGGTGAATTCTTTATCAAGTGATTTAGAATTCAAATTTTAGGATAATGTAGTCCATGTATCTAATAAAGCTACATTACCATGAATCAATCAATGAAAACAAGGGACCTAAACACGCAAAACAGACATTGACACCATAAGACCCAAAAATCTAACAAAAAAGAAAATAAAAAAAGGAAACTACCTACTGATGGAAAATCAAGTCGAGTCGACCACTTTTCTAGTAGCTTTGGAATTGTGTTTCATGCAATATGTACACGAGGAATTCATCCAATCTTCTTCTGTTGCCGTGTTTCACCTGAGTGGAGGAATCTTTTCATAAATCACTATCATTTCAAGTGGGGATGGGAACTTCAATGTCACTTTTTCTTCCATCACATCTCCCGGTCTTGATGGATGTCATACGATCCTTTAGAGAAAATTTCTTGATGATGGCTTATTGATTTATGATAACGATTTCTACATAAAAGCATAAATGAAATATAGCTCTAAACAACATCAGCATTTCCGAATTCTTAAAAGACTCATATTGGCCAAGCAAAATATTCACTTTTGTCTCCCTTAACACAATTGTACCTTCGTAAGTCATATGAAGTCTATCCCAGACTTTTTTAGCTGTTTTACATGAAGAGATTCTATTATACTCTATTGGAGACAAAGCACAATATAAAGAATAAATAGTTTTTGCATTAAGAGCTTTTCTTTTGGACATCTCCATCTAAGGCATAGGAGTAGGGGATTCACTTTCTTTGTCATTGCCAGTCTTGTTTGATGTAGACATAACAGTGGGAATGATTCCTTTTTCCACGACATTCCATTCCAAGGGATCTTTGGATCGTAGGAATGCCTTCATTCTCTTCTTCCAAACATTGTATTCTTTTCCATCAAAATATGGTGGCCTTGTGTTGCTTTGTCCTTCCACGAGCCCCGGTGCCAAGATACGAGCCATAAAAATCTTTAACTCAGAAGTAAAAACACTTCAATAAAACAAGCGCTTGGATTTGATACCAATTGATAATGCTAGTACAAACACCTAGAGGAGGAGAATAGGTGTTTCAAAAAAGTCTCGACAAATAAATGTGGATTAAAATAAGTTGCGAGTAAAGTCTGAATAAGGATCAGAATCTAATAAACGAGCTACCATAGATGTTTGGAATATGTTATACGATGGAACTGACTTCTGGAAATAACCTATAAATGTGCAACAAACATAAATAATGGAGTTAAGCAAAGAGAATGTTGCACACGAAATTTATAGTGGTTCGGCTTTGATCAAGCCTACGTCCCTTTCCCACGCTAATAGCCTTCTAGTTGGATTCCACTATATGATAAACAAGATATCACAACTTTGAGTTCAAATACATAGCGATAGATCACATTATCTCACTAAATCACTCGTTTGGTATTTCTCTCGTGATCACAAATGTTTAAACTCACGAAAGACAAGTATATGATCGAAGTTCGCTCAAATTTTAGATTCTACGATCCGTCTGTTTTTTCTCCTTGGTCCTTGATCTCCTTAAACACCCCTCTACTTCCAAACTAACTGTTGGACACTATCTAGAGGACCGTCTTCCATTCTATCCAATGTATAGACCTGTCTCAAGAAGATTTAGTAGCCATTGAGTGACAGAAGTAGAATCCCAAATTGATTCTGATCGCCTGTACAAATAGAATTTTGGTTTCCATAAGTAGATTTTCTTCATTTAGAAGTTCTTATCTTCAAAATCCAATTGTCAATCAATTAGATTGAGTCAATCAAATCTATCTTGATGTAGAATTCAAATCAGATTACTAGCTGTTATACGTTTTGGGGCTTGTATCACGTTATGTCAAGTTGTCTTAGTCTAAACATGCTTCGTTCTGAACTTGACACAGTTCTAGACATGTATCTCATTCTAGACTTTGTCACGTTCTATACTTATGTCTCATTATGTATGTAAGTCTGAGAGTGTTCTGTATGTATTCTGTTTGAAGTAGACTTTACAATATGAATGTAAGTCTGAACATATTTTGCTTTCTAAACATATTTGGCCTTAATGTCTGGACACATCCTGAATAAGTTCAGCTTTAGCATAAGGTCTATCTTTTAGTTTTTCCAAGTATAATTCTTGATAATGTCATTTACATGTTCTATCATCAGCATGATCTATTACTCAATTATTAAGCATGTTAGTAGTATTTGATTTATTTTGTTATCTTCCTAACAGCATAAGGAATTTCCCTAACAGTGGTCCCCAGGCCTTGCCTAGAGCCTTAGCGGCCACTGTGGGGAAGAAGGAAAAGGAGGAAGAAAAGGAAAAGGAAAATAAAAAAAATAAAATAAAAATAGAATAAAATAAAATATTATAAAAAAGTCTTTCACGTTAGTATCAGCCAAATGGCCTGTGCCGGCTAGTGTCCATGTCACCAAGTATTAGACGATGTCCACCTCAGTACCGCCCGGCCAAAATTGGTTGGATTGACTAAATTGTCACAATTGTAAAGGGTTTATGACTAAATTGATAAAAAAAAAAAAAATGTTGAGAACTAAATTTGCACATTTACAATAGGTTTAAAACTTTTTAATAATTCTCCAGTAGTTCCATTGTTGCCTCTTCCAATAGGATCACTTTTGAGTGGAGGTATTTTCAATGTATTGCTCAATGGATTTATCCAATTCATCACCTATATATATATATATATATATATATATATATATTTATTTATATATATATTTGTATCATATACCTTTAGCCTTTCTTGTTGAGAACCACATATGATCAACTGCCCAGATGAGCTTGGTGTGCTACGTACGACATAAAAGAAGAGAATCAAGTTAAGCCATTGTAGAATGATCAATCAAAAAGTGGGATTAATTAAAGCTAATTAAACTTTCCTTGTGCACTCAAGTATAATGAGAAAGTCCTTTGAAAATGCTAGACTTCTACATCCAACAACTCAATCAATGGAATACCCGGTCCATAGTGGTGAATTTTATATTAAGTGATTTAGAATTCAAATTTTAGGATAATGCCATCCATGTATCTTATAAAGCTACATTACCATGAATCAATCAATGGAAACAAGGGACCTATTACCATGAATCAATCAATGAAAACAAGGGACCTAAAGACGCAAAACAGACATTGATGCCAAAAGACCCATAAATCAAACAAAAAAGAAAATAAAAAAAGGTAATGACCTACTGCTGAAAAATCAAGTCGAGTCGACCACTTTTCTAAAATCGAGTAAAGTCTGTTGGAGAAAACTTCCTTATTATTTTGAAGTTGACAAAACATTTCCATCATTCTAGTCTAAAAACTTGCAGACTCTATCATCAAAGTCTAAAGACTTCCAGACTCAAGATTTAAAGTCTACCCTCATTGATAGTTTCTAGATGGACGAAGAGAAGACTTATCCGATGAAGAGAAAACTTATCTAGATGCGAGTTTATTTTCAAGAATTTGATTTGTACGGTTGGAGAAGATTTCACGACTGGAGATAGTATCCCGTGGTCAATTATTCTTATTGAAATTAATTCGGATAATTAGATCTACTGATTAGCGCAAAGTATACTTGGAAGGTTCTATTTATGGAAACATAGATCCTAATTGTATAGGCAAACAAAATTGGTGGGTTATCATCACATTCCTTAAATAACTAGAAGATCTCCTTAATTGATTCTGTCTAACGGGTAGATTGGAAGAACTCCTTTGGAAAGTGCCAACGGTTATAAAGGCATGGAGGAGTAAGGAAGACGCTCAAGTTATTCAAGGTGTGCATGAAAGAAAAATTCCAAAGTCTGAAGTTTCTAGTTCTTTGCTATTTTAATAGTTGAGTTTAAGTTGTACTCGAAAGAGAGATTAAACACTTATGAGACCTTGAGGAAGTGTGGTAGAGTTTCTACATTGTGGAATCAAGGATGTGAGACTGTAAAATCTCTTTTGATTCTTAGTGAAATACAGCCAGTGGGCTATCGGTGCGAGAAAGTAGACATAGGCTTGATCTAAGCCGAACCACTATAAACCTTGTGTTTCAATTCTCTTTCCCTAAACTCTTTACTTTAATTTGTAGCTTTATATAATTGTTTATAGTCTTTTACAACTTCAGTCTATTATCTTCAAAAGACGAATTAATTTGTTAAGTCTTGCAATACTTATTTTTACACCTATTCACCCCCTTTAGGTGCTCGTACTAGCGCTTTCAATTGGTATTAAAGCCTATGGCTCATTTAATTGAAGTGTTTTTTACTTCAAAGTTAAAGATCTATCGCTAGTATGTTGGCTCCAAGTTTGGTTGAAGGTTAGAGTAACACCAAACCTCCTTACTTTGATGGAAATGAATACAACGTATGAAAAAACAAGATGAAGGCATTCATAAGATCGAAAGATCCTCTAGAATGGGATGTGGTAGAAAAAGAAATCATTCCTAAGGTTGCATCAGTTTCAAAAAAGGAAAAAAAGAAATTGCAAACGCTAGCAAGATGACACAAGAAGAAATAAACAAGAGACAAGCTCTTGATACTAAAGCAATTTACTCTTTATATTGTGCTTTATCTCCTACTGAATATAATAAAATTCTTCTGGTGAAACAACCAAAGAAGTCTGAGATAGGCTGCACATTACCTATAAAGGAATTGATTGAGTGAAAGAAACAAAGATCAATTTTATGCTCGGATAGTATGAAGCCTTCAAGATAAAACCAGGAGAATCTATTACTAATATGTTTAGTCGTTTTACAGAAATTGTAAATGGTCTAGAGTATCAAGGACAGCCAATCTTAGGACCAATGAAAGTTAACAAATTGCTGTGTGGACTCTCCAAAGACTGGAATCATGTGAAAACTTCAATAAGGAAAACTCAAAGGATCATGCCACTTTCTGTAGACGAACCGGTTTGCATACTTTAGTCTTGTGAAGTGGAGCAAATCAACGAGGAGGAATATCCCAAAGGTAAGAAGCCAATTACTTTAAAATCTAACAATGATTCTAATTACATACTCTAAAGATGATATAGACGATGAAGAGCTAGCACTTATGATAAGAGGTTCAGGAAACTGAACAAAAAGGGAAGAAGATTCAATTGGAAGAAACAAAGCACTCAAAAGTTTCAAAACAAATCAACTGAGGCTGATGAAGTCAACAAAGATGTGATCTGTTTTCAGTGCAAGAAAAAGAGATACATCAGACTCAACTATCATTTATTGAAGAAAAAGAAGGGAAAAGCTGAGAAATACAGAAAGGCTCTCAAAGCAGAGACATGGAGTGATACTGAATGCGAAGAAAGTGATGAAGATTATGCCAATATATGTTTAATGGCAAAATCAGAATTAGACTCAAACTTAGACAGTGAAATCGAGGTAAATAATTTAAAAATTCCAACTAAAGTCTCAAAATACATTCATGAACTTTGTCTTAATCTCAAAACCTCTCTTAAAAGGATTTCGGAACTAAAAATGGAGAATTCTACACTTAAGCAAATGAAAAATTCTTGGAAAGAAAAGTTTGAAAATCTAGACAAAAGTTTTGTTGTTTGAAAAGAAAATGCAGACTCTCTTTCAAAATAAAATACATTTTTAAAAAATGATATTTCAAATATCTCAAAAAGGTTTTCAATGGGATCTGAGAAGTTGGAAAAGAATTTTTCGGTACAAAGACCTTATTACAACAAATCAGGTTTGGGAATGACTTCATAAATTATTCCTCTAATTAATTTTCCAAAAGTAAAGGAAAGAATCAAACAAAGACCTACAAAAACTTTTTACAGAAATCATTTTCAAAAAGTCTTTGTAAAACCTGTTGGCTGAAGTGCTTTCAAATGTTCTAAGTGTAACAGCTCATAACACTTTGAGAAAAAATGTCCTATGGTTTAGACACATGTTAAGAAGGAATGGGCAAAGACAGTATATTGCACTAACTCCCTTGGACCCAAGAAAATGTAGGTACCAAAGAAAGCTTGAGTTTCTTTTTTTTAATTGCAGGTCACTATCAAGAAAAAGGTTATATGGTATTTGGATAGTGGCTGTTTGAAACACATGACTGGAGATTCAAGTTGTTTTATAAAAATTGTTCAAACAAAAGGTGGAAAAGTCTCTTTTGGTGGAAACAGTAAATGAAGAATTGTTTGGTATGGAACTGTAAAGATTGGAAGTCTCACAATCAACAATGTCTCCTTGGTGGAAGGACTAAATTACAATCTACTCAGCATTAGCCAACCGTGCAACACCAGATTCAAAATCAATTTCCAATAAGGAATATGCTCGGGAACTAGTAAAGATCTTTCTCAATTTTTTACAAGACAAAGACATGGGAACATTCTTTACCAAAAAAAAAAAAGACATGGGAACATTTATCTTCTGGATAAAAAACCAAAAAGATCTCAATGTCTAATATCAATTCAAAATGAAGGAAATTTTTGGCATCGAAAGCTTGATCATGTTAACATGAAGCAAATTACCAAGATCTCATCCAAGAAACTTGTTTGTGGATTGCCCAACCTGAAGTATCAAAAATCTGACTTATGCACATCATGTGTGTTGAGAAAATAGGTTATAAGTTCTTTTAAACTAATAAATCAGGTTCTTTTACTAATCGTGTTTTGCAGCTCCTACATATGGATCTCTTGGGACCAACCAGAACTCAAAGCATTGGTGGAAAGAGATATTGCCTAGTAATTGTAGATAATTATTCTCGATTTACCTAGGTTTACTTTCTGGCAAGTAAGTCTGAAACTTTTTCTCACTTTTCAAAGTTTGCCAAGAAAGTTCAAAATGAAAAAGGATATGCTATCTCAAGCATACGGACAGACCATGGAGGTGAGTTTAAAAATCAAGACTTTGTCAAATTCTGTGATGAATCTGGGTTTCAACATGTTTTCTCCTCTCCATACACTCTAGAATAGAATGGAGTTGTAGAAAAAAAGAATAGATCTTTGTAAGAAATGGCAAGAACTCTTTTAATATAAAGTAATATTTTTTTTTTGGCTGAAACAGTTTCTACAGCTTGTTACATTATTAACAGAGTATTTTTAAGGCCTATTCTAGAGAAAACTCCCTATGAGTTATTCAAAGGAAAGAAGTTAATTGTTTCTTATTTTCATGTATTTGGTTGCAAATATTTTATCTTAAAAAATGTAAATGATCGAACTGGTAAGTTTGAAGAAAAATTAGACGAAGAAATTTTCCTTGGCTATTCAACTTCAAGCAAAGCCTACAGAGTATTCAAGAAGAAGAGTCAATCTATGGAAGAATCTATGAACATCAAATTCCAAGACTCTATGCAAAATCAACTGATTCAGACTCAACCTGAAGAATCTAAACCTGCTCCAGACCTTGCAAAGTCTACCTCCCCTGAAGTGACTCAGACTTTTGAAGATCAACAACAAAAAGAAGTTGAAGAATCAACTGAAGTAGAAGATCGGCAAACTGTCAAATCGACCAGTAACTAGAAGCACAAGTCTAGTCATCTCAAAGAACTCATCATCGGTAACATTGGTGAATGAATTTGCACCAAATCCAAAAGACTTGAAGAGTCTAGTGCTTTAGCACTTGTTTCTGAAATTGAACCCAAGACCGTAAATGAAGCCTTGAGTGATGAAAGCTAGATTGAAGCTATGCAAGAAGAGCTTAGACAGTTCAGCATTAATGAAGTTTGGGAACTTGTTCCTAAACCTAAAGGTAAGTCTATTATTGGAACTAAATGGATTTTCAGGAACAAAATGGATGAAAAAGGAAAAGTGGTCAGAAATAAAGTAAGACTAGTGGCCAAAGGATATGCGCAAGAAGAATGGATAGATTATGATGAGACCTACGCACTAGTAACGAGGTTAGAAGCAATTAGATTATTACTTGCTTTTGCTTGCTATAAAAATTTCTGGTTATTCCAAATGGACGTCAAAAGTGCATTCCTAAATGGATTTATCTAAGAAGAAGTCTATGTGAAACAACCACCTGGATTTGAAGACCCAAAAAGACCAAACTCAGTTTTCAGACTGAAAAAGGCTCTATATGGATTAAAGCAAACGCATCGAGTATAGTACGACAAGTTAAGTAAGTTTCTAATTCAAAGTGGTTTTGTCAAAGGAAAAGTGGATACTACCTTGTTTATTAAGAGAGAAGGTAAAAAAATTTTACTTGTTCAAATCTATGTTGATACACCTAACGAAAACCTATACAAGAAGTTTTCTAAGTTTATGCCGGATGAATTTGAGATGACATGATGGGTAAACTGTCTTTCTTTCTCGGATTACAAGTGAAATAAATGAAGGAATGAATTTTCATTCATCAAGAGAAATATGCAAAAGATCTCGTTAAAAAATTCGGATTGGAAAATTGCGAAAAAACTGAGATACTAATGTCAAGTTCTTCGAAGCTGGACAAAGATAAAAAAGGAAAGAAAGTTGACTAGAAGTTCTACAAGAGTATTATTGGTTCACTTATTTATCTTACTACTTCTAGACTTGACATTTTGTTTAGTGTTTGCATTTGTGCTAGATTTCAATCCGATCCCAAAGAATCTCATCTAAGTGCTGCAAAACGCATCATCAAATGCATTGCAACTACTTCAAAGTTAGGTCCGTGGTATCCCAAAAAGGGAGACTTTACTCTCATTGGATATTCAGACACAGATTTAGCAGGTTGCAGAGTTGATAGAAAGAGTACTTCCGGTACTTGTCAATTGCTGGAAAACAGGACAGTATCATGGTTCTCAAGAAAGTAGAGTACTGTAGCTCTTTCAATAGCAAAAGCAAAGTATGTGGCTCTTGGAAGTTGCTGTTCTCAAATCTTGTGGATAAAGCAACAACTGAGAGACTTTGGAATCGAAGATTCATGCACTGAGATCAAATGTGACAACACCAACGCAAGCAATCTTACAAAGAATCCAATCCTTTATTCAAGAGCAAAACACATAGAGATTCGACATCATTTCATTAGAGGTCATGTTCAGAATGGAGAAGTTTTGATACAGTTCATTGACTCAAAAAATCAGTTGGCGGATATATTTACAAAGCCACTAGAGAAAAGTCTATTTGAGTCTATTCGCACCAGACTAAACATAACATCTTTTATCAAGTAAAGTCTAGAAGTGCTCAAAACTCAAAGGTAAAGTCTGAAGTTGTGCAAACTCAAAATAACTAAAAGTTATGACTATAAGTTATTTCGATTACAGCAATTTAAATTTTTAAGGTACGGTTACTCTTTAATTGCTAATTGATTGTTATAATTATATTTTCCGAGTTTTTGAATTTATGGCAGTTTTTCATTTTCAAAAGGCAGTTATTCATTTTCGAAAAGGCAGTTTTATTTATTCCTTGTGATGATTCATATACCTCGTTTCGTTTGCTTTATATATTGTTGTTTTCTTCTTCGTTTTCACTTACAAACCCTAGATCACAAAACTTCATTTTCTTAAATTTTCTCTAGTTTAATCAATAAAGTTCTCATCTTTTTTGCGAATCGAGCTTGAGAAATCTCTCAAAGACTGTGATAATGTCTTCCGAAAGAAAATCCTCAAGGATCGCAAGCAAGGGACCACAGCATATGCATGAGGGTCCTACGCACTATGATCTAACTGAGTAAGAAGACTCTCAAAGGCAGCAACATAGTCAACAACAACATTCTCAACTGTGCCATTCTTCTCAGGCTAGAACACAAGTGCCCCCACAACAACAAGTAGAGGAAGAAATCATTGAGAATGTGGAACCTGTAAGGTCTCTTAAGCCCTCATTTCTTTTCAAACTCTACACCGCTTTTAAGGAAGGTGGTTCTGCAATGACCTTTATTGATGAGTTTTTTAGTGAAAAATGATACAGAAATAAAACTCATTTTTTAAGGACGATGGAGAGTTTGGGCATTGCTCCTGTTGGTTCGGCAAAAAAGACTTTTGCAAATTTCCCAAGTGATCCACGGTTTGGATCATTTAAAGAAACTGAAGGAAAATATGACGACGAGAGGATGTTCATTCACTTTAAGCCTAGGATAGGTGTTACTGCGAACATTCGTGATGAAAGAATGGATCTTTTTTGTTCTAAGGAGCACAGGAAAGTTTATTCTAAATTGTTGAAGTGAGGGGTGATGAACCCGAGGAGTGTTGATTTTGACTTTCTTGATTCGTTGAACGTTAATTTGTGGGAAAAGTTTACATTACTTCAACTCGAACGCTTTTGCTCTGAGACAGCTGTTGCTCATCCAAAACTTACAGCTGATTTCTATTCCAATCTATCCTTTTTAGATGTGAATAGTTTTTCTTTTAGTGTGAGAAACCAAGATTTCGTGGTCAATATGGACACTCTGGCTGATGTGATTGGGGTGGAAAGAGGGCGTTTCCAACCAATTAGTGTGTCTATTGCTCATGCTACCATGGAGCTTGTTCGAGATAGGATAGCTGAAGGCCGGATTTCTTACTCTAGAATGAATGCCTTCAATATCTTGCTTCAGAAGATTGTCATTAACTGTCTTAGACTCAAATCCACATCAAAGACTAATGTCTTAGACTCTGAAGTGAAGTTCATGTATGCCATTAACCACGTTATAAGTTCTCTCTACTTCACATTATCCTTATGTACATGTATCAAACAGTGGTAAAGGACAAGGGACAACTCCCTTATTCTACTCTTGTCACTCGTTTGTTCAAACACCTTAACATTCAGCCTCCCAAAATTCTGTGTGTTCGAACCATTGATCCAATAGTAGTGGGACCGGAAGATGGTTTCCAAGATGCATCTGAAGGAGCTAAACAAGGCTTTGGAAAGATTTAAGGTGAAGACCCCTGTCAAGGCACGTCAAAACTCTGTGGGTGGAAAAAGGAAAGGCAAGGAGCCCTTAACAACACCAACTAAGAAGAGGAGAGCACTCATCTGGCAGGATGAAGAAGATGAGGATGACATCACGATCTCCACTCTTGCCTTGAAGAACTTATAGAGTTTTGTTCCAGAGACAGAGGATCAAAAGAACCAAGACATGGTAGAAGAGACAGAGCAAAGAGACGAAGAGAGAGAAGCGATGAGGAAAGAAGAAGAAGAAAGAAAGAACAGAAGAAGAAAAGGGAAAAGAGATCAAGAAGAGGGTCATGGTGATTCTTATGCAAAGGAGGAAGAACAAGATCATCATGATGCTAAAGAAGAACAAGAGCAAGAAGAGTACTTTTCTCCACCGAAGGCACTAAAATAGGGGGAGCTACTGATAAAAGAGGTATTTCTTCACTTGCTTTTACTAGCGATGATGTTAGTCGTTCTCTTGCCAATCTAGAGGATGTGTATGTTTCTCACTTTCCTAAAGGTGGTAATGAGGCTTCATCTCCAAGTTTAGATGTTCATGCTGAAATTCCATCATCAGTCAACACTTCACAAACTGATCATGCTGAAGCAAGTACTCAAACCGACAACTCAGCAGACTTTAAAAGATTGATGGAGCTTCTTCCGGAAATCAAAGCTTAGGTTTATGGATTGGGATGTGAATTTCAAACCATGCAGAATGCTCATAAAGCCACTTTAGTTTCTTTGCACGAATACATACAAGCCCTCATTCTTCAAGTTCAAGCAACTACAAAGGGTGAGGATATAGAGTAACTAAAGGAGGATCTGAGGAAGCTGGAGGAGACTGTCAAGTCTATGGGAGATTTCCAACTCATTCGCATCCCCAAGCAACCTTGATTTTATCCAATATATATATATATATATATATATATATATATATAAAGGGGTTAGGATCGGAGTACTATATGAGAGAACAAGGAAGTATAGTAAATAACTTAAATAAAATCGCGAGAATTAAAAATAATATAAAGAGCAAAGGCAATATATAAAATATAAAGTAAGAGTATGCATAAACAAAAACCAACCATGAAGGTGGTATGAACTTGTATTATATAAAGCTGAAAAGCTGAAATTACATGTATTGAAAGATGCAGAAACTTAGATGCGGGAACTTAAAGCATCAAGTCATCCACTAGGGCGGTAATCCGCACTCCAGGGAGTATTGATGTTTGTATTACAAGAAATGGTTAACCAACTATCATGTGAGTTGGTAACCCCGTATGAAAGTGTGTATATGAAAACTAACTTACTTTGAAACCGGGGATACAAGGTAAGAGAGCTTGGAGATGGAAGAGATGAGGATGGAGATGGAAGGGATGAAGGATTACAAGTGAGAGAGAGAGAGAAGGAGAAGAGAGAAATTCAGAAAATTTTCGGGTTCCCCTCTTCTATGTCGAGTGGGTGTATTTATAGCGAGTGCTACAGTGAAAATGCTACAGTGCTGAACAGTGTAAAGTGAACAGTACTGAGTGAACAGTGTATGTCTACTACGCTCCGGTGTGTAGCCTTTTGCGCCGTTTGTAATAGTAACTGCATGTGATGTCTTTTTAATCTCTGTCCAGATTGATCCCGTAGCAGTCGTCTTCATTAGTGTTTCCACTATGATATGACTGGGAAGATCCGTCTTGACTGTTGTGAGATTTGGAAGATCCACATTGTGATTCTTCCGCTTCTGAGAGCATCGTCCCGAGGATGTTGCGGTATTCATCTCTCGTTTTGGACTGCTGCAAGTGCTGCACTTGCCATGGATTTTTCCTGTAAAAACGATGTATTTGATGGGGATGCGATTGTTTGGGTTTTCTGGCTATTTAGCCATGTTTTAACCGCAACTTCGGATCCTTGATCAAGAAATCTGAATCCATCCCACCATTTGGTTTTGTATTTTCGGACAAGTACTGGTACACACGGTGTTTTGGATGTATTGTATTCAAATTCCCATCTTTGTTACCCAAGAGATTCCGAGTATTATAAAGAAATGCATAAGGCATGGGAACCTTATATCATGAGGTGTTGGTGTGAAGTTTTCACTGAAAATTTTGTATCCTTGTTTGACTATGGGGTGTAATATAATGTCCAATGGACCAAAGAGATCCCACCAGGAGTCAAACCAGTTTGGTAAGCTTTGTCTTGGGAAGTTGTCTTTGAAGAATAATAACCAGGTGTGTTGGAAATTTGTATTCTGTCTGAAAAAGACGTTCCACCAAGCTTGTTGGTAGTCCCAAGTATGTATATGAAGAGGAGTATGGCGGGCTTTGGGTAAGTCGGTTTGGAATTTTCTCGGGTGTATGGGGTGAGGCTCCCCATTGTGAGGGGTGTATGACTTTACTGATGAATATAGTGGAATAAAGGATATTTTCTGTATTGTTTTTATCAGCAAAGTGAGTGAACCTTGCCGATTCTGTTTCCACTAAAATTTGCTCATAATAAGCAAGGGTTTTGTTTGTATTGTGAGGTTTGAAAAGCCGTTTTTTGGAAATATGTTTTCTGCGAATTTGATTGGATCTTTATCGAAGAATCCATCTTCCACAGTTAATATTTTTTGAAAAGATGTTTTTGGAAAAAAATTTTGATCTTTGAGAAGGAGGGGTTGCCGGGGCTTAATAACCACCTCATTCGAAATTCTTTTGTATTCCGCTTGTTTTTGTGTAGCAACCGGGGAAGGATTGTTACTTACCTCTATGGCCTTTGGATGGCTCTTTCTTTACATTTTGTAAAGACTGGGCAAGTAACAATATTGTTTCTTTTGGTAATATGTTGGCTAAGCGATTAAGGGCTAGTATGGGTTCGGATGTTATGGGTTCCGGTGTTTTTTGTAGGAATGTTTGGTTGTTTTTCGCCATTTGGAGCCATGTTTTGACAGATGTTAAGCCTTTCGGCTTTGGTGGTGTATTGGAGGGCTCGGCGGTGGCTTTGCCTTTGCCTTTGTCTTTGTCTTTTTGGGTCTTGGCATATTGGTATCCCCTGTAAAAATTCTCTTGTGAGAAAATCAGGCAATGAATTTGAAGAACCATTTATAAATTCAATGTCAAAATTGAATATGAAAGTATGGCTTGCCATCCGGCAAAAATTTGTTTTGATGCAACATTTAAAACGTCTTTTTGTAAAATGTCTTTGGCTGATTTGCAATCAATTCTCAAGAGAAATTTTGATTCAATAAATCTCCTTGGAATTTTGATATAGACAAAACTATAGCAAGTATTTCTTTTTGATTGTCGAATAATTTTGTTGAGTGGAATTCCAATGTTTTGATATAAACTGAATAACTTGTTCTTTGTTGTTATTGACTTGTTTGAGAATGCCACCGTATCCTAATTCTGACGCATCTGTTTCTACTATTTTGAAAGTGGAAGGGTCAGCAAGATGTAAGCATGGTATATCTTTCACATGTAATTTTATTTGTTTGACAATGTCAGTATGGACAGAAGTCCATGGTGGAGGATCCTTTCTTAACCTTTGATGTAAAGGTTTACAAAGGATATTTATATTGGGAAAGAAATCTAAAATATAATTGAGACTTCCCAAAAACCTTTGTAATTGAGTTTTGTCTTTAATCTCATATGGGAATTTATCAGTAAAAGAGATTGATCTTTCTATGGGAGTGATGGTGCTTAATGGATGTAATGACCTAAAAATCTAATCTTGGTCTTGAAGAGTGCAATTTTAGTAGGAGAGACTACAAGACCGTTTTGTATGATTATTTTTATGAAAGTGGATAAATGTTTGAAATGCTGTTCTATATTGGAAGAGAAAACTAGAACATCATCTATATAAACTATGATGTATTCTGAATAAGGATTGAAAATCTCGTTCATAATTCTTTGGAATTACGAAGGGGCATTTTTGAGGCCGAATGGCATAACATTCCATTCATATTGGCCAAAAGGTACCATAAAGGCTGTCTTGTATTTATCCTTTTCACTAACTTGTATTTGCCAAAATCCTGATTTCATGTCAAATTTAGAGAATATTTTTGATCTACAAAGTCTGTTGGTAAATCTTTTTATTGGGTATAGGGTATCTTATCCATCTAAGGGCTGTATTAAGAGGTTTGTAATTAATAACTAACTGGGAACTCCTCTTTCTAGTTCAGCATTTTTATTAACATAAAAAGCAGAACAACTCCAAGGTGATTGGCTTTTTCTTATGAGTTTTTTCTTTAAGAGATCTTGTATTTCTGCTTGACAAAATTTTAAAACTTCTTGGTTCATTTGTGTTGGTCGGGCTTTGGTAGGAATTTTGTTTTCAGAAAATTCATGTTCATAAGGTAAATCGACGATATGTTTCTTTCTTTCCCAAAAGGCATTGGGTAGAGTAGAACATATAGTTTTTTCTATGTGTTTTTGAAGAGAAGCTATTTTTTCTATGATGTTTGGTTTTATAAGATTTTCTTCTATTCTTTTGAACTCTAAATCTTCTTTTAAAAATTCAAGCTGGTTTTCTTTGTCTTTTATGAGGCAATTTATTTCTGAAATGGAATGTTCTTGTAAAATATTAAGACTTCTTTTTTTGTGGTTTTGTTATGAAATTGAAAGTGATTTTTTTGTTTAAAGCATGAGTTTCTATACCTTCATTAGTAACGGCAAAGGGTTGAATTAATTGTATAAAAGGTGTTCCAAGGATAACTTGTTGTCTCATGTTTTTAACTAAAAGAAAAGATGTTTTGTAAGACATTTGCTCTTTTATTATTAAGGCTTCGGGTAACTTGTATTGTATATTCGTTTGTCTCCGAGGCTGATTTTAAGGACTCAGATGTTTTGTCAAAGTATCTTGTTGGAACAAGGCCTTCCTTGATACAATTGAGGTCAGCCCCTGTATCAAAGAGTGCCGTTGTTTCAATAATATACTCATTATTGATTTTTATCTTAATGTTTATTATCCATTTTCTAGAAGTGATTTCTGTTAACAACATAAGAAAGGCCGGATCAGAGGTATCAGGGGTACTAGTGATTTCATTTTGGTCATCAAAGTTTGATTTTCCTTTTATGACAAGAGACTTTATATCAGAAATTTCTTGTTTCATTTCTGATTGAGTTTCTTTTAAGGCTTGTATTTCTAATTTTTGTTGTTTTATTTCGTTTTGGAGGTCATTAATATTTATAGGTCTAGGCGAGGTTTTTTGTTTCTATTAAGAATGTCTTTAAGATTGTAGGAAGTATTAGGCTTGGAAGTAATATTCATAGAAGAGTGTAGTCTATCTAAGTATTCTTTTTCGGCTTCGGGGTCGAGTATTTTGTCGATCTTGGCCGAGAAGGAATTCTTCTTCTTTTGTTAAGACGTTTACTTCAAGAGTAGGTTTTTCGGAGAAGCGTCTTCATATTCGGAATCGAAGAGGAATCTATCTCATTAATCTGAAGACCTTCTTCCTCAAGAAATTCATCAGAAGAAGTATCATCATTTTCTATGAAGATGTTATTTAATTGATTAAGAGTATTGTCATCTAAAGAAAGTTCATTCAATTTTTTATTAATCCTACAATATTTTGAAATATGACCTTTTTACCACAAGAATAGCATTTGATGTCTTTAAAATTTTTCTATCGGAATGAGGTCTATTTTGAGTATTCTGATGTCTTTGTTTATTTCTACGAAAAGGAGGTTTGTTGTGATGTTTCCTTGTTTCTTTGTCAGGAGGACAAGTTCCCTTACAATTTGATTTTGTTTTTTCATTATAGGAGGGGTCGTATTGAGCACAAAAATCTCCTAGACTCCTATTGGTGAGGGATTGAGACTCTCTCTACACCCACAAAGTTATTGAACAAAACAATTTTACTAATCAACATTTAGTAACCATAGGAAAACAGTTGAATAGGATAGAATCCACCTTCCAGAATCCCACTCAGCTTATTACACCACAAGTTGACACTCTCAAAAAACCCATTTTTAAAGCCCTTGAATTTCCAAAAAATCTTAGCCCAGAGTTTGCCAAAGCCATAGAACAAAAGAAAAAACTCTTAGAAAAATCAAAGTTGGAACCTGATCCTATACTAGACACTCCTAAATTCCAGAATCTTATCATTAGAGAGAGTCTCCTTTATCTGGAAGTCTAAAAGGAGTGGCTGTAACCTCGCTATCTCCATGCTGTATTTTTATTCTCCTAAGGGGTGGATGGTTGGATTCTATGGTTTCACCATTATCAAGTTTCCACTTATAATGATGATCTAAAACAAATATTTCTTTTGGTTCGAGGAATTGTTCTTCTAACCAATCAAAGAAAAATATATGGACTTCATATTCATATATGTAGTCGTAATATTTTTGTTTGATGTCATTTGCTTTATCAGCAAAGGTTTTGAAGAACCATTCTCTGATTTGTTTGTTGTTTTCAGAATTAAATTCTTTATTAAGAAAGGTTTTGTTTGGCTCAAAATGTTTTTCTAAAACATTAAGCTCGGCATCTATCATTTGCGAATAAGTAGGAGAATGATGAGGAGAGTACGTATTATCAACGGCTGGTTCGGCTGGTTCGGGCTGATTTTGTTGATAAATTGGCCTGGAAATTCTGATCTATTATCTAAACCACTAATTTCTGGTTCAAGAGGTGTCTCATGATTACTTCTCTTTTGGTGGAAGGAGGTAAAGGTGTTGTACCTCTTGTGGGAGTGTCTCTATGTATACTAGGAGGAGGAGTGTTTCTATGTGTACTAGGGGGAATGGTGATTATAGGAGGAAGATTAGGATTAAGATCTATGGATCTTGTATAGGAATTATAAAAAGAAGGACTAGATCTTGAATCGAAAGATCTCCTGGGAAATCTAATGGTCACTCTTCCTTACGGGTGTTGAATGACATTAGTAGGTACGTATTTTGAACCACTTGTTGGGGAATTTGGTTTTCTAATTCCCATTGTTCTGGTAAAGTAACTTGGTTCCAATTAATAGACCTAGGGATTGTCGTATTTGCTCTAGAAATGTCAGTTTGGAGAAGAAGTGTTTCTCCCCGTGGACTATGTTTGAAAGCATTTTCTCCAAAAGCGGAGGACATGGCTTTATAATGGATTCTATAGACAAGCGCTAAGGGAATAGATCCATCTGCTACTTTATAATTATGGGTTTTGATTTGGAGTGTTAGAGCTCTAAGAATGTTCTTGTCTTTAAGGGAAATTGAGAAATTGGGATAACAGTCAAAATGTATAGGTCCTTTGCGAGAGACTTGTCTCTACGGTGCCAAGAATAGATTCATCATAATTTAAAAGACGTGAATCACGTAAGACTAAGAGAATGGAAGTATTAAGGCCTTCTTTAGTAAGAGGTTTGACTCCTACTGGACTAGTCCTATATGAATGTAGTTGTATTTTTGTTTGTGCTTTAGAATGGACTCTTTGTTCAAAAGATGTATTTTTCATAAGAATTAGAAAGAGGAACATCTCTTTCTTCGTAGTTATGACATAGTCTGATTTTTGAAAAACTTCAATTTTGATTGCTTGTATATTTCCTTAAGCTGTATTTTAGAATTTCCCAATTTTCTATAGATTTGTTGAAATCTTCTATCCTTACTTCTTCTCTATGTATAGGACTGGGATCGAGTCCATTTGTGATGGAGAACTAGAGGAAGATGTAGATCTTCTATGTAAACTCATACTTAAGATCGGAACTATTCCTTCTTCAGAACCGTTACAGAGCTAAACCAATGGTCTAACAGCCACTCAGGGACTTACGGCCTGGACCACTCTGTAGAACCTGAGTGGCTGTTAGACCGTTGGTTTAGCTCTGTAACGGTTCTGAAGAAGGAATAGTTCCGATCTTAAGTATGAGTTTACATAGAAGATCTACATCTTCCTCTAGTTCTCCATCACAAATTGACTCAGATCCCACCCCATACATAGAGAAGAAGTAAGGATAGAAGATTTCAACAAATCTATAGAAAATTGGGAAATTCCTAAAATACAGCTTAAGGAAATATATAAGCAATCAAAATTGAAGTTTTTCAAAAATCAGACTATGTCATAACTACTGAAGAAAGAGATGTTCCTCTTTCTAATTCTTATGAAAAATACATCTTTTGAACAAAGAGTCCATTCTAAAGCACAAACAAAAAATACAACTAAATTCATATAGGACTAGTCCGTAGGAGTCAAACCTCTTACTAAAGAAGGCCTTAATACTTCCATTCTCTTAGTCTTACGTGATTCACGTCTTTTAAATTATGATGAATCTATTCTTGGCACCGTAGAGACAAGTCTCTCGCAAAGGACCTATACATTTTGACTGTTATCCCAATTTCTCAATTTCCCTTAAAGACAAGAACATTCTTAGAGCTCTAACACTCCAAATCAAAACCCATAATTATAAAGTAGCAGATGGATCTATTCCCTTAGCGCTTGTCTATAGAATCCATTATAAAGCCATGTCCTCCGCTTTTGGAGAAAATGCTTTCAAACATAGTCCACGGGGAGAAACACTTCTTCTCCAAAATGACATTTCTAGAGCAAATACGACAATCCCTAGGTCTATTAATTGGAACCAAGTTACTTTACCAGAACAATGGGAATTAGAAAACCAAATTCCCCAACAAGTGGTTCAAAATACAGACCCTACTAATGTCATTCAACACCCAGAAGGAAGAGTGACCATTAGATTTCCCAGGAGATCTTTCGATTCAAGATCTAGTCCTTCTTTTCATAATTCCTATACAAGATCCATAGATCTTAATCATAATCTTCCTCCTATAATCACCATTCCCCCTAGTACACATAGAAACACTCCTCCTCCTAGTATACATAGAGACACTCCCACAAGAGGTACAACACCTTTACCTCCTTCCACCAAAAGAGAAGTAATCATGAGACACCTCTTGAACCAGAAATTAGTGGTTTAGATAATAGATCAGGAATTTCCAGGCCAATTTATCAACAAAATCAGCCCGAACCGCCGAACCACCGTTGATAATACGTACTCTCCTCATCATTCTCCTACTTATTCACAAATGATAGATGCCGAGCTTAATGTTTTAGAAAAACATTTTGAGCCAAACAAAACCTTTCTTAATAAAGAATTTAATTCTGAAAACAACAAACAAATCAGAGAATGGTTCTTCAAAACCTTTGTCGATAAAGCAAATGACATCAAACAAAAATATTACAACTACATATATGAATATGAAGTCCATATATTTTTCTTTGATTGGTTAGAAGAACAATTCCTCGAACCAAAAGAAATATTTGTTTTAGATCATCATTATAAGTGGAAACTTGATAATGGTGAAACCATAGAATCCAACCATCCACCCCTTAGAGAATAAAAATACAGCATGGAGATAGCGAGGTTACAGCCACTCCTTTTAGACTTCCAGATAAAGGAGACTCTCTACACCCACAAAGTTATTGAACAAAACAATTTTACTAATCAACATTTAGTAACCATAGGAAAACAGTTGAATAGGATAGAATCCACCTTCCGTAATCCCACTCAGCTTATTACACCACAAGTTGACACTCTCAAAAAACCCATTTTTAAAGCCTTTGAATTTCCAAAAATCTTAGCCCGAGTTTGCCAAAGCCATAGAACAAAAGAAAAACTATTAGGAAAATCAAAGTTGGAACCGATCCTATACTAGACACTCCTAAATTCCAGAATCTTATCATTAGAGACACCTGCACCAACCCACCATTAATACCCCGACCAAACCTTCGATAATCTCGATAATGAGTCAGTCAATGAGATTAACAGACTCAATTGGAGACAACCTCGAAGCTTTATTATAGTAGAGCTACCCCACCGGACATTGCCCAAGAAGAATCATCGCAAAAATACAGAATAAATATTCTCCCGACGCCATCTATGAATGGAACATTGATGGTGTTGCGAAACCAATGTCATGAACATCCTTAACAACATGGTGATGCTTGCTAATGCCTACAAAACACAGCAAGATGTTTCGACCATGCTGTTGCTAATCTTTTAGTAGCTGGATTCACCGGACAGCTAAAAGGTTGGTGGGATAACTACCTCACGATGAACAAAAGACACAAATTTTAACCGCTTATAAGGTAGATGATTTTGGCCAACGCATGGATGATGATCAAGGTCATCTCATCCAAGATGCGGTCAATACCCTTATCTATTCCATTTCACAACACTTTGTAGGAGATCCTTCACATATTAGGGATAGAAACCAAGATCTCCTTTCCAACATGCGTTGCAAATCCTTAGGACGATTTAGAGAATACAAAGAGCTTTTCTTTCAAAGGGTTCTTATTAGATCCGACCGCAATCAACCTTTTTGGAAAGAAAATTCTTAGCCGGTTTACCTCGGATTATAGGTGACCAAGTCGAGATAAAATTAGAGAAGAATACGGCGGTCAAATTACTTATGATCTCCTTTCTTATGGAGAAATAGTCTCCTATGTTTATAGACAAGGAACACAAATGTGTAATACAATCAAATTACAAAGACAACTCAAGGAAGAACAATCCCTCACCAATAGGAGTCTAGGAGATTTTTGTGCTCAATACGACCCCTCCTATAATGAAAAACAAAATCAAATTGTAAGGGAACTTGTCCTCCCGACAAAGAAACAAGGAAACATCACAACAAACCTCCTTTTCGTAGAAATAAACAAAGACATCGAATACTCAAAATAGACCTCATTCCGATAGAAAAATTTTAAAGACATCAAATGCTATTCTTGTGGTAAAAAGGTCATATTTCAAAATATTGTAGGATTAATAAAAAATTGAATGAACTTTCTTTAGATGACAATACTCTTAATCAATTAAATAACATCTTCATAGAAAATGATGATACTTCTTCGATGAATTTCTTGAGGAAGAAGGTCTTCGATTAATGAGATAGATTCCTCTTCGATTCCGAATATGAAGACGCTTCTCCAGAAAAACCTACTCTTGAAGTAAACGTCTTAACAAAAGAAGAAGAATTCCTTCTCAGCACTGCTGACAAAATACTCGACCCCGAAGCCAGAAAAGAATACTTAGATAGACTACACTCTTCTATGAATATTACTTCCAAGCCTAATACTTCCTACAATCTTAAAGACATTCTTAATAGAAACAAAAAACCTCAGTCTAGACCTATAAATATTAATGACCTCCAAAACGAAATAAAACAACAAAAATTAGAAATACAAGCCTTAAAAGAAACTCAATCAGAAAT
Source organism: Eucalyptus decipiens (assembly GCA_014182575.1). Taxonomy (NCBI): domain Eukaryota; kingdom Viridiplantae; phylum Streptophyta; class Magnoliopsida; order Myrtales; family Myrtaceae; genus Eucalyptus; species Eucalyptus decipiens. The sequence goes on along the minus strand of CM024614.1, from coordinate 57,139,926 downwards.
GAAACAAGAAATTTCTGATATAAAGTCTCTTGTCATAAAAGGAAAATCAAACTTTGATGACCAAAATGAAATCACTAGTACCCCGATACCTCGATCCGGCCTTTATTATGTTGTTAAGAAATCACTTCTAGAAAATGGATAATAAACATTAAGATAAAAATCAATAATGAGTATATTATTGAAACAACGGCACTCTTTGATACGGGGCTGATCTCAATTGTATCAAGGAAGGCCTTGTTCCAACAAGATACTTTGACAAAACATCTGAGTCCTTAAAATCAGCCTCAGGAGACAAACTGAATATACAATACAAGTTACCCGAAGCCTTAATAATAAAAGAGCAAATGTCTTACAAAACATCTTTTCTTTTAGTTAAAAACATGAGACAACAAGTTATCCTTGGAACACCTTTTATACAATTAATTCAACCCTTTGCCGTTACTAATGAAGGTATAGAAACTCATGCTTTAAACAAAAAAATCACTTTCAATTTCATAACAAAACCACAAAAAATAAGTCTTAATATTTTACAAGAACATTTCATTTTAGAAATAAATTGCCTCATAAAAGACAAAGAAAACCAGCTTGAATTTTTAAAAGAAGATTTAGAGTTCAAAAGAATAGAAGAAAATCTTATAAAACCAAACATCATAGAAAAAAATAGCTTCTCTTCAAAAACACATAGAAAAAACTATATGTTCTACTCTACCCAATGCCTTTTGGGAAAGAAAGAAACATATCGTCGATTTACCTTATGAACATGAATTTTTGAAAACAAAATTCCTACCAAAGCCCGACCAACACAAATGAACCAAGAAGTTTTAAAATTTTGTCAAGCAGAAATACAAGATCTCTTAAAGAAAAAAACTCATAAGAAAAAGCCAATCACCTTGGAGTTGTTCTGCTTTTTATGTTAATAAAAATGCTGAACTAGAAAGAGGAGTTCCAGATTAGTTATTAATTACAAACCTCTTAATACAGCCCTTAGATGGATAAGATACCCTATACCCAATAAAAAAGATTTACTGAACAGACTTTGTAGATCAAAAATATTCTCTAAATTTGACATGAAATCAGGATTTTGGCAAATACAAGTTAGTGAAAAGGATAAATACAAGACAGCCTTTACGGTACCTTTTGGCCAATATGAATGGAATGTTATGCCATTCGGCCTCAAAAATGCCCCTTCGTAATTCCAAAGAATTATGAACGAGATTTTCAATCCTTATTCAGAATACATCATAGTTTATATAGATGATGTTCTAGTTTTCTCTTCCAATATAGAACAGCATTTCAAACATTTATCCACTTTCATAAAAATAATCATACAAAACGGTCTTGTAGTCTCTCCTACTAAAATTGCACTCTTCAAGACCAAGATTAGATTTTTAGGTCAATACATCCATTTAAGCACCATCACTCCCATAGAAAGATTAATCTCTTTTACTAATAAATTCCCAGATAAGATTAAAGACAAAACCCAATTACAAAGGTTTTGGGAAGTCTCAATTATATTTTAGATTTCTTTCCCAATATAAATATCCTTTGTAAACCTTTACATCAAAGGTTAAGAAAGGATCCTCCACCATGGACTTCTGTCCATACCGACATTGTCAAACAAATAAAATTACATGTGAAAGATATACCATGCTTACATCTTGTCGACCCTTCCACTTTCAAAATAGTAGAAACAGATGCGTCGGAATTAGGATACGGTGGCATTCTCAAACAAGTCAATAACAACAAAGAACAAGTTATTCAGTTTATATCAAAACATTGGAATTCCACTCAACAAAATTATTCGACAATCAAAAAAGAAATACTTGCTATAGTTTTGTCTATATCAAAATTCCAAGGAGATTTATTGAATCAAAATTTCTCTTGAGAATTGATTGCAAATCAGCCAAAGACATTTTACAAAAAGACGTTTTAAATGTTGCATCAAAACAAATTTTTGCCGAGATGGCAAGCCATACTTTCAAAGTATTCGATTTTGACATTGAATTTATAAATGGTTCTTCAAATTCATTGCCTGATTTTCTCACAAGAGAATTTTTACAGGGGATACCAATATGCCAAGACCCAAAAAAGACAAAGACAAAGGCAAAGGCAAAGCCACTGCCGAGCCCTCCAATACACCACCAAAGCCGAAAGGCTTAACATCTGTCAAAACATGGCTCTAAATGGCAGAAAACAACCAAACATTCCTACAGCAAACACCGGAACCCATAACATCTGAACCCATACTAGCCCTTAATCAGTTAGCCAACATACTACCAAAAGAAACAATATTGTTACTTGCCCAGTCTTTACAAAACGTAAAGAAAGAGCCATCCAGTGCCATAGAGGTAAGTAACAATCCTTCCCCGGTTGCTACACAAAAACAAGCGGAATACAAAAGAATTTCGAATGAGGTGGTTATTAAGCCCCAGGCAACCCCTCCTTCTCAAAGATCAAAATTTTTTCCAAAAACATCTTTTCAAAAATATTAAGCGTGGAAGATGGATTCTTCGATAAAGATCCAATCAAATTCGCAGAAAACATATTTCCAAAAAACTGGCTTTTCAAACCTCACAATACAAACAAAACCCTTGCTTATTATGAGCAAATTTTAGTGGAAACAGAATCGGCAAGGTTCACTCACTTTGCTGATAAAAACAATACAGAAAATATCCTTTATTCCACTATATCCATCAGTAAAGTCATACACCCCTCACAATGGGGAGCCTCACCCCATACACCCAGAAAATTCCAAACCAGACTTACCCAAAGCCTGCCATACTCCTCTTCATATACATACTGGGACTACCAACAAGCTTGGTGGAACGTCTTTTTCAGACAGAATACAAATTTCCAACACACCTGGTTATTATTCTTCAAAGACAACTTCCCAAGACAAAGCTTACCAAACTGGTTTGACTCCTGGTGGGATCTCTTTGGTCCATTGGACATTATATTACACCCCATAGTCAAACAAGGATACAAAATTTTCAGTGAAAACTTCACACCAACACCTCATGATATAAGGTTCCCATGCCTTATGCATTTCTTTATAATACTCAGAATCTCTTGGGTAACAAAGCATGGGAATTTGAATACAATACATCCAAAACACCGTGTGTACCAAGTACTTGTCCGAAAATACAAAACCAAATGGTGGGATGGATTCAGATTTCTTGATCAAGGATCCGGTTGCGGTTAAAACATGGCTAAATAGCCAGAAAACCCAAACAATCGCATCCCCATCAAATACATCGTTTTTACAGGAAAAATCCATGGCAAGTGCAGCACTTGCAGCAGTCCAAAACAGAGATGAATACTGCAACATCCTCAGGACGATGCTCTCAGAAGCGGAAGAATCACAATGTGGATCTTCCAAATCTCACAACAGTCAAGACGGATCTTCCCAGTCATATCATAGTGGAAACACTAATGAAGACGATCGCTACGGGATCAATCGGACAGAGATTAAAAAGACATCACATGCAGTTACTATTACAAACGGCGCAAAAGGCTACACACCGGAGCGTAGTAGACATACATTAATGTTCACTCGATCGTTCACTTTACCTTCGTTCAGCACTGTAGCATTTTCACTGTAGCACTCGCTATAAATACACCCACTCGACATAGAAGAGGGGAACCCGAAAATTTTCTGAATTTCTCTCTTCTCCTTCTCTCTCTCTCACTTGTAATCCTTCATCCCTTCCATCTCCATCCTCATCTCTTCCATCTCCAAGCTCTCTTACCTTGTATCCCCTGGTTTCAAAGTAAGTTAGTTTTCATATACACACTTTCATACAGGGTTACCAACTCACATGATAGTTGGTTAACCATTTCTTGTAATACAAACATCAATACTCCCTGGAGTGCGGATTACCGCCCTAGTGGATGACTTGATGCTTTAAGTTCCTGCATCTAAGTTTCTGCATCTTTCAATACATGTAATTTCAGCTTTTCAGCTTTATATAATACAAGTTCATACCACCTTCATGGTTGGTTTTTGTTTATGCATACTCTTACTTTATATTTTATATATTGCCTTTGCTCTTTATATTATTTTTAATTCTCGCGATTTTATTTAAGTTATTTACTATACTTCCTTGTTCTCTCATATAGTACTCCGATCCTAACCCATATATATATATATATATATATATATATATTCTCCACTTTTTGCTGTTGACAAAAAGGGGGAGAAAGTTTGTGCAGCTTTGACTTGGCTTAACTTTTGGCTTGCTTAACTTTGGTTTGGACCTTTGTAACGCCCAAATCCTCGGGCACGCACACATCCTTATACTTGGTCGATTTTATCATGCGATATCCCAGGACTATGTATCGCCGGCCCTTTCATTTTCAATAGCGCATGCGAAAGCAGTTATTAATCCCCAAATAATAAAACGATGGGATGGAAAAATAAGGCCATATTTTTCATATTGAAATCCACAACCATACTTTTATCCAAGGCATAACTCAAAGTACTTCACAAAACTATTCACAACATTGTGGTCTTACTCTATTCACATATAAACAAGGTTCACAAAAGAGGATGGGACCTCAGTCCTCATCCGGGTCGTACTTAGGATCGTCATGATCCTCTTCTGACTCTTCTATCCCGCTTTCCTCCTCCGCAGACTTCTTGTCTTCTTCAGGCTCTTATTCTACTGACTCTTCCTCAGCATTCCCCCAATCCCTGTCCTCCTTTGGACCTTCCACTTCTTGTTCCACAATCTCACCTTCCTCAAAATTTTCATCCTCTTCAATGTATACTGAGGACAACGACTCACTCCCAAGCGCAAGGTCTCTGACATCGTCTACGCCTCCATCTTCGGGGTCTACAGTCCCCTCACCAAAAGCTTTCTTCAGGACGTAGTGAGGTATTTCATCTTCAGGGATGGGACCTATTCTTCGCCCATCATGATAGTAGTGATACCAACACCGATACTCATGGGGCCTTAGGCCATCCTAGCCGACTTCAACCCACACCGTCGACTCAATCAAAACATATGCTAATCCTTCTGGATGACCATGAACATGCAATTGAGTTTCTTTCTCGGTAATGTCCCCTGGAATGCCAAATTGCTCTGGAGGAGGGGGAGGTACCGGTGCTGCCATCTAGGAGCCTGAAATGGTTATACAATAACCATTGAGACTACGTCTCAACAAGCTCTACCCCACTAAGACTCAATTAGGAAATCAATACATCATATGGTTGCCTAAGCACAGCATGAATCAAGAAGACTTACCTTGGCATTAGTCCCAACCTGCAATTCAAGGTTATATACAGATGCTTCATATATATTGCATTAAACAATCAATCAATTCACGACAATCGGATCAAATCATTGATCAATCGACCTAGTCGATTACATATCAATCGAACCATTTCTAGGTCATTTCCAATCTTCAAATCACACGTACTCTCTCGGGCGTCTTTTTCGCCAATGTGATGTATGCAATAGACAGCACTCGTGCATTCTTTAAGGCATCATTTTCACCAGTGATATCATTAATCACTGAACCACGTATGTCCATAATAATGCATGTGATAGACAGCACTCGTGCATTCTTTAAGGCATCGTTTTCACCAGTGATATCATTAATCACTGAACCACGTATGTCCATAATAATGCATGTGATAGACAGCACTCGTGCATTCTTTAAGGCACCGTTTTCACTAGTGATTTTCTTATCACTGAACCACGTATGTCTATACTGATGCAGGTAATAGACAGCACTCATGCGTTCTTTAAGGTGTCGTTTTCACCAAATGATTTCCTTATCATTGAACCACGTATTTATATACCTCGTATCTAATCGGTCTCAGCCAAGAGTATTCTCAATTCAATCTCACGATTCTCTCCACTTTACAACTCATCAAGGCATTAACAATGCTAAATAACCATACTCGGCCGTCTACCAATCAATCATTCAATTTCACTCAATTTCAATCAATTTAAGAATAATTCCTCAATTTGCGTAATTAATTCAATTCAACACAACGTAGAGCCCAAATAAATAAACGGACTACACCACGACAATCAGCATAAAATTTCGGTCGTCGACTATCCCTACCTTATTTCCAAAAATTAATTAATAAATAAATTAATTTCGAAAATTAATAAATAAATACTAAAAATCCAATTTAGGCTCGTAATGCCTAATTGAAGCCCAATAAGGGTCAGGAAAAATCCCGAGATGCATTCAATAAATACTAGAATGTATCTACTTGCTAATTGCACAATCAAAATGTCTAATATGCATCACAATTAATTAATAATTACTAATCTACTATAATCTAACCACATAATCCTACTTAATTAACACTAATCAACTCTTAAGCATAATTAGTCTACTAAGTAAGGATTAGTGAAGTTACTCACTAGAATTATGCGCAAGTCGAATCAAACCGATGGGGACGACGCAAGGGTCAATTCTTCCAAAAGTGAGCCTCAGGGTAGGAGCCCGAAACACCTCGAAACAGCCCTTGAACAGAGCTAGAAACCCACTCGCAACTTGCTGATGTTGCTGCAAAACATAGGGGAAATGAGATGGTTGGGGGCGGCAAAGGCTTAGGATGAGATGCGGAGGCCAAATCGGGACAAACCGACGGCAAGGGAAGCTCCAGCGGGCCTCTACCGCTCCTCACGGCCACTGAATAGTAGCTGGACCAGGCGGGATTGTGGACGGCAGCTTGACTGGACGGAGAAGCAAACGGTGCATGGACGGGTGTGCATGAGGCGAACGATGGTGACGGTGCTCCGGTGTCCAAGCGGTGGCTGCTCCAACTGCTAGCCTTCTTTCGTGCTGCTGCTAGAGGTGTCACACAAAATGGGGAGGGAGAGAGAAAAGGTGGACGACATATGGTGAGGGAGAGAGAGTGAGGGAGAGGAGATAGAGATGAGAGGGATGGGGCCCTTTGGCAAGCTTTTTCCACAAGCTTGTTCCCCCACATCTTGCCCCCCAAGCCAGCCATTTCCAGCTCATTTTCCCTTCTAGAAACCTTTTCAAATGGTCCAAAAGTGGAGGATGGAGGGGAGCTACAAATTTTGAAGAATAAGGCTTCAATTGGAATTAATTCCCTCTTGATTCTCTCTCAATTGGCTCTTGTAAAATCAATTGATATCCCATTTATCAAATTGATAATTTTCCTCATCCAAGAATCCCTCATGCTTCCCAAATTTGAAATCAGAATTAATTCCCAGCTTCAATTGCACAAAAACGGCACGGCGACGACTTTTTCCCAAAAAGTGTCGATTGTTAGAAAAATCTTCTGAGACTGAGTCGTGGGTCCTAGAATTTATTGTAACATGACAGAATCTTCAATTTGTGAAATCGAACTTGAATCGGCGGTTAATTTCCATTCGGTGCGTTTTTAGCGTGACTTAGACTATTGGGTAGTTTTCAAAAATTTTTAGGGCAAATGACCCATGGTCAATTTTCTTTAAGCCACTATGAACCCACTCGACTCAATGGCGACTCTCGATTTTCTTGAAAGTCTCAAGGACTCAATTACGAACATAGGGTACCAAAACGACAGTAAAATCAAATTAGTATCGATCGACGAGAATTTTTCAATTTAGTGGAGTCACCGATGATTGGCCACACATCTCAGTCGAACAGACTTATCTTTGATCTTAAATCGATTTTTAACTGTGTCATAATGGCCTCTAAAGATAAGCACGGTCGAGAAGCCGATTCTTGATAAAATTATCAAGTCCATCGCCTTAAAATTTCTTAATGGATTACCCCGATAGTCTAGTTATCTCTAGAGTGATTGGCTCTGAGAATAACCCCATAAATGCGTCAATGAAATGCCCGATTAATTCAGTAGAAAACATGTTGAAAAATTCAAGATGTCACAACCTTTTTACTTTTGGACTTATCTTTTGTTGGTTTGGTTATACTTTTTGACTTTGGACTATTTGATTTGATCTTTTTATACTTGCAGTAACTTAGGCCTTGGTAATGATTATGCAAGGATAGTTGTTTTACAGGATTAATATGTTTTCTGTGGTTGCAAAATCGCTACTATCCATATACTAATCTACTTATCTTTTATGTGATATCTTGTTTTGCTTAAATGTTGTTTTGCATGACAAAAGTGTTCAAATTTGCGGGAAATTTTTGTCACCATAAAAAATGGAGAGATTATTGAAGAAAACTTCCTTATTGTTTTAAAGTTGACAAAACATTTCCATCAATCTAGTCTAAAAAATTGCAGACTCTATCGTTAGAGTCTAAAGACTTCCAGACTCAAGATTTAAAGTCTACCCTCACTGATAGTTTCTAGACGGACGAAGAGAAGACTTATTCGACGGAGAGAAAAATTATCTAGATGCGAGTTTATCTTCAAGGATTTGATTCTTACGGTTGAAGAAGATCTCACGACTGGAGATAGTATCCCGTGGTCAATTATTCTTATTGAAATCAATTCAGATAATTAGATCTGTTCATTGACGAAGTATACTTGGAAGATTCTACTTATGGAAACCTAGATCCTGATTGTATGGGCGAACAGAATTGGTGGGCTATCATCACATTCCTTAAACGACTAGAAGATCTCCTTAATTGATTCTGTCCAATAGGTAGATTGGAATAACTCCTTTGGAAAGTGCCAACGGTTATAAAGGCATGGGGAAGAGTATATAAGGAAAATGCTCAAGTTATTCGAGGTGTGCATGAAAGAAAATTTTCAAAGTTTGAAACTCTTAATTCTTTGCTATTTCAATAGTCGAGCTTAAGTTGTACTCAAAAGAGAGATTAAACACTTATGAGACCTTAAAGAAGTGTGGTAGAGTTTCTACACTATGGAATCAAGGACATGAGACTGTAAAATCTCTTTTGGTTCTTAGTGAAATCCAGCTAGTGGGCTGTCAGTGCGGGAAAGTGGACGTAGGCTTGGTCTGAACCGAACCACTATAAACCTTGTGTTTCAATTCTCTTTCTCTAAACTCTTTACTTTAATTCGTAGCTTTATATAACTGTTTATAGTCTTTTACATCTTCAGTCTATTATCTTCAGAAGACGAATTAATTTGTTAAGTCTTGCAATACTTCTTTTTACACCTATTCACCCCCTTTACGTACTCGTACTAGCGCTTTTAGAGTCAACCACTTTTCTAGTAGCTTTGGAATCGTGTTTCGTGCAATATGTACACGGGGAATTCATCCAATCTTCTTCAATTGCCGTGTTTCACCTGAGTGGAGGAATCTTTTCATAAATCACTATCATTTCAAGTGGGGATGGGAACTTCAATGTCACTTTTTCTTCCATCGAATCTCCCAGCCTTGACGGATGTCATACAATCCTTCAGAGAAAATTTCTTGATGATGGCTTACTGATTTATGGTAACGATTTCTACATGAAAGCAGAAATAAAGTATAGCTCAAAAAAACATCAGCATTTCCGAAAAAAGAAGAATAAACTCGAAAAAGGGTGTTCCTTGTGCATTTCTAGAGTTTCATGCTTTTTGGCAATGAATTCATAGTTTTTTTTTAATGCAGGTTGGGATTGTATATTGGTAATATTATGTTTTTGTGTAGTTGACTTCCATCCCAGTCCTTGCTCTAAAAGTGATTAACAAGTCCTTGCAAATAAAGGACCACACGTACTAGATATATCATGCGCATTGCACAAATTAATGAAAAAATATGATGGTAGTGGGCCAAGGAGAATGGAATTAATGGTTAAGTCCTCCATTGACGTCAAGGGTCTGTCCACATTATGAATTTGCCCCGTCTTCTTCAATGCCGTGTTTCACTTAGTGAAGGAATCTTCTCCAAAATCACCATCTCTTCAAGTGGGCGTGAACTTTTGTGTCACTGTCTCTTCCATCCCATCTTCCATCACTAGCAGATCTCTTCTTTCCATCCTAGCAGATCTCTTCCATCTCATCTTCACGACTTTTCTTATCAAAACCTCACATATGGTATAACTCCAATTATTTTATAGTTGATGAGTATGAAGTCCTACATTTGGTATCATTTTTATCACGAATGACATATGATACCCATTTGAAAAAGCAATTTTTGCCCTATTTCACAAATAAATTATATTAAAATTTCAAAAACAAGTATTGCATGACATTATAGCCCCATATTAAACAAACAAGCTGTATGAAATTATCTAAATTAGATCACAACACATATTTCATGTACAAATGGAAATTAGAAAATTAATAATAAATTATCTGCTAACAAAAATAATCTATTGAAGAAAACAGTTAACTTAGAAGGGTTTTATAACATGATAGTGCATGTTCAGTAAATATAGGATGTTAAAAAATAGTTTTAAAAGAACTATATAATATGATACATTCCTTGTAATAAAGACATGACATTAGAGGATTAATAGAAAATTTTGATTATGCATGATTTTTTATAGTATGAGATCGATAAAATAAAAGCTATCAAATAAAACAAAACAACCTGTCTTTACAAAATAACTTATTCTATAACGTTAAAGGGTCATATCACATGATTGTGCATATTTGATGAATAAACATCAATGAAAATTTGATGACCCTTCCGACTAAATGCATAATCGGTGATAACTCTTATCACTTTGCAATTAGTATAATTGTGAAAGGAGTTGAATAATATTTGGATACACAATACAAAAAATACTTTCACAAATGAATGATGTTAGTCGATTATTAAAAAGAACTATATATAAAATGATGGCTCATAGTTGATGAATAAATAGTATTAAAGGATCATTAAGAAATTAGTTGTCAATTTTACAAATAAATGAGTACTACGACATCAACATAAAAGTTCTAGCAGAGAAAAATATAATTTCGTAGGGCTTATAGACCCTCATTTCATAATGTTTACAGTTGAAGAAAATACGTATTTATATATCACGCTTCCGTATGTCATACACATTATCACCAATGCATAATCAGAGATTACTCTAATGAGATCATTTTTTAAAATATTTTTTTAATTTGTACTAAAATAATGATAAGAACATTATCAATCCTAAAAAAAAAAAAAAATTAATAGAACATATCTTACAAATGAGTGAATATCATGAAATGATAAAAATGATTTGAAAGTTTTAGAGAGCATGTGAAGAGATGATTTGCATGGGTCTCAGTAAAATTGTTGAATAGAAAGTTTCAGAGTCTATCTCATCAAAATAAACAAATTCTACAGAAGGGCCTATACTTATGAAATTATAATAAGGGTGTCAAAAATTATAGCAATTTGAGTTTTGATGAACGCTTTTTTTTTTTTTTTTATCGCACAAAGCAAAAGTGGCATTCCCTTTTCTTCGTGAAAAGCAAAAGCAATATTGTCACACTTCTAGGACCCATACAGGCTGCAAGCCCTCAGAGGTTCCTCGCAAAAAACAATACACCATCTTTCAAAAGGGAGGCCCTAGCCTTCAATTATTGTTCAAGTTGTGATTTTGAATTGTGGCACGTAGTTGATGCAATCCACATCATTAATTTGTATGTTTGTGTTTTCCAAAAAGAGAAAAAAAAATTTAAAAATATCATTTAAATTTTAGTAAACATGAAAAACTATATGTGAATGGACATGACAAAATTTGTATGTTGTGAAACTTTCATGTGCTCCTAGTCAATAAACGGTCAGATTTGGATTGACTGAAAAATAAAAAATAGTCTATCCACACATGTACGAAGTGGACTAGGCTGTAAAGTTAATAGGAGCCAATATGAATTAATCGTCAGTATTATAACAATTGAATAAATTCCTAAGTAGATATAAGCCGATAGAAACGTTATGCCCTTTTCACGATTGACGATTTCCAATTTGGATTTATTCACCGGAGTCTTAACTTCTTTTTTATAGAAAGAATAAGAAATCTGTTCATTTCATTCTCCAAAATTTGGAAACTCTTTTACTAGTATCCGTAGAGTTATAGAGCTGTGTAGGAAACAATTTCTTCCATATTATCTTTTATTATTTTTTGATATGTAATATATAAAAAAAAAAATTACTTAAGCAACGGATTAAGGGTAATGAGAATTTATTAAAAGAAATATCAATCAAGGATGAACAAGTTGCCAAAGTGAAACGCAAAAGCTCGCTGATAGTCCAAATTTGAGACCGGATATACATGGATAAAAAATCCGGCACATAGGTGGAAGAAACCCAGATTGGATTAAAAAATTTTAGAAAAAAAACAACAATTTTTGCTATCTTCCAATATTGGAGTGATGGAGTAAGGCACATGACAAACATAGTGAAAAACCCACAATTCTTGACACTCTATGCAGATGTCTCTCTGCTCTCCAATTGAGCAATTGATCCACCGAGGAATCGTTAGTCTTTTCAAGTCGCTCATGTTCACATTGGATGATTGTGATTTCGCACCTCCAAGCGGTTCAATTATCCGAATTGGGTAATCAATTGAAACCGACATTTTCACTGGCCCCTCATCCACCACCCGACCAATTTGGCCATCATGACCATTCACAGCTATTTGTTTCTCCTGATTGAACCTCGTCATCTGCTCCTCCTTTGTTGCTATTTTTCGCTATCGTCAACGACAACGTCCACCGCGTGATTGTCGCCGCTGTCGAGACGCTAAGAGATGTGGCCAGGAGGAGGGAGGGGGAGAGGGATAGGGCCAATGATTGATGCGCGATAGAGGGGGCAATTGTTGCGTGGGAGACGTGACTAAGATCCGGAGTGCGGTTTGGTTCGCTGAAGGGCCCACGAGAGAGGAGCTTCCGGTGGCTATCGCCGTTAGCAAAACAGTGATGCATTGAAAGATTTTAAGAGATTTTCGGAGGACTTTCAAAGATTTTAAAAGATTCTCAAATCTATTTTAAGTGGCACTAAACATAAGAGGTAATTTTTTACAATTCGAAGGATTCATAATCCTACTTTATCTTATCATATTATAATCCAAATCTGGACAATCAAACTAGCCAAAACGATCCAATTTTTTGAATTGCGGATTTAGGCTTAAATTCCATTTTGATCTCCCTTCTTTGATGTAGGACTTCACTCACCTCCAGCCAAACATTACCATGAGCACAATGGTAGTTAATTCACTCACACCACTCTCACTCAAGCATGCAGTAGGCTTTGATTTATAATATTACTGAGCTTTTGATTTTTTTTATTTATAATAAGTTAAAGTTCAAGACTAAATTGTTAAACCATCAAAGAGTTAAGGACATAATTGGAATACTTGAAAGGTTTAGGATTGACAAATTATCAAAAATTTTATGACTAAATTGACACAATTAAAAAATTTAAGGCAGAATCATTGTACAATAGATTTAAAAATTTTCAAACAATTTTTTGAAAGTTGGATCTCACACGTTATATGTTAAATTACGTGAAGTCAACTACCGAGTGGCGGATTGGCTAGCTAACTCTCACTGAATCAAAAATCTCCCTGCAAATTGGGTGACTTTTCCTCCTCTCTCCCTTTTGGAAATTCTATGTTTAGAGTTTTATCCATTGTTGCCTTGTAAGGCTCACTTATTTTCATGAATGAATGCAATATCTATTTTCAACCCAAAAAAAAAAAACTAAACGATCGCCATCGCTGAAGGCTATAAAAGAAAGATGACATGGGATCAAAATAGAGATTGCACATGGCCGGCGCAACGTCATATCATAGTTGAATTGGCGTGTTGACTATGACCTTTGTCTTCAATCATTTCTCTAATTCATGAATTCTGAAACGGAAGGAGACTAATGATCATAGAGTAGCTGATCATTTTAACGAACTTTTTTTCCGACGGTGTTAATTGAAAATATACCAAATAATCATTGGACAAGGGATGCTTATCTGCGACTTTATGAAACATAAGTGCCTCCGTAATTTTTGCTTACATACATGGTGTCGTCCGAAAGAATTGCCTCGGCAAATATAACGGAGGAGAGTTAATGGTTATAACAAAATAAAAGTTCAGAAGATAATTGCGTAACAATTAAAAGTTTATGGGCAAACTTGTATTATGTCCAAATTCAGAAAAGTCTTGGGTAATTTTCCTAAAAAAGTTATAATTTTATCTCATTCACCGGAAAGAAGTGATTATTGACTTGGTTGTTGATTTGCTGGTCCAATTTTTCCTATAAATACGTTGGTTGTACCTGTTCCATTTCAGCACATATTCGCCTAGAAACGAAGAAAAGCCCACCCGAAGTAACCTAAACCTGTCATGGCCTATGAGAAAAATAAAGCACATTTTGTAAAGTGATGAGGACATATATCAGTCAATAAATTCATATTACCAAATCAACGAAAAACGTTACCAGTGCCGAGGTATTGCTTCTTCAAGAAATATCAAATAAATTGGTATTTGTTCAGACTTATTGAAGGAAAAATAAAGCACATTTTGTAAAGCAATGATGACAAATATTAGTCAATATCAAGTGTATCTCATAATTAACTTGAAGTAACAAGTAACGTTGGATTGGGCAACCGACTTTTAAGAAAATACAAAGCATATAGCGTTAGACCCGTGTAATGCTCGGCGATCTTGCTAATACATAATAAAATGAGAATACCATAACTTTCCGCCATTAACATCAAGCCGCAAAGGTAAGGGAATCGGTTGAAGTCCTTTATGTGCCGAGTTTTTCCGAGCGGAGAACTCTAAAAATACATTATTCAATTTCACTAGGGTAGCCCTTCTTGACTTGAACAGAAGTTTCTAGTTGCATTTCTGGAATTTCATTGAGCAATAGTGCTTTTTGTTTTCTAGGCGTAGATATATTAGTTTAGTTTTCCCCGCTCTTTTATCATTGTTCCATCCCAGTCGTTGCTCTAAAATGACCTATAAGTCTTTGCAAATTAACAAAACAAGTTGTAACGTGAGTTGTGTGGACCAATAAATGATATTTTTCTTGGCTGATGATTGCAGAGAAAAGAATTGCGCATGCATGGCATTAAAGTAGAGATGTTTGTTACGTTAAGAGAGAGAAAGCAACAAGAAATTGGAAGCCATTTCAAGAAGACAATGGTGGAGGTAAAAAGGCTATGAGAAAGCTAAGCATTGCTTTAGACTTTTAGAGAAAGTGATTAACAGTGTCTCTATCTCTTTCTCACTTTTCTGCCATCAATCATGGATTGATACGTGTCTCAAGGATCATTATGAATCCTCCACCGGGGTGCTCAACAAAAAGATAAAAGGCCAAAAGGGGAAGATAAGTAGAATAACCAGACGTCAAAAAGTTTTCTCCGTCCACATTAAAAGGGAAAAATCATGCAGGAATTTCCTATTGCAGATATGTCGGAAGTAAATATGAGATAACACTTATGGTTTTATTCTATATAATTTAGGATTTAGAAATGCTCAAGCGATTGTAAGCTTTGTATTTTTCAGATTTGTATTAGATTTCTTAAAGGTTATCCTTTTCTGTTGAGTAATATCAACATTAAAACAAAATCACATAAATCTCTAATATTTTTTAATATTTTTCATCAATTTCTTTAGTGATTGCTTCTTCTCGTATTAAATTTGAATGGCAATATCCATCGATTTTCACATTGTTTCACTACATGAGTTGTGTGGATCGATAAGTATATATTTCATAATTGATGACTGTTAATTGGTAAGTCTATTAGTATAATAAGAACGAGAGGGGAGGAAGACTGAATTATTTAATGTAGACTAGATTATTTTAATGGAAAAACCATATAGAACTTTGAGTAATTAAAGAAAACTACTAGAATTTCGGTGACCATGACAAAGGTCCACTTTCTTCTTTCTTAGTTTCACACTTTACCTTTCAATTCCATCATAAAAGTCCATTGTCCAAATGCAACAGATTATGCTAAGCATACAGAAACTTTGATGAAGCTAAGTATTGCTTTTGGACTTTAAGAGAAGTATGTACCATGTAAAAGTTGAAAAGGATAAAAGGGAAAAAAAAATAGGGAGAGAAGTAGAATGATTAGATGTCGAGAGTTTGACAAGTGAGAAATATTGTGAAGGAATTATCTAGTGCAGTCTGCATTGAATGTGATATTATGAGGTAACACTTATGAGTTTTATCTTTCGTGTAATTTAAGATTGAAAAAAACTCAATGTAAACTTCTTTAATCTACCGGATTCATAATGGATTTATCGAATACAAGCTTTCCCCTTAGAATAAGTAGCAACACTCTTACCGAATTACATAAAGCTCTAGTATTTCTTCTTCTTCTTCTTCTTCTTCTTCTTTTTTATCATTCCTCATTGATTTTGAAAGAGCTAATATAACAACCTAGAGGGGAGTGAATAGGTGTAAAAGTAGATTTATTTAAAGATGCAATAAAAAAAAATCTTTTAAACTGAGTATGTTAGACAATAGATTTCTAATAAAGATTTAGACTCAAGTAGGATGATTTAAAATATAGCTACACTCAGAGAACTATCACAGCAAATAAATTAAAGGAGTTCAAGGAAGAGAAAATGAACACAAGATTTATAGTGGTTCAACTTTAATTACAACAGTATGATGCTAATAACAGTATGATGCCAACGTCCACTCTCTCACGCTGATAGCCTTCTGGCTGGATTTCACTTTAAACCAAAAGAGAATTACAACAGTATGATGCTAATAACTCAGTAAGGAGTTTCTTTTTCTCTCACTAGGTCACTTCTTTATGTTTTACTCTCTCTCAAATACACGTATGAGCACTAACAATGAAGAACAAGTGATTTTGGAAGCTTCAAACTTTGGAATTCTAGTTTTCATGCTCTCTCGCAAATGATCCCAAAAACCTCCTTAAATTCTCCTCTATGCCTTTATGACCATTGGCACCATCCAGATGAATTCTTCCAATCAACCCGTTTGACAGAATCAATCAAAGAGATCTTGAGCTGTTTGAAGATTGAGATGAAAGTCCAATGATCTTGGTCGTCCATACAATCACTATCTTAGTTTCCATAAATAGATTCTTTCCAAAAACAACTTGTCTTTTAAATTGATTTCATCAATAATATAAAAAAGATAATTGAGATATTCAACCAATAATACCAGATATATCTTGGTCATACTGAATTCTTGTTGGAAGAACAATAATCTTGAGTTTGATTATTTCTTTGTTTTTCACTTGAGTTCAATCTGGGTCTTCATCAAAATGGGGCAAACTTCTGATGTAAGATAAACTTTGATAGAATCTCCCAGAAGTCTAGTATTCCTCATGATAGAACTATAAAAGTTTTGTCAAATTCAAAATCTAATAAGAGTTTTATCAACATATTTCTCTAGTGATTTTATCTTTCCATGTTAGATCTTGTGGCTACATGTCTTGACAAGTGATTACTTTGGTCAAACTACCCTCTTTGGTCTATAAACTTTTGACTTGGTGGTTTTAATATTGCCTCTTCTAATAGGATGACTTTTAAGTAGAGGTCTCTTCAATGAATTCCTCATCGGATTTACCCGACTCATCACCTATATATCATCTATCTTTAGCCATTCCAATCCAGAAGCATGAATGATCAACAATCCAAATGAGATTGGTGTACTATGTAAGACATCGAGAAGAGAATCAAGCTAAGTCATTGTGGAATAACCAATCAAAATTTGGGATCAATTAAAGTAGATCAAACTTTCCTCGTGAGCGCCAACATAGGAAACGTCTTTTGGAAATGCTCGACTACCACATCCAACAACTCAATCAGCAGGATAGCAAGGTCCATAGCGGTTATCGGTGTGTGCTTATTTTTATAGAATTTATCAAGCAATTTCAAATTCATATTTTAAAATAATGTTTTCCCCATATGTAATAAAGCTACATTACCTCAAATCAATCAATGAAAACAAGGGAGCGAGAGATGCAAAACAAATTTTGATGCTTGAGGACCCAAAAACCGAACGAAAAAGAAGAAAAGGTAACGCCCTACGTATAAAATAATAAGTAAAGTTATATGTACTGTTCGACCAATCTTCTAATAGCTTTGGACTCATGTTTCATGCTATATGTACACGGGGAATTTGTGTGGCATCCTAGATTTCCTTGTTAATCCTTAGAGGTGCTCTAATTCATGCCTTGTATAAAGGACTATGGCCGAGTTTTAGTGGATAAATTTGGGAAAGGATGACCTATCTTTGGCCATATGTATTATGAATTAGAATTTATGGATTTGTGATTTCAAGTGTATAGTTATTTAATTTTTATACTATAGTATTTTGATTCAATAGGGATTTAATTAGCATTAAAAAGGGGTTAAAATTGGATTTAATTAAGCTTGGGTCTTAGGCCCAAGAGGGATGGGCCTAAGATGGGCCAAGCTGGCCGGCCCACGAAGCCCCAAGAAGGAGGAGCTGCCATCGGCCCATGGCTGGCCCAAGCCCAGCCGAAAGATGGAGGCCCATCTTGCATGAAGGAGGCCATTTGTCCCTCCTAGCTGCCAAGTGTTCCCCATGCAAAATCATTGATTTTTCATTATTGAGGGGAAGAAACTAAGGGAACCGGTTGATGATGAAGAGGGAGGGGAAGCATCGTCGACCGAGAGACAGAGAGAGAGTGAGAGACAGAGAGAGCTACCGAGGGGAAGAGAGAAATCGAGAGAAAGGGAGAGTGAGCATGCTGAAGAAGAGAGGAAAGGAGGAGAGCTGTCCGTCGACCGTCCGCTGTGCGTCCGTGGCTCGTCGCCGTCTGTGTGCTCGCTGTTTGCTCAGTATAGAGGCAAGTTAGATCCTTTCATCTACTCTTGCATGTTGTGTCTAGAATGTGTTATTGAATGGTGATGAATTTCGGATGTCTCGGGTGTGAAAAACCAAAGTTTTAAGAGTGTTGTTTTGAAGTAGTAAACTGTTCTCGAGTAAACAGTCTGACCCAGAATGTTGTAGTGGCTTGCATGCGATGTTTGAATCGAATTTTGGCTTCGACTTATTCATGAAAGTTGTATATAACATCTTAAAGTATAACATACTAAAATTTTAGGCAAAAGGGATGAGTTTTGAGGGGTGAAACCCTCCCTCTACGAAAACGTTAGATCTGAAACTGTTTTGTTGACCTTTTGGTGATTTGGTATGTTGCATGTAACTTTTTACTGAGAATTTCACTTTGATTTCTTAACAAAATATGTAAAGGACATCCTGAGGTTTAACATATCAAAAATTCAGAGAAAGCTAACAAGCATAGATAGGTGAAATCGTGGTTTTTCGGAAGTAGTCAGATCTGGAAACTTCAGTATTGAAACAGAAGATTTAACCGTCTATATTAAATCACCTAGAACGAATTTGACTTTGGTTTCTTCATGAAAAACTTAATTTAAGATCTTGACTACAACATAGTCGAATTTCATAAATTTTTAAGGTCATTTTTTAAGGTCATTAGGATATTTAATCGGAAATATCTCAAAAACCGTGTAATCTGACGCGATCGGACTTAGTCAGTTTCAATGCATGGGTCATATCATTTTTTATGAAGCTCTTTCGGCAAAGTGCTCTTCACGAAGTAGCTTTATTTATGTCTTCCCTGCAACAAATTCAAATTTCATAATTTTTGAAGTTTATTTGCCTATTTAACCAAAAATGTTTCTAAAACTGTGCAAGCTGTATTGATATAATAGAAATGCTGTGATGCGTGATCTATATCGAATTGTATGAGGGTCTTTTGGTGTAGTGTCCTTCATAAAATATCTGCCTTTATGTCTTGACTATCACATGTTTAAATTTCATAATTTTTAAAGGCCATTTGGGTATTTAATGGAAATATTTTCAAAAACTGTCAAGCTGAATTTTTGCAAATTCCAAATGCTGAAATTTATGATTATTCTGTTTTGGATGAGACCTATTAATTATATTGATTGAGGTGATTGAATCTAGCTGAGCATGTGATGATATTTGGCATTGCATATAGAATCAAATGCTGAATTTGACTTTGTTGCCATTACATCATGTGCCATGTGATTGTGAGACATAAATTGGTGAATATGAATTATGATGAATGAGGAGACTGTTGGAGGTGGGCCAATAATGCCCTGGGAGTGTCAGGATGCCCGGGATGGGGGGTGCCGGATGCCCGGTTGTATTGTGATACATGCCCGGATGTCCTCGGGAGTTTCGAGATGCCCAGAATGGTTGGGTGTTGGAAGCCTCGGAGGTTTGTGCCCGGGGGAATGCCTCGTGATGCCAGTTGGGATACGAGATGCCCGGAATATAGGGGTGCTGGATGCCCGTTGGTGTATGCCGGAGGTTTTCTCGCGATGCCAGGTTGGGGTGCGAGTGATAAAATGTGGGATGCAATTACTGATCTTAGGAAAGAAAGATGTGGTGATCAAATTGAAAGATAAAAGTGGAAATTGAATCATGCACATATGATATGGTGACATATGCATGATATATGCATGATATGATGATGATGAGTGCATGGTTGTATGTGCACCTATGGCATGATATATGTATGACATGATGATGATGAGTGCATGATTGTATGTGCACCTATGGCATGATATATGTATGATATGATGATGATGAGTCCATGGTTGTATGTGCACCTATGGCATGATATATGTATGACATGATGGTGATGAGTACATGAGGATGTATGTACATATGGTATGATGACATATGCATGGCTGCATGGTAAGTTATGCTTGGATGCATGGATGACATGTACTATGCTATGATGTGTGATTGTATTGTGTGATGCATTGAGTAGTTTATTGGATCTTTTACCTACTGAGTGGCTGTACTCACCCTTTGGGGACCAACATTTCAGATTAGAAAGATGCCGCTTCCTACTGTCACGCAGGGTACCTTCTATGGCCTCCCATCTGATGTGGAGGTAGAGTGTTCGGAGATAGATTGCATTACCATCCCTGGGTTGACGTATGTGCGAGTTCGCGTGCTGGTCATGTACGATGTAGGCCTGGCAAGGGGCCCGGTCATACAAGAGTTTTTGTCGGTTCACGTCCGCCAAGATGGAGTGATTCGGGGGATGTTGCCACCACCACCGCCCGACGCGCCAGGATGGGTGTGATGGCCGCATGAGGGGTAGAGAGCTGACGTTTTTTTTAGAGTAGCCGACATTGATAGATGGAGGGTGACACGTGATCGTTATAGGGGTCGAGATATCCTTTTGGGATGTGGCCAAGTGTAGTTAAAAATCTTGGCTTTCTTTTTGTTGTACCGACACGAGAAAATCCCCCATGAAAATATATAAATAAAAGTGGTTCGGCCTATCTTTTCTTATGGTGCGTAGTTGGTGTGTATTGCATTATGGTTATTGAAGAGAGAGATGGTGAGACTCAATTATGCTTCCGCTAATAAGTTGCGCTGAGACCGTTTTAAAAAAAAAAAAAAATGCCTAAGGACCTTGGTCCTTCTTCAAACTCCCTTTCATAAAAGGAAAAGTAATGGACATATTTATAATGAAAGAGATAGGCAAGCTATGGCGACCCTACCAGGATCAGGGGCCATCGAGGGGTGCCACAATTTGTCCAATCTTCTTCTATGCTGTGTTTCGCGGATTGGAGGAATCTTCTCCAAATCACTATCGTTTCAAGTGCAACGTGAACTTTCGTGTCATTTTCTCTCCCATCACATCTCCCGTCCTTGACGGATCTCGGACAACCCTTCGGAGAATTTCTCTTGGTGTTGGTTTACATAATTATGTTCACAATTTTTTCGTAAAAACATAGACGAAATATAGCTCAAGATAACATCGGCATTTCCAAAAAGGGAAAATAAAACAAAAATAGGTCTTTGTTGTGCATTTCTTGCATTTCATGCTTTTTTTGTTTTGCATCTCTCGCTCCCTTGTTGATGATGGCTTACATATTAGTGATAACTGTTGAGAAAACTACTAGGTTTTGAAGTTGAAAAAACTTTCTTATTCTTGTTCTTATTCTGAAGAATAGTAGACTTCTGAAGTCATATCATAGACTCTTGTCAAAGTATTCATTTTAGAAGTCTTTCCTACTTTGACGCAATCTAGGCTAAAACCAAGTTCAGAACGAAGATATAATCAGACTTGGAATGAATGATCTCACGACAATGATTCAGTATGAACGTTATAGAGATTTATTATTTAATATTTGGTTTTCTGGTGAAGAATCTCACTTACCTTTTATAAATACATTGATGAAATCAATCACAAATTGATGAAATCAATCTTGAAGATAAGTTTCTTTTTGGGAAACATCTACTTATGGAAACCTAGAATCTGATTATATAGACGATTAGAATTAACAAATTTTCATCACAATTTTCAAACGGTTACAAAATTTCCTTAATTGATTCTGTCCAACAGATTAAATGGAAGAAATTCTTCTAGAGAATCCCAATGGCTAGTAAAGCATAGAGGAGTATTTAAGAAAATCATTCAGTCTATTTGATAGTGTGCATGAAAATTAAAATTCCAAAAATTCCAAGCATTTCTAACCACTTGTTCTTCAACGACATCTCTTACAAATTATATTCAAGAGAGAAAATCACAAGAAGAGTGATTTAGTGTGGGAAAAAGAAATCTTCCACTAAGTGTTTGCACTCAAAATATTGTTCTTCTCTATTGATACCTTAGTGAATTTCAACCAGAAGGCTGCCGGCATGGAAGAGTGGAAGTATGCTTAACTTAAGCCGAACCACTATAAATCTCGTTTGCAATTCTCTTTTCCCTTAACTCTTTTCTACTTTATTTGTTGCAACATTTTAAGTTTCGCAAAAATCTAGTCCATCTCTTATCTAATTCTGAATTTTACACCAGAAGTTTGGTAGCTCATTTAATCAAATTTTGATCCTTTTTCAGACTTTGTTTGCAACTTAATTTATTTCGCATTTATTTGTCAAGATTTGTTTTCAAACACTTATTCACCCCCCCTCTAGGTATTAGTACTAGCATTTTCAATAACAATTTCTATGTAAAAACAGAAATAGAATATAGCTCAAAACAACATCGGCATTTCCAAAAAAGAAAAACAAAAAGCATGAAATGCACATTCTACTATAATTTCGAGAAGATTTCTAGTAGAATCCAGCCAGTATACTATTAGTACGAGAGAGTAGACGTAAGCTTACATCAAACTAAACAACCATTTACTCCGAATGCATTGTTCTCCATTTCTCTTTTCATATTTATTTACTAACCAATAGAAACATTGCACAGCAATACTTGATATAATCAGTTTGTACTTATATCAACACTTTGTCTCACCTGGACTCACTTATACCAGTTAACACCTTTAATTTTGCATTATTTTTGCTAAGGCCTTCCTTGTGCCTGGAGAATGTGCCTGGTCATGAGCTCACTCACTGGGACACGGCTTGGGTCACGGCGAAGGCATGGCCGCATGTTGGGCCAAATCACGGGCACAACTAGCGCACATGACCTATTCACGAGCAGTAAGCCACCAGTGTGCCCTTCAGCTTCTTACCTAATGCTATATCTCACAACAAATTAAAGTTCACGGTGCAGACTTTGACACTCCTTATTTTGTGTCGTACTCTTTTTAATTTTGTTCGTTTGCCTAGCCACCGTTATAAGTTTGACATGCTCACTTATAAATGAAGTATTGTGTGATTCTATATAATGCTTGACCATTTTTCTGACAGCGGAGATTGAGGGGGAATTGAGTTAGGTCCGGATCACTTCCTCCTCTGGAAGTTGCTTGTCTGATTCTATACCCCTCAATAGCACCGTTGTCAAGGGAATTGAGCGCACCACCTGCATTCTAGAATTTTTCGCGTTGTTGACTTACATCTCGGTCTTTGCTTTGAAAAAGACTAGTAAGACTTCGCAAATAAAGGGCCACGCATACTAGATATACGATGTCTTTGTTGCAAGATGTTTAGTTCCTTGTTGATGATCGTTGGTTTATCAGTCATCTCAGAGAGCGAGAGGGACGAGAGTCTGCTAAAAAGGAAGCTTACTAGTCTAGAAAAACAATTGATTTTATTTCAATAGCAGTCCGTCGCTGCTTGGACTTCTAAGTACACTTGTCTTCAACTCAAAACGATTTACTTTTGCGAGGAAAAACATTGGGAAATTAAAATAAGGTGAAGAGAAGAGAAATTTGATTCGAAAAGACATCTTTTGACTGTTTTATTCTACTTCCATGCATGAGGTTGCTCGGGCTTAGTGCATCCCTATGTCTGAATAATATGTTTCCTCGGTGACATAATATGCGGAGAGAGTACCCATTGTTTGTGAAGAAGGACTTTCGTTGTTTGTCAAGAATGACTTTTTTTGTTCGATAAGTTAAAAAGTGTGGAGGGGCGACCAATGATAGTGATCCTCTCTTCGTGTGACCATAGGAGGTCTGCACTCAATCTGATACGTTCCCTTTGAGCCATAGCTATTTCATATTACTCACAACTCGTAGGTCCGAGGTTAGTGAACCGGTCATTACTACCGCACCATTATGCTAATAGTCTCTTCTCATGAAATATTTCGCATTTAGGTTGATGAAAGACAGATAAGCCTCTTAACATCGGGCCAGCGACCTTGGTGGTTTGTCGAAAAGAAGGCTACTAATTAAGACTATGATGGTAAAATGTACAAGTGCTTCAAAAGTGCTCGTAAATAAGACTATGCCATCGCTCAGAATTTTAACTACCGAGTAACGGTCCATTGCGTTGTATCACTCCATGGCACGATTAATGGTGGTTGATTGTCCCATCCTTTTTTGGCCAACAGAAGAGGTGCCCATGATCACTGAAGCCATTAATCGTGTGGATTTACTCGACTTTTCACCTATCTATCGTCTCTCCTTGGCTGTACCCGTCGAGAAGCACACACTATCCATCGCCCAGATGAGCTCGGCAAACTATGCAAGATATTGAGAAGAGAATCAAGTGGAGTCATTGTGAATACTTCGTCAAAAAGTCGGATCAACTAAAGCAGTTAGAACTTTTTTTTGTCAGCGCAAGCATAGAAAAGATCCTTTAGTAATGCTGTTGAGTTCCACATCACCTAACTCAATTAGCAAGATTCTTAGGTCCCTAATGGTGAAGTCCTTGATCGAGTGTATACTTATATTCATAGGAATTCATTGAACAATTTGGAATTCATTAATATACAACCATGCCGTCCATGTATGTAGTAAAGCTACATTACCACAAATCAATCGATGAAAACAAGGGATCCATAGACGCAAAACAAACTTTCATGCCAAATGACCATAGGTGTGATTAGAGGCTAGAGCCATTGTAGTTTCCATGAATGTTTGATCAGTGTCGTGTCCAGGTGGCTTTAATTTTTCATCACGGATGATATTTAGTGAAATACTCTATATTCATATTGGTCTATTTTTTTTTTTTTTTTGGTCATGATATTGGTCTATTTTCAAACAGTTCAAATTATTGAAAGAAAATAATTTGTACGACTTGATGTAACAACAAAGGCCGCGATTTTGGACTTTGACGCTACTTTATTTCTTATTTTTCTATTTTGCTAGTTTTCTCACCTGTCCTTATCTATTTGACGCGCTTATATCCACATCTCGTGTTTCATACTTGCACGGGAAGCAGAGTATTAAGTGATATGCTATGTACTGTTGGAACATTTTCTAATAGCTTTAAAATGCTGGAAATGAGGGTTTTCCTTATGGTGTGGAAATCCTTGTGGGTAATTTGGAATAGATAGTGGCCAAGGAGGATGGAATAGATGGTTTCGTCCACATCGGCGTCAAGCGTCTGTCCACATCAAGAACATGTCCAGTCTTCTTCGGTGCCGTATCTTCTCCAAAATCACTTTCACTTCAGATGGGACGTGAACTATTGAGTCGCTTTCCCCTCCATCACTTCTTCCGTTCTTCACGGATTTCGTACTATCATTGCGGGAAATTTCCTTGACAATGCAAACGAAATAGCAATCACCTTTATGATCGGGTAACACTAATCAATTGCGCCTATGACATGTCACACTAAATTTGGTTTTCTTGATGATGGCTTCTACATTTACGATGACATCTCTACATAAAAATAGAGAAAAAAAAATAGCTCAAAAGACCCACCATGATTTCTGAAATTGAAGAAACACTTCGTTTTGTTCTCATTATTGATAATTTGTTGTTCTTCTTATTATTGTTATTATAAATGTTTTCCTAAACAATTGACATATTGACGTCACATATAATTATGGGCTGCCTTATAAGGTAATGGGACCTCTAATTGTATATACGCGTTTTTTTTTTTTTTTTTTTTGGATAATATAAGCTGCTTTGAGAAAAATAAAATTGTAAGAACTTACTATCCAAAACGGACAATATATATATATATATATATATATATATATATATATCATGGAGACTTAGGGTAATACAAGTGGTAGTCAGAACCAATTCTCTACCGCATGTGGGGCCACAGCCTGCTAAAGGGTGAAGAGTGTGCCAGCCCAAGCGGCGATGCGTGAGGAGGAGGGATGGCAGTGCATCCGCACCTCGGTCCCTGAACATGCGTAGGAGGGGACATGTCTCTTGTTCCACATCGCCTAGAGATGGAGTTCTAAGCTATCTTTTAAGGCAATGTAATATCTAATTGTATACACGTGTTTTCTTGGAATAGTATGTGCTGTCTCTCAACTTCGCATTATTCCTGGAAAAGGTCTTAGATATAAAGACCAATTCTCTGAGTTTGTCAACATTCAAAGACTCTTTTCCATTCAGATAAATCTACTCGATCCAATCATGCAAAAGCTGTTAGAATCTTGTTCGGAATCCCATTCCCCGAAGACTTGGCCAACGTATCCTTTGGGATCTGTCTAGGAACATGGATGCACGATGCCTGATCATTTTGCATAGAGATAAACAAAGCATCTTCATTACCATTTTTGAAGTTGAGATCAAGGGCATGGTTTTGCACTCGATAAACCATCTGGCAATGAAGTGTTGCAGTAATAGATTCAGCAGTTTGAGGGGCTCTAGTGAGCTGGACTTGAACTTTTAGAAAAGAGAGTAGCTGAGGATCTGAAAGAGTGATGTTGAAGTTTGGATACAAAGTCACGAAGACTGTTCCGGCATTCGAAGTGGTTTCAACAGTACCGATGCAAGCATGCTGGTATTGTAAAAACCTGGTATCCAACAATGCTATTCTCGCCACAACTGGCAAACCTTTATGACCATGAAAGGTGAGAGCAAGTCGGACAGCGCCATAGTGGACATGGGTATATCCCTGTTAAGCCCATTGTCTGGGGAAATCTGGAGGGATTTGGAGAGTGACGAAGTACTCTTTTTCAGTAGCAGAAATGGGATGTTGGTCGAACTTGGAGGACATCTGAGTATCTCTTTCCTCCTCTTCATCCTTCTTAATTCCTACAGTTGATTCCCTTTTAGTTGATCCCCTTCCTATTGTGCCAGTCACTTCATCAATATTAATGGCTAATCCTCCGGATGATGAAATGGAATCAAACTATTCTGACCTAGAATTTGGTCAGACGAGCAATCTTGCTCGACCTACATCCATGACATCCAAACAATTCTTCACCATTTATGATATTCCTTATCCCAAATGGCCAGAAAGACTTGAAGAATTTCATATTTGGTTGAACACCCAGTCCATTACCAACCATGATATGAATGATGTCATTTACCACTTTGTTACAAGGTTCACAAGAAGTCTCAAACTTTGGTGGCAATCACTTTCAGAACAGGACTAGATACATTTTCTAATGTCACCAAACTTCAGCCATGCCATCACCCTCTTATATCATGTTTTTGTGGGAAAACCCACTGATCTCATAGAGATAAAAATGAGAGAATTTTTCGAAAGAAGATGCTGCTCCCTCTTGAAAAAGCATCTTGACAAGCATTACCGACTAATGCTTCAACTGGACCTAGACTTAGAACCAGTGAGGACCAAGAAAATTTTCTGCAAGTATGCCTTTCCACAATGGGCGAACAACTCCCGTTCAAGCCCTTCAGGGACAGCCTTTTAGCAGAAAACCACTTAACCTTTTAATTCAGAGCCTAGAGACACCCAGAGATGCCATGATGGAAATGTTTCTAACCTATCCAAGCTGCATTTCTTGGAGGATCCTACCAGGCTGGAGAAGAAGAGAAATTTAGAAAGCCATAAGAGATTTCTCAAAGCACACACTTTACTTCAGAGGACTCTGCCCAACACATTACACCCTCCTCGCCTTATATAGACGATAAGAGGTCACAAAGACACAAACAAAGACCTAGCTAATAGGTCTGGATACAAACAGAGGCGCCGGAAACTTCCGAGAGGGAATTATTAGCACAATATGAACAGTGACCGTACTGTGAACAGTACCTTCCCTAGCCTAGTGCTATAGTAAAAATGAACAGTAACTTGCTATAGTGAAACTGTACAGACTCAACGATCTCGTCCATCATGAGCATTGTAGCTACAAACTGAATCATCCGAGCTGTCTTCTAGGAGATGTGCCTCGTATTTTTGTTCAAGGGCTTCAAGGTCTTCAGGTGAAAGGATTTGACTCAGTCTTCATGATAATGATGCTTCTTCATGAGCCTAATGGGATGCTTCTTCTTTAGCCCAGTTTGTGTTATCATCTTCTTGAGTGTCGGCAGGAATGCTTGGCTGAGGCCAGTTGGATGGTTGTGCATAAAAGGATATGTCCATGTTGTGGAACAAGAATGAAGGTCCTTGTTCGTAGGGATCTTGGGATAGAGGACATCCAAAGCGTGCATAGGGGTCCTGGGTGGATTGGACAATATCATATGTTCCTGTCATTTCATGTTCTTGGGACGATGCAGCTTGTCTATATTGCTCGAGTGCTTCCCTAGCTTCTAGTGCTAGGTCATAATGATCCCACGTAGTGGGTGCATTATTCCAAACATCTTCAGGAATGGTTTTTTTTTCTTGACACAAGATTCTCTAGAGTTCTCGGTACTCATTTTCGCAGAATTTAACAGATCTTGGATAAGATTTGTAAATCTGGGCTTCCCTACTGTTCAGATGGGGTGTGTAAGATGTGGTCCCTATTTCCTGTGGATTATCGATAATGGTGCCATTATTTGTGAAAAAATGCCATGGACGTCGGAAAAGCAGGATGGTGTGGACTTCAAGATTTGGTGTCATGGTTCTCAGTTCTTTTTCCAGGTCTTGTTTCCAACATGTAGGATGATAGAACCAATTATGGAAGTCTAAGAGATTTTTATCGCTTTCTCTTTCCACATTTCTTCCGAGTAAGAATATCCTGGTGAGGTTTGCAATGAATCTTCCGGTTGGAATTTCAATAGCTATTAAGTACTTATTGGTTAAGTACCATAACAGCGTCTTGAGCTGGTCAGGAAAATCATCGTCCTTCCAGATGAGAGGATGAATAAAAGGATAATTCAAATTTAACCCAAAAAGGATAGAGAATCGAACCTCCATTGAATATGAACAGATCTGTGTGACATTGCCACATAAGATTTTCCAGATTTTCAGCAAGATTGTCATTACGGATGTGTTGAACAATCTCAGGGATATTTCTAGCTTGACAAGTCTTTGATCTTCTCAATCTTGTATTTTACACCATAATTGAGCATATGGAAGGCAGGTGGCTTGATGTACATGTTGATTTCAGCTGGTGCTTTGGGTCTTGACAAAAAGTCAGCAAGTACATTCTTTTTGCCAGGAATGTGTTTGGTTTCAAAAGAGTATTTCGAAAACCATTCAACCCATCTAAGCAGCTGAGAATTTGGAATCTACACATTTTAAACTTGGTCATCTCGAGAGAAAGATGCCATATCTAATTCTACCGGGGAAGTGATGGCCAATGAGATGAAACTCAAATTTTTTGATTCCATTTTTTACTACCAAGATTTCTTTAAAAGTGGAGTGGTAATGCATTTCAGCTTGAGAGAACTTTCCACTTTTGTGAGCACAGAGGTGTTTCTTACCATCAATTTCTTCGAATAGGATGGCTGCCCAGTATTCATCGCTAGCGTCAGTTTGAAGAATTATTCTTCCTGTTGATGGTATTTGCAGTGGTGGGAGATTCTGCATAATCTCCTTAAGCTCAGCGACTGCCTCAGTCTGGGGTTTTCCCCAAAGTGGGGGATTCTTTTTCAGCATGGATTACAAAGGGATTAGAAGCTTTCCAATATTTAGGACAAAATCCCTAAGATAATTGATTATCCCAAGAAATTGCTGAACTTGTTTTGTGGTGAAATTTTCTGCAGGAAACTTCAATAATTCTTGAGCAATATGTGGCCCTGGGTAGTACATACCCTTGTTAAGGTGCATACCAAGAAATTCGATCTCTGTTTGGGCGACATTCATCTTTCTTTGAGAAAGCATGATACCGTGTTTCTTCACAATTTCTGCAAATTGCTCAAGGAGTTGATGTGGCAGTGCTTGCTCATCAGATCAGAGAGCAGAATGCCGTCAATGTATACGGCTGCAGTTGACAAGATTGGTTGGAAAATAGGACACATGGCCTTTTGAAAAAGGGATGGTGTTACCTTTAGGCCAAAAGGAAGAACTTTCCACTGGAAGTGTTGGTTCAGGATACAGAATCCTGTTTTGGATCTATCTTCAGGGTGGATGCCCAGTTGCCAAAATCCGGCTTTAAGGTCGAATTTGGAATAGATATAGGCCTTGGTCAGGCCAGCAAAGAGAGAGTCTCTGGATGGTAGAGGGAATTTGTCATCTTGGAGAAAAATATTGAGAGGCTGATAGTTGATTATCAGTCTCATTTTCCCTATGTTTTGCTCAGCATGTTGTCACGACCTCCTTTTTTTCGTCCAGGGGAAAAAGGAAGAAGGTTTAGGGGTATTTGCCTAAAGAGGTGGACCAATGGCCCTAGATTAGGCGCGGGCTCTCCCAAGCCCATACCTCGCGCGACGTTGGATTCGTTTTTTAGTTCTTAACAACCTATGTAATTTTAGGAGTTGCCACTAGCCTATTGGGGTCGGCTAGAAACCAATCAAGACACGGGAGTGTTGTCTCGATTCATACGCAACCAGAGATTTCTAGGAACGGGGACTTGTTTATGCCAATGTTTCTATTAGCGCCCTTGCGGTACCACTAACTTGGAAGGTTGTTTATCTAAATGGCCATACAATCTTGATTACCAATTATAATCTTTATGAAACCACTAAGTGTCCATGCAAATGTTTTTTTTTAGTTTTTTTTTTAATGTCTAGACTAATCCTAACATGATTTAGAAGAGAAATTTACACTCAAATTAATGAAAAGCGGCGCGTAAGTAAACATCCAAGAAATTGAAATGACTTGAAAATAAACGCAGAAAAGGTAAACCCGATACAAGTCGGGCAAATAATATCACATGGCCTTGTTATCACGCCCCGGGACAGGACCCCCGTGAGCGAAATGGAAATTTAAATATGCATGAAATTACTCTAGATAGTTTTACTCTACGCAAAATAGATTATTTACAAAAATGGTTATAAAATACCAAAATAGCATTAAATTAGGAAAATGACCTTTTAAAATTAGGAAAATTTCCTAGATGTCATTTCTATCATAATTTGATGCTATCTAACATTTTTTGATATTTTTGAAATTTTCATATTTTTCTCTTTATTATTATTATTATTATTTTTTTAAAATTAAAAATTCCTTAAACCGATCTATGCTAACATGGAGTAACACAGCACATGAATATAACAAGAACCAAGCTCAAATCGACCGTTTCAAGATCGAAACTTGGTTTGCGCACTTTGTCAAACACTTGGCGTGCATCAAATTATCCCAAACCAGCTTTCTCGGGCCATGTTTGCGGCCTTCAATCTCAACGCATGAGCAATATTATGTGGAACTAAAACATCAAGGTTAAACTTCCACATGTAAAGAGTAAGATTAGATAAAGATCATAGCCTAAAACACACAAGAACCGAGCTGAAATCGTCCTCCAATATGCGGGTTTGAGCGAATTTTGCAAATCTGGGTTTGAACCCAAGTCAAGCAAACAGGTTGAATGCCCATATTCAAGCCCCGACACTCATCACATACGAGATCCAAGGGAAACACTACTTGATCCGAGTGAAAGTAGATAACATGATCTTTCAAATGCAACAAACATCATAGAGAATGACCCACCGAACGACATCAAAACGACCTCTCCAAGAAGCACACATGCAACACTCTTGGAGAGTTTCAAACACTTAAGAAAAATTTCAGCCTCAGAAATCAATTTTCCGGGCTGGTTTTCCTCTTGATTTTCATGATCAAAACATGCTCAAACTCGAAAATAAGTACATCTAGGTTGCTTACCTTACTTCCTAGTTTTCTTTTCAAGTGGTTCTTGGCCGATGAAACCGACAAATTATCCTCGGGGGCCTGTGGAAGTTGGCTTCTTCAACTGGAAATGAGATCTGCAAAAAAAAAAAAAAAAAAAGAACTGACCACGAAGGTTTTCGTTGACTTCTAACATTAGACTTCAAGATATCTTTTGTTGGAAAACTTGAACCACGCCAAACTATATGTATTCTAGTTTGGGGTAAAAGTCAATATTTTCCTAATTTATCTCTCAACCTTTTCAAAAAAACACTGGCTTTCCCTCACTCGTGACCAACCAGTCTCAACACTTTCTTGGCCCACCAGGAGGGCTCTGTTTCGGGGGGCTTTAGGAGGCCTTCCTGATCTCCATTTGGGACGTACGATCTATGGTTGGAAAAATCTTTGAATGAAGTTTCACTCTCTAGTTGAAGGTTTTGGCTAATTTTGGCCGCAGGTGTGTGAAAATCTCAATTTTCTCTCTCCAGGTCGGTCTAGAATTTCTGGGTTTCCCTTTTCTGGAGTTGCGTCTGAGGGTGTCTTTAGGGATCGATTTCGAGCTCTCCCCTCTCTCTCTCCTCTCCTCTCTCTCCTCCTTGAAAAGAGCTCATTTCGTAGATCTTATCCCCTCAATTCATCAATCTCTTGGTCGGCTTTTTGTCCACCTACCAAGCCTGCCAACTGAGCTATCCACCCACTTTCTGACTTAGCCAGAATTTTCAAATCTTGCAGATGTTGAGTGTGCCGATTTTGCTGCGACTTTCCCGTGCTTGCAGCAGCTTATCCCTGGCAAATTTCCGTCCACTTGCACTACTCATTACGGTCTTCCATCACATGCAAAGATCAGGCCGGTTGGACAACTAAGGAGGATATGGTGGGGCCACCAAATTGCTTACTCAGCAGCTCCGACTTAAGACCAACTTGTGGACTGAGTTTTGGCTGCTGATTTGAGTGCTTTAATCCACTAATTTGGCTGCGTTTTTTGATCAATTAGAAAGCTCATGTATATTAGTTTAAGATCTTGACCATTTTTCGTAATTGTCTCCACCCAATTTTGCAAGAAAGTCCCTCAAAGTTGGCCATTTTCTTGCCCGAAAATGCCAAATTCAATGCAATTAGGTCCTTTTTGCCCGATTCGATTAATTATACCTGACCCAAGTTCAATTTCAACTCAATTGGGGGCTAAGATAATGATTTAAGGGTTCGGGCAAAATTTTGCAAATTTTGCAAATTGGTCCCTCAACTTTGGAAATTGCATTTTGGCCCCAACTTGCTGTTTTTATTACAATTTAATCTCCAGGGCTTGGCTAGTCACATTCAAATCATCGGCCCCAACTTTTTTTAATCTTTTTTTATATATTTTTAATTTTTTTCTTTTTTCTTTTTAAGTAAAAACATCTTCCATTTAAAACACTATATTAAATGCCTAGATAATCTATATGCCGGAATGAAATATTTTTGGGCCAAAATTTAGGTGTCAACACACGTTTATTGACATAAAAAGTAGACAATACTCCAAGGTATTACACTACATGCTAACAGAAAATATTATGGAGGATTAACAGTTGTAACAAAAAGAAAATTTAATTCATTTAATGTTGCAAAAAATCAGTTCAGAAAATGCTTTAAAAAGGGGATTTGTTAGCATCAACCGACAAATTCAGGAACACTTGTCATGAAAATCATTTAAATATCAAAGGACAAGGTGATGGAGCAGCGATTTAGATTGATATTTCATTAAAATGGGCAACTAATTACGCCGAAAAAATATGAGAATTAGAAAAGGGCCAACAATGGTAAACGAAAGTGAGATCTAACCTGTTATATGTATTACGTGAAGTCACTGAAAGGATCGCTGTCGCTTAAGGCTAGAAAAGAAAGACAACATGGGTTCAAAATAGAGATAGGGTCTACCAATAATTGTATTGGCGCGTTGACCACGGCCTTTGCCTTCAAGTTCATATATTATTCATACTAGGGGATATACGGATTTTATAGTTGATAATTTTACCAACCTTTTTTTCTGACAGAGCAAAACGAAAATATACCAAATAATTATTGGACATGTCACTTTTGTGCTTGAGAGTTAAGTGTGTAATCAAATAAGCCAAAAAGAGTCAGCTTCGTACTCTACGTAACTAAGAAAAATGCACGCCAGTCGTTCAATGTCACTGACAAGGGATGTTTATTTGCAAATTTTGTAACACAAGTGCCTCGCTAACTTTGATATGTCACATACATAGTGTTGCACCAAAGAATTGCCTCGGAAACTATAACGGAGGGATAATGACCATAGCAAAATAAAAGTTCCAAAGATAATTGACTTGGTTGTTGACTTATGGTCCCCATTTCTTCTATAAATACGTTGGCCGTCCATTTCAACACATATGCGCCTAGAAAATGAGAAGCCCACCCAAAAATACCCCAAACCTGTCATGGCCTCCGAGAAACAACAACTCTCAATGTTGTTCCTCGCTTGTGTCCTTCTCCTGCTCGTGCAAGAAATGTCTTGTCTTGCTTCACAACACGAAGCTCTTCTAAAATGGAAATGGAGGCACTCCTAAAATGGAAGTCTAAGCTAGACAACAAGAGCCACTCTACTTTGTCTTCGTGGAACGGAAGCAGCCCTTGCTCATGGCGCGGAATCATTTGTGATTCTTTCGGGAGTGTTGCCAGCTTGAACCTTTCGCATTCTGCCATAGACGGTACGCTTCAACATCTCGATTTCTCCCATTTACCCAACTTGGTCGTCTTTGAGCTTGCCAACAACTCACTCTTCGGAAACATCCCTCCGAGCATTGGAGATCTTTCCAAGCTTACTTATATTAACTGTTCTTGAAATAACTTTTCGGGAAACATTCCAACTCAACTTGGGTCATTGCGCTCTTTACAAATTCTCGTGCTCGGGGACAATAACTTCACCAGTCCAATTCCTTCTTCCATTGGAAACATGAGAAGCTTGTGCAAGTTGGATCTTTCAAGGAATCAATTTGTTGGGTCCATTCCAAAGGAAATAGGAATGTTGGGGTCTCTCAATCTCCTTGATTTATCAAACAATAATCTCATCGGATCCATCCCTACAACTCTAGGAAATCTGAGTACACTACAATATCTTTTCCTCTATGGCAACCAACTTTCTGGGGCCATACCTTTAGAAATTGGAGGAATGAGATCCTTGACCATGTTGCAACTTTTAGGCAATAATTTAACAGGTCCTATCCCATCATCCATAGGCAACTTGACCAATCTATCTGACCTTCGCCTTTTCGAAAATATGTTATCAAGTCCTATCCCATCCTCCATAGGTAAGTTAATTAATTTGAATTATCTTCTTTATCAATATATGTTATCAGGTCCTATACCATCCTCCATAGGTAACTTGACCAATCTATCTAACCTTCAACTTTCCGAAAATATGTTATCGGGTCCTATCCCATCCTCCATAGGTAAGTTAATTAATTTGAAAAGTCTTTCCCTTTTCCGAAATGAAATGTCAGGCTTTCTTCCCACCGAGATGAATAATCTCACATCCCTCACAATCTTACAGCTAGCTGCTAACAACTTTGTCGGCCAATTGCCACCAGAAATATGCAGTAAAGAAGCTCTTGTGAATTTTTCTATAGCAAACAATCACTTCACTGGACCCATCCCAAGAAGCCTGAAAAATCGTTCAAGTTTGTATAGAGTTAGGCTCCAAAACAACTCGCTCAAGGTAGATATAGCCGATGCTCTTGGTGTGTACCCCTCCTTAAATTACCTTGAGTTGAGCAACAACGAACTTTACGGTGAGCTACCACCAACATTAAGTCAATGTAGAAATTTGATGAGCTTTGAGATCTCCAACAATAAAATCTTGATGTCATACCACCTCAGCTTGGAAACATGACTCAATTGCAAAGACTTGACCTCTCTTCAAATGATATCTTCGGGGAAATTCCCAAAGACCTAGGAAAATTAAAGTTGCTACTAGGGCTTTCGTTGGACTGCAACCTTCTTGTAGGACACATCCCTCAAGAATGTGGAGCATTGTCCAAACTAGAGAAACTCAACATTGCATAAAAACAACTTGAGTGGCTCAATTCCTACCCAACTTGGGGAGAACTCCAACCTTTGGTTCTTAAATTTAAGCGGGAATAATCTTGAAAAGAGTATTCCCATCGAGATTGGGAATCTTCAATCTCTTCAACATCTCGATCTGAGTCGAAATTTGCTCACGGGAGAAATACCCAAACAATTCGGGCTATTGCACAAATTAGAAATACTCAACTTCTCACATAATCAATTATCCAGTTCAATTATGTCGACCTTTCGTGATATGACAAGCTTGACATCCATCGACATATCGTATAATGAGTTAGAGGGTCCTTTACCAAACATTCCAGCCTTTCGTAACGCTACAATTGGAGTCATGAGAGGAAACAAAGGCTTTTGCGGAGTTATTGCTGGTCTCAACCCCTATACAGAAAAAACGTCAAAAGGCAAAAACAAAAAGTTGTTGCTAGTTTTGATTCCTACTTTGGGTTGCCTACTTTCTTTGCATCTTGTTGTGGGAGCTTTAAGTATTGGATGCTGAAGAATAAGGAAAACAAATGCTAGAATGATTTATGAGAGCATTATTGAAGCCATGGAGGAGTTTGATGCCAAATATTGTATTGGTGAGGGAGGATATGGGAGGGTTTACAAGGCCCAGTTGCAAACAAGTGAAACTATTGTTGTAAAGAAACTTAGGGAAGCAATTGATGTAGAAATGACCAGTCGAAAAGCATTTGAAAGGGAGATTCATGCTCTGACCGAAACTCGACATCGGAATATCATCAAGCTCTATGGCTTTTGCTCGAGTTCTCAACATTCATTTTTGGTGTACGAGTTCTTGGAGTCAAGTAGCTTGAAGGATGTATTGAACAATGAAGAGAGGATTGCAACATTTGACTGGAATAAAAGAGTGAACGTTCTTAAAGGTGTGGCCTATGCTTTGTCTTACATGCACCATGAATGCTCACCCCCAATAATTCATCGAGACATATCAAGCAAGAACATTTTATTGGATAAAGAATATAAAGCTCACGTCTCTGATTTTGGCACAGCTAAAGTTCTACAACCTTATTCATCCAATTGGACTTCCTTTGCAGGCACCTTTGGATATGCGGCTCCGAGGTAAGTTGGTCTCTTCAAAATTTTACCCCGCTTCATTTTTATAGATAGGAAAATGATCATACATGAGATCCTCGTTTTTTAGCTCCCTTCCTTTTACACTTGTAAATTCCTAACAACAAGTCCAAGGCTATCATGCGATTTAAAGGTTCGATTAAAGATTAATTGAGATGAAGGCCACCAATTTAAAAAGTGAAACTTTTTTCCTAAAGAAACGGAAAATTTTAAATCTCATTGGAATAAAATGAATGCATTGATTTATACTTAATTCCCTAGATTTTATTTACTCAAAATCAATTTAGATTTACAAAGCACAGATATTGTATAAAAACTAGAAAAAAATTTGCTCTTTTCTCTTTGCAGAACTCGCATACACATTGGAAGTAAATGAGCAATGCGATATTTACAGCTTCGAGTGGTGACATTGGAAGTAATTATGGGATGCCATCCAGGCGATCTCATTTTTTCTCTCATGTCCGCATCTTCATCACCATCAAGCAATTCAATAATTTCTTGGCCAATGAAGGAAGTTTTAGATCAAAGAGTTCCATTCCCCAAAGAGTAATGTGTTAGGGAAGTGGCTTTGGTGACAAAGATGGCATTTTTGTGCTTAAATCCCAAACCAGAGCATCGTCCAACCATGCAACAAGTTTCTCAGGCGATATCATCACAAAGCTCGATCATGTTAAGCCTATCAGAGGACATCAAATTGGAAGAACTAATTGATCCTAAATACTTCACTTATTGAGATACTTCAGTCTTTCTATTGTGTAGCAAGCCATCTCCTATACTTTATTATCTTGGTTAATTCCATTATCAACTTATGTAATGGTTCGTTGGTTACTTGAAAGCACTTGGGAATTACTGTCATTTGCAATTCCATCTCGAAATTGATGACCTACGGTTGGGATGTCCAATCCTTAAGAATAGCTTTAAAGAAGATCATGATATTTCTTATAAATATTACATTTGTTTGTTACAATTTGGCTTGTCATGTAGAATCCTACACACTGATGGTGGAAAATGTGATAAATTCAAAAACAAGCACAGTTGGTGTATGTTGGCATCTAGTTTTGTGAAGTTTGGTCCAACTATTTTAGTTGAATGCACACCAACATCAAAAGTTAAGAAAATATGAAGTGTAGATCAGAGTATGATTTTCTTAGATTAAATTATATGAGTAACTTTACATCCTTCGAAAAAGGGAGAATCGAATTTAATGAGGATTAATTTTAGAAATTACTATCTCAGAATTTCTAAAACTCGTCATAAAAATAAAATTGAGTCTTAAAATATTTAAAAAGTACATTTGAGTTATAAAACTTATCAAATTGGTATAATATACTTCCTTCATAAGTTCCGCCCACTTTTTCCAATGAGAAATGCTAATGTATCATTTTTTTTTTTTAATTCTTTAAAGTGCGTGGCACAAGTGTGGCACCAACTAGTTGTAAACAAACTTGCAAAATGTAAAGTATTAAGGAAAAATGATAAATAAGTAAAAAAAAAATGTTAATAAAAAAGCCAAAGTTTTATTCTATTAAAAAAAAAAAAAAAAAAAGCGCAAAACCAAGGGATTGGGTTGTGGGGCCAAGGGCTGCTGCCCTTGCCTGAACTTTGCCGATTTCAAAACCCTCGTCTGACCCCGACCGGCCCGTTGACCGGACCCGAAAATCTTGTCCAAATCCGGCCCAACGGGCTGGACGCTCCCGCGTGCCGACGCCTCTCTCTCTGTCGTCTTCCTCCGTATCCCTCCGGTTTCCACTTCAAGAAATCGGACGTGGTGCACACGTGGCGCTCGTGCAGCGCCTCTTCGCTTGTGCTTTCCATGTTACGTGGCGCGGGTCCTCTCTCTTTCTCTCTCTCCCCTTGAAAGCAAAGGCTGACTCTCTCTATCTCCGTTTTGTCTCCTCCTCCTTCCTCCTCTCTCGTTTCGCTTCGACGCATCCGCACAACCACCCCCGCCCCCAAACCCCCGATCTTCCATTCCCTCAACAATGTCGACTCTCCGTCCCGCAGCCGGTGCCCCCGTGGCCGATGGCTGCGAGCAGCTCAGCCTTCGCGAGGTTCGCTCTATCGCCGCGCTGCCTCCTCCGATTCCCTTATCGCATGTTGTTCGGTCGCCGATGGTTGTGCTCCGTTTTTAGTGTTCGGATCTACGATCCACTTGGAGATCGTGGTCCGATCGGAATGGTCTTTCAACGAATCGATTGTTATGATCGAGCTAACGTACCATATTTTCCTTTATTCTTTAAAGTGCCACTAGTTGTAAAAAAAAAAAAAAATTTGCAAAATTGAAAGTATTAAGGAAAAAGGATAAATAAGTAAAAAAAGAATATTAATAAAATAAAATAAAAAGCCAAAGTTTTTTTTTCTTTAATAAAAAGAAGAAGGTCCAAAATTAGGAATGAATATGGTCCGGATTTGGCCGATCTACCCTCTAACTCTAGGACCAACTGGCTGTCTTTAGGTCCTCAATTTTTAGGACCAAGGATCGACCCTACTGAGCTTAGGACCATTGACCTGACCGACCCAATGGGTTTAGTCCAGTTCCAAGGTCAACCTATGACCAATTGATAATTTATTATTTCATTTTTTGTACTTCTTGAAAAAGCGATTGAAGACTGGACCAGCCCAATGAGTTTAGTCCGATTCTAAGATTAACCCGGGACCAACTAATAATTTTTTTATTTCATTTTTTGTATTCCTTGAAATGGTAGCCGATGATCTGACAAATCTAATGGGTTTGATGACGAGAGAGATTAGCTAAGAAAAACAAGCGGCAAGGATCAAGTGGAGTGAGCGTCAAACGGAGTAAGCATTAAGTGTCGAGTGGAGTGAGCATCAAACGAAGTGAGCATTGAGTGTTGAGGGGGAGTAATAACCAAGCTACCATTAAGTGACAAGCAGCACGAGTGACCCAAAACAAGTGAGGCAAGTGTCAAGTGGCGAGTGGATAAGTTGTTTCTTTCGATTTTGTCAAATTGAAAACTAAGAGAACAAATAAGACAGAAAGAGAACATGGACTAGAGGAGGATGTCATGAGCAGCTGTTTATGTCATTTTGAACACCGTAAGAATTTTCCTTCTTCATAAATTATAACTATTGACGCTATAAAAGATATTAAAAATATAAGTTATTAAAGAATAATGTAAAATTACTTGAACTCATTGTTAAAGAGCTGTTTAATGTTATTGGCGTTGTTTATTTTAAAGTTTTTTCTATATAAAAAAATTATATATAATTAGGATTGGTTCGGATTAGTGGTCCGGAATCACAAGAAAATGACCGACCCGAAGGAAACCGCACCAGGATCGACAGGGTTGGACCGATCTAGGGTTGGTCCAAGTTGTCCTCACCCCTATCCAAAATCAAGGGATTGGGTTGTGGGGCCAAGGGCTGCTGCCCTTGCCTGAACGTGGCCAATTTCAAAACCCCCGGCCTGACCCGTCCGACCCATTAACCGGACCTGAAAATTTTGTCCAAATCCGGCCCAACGGGCCTGGACACTGCCGCGTGCCGACGTCTCTCTCTCATCTTCCTCCGCGTCCCTCTGGTGTCCACTTCGAGAAAGTGGACGTAGTGATCGCAACGACACGTGGCTCTCTCTTTCTCTCCTTCAAAGCGGAGGCTGACTCTCTCTCTCCGTTTTGTCTCCTTCCTCCTCTCTCTCGTTTTCGCTTCGTCGTGAACGCACCCACACGATCTTCCATTCCCTCAGCAATGTCGACTCTCACCGTCCCGCAGCCACTGCCCCCTGTAGCCGATGACTGCGAGCAGCTCCGGAAAGC
Organism: Eucalyptus decipiens; assembly: GCA_014182575.1. Lineage (NCBI taxonomy): Eukaryota > Viridiplantae > Streptophyta > Magnoliopsida > Myrtales > Myrtaceae > Eucalyptus > Eucalyptus decipiens. Next base: position 57,098,894 of record CM024614.1, on the reverse strand, counting down.
CTTCGCAGGTTCACTCTATCTTCTTCGCGAGCTGCCTCCTCCGATTCTCTTATCGCGTGTTGGTCGGTCGTCGATGGTCGTGCTCCGTTCTTAGTGTTCGGATCTGCGATCTGCTTGGACATCGTGGTTTGATCGGAGTGATCTTTCGGTGGATCGGTTGTTAAGATCGAACTATTTCTGGGTTTATTATTTCTCTTGAATTCGGAAAAAAAAAAATCAAACTTTATTGTCTAATTCAATCTTTTCTCTTCGTTGGATGATTATCATGTACGATCTGGAAGGATGGGGAACAAATGAGAAGTTGATCATATCCATATTGGGTCATAGGAATGCAGCGCAGAGGAAGCTGATTCGGCAAACCTATGCCGAGACTTACGGCGAGGACCTCCTCAAGGCATTGGACAGAGAACTTACCAATGATTTCGAGGTCTGCATCTTCTTTAATTATTTGTATTCATCCATGGAGACGTGTCCCTCTTTCTCTCAGATTAAACCATATTCATTCTGTATCGTCAGAGGCTGGTGGTCCTTTGGTCACTTGATCCGGCTGAACGTGATGCGTACTTGGCGAATGAAGCGACGAAAAGATGGACTTCAAGCAACCAGGTTCTCATGGAAATAGCCTGCACGAGGTCTCCGCAGCAGTTGCTTATGGCAAGACAAGCATATCATGCCCGATACAAGAAGTCGCTGGAAGAGGACGTCGGTCACCACACAACTGGAGATTTTCGTAAGGTACTGCTTTTACGCTTGCCTCATGTTGTTCCATGACATTTCCCAATGCTGATGATTGTTCTTCCGAGCAACTTAGGTTCATACATTTTGCAATAAGTACTCTGTACAATCAAGTCTATGTAGCCTTGTAATACTCAGAATAGTTTCTTATTGCTGTCTGGGAAATTTTCTTTGTGATTGATGAAGGCAAGTAAAATCAAATGTGTCTGATTCAGCATATTACAGAAAGTTTGAGAATATAAGTTGTAGGGTGTTCAATTTTTAAGGCAGTTTTGGAGTTTTGCAGAGAATGCTTGTTGGAATGATGGTTTGCTTTGGAGCAGTTCCTCATATTTTGATCTGTCAATTTATTGAAGATGGTTTCGTGAAACTCTAGAGACCATATACGCTACTTCATTGGACCTCTTTCTATTGTGTCAAATGAATAACCAAATCCATCATCAAAAGATTAATCCTATGACAACCTGTGAAATAATTCTCATCTATCCTAAATCATTTCAATTTTCATTAGGTGTTGATGTAAGTAATTTCCTCACCTGTAGGGAAAGAACTTTAATTTGATATGGTTTCTTTGTCTCCTAGTTGCTGGTACCTCTTGTGAGCTCCTACCGTTATGATGGAGATGAGGTGAATATGACTTTGGCAAAAGCAGAGGCTAAGATACTCCATGAGAAGATCTCAGAGAAGGCTTATGGCCATGAGGATCTCATAAGGATTTTGGCTACTAGGAGCAAAGCACAGGTCAATGCTACGCTGAATCACTACAAAAATGAGTTTGGAAATGATATCAACAAGGTGAGTTGGAATTTCTATGAACTGGACCTTTCATGTTCTTTTACCTATATGTCTAAAGCTTATAGCTCCTCAAGGATGCAGAGTGCCAGGGTAGTATTCTTTTTGGTTAATAGTCATGTTGTTAAGAGGCAACTTCAAGATGTCTTGTTTCAAAAACATTGAGATGTGATAATATCACCCATTTCCGAATTGTTCATTCACTTCCAGACCATAACGTATAGTGCATCAGAACATATTGACTTTTCTTTGTTCTAGATTAAGGACTGTCTAATTCTTGATCCTTCATGTTTGCAGGATTTGAAAACTGATCCAAAAGATGAGTTCCTTACTATACTGAGAGCTACAGTAAAGTGCCTGACTCGCCCTGAGAAGTATTTTGAGAAGGTTCTTCATCTAGCCATCAATAAGCGAGGAACAGATGAAGGGGCTCTGACCAGAGTAGTTGCTACCAGGGCCGAGGTTGACATGAAGTTTATAAGTGAGGAGTACCAGAGGAGGAATAGCATCCCTCTCGATCGTGCCATTGTCAAGGACACTACTGGAGACTATGAAAAGATGCTTCTGGCATTGATTGGCCACGTCGAGGCTTGATTTACAAGTACTCGTGAAGCTATTCCGGTGGAGGCAATATCTCTTTTTTTTGGTGTGGTTTGAGGCGTTTCTATTTTCCTTGCTTTCCAACGTGTAGTTATCAACATGCCTCCCCAGTTGTCAGTTGTAGCTCTGCGAAGCAAATACACTTCTTATCATGGCGTTGGTTTATGTACTTCTGAGAAGTCTTTGATTTTGATCTTTAATCGAGGCTGCTAGTAAGTGATCGTGAAAACTTTCTATCCCACCTCCTTCCTCTCTCTCTCTCTCTCTCTCTCCTTGGAAGCGGAGGCCGACCTTCCTTTCTCTTGTTTCGTCTCCTTCTTCCTCCTCTCTCTCTCTCGTTCTCACTTTGACATGAACGCAGAGCCGGTGCTCTCCATGGCCGATCAATGCGATCAACTCCGGAAAGCATTCGCAGGGGCACGCTATCTCCTTGCCACCTTTCTCATTTCTTCGTGCTCCCCTGTCATGCGGGGTCCGGTCTGAGTGATCTTGTGGTGGCGATCTGTTCTAGAGTTCTCGTGCTTTCTTTTTGGGGTGATCGGCTGCTAAGGTCGAGCTACTTTTGGGTCCAGGAGTGATCAGGAGATGCAAAAAAATTCGATCATTATGATTTCCTTTTGAATTCGACATGATTATTCCATTGTAGCTGCAACATGTTCACCGGTACAAGTAAAGAAATTGCTTTCCTACCTTGAGCCCAGCATGTAGTGTGGGCTTGGAAAAAAGAAATCACACTTTATTGTCTAATCTAATCTTTTCTCGTTTGATGATTCTCATGAACGATCTTGAAGGATGGGCAACAAATGAGAAGTTGATCATTGGCTCATAGGAATTCGGTGCAGAGGAAGCTGATTAGGCAAACCTATGCCGAGAATTATGGCGAGGACCTCTTCAAGGCAGAAACTTGTATTTTGATACGGTTTGTTTGTATCCTATTTGCTGTTTTCTCTAGTGAGCTCATGCCGTTACGATGGAGATGAGGTGAACATGACTTTGGCAAAAGCAGAGGCTAAGACTCCACGCAAGGATATCGGAGAAGGCTTACGGTCACGAGGATCTCATAAGGATTTTGGCTACTGGGAGCAGAGCACAGGTCAATGCTACATTGAATCACTGCAAAAATGAGTTTGGAAAAGATATCAACAAGGTGAGTTCGAATTTCTATGGACCGGCCCTTCATGTTGCTTTTACCTATATGTCTTAAGTTTTACAGTTCCTCAAGGATGAAGAGTGCCATCGAATATTATTCTATTATGAGCTTTTGGTAAGTAGTCATGTTGTTGCTGAAAGTAAGAGGCAACTTCACAATATCTTGTTTTTAAAACATTGAAACCTAATAATATGCTCATTTTTAAGTAATTCATTTTTCTACATCGTGCTCTGTCTTGACATGGGTCACTTCTTGATTATAATCTTTGGTAGTATGCATCACAACAAATATTGAATTTTTCTCTGTTCTAGACTAAGAATTATCTAATTCTTGATTCTTTATGTTCATAGGATTTGAGAATTGATCTGAAAAACGAGTTCCTTGCTATACTGAGAGCTACAGTTGAGTGCCTAACTCTCCTTGAGAAGTATGTTGAGAAGGTTCTTCGTCTAGCCATCAATAGGCGTGGAACAAATGGAGGGGATCTCACCAAAGTGTTAGCTATCAGGGCTGAGGTGGACATGAAGTCCATAAAAGAGGAGTATTAGAGAGGAACAGCATCTCCCTTGATCGTGCCATTGTCAAGGACACTACTGGAGACTATTAAAAAATGCTTCCGGCACTGATTAGCCATACTAAGGCTTGATTTACAAGTACTCATGAAGCTATGTCTGGTGGAGGCAATGTGTCTATTTCGGTGTTGTTTGGGTTGTTTCTGTTTTCCTTGCTTTCCAGTAACATTACTAGGATGCTTCCATGGAAAGTCATCAGTTATAGTTATGCAAAGCAAATACATTTCATATCCTGTCGTTGGTTTCTGTACTCCTGAGAAGTCTTTGATTTTGATCCTCAATCAAGACTGCTAATAAGTGACCATGAACTTGTCCCTTGCAATCATGGTATATCAGTGCTAGCAATTCAACGAACAGTGGTGCAGAAACTGCTGATGCTATGGCCGAGGGCAAATATTATAAGGATCGGAGGTTAAAGACTTGATTTCATTAAGTAGCTTGAGATACTACATATTTGTGTTGTCTTGTCAGACGATGTCAGTCGGGGGGCGGAAGCTCAACCATAATGCTATATGCTTCATGTGGAAACTACAGATTGCATTGCCTTTCCCATCACAAACGCTATTCAAACCATTTATATTAACATTAAACCACCCACTAGGAGCCCTGGAGGTTGCTTTTGCAGTATCATGGTAAACTCCTCAGTTGCTCAACACTGCATCCCCATTTCCCACAAGAAATTCAGCTGCTAATTCCAAATTGATGCGAGGCAAATCTCTAAAAGTAGAACCATGATGCAATGGCGATGGGAACATTTCACAGCAACCCCAAGGAAGCCTCATCAATTTATACATTGGGTTCAGATCAGATTAAAATCCAAACAGGGAAGTGCCAAAAGGCACGCCGCCTGTTCCTGTTGGGGGTGGGCTTCCAAGGGTGATTTCCAAGTTCAAAACTTGGAGTAGGCCCAAAGAAGGAAAAAAGCAGGGAAGCGAACTGACGGTCAAAAGAGCACCTACTCGATGGATGGACAAGCAATAGTTTCCCTACCTGTTAAAAGCAAGAGCAATCCCAGTACACAAGGTGAGGGGCATGACCACAGGTAGAATCCTCGGAATAGTTTCGTTCCAGGCCAGACAGAGTTCATATTTTGATTGTCCTCCAATGTCCAAACCAAATCGGGCTTGTTAGCGGAGGATGCACCTTCTCAAAGTGGAGAGGATCGTGTTGTAGCAAATTGTTGGACCTAGAGGAAAATAAAGATTCTTCCCTAGAACCTGTCAAGCCCTTGAACAATGCCGTTGCCAAGATGCACTCCCAGCACTAAGGGACTTTTCTTCGAATGGAGTTGGGTTGGCATGGTTTTCTAATTTAGCACCAGTAACTGATTCAAAGCAAATTGACAAAGCCCTTGTGACTTGCAATCTGTTACACCTCAATTTGAAGCAATTGGAAAGGCACACGGTGGTGACATATCCTTAATATGAGGAGCATAAACAGAGTTTGAAGATACATTTTGAGCATGAATGGGATAGAAAGTTCTCTTAGAAAACCATTGATCTATTTGACACTTCTACTGGAAAAGAACCAGAGAATGCAATTTGAAGCACAAATCAGTTTGAGTTCTCTAAAGCTGAAGAAACCAATGCTCTAAACACATCGATCTACAAACAGTTCGTACATCTAGTCAATAAGTTCAAAGCTAAAACACAATTCCCAAACCCCACACTCCAGAGGTGTCAAATGAGACCAAATCCCACTAGGAATAACACGAGTTTTTTTTTTTGGTCGGAAATAAGGCATTCATATATTAAAGGCTCGAGTTACACATAGATGAAAGTTTAGCATCAGAACATAATATATTTAAAAGAGATGACGGTGGCTCATATACCCAGTTGGTTGCCAGGGACTTGAGGCAGTGCATTTTGGCGAGCCAATCAGCGGCAACATTAGCTTCTCTGGAACAGTAGGAGAGTTTGGTAGAAGGGAGCATCCATAAAATTGCTCTTATTTCTAGAAGAAGGCCACTTACAGCCCATGGGTCAGTAGTTAGGCCCAAGATGGCTTCCACCAGTACGGAGTTGTCGCATTGTACTTCCCATCCGCTGTCTTCGAACTGAACTACTTCCACTTTACTCCCTATTCATTGGTGCAGAAAGCGCATACCGTGAAGGAGTGCTAGGGCTTCAGCATGCAAAGAAGATTCTGCTTGAATTTCAGCTGCGAAACCGTCAATCAGCAAGCCGTTCATGTCACGCACGAGCCCTGCTACGGAGCTTCTCTTATCTTCCTTCTTCCAAGAGCAGTCCACATTAAGCTTGAGTTTGTTGCTGTTCGGTGCCGTCCAGATCTCGGGTGAGTCAGATCAGTTGGTGTTCGGCTGTTTTTTACTCGGGATCCATCTAGAGAAAGCCCGAACCTGGATATGGGCAAGATCTACTAGTGATTCGGTTTTGGGGGGCCAAGATCTGAAGATGTAGTCATTGCGGAGCTTCCACATCAACCAAATCGTGTTGGCCACCATAGCTGCTGAAGGTAGCTCTGTTTTTGCCTCGAAAAATTCAGCAAACCACTTATCAATACGAGTTACTGATCTCGTGGTGGTGTACAGGTTAAGGCATGGGTCACTCCATATTTGCCGGGTCTTTTTGCATAGGAAAAACAGGTGTTCTGGTGTTTCTGGATGCCGGAGGCAGAGCGGGCACAGAGGATCAAGTAATATTTGCCTTTTATAGAGGTTTTCTTTTGTCGGGAGTGCATTTTGGCATATGCTCCATAGGAAGAATTTGATTTTAGGGGGGATTGGAGTGTCCCATAACCAAATCCATAAAGATCTAGGCGGTTGATAGGAGGTAGTGGCTCTGTTTAGGTCATGTGATCGGTTTTTGAACATACCCCTCGTTATAGCCACTTTTACCGAGTAAGTACTCGATTGATTTCCATCCAAATTAGCCTATCTTGCTGTGATTGGATGCTAATTGGAGTGGACAGAATTTGCTGGGCTACTTGTTCATCAAAGAGCGCTTGAATTTTAGGTTCCTCCCATGACCTGCTTTCACTGTTGATTAGTTCAGCGACTATCTTCGGATCGTTTCTGTTCACTGGGTCTCCGATCACTCCCTTTGGAAGCCATCTATCTCTCCAAATGTTTATGCTTTGCCCATCTCCCACTATCCACTTCACCTTCGGTTCTAGAGTATCTCGACCTATAAGTATGTTGCGTCATCCCCAAGATGGTCTCTATCCTGATTTTGCCTTCCAGAAGTCACTGTTTGGATAGTATAATCCTCTCAGAATGTTGCTCCATAGAGCTAAAGGTGACTGTGCTAGTCTCCATGCTTGTTTGGCTAACATCGCCTTGTTAAAATTGATTAGGTCTTTAAAACCAAGACCCCCTTCATCTTTTCTGCATTTCAAGATTTCCCATTTTTTCCAGTGCATTTCTCTCCTAGAATCATTCTGTTTCCACCAGAAAGCTGCTATATGTTGTTCGATGGCTTTGCACACTGAGATTGGAAGTTTGAAAATGGACATAGCATACTGAGGAAGTGCTTGAACGACGGCTTTGATCAATTTTTCTTTACCAGCTTTAGATAATAGCTTTTCTTTCCAACCTTTCAGCTTCATGTTCACCCTAGCAAGGATCCATGAAAACATATCCTTTCTTGTCTGTCCCCAATCAGATGGAATCCCCAGATATTTCCCTGTTTTTTCCATGATTGGCACTCGTAACTCAGAGGCCATATTTCTCTTTAAGGTTAATGGACAGCCCTTGCTAAAAAACACTCCTGACTTGTTGAGATTAATTGCTTGACCAGTAGCATAGCAATACTGGTTGAGGATGTTGGCCAGATTTTGGCATTCGCCAACTGTTCCATCCATAAATATAATGGCATCATCAGCAAATAATATATGAGACAGTGTGGGACAATACCTGTTGAGTTTTATTCCTTTGAGGCTTTCATCATCTATTGCTTTGTGCATCATCCAGGAGAAGACATTAGCCATCAATATGAAGAGATAAGGCGACAATGGGTCTCCTTGTCGTAATCCCCTTGTGGGTTTGAAATACCCTGTTTGATCGCCATTAACTTTTACACTAAAGGACACCATGGAAACACATGTCATAATCAGCTCAACCCATCTTGCACTAAATCCCATCTTCAACATACTCCTTTTTAAGAAATTCCACTCAACCCTATGATAGGCCTTTTTCATATCCAATTTAAGAACTGCCTGGAATTTCTGTTTTCGTTCTCTGATTCTCAGCTGGTGCAACACCTCTTGAACTATAAAGATGTTATCTTGTATTTGTTGGCCCTTTACATAGGCGCTTTGTTCATGGGCTATTATCTCTTCAAGCCATGGTTTCAATCTGTTTGCTAGCACTTTGGAGATTATTTTGTAGCTGAAATTACATAGATTGATTGGCCTGAATTGACAGATACTTTCTGGGGTTTTAACTTTGGGAATGAGGGTTATGTGGGTCTTGTTGAGTAGGGGGTCGAACTCACCTGATTAGACAAAGTTTCTGACCATGTGCAGCACATCCATCTTTATATCCTCCCAGTAGTGTTGATAAAATTGGCCATTTAGCCCATATGGACCAGGAGCTTTCTGTGGGCCTAGCTGAAAAACCGCCTCTTCAACCTCTTCCATAGATATAGGGGCCATGAGATTCTCGTTCATTTGCATGTTTATGACAACTGGGCACATGTCCAGAATAGGTTGAAAGTCTCTTGGACCCTTTGATGTATATAACGAGCAATAGAAATCTTTTATGTGGTGTTTCAGCATTTTTTGGTCCTTACACCAAGTGTCATCATTGATGCGCAGCATAGAAATTATGTTTCTTTGTCTTCTTTGGACCGTAGTAGTGTGGAAGTATTTTGAGTTCTTGTCTCCCCACCGCATCCAGTTGATACATGATCTCAGCCCCAATACATCTCCTCCCAGCGCCAAAGCCTCTCGATTTTTTCTTTTATCTCTTGGCATTCCATTTTGCTGGAAAATTCAGAATCTCCATGTGGCACCCCGAACCCCTCGTAGGTCGCCACAGGCACCAACGTTACACCTTATTACATCTCTTAGAATAAGCGTCGTAAATCATGGACACATTTTTTTTTTTTTAAAATAAAACGGTCCTAGCGCGGCTCATTTAGCGGAAGCAAAATAAAATATCGCCATCTCACCCTCCATCAACCATGATACAATTGCACACCACTAATCATCATAATAAAAGACAAAGCCATGACACTTTATTTACATATTTTCAAGATGGGTTTCCTTGGGTCGGTACATCAAAAGAAATGCCAGGACATGAAGCCACACTCGGCCTTAAACCCCAAAAAGAAACAATCGACCCACTATGTCTAACGTGCAAGATCCCCCATCACTCGTGTTGGCTAACCATCCCAAAAAGTTTCAGCTCCTACTTGTCACGCACGGGCCCTCACACCCATCCCGGTGCATCAGGCAGTGCCGGCAGCAACATCCCACGCATCACTTCGTCGCGACGAATGTGGATGGATATGAACTCCTGGACAACAGGGCCCCCAGCCAGGCCTACATCGTACATAATTAAACAGCGCACTCGAATATACATCAATCTAGGAACAGAGGGACAGCCAAACTCCTCACACTCGACCTCTACATCGGAAGGTAGGCCGTAAAACACACCCCGCGTGACAGCAGGGAACGGCATACTGCTAATCTGAAATGTTGGTCCCCGAAGGGGTGAGTACAACCACTCAGCAGGTAAAGGAATCCAATAACCACTCAATGCATCATGCAATACAATCACAACATCATGCATGCCATTCATACATCCAAGCATTCTTACCTTGAAGCCATGCATATATCATCATACATCATCATCACAATCATATGTGCATATCATCATGCCATAGGTGATCATTATCACATCATACACATGTCATCATACCATAGATGATCATCATCACATCATACACATGTCATCATGCCATAGGTGATCATCATCATATCATATCATATATACATATTATCATGTCATAGGTGATCATCATCATATCATATCATATATGCGTGATTTAATTTCCACTTTTAGCTTTCAATTCGATCACCACATTACTCTTTCTTGGGATCATCAATTTCATCTTATACTTTACACTCGCACCCCATCCTGGCATCGCGAGAAAAACCTCCGACATTCAGCCATTTAAGGCCACCGGGCATCGGCACCCCACATTCCGGGCATCTCGCATCCCAACTGGCATCACGAGGCATCCCCTCGGGCAAAGACCTCCGAGGCTTCCAGCACCCAACCATTCCGGGCATCTCGAAACTCCCGAGGACATCCGGCCATGTATCCCTATACATTCCGCCATCCGCACCCCATCCCGGGCATCCCGATACTCCTGGGCATTATCATCCGCCTCAAACAGTTTCCTCATTCATCATCGTTCATGTTTACCAATTCATGCCTCAACTCAGCATGGCGCACAATATAATGGCAAATAAGATCACTTTTATCCTTTGATTCATACATGCATCTCAATTCATTATCATGCATGCATCAAGACACCATCATCCAATCCATATTTCATGCCTTTTACAAAATTCCAGCAAGTACCATTTTTAGAAAATATTTAAATTAAATATCCAGGCAGAAGTACAGCGCAAGTGCCATAACTTGGCACGCCGGGACACTTAAGTGCCATAACTTCCAAACGGTACACTTAAGTGCCACTTTTTTTTTCGAGTGGGACACTTAAGTGCCACCTCCGGCGACCCTTGCCGGAAATCCTACGTGGCAATTTTTATTATTATTTTTTGCCTACGTGGCTCGCTGGAGCTCCAAATCAGCATAAAAAATAATAAAAATAATAAAAAAAGAAAATTTAAAAAAATTTAAAAAATTTAAAAAATTTAAAAAAAATTTGAAAAAATTTTAAAAATTTTAAAAATAAGAAAATTTAAAAAATTTAAAAAAATTTTTTAAAAAAAAGGGGAGGTCGAAGGGGCGGGCGAGGGCTGAGCCCTCGCCGCCGCCGCCTCCCGCCGTCGCCGGAAGGGCCGGCGACGGAGGGGGAGGATCGGCCGGGGTCCGACGGCGTGGGCTCGAAGCCTCGCTGGATCGCGGCGAGGGCTGCGACCCTTGCCCTAGATCTAGGCGAGGGCTCGCAGCCCTCGCCGCCGGTCGGCCGGCCTCGCCGGCCCCGGCCAGGCCCGGCGACCCGGCCGACCCTCCCCACTCCGTCGCCGGCCCTTCCCGGCGACGGTGGGGAGGCGGCGGCGAGGGCTCGACCCTCGCCGCCCGTTCGACCTCCCCCCCTTTTTTTTATTTTTCTTAATTTTTTAAAACTTTTATATTTTTCTTTTTTTTTAATTTTTTGAATACTTTATAATTTAATTAATTTTTATATTATTATTTACACGTAGACACGAAACGGCGTCGTTTTGCGTTTTCTCCGCCACGCGCCGTGCAAAACGACGCCGTTTTGGACTAAACTCGCCAGAAAATTGCCATGTCAGCCATTTGGCCGGATTTTCGCCGGAGTGGCACTTAAGTGTCCCATTTTGCTCCGATGATGGCACTTAAGTGTACCATTTTAAAGTTATGGCACTTAAGTGTCCCGGCGTGCCAAGTTATGGCACTCCAGGTGTCCTCACCTCTAAATATCCATATGCTTCTCAAAAATCATGAAATTAAGACATGTGATAGACAAGACAATAAGATAGCAATTTCATGAAAAACACATGGCCAATAAAGTTCCACACAAAAGATATCATTCAAACAAATACAGCATGCAAATTCGGACAAAAATAGAATGTGCAGTTTTTGAAATAATTCGATTAAAATACCCGAACGACCTCCGAAAATTATGAAACTTTACCAGGTTCTAGTTAAGACACTAAAGTAGATTTTTCATGAATACTTCTGGGCCAGATTCGTTCAAGATAATTTTCTATAGTCATCCGAAGCTTCTGGTTCTCGCACCAAAACGTTCAGTGTAGTTATCTTCGAAATACCGAGTATTCACCCCTTTATTCTTCTTCGTTTCCTCTGAAATTTGGATATGTTTTACTTCAAGAGGTCCCATAAAACTTTCATGAAGGGATGTAAGTCAAATTTCCAAAGAACAGTCACCATATGGGTCCATGAAGTCTCGGGTGTCCTGTACCGCATCTCCAGATCTACGGTTTTTAAGAGTAAGTTGATTTACTAGGCTACACTTGTTATTTTTACTTCAAATTTGAGTATGTTAAACTTCAAGATGTTCTCTACAAGTTTCATGAAGAAGTCGAAGAGATATTCTTAGTAAAAATTAACATGCAACCACAAATCTACCAAAAGGTCAGTGAAATCGTTCCAGATCTGGTGTCTCCGTAGGATGAGAGTTTGACCCCTTAAATATCCACCAATTTGTACCAAATTTTAGTATGTTTTAGTTTAATATGTTGGCTACAAATTTCATTAAGGAATCAAAGACAAAATCGAACTCAAAACATGCATGCAAGCTCTCACAAAGTTCTGGCTCAAGCGGTTCACGCGAAAACATCATGCAAACTCAAGAACAAACCACAATAGCTTCACTCCCGTGCCTCCAAACATCCTAGATTCCGACCACACATGCAAGACATTGGTGTAAGAGTAGAAAGCAGATTCCCAACTTGCCTCTAGACCGAGCTAGTAACGAGCACACGGCGGCGAGCGAGCAGCACACGGGCGGCGACGGGCGGACGGATGGCGAGCTCCTTCCTCTCCCTCTCGGCTTCTCCTCTCTCGGCCTCACTCTCCCTCTCTCGCAACTCACTCTCTCTCTTTCTCACTTGGCCGAACAACCGGCCACCTCTCTCTCTCCTCTTGCTTTTATTTCCCCAATTCCTCATCATTTGCAATCATTAGATTGCCTCTCCAATGGCCAATGCATGCCATCTCCTTTTTGCCACTTGTCATGATACACGCATGGGCTTTGGGCTTGGGCTTGGAGGCATTTGGGCCAGCAATGGGCCGGCCACTCCTCCTTCCCCCTTGGTTGACGGTCACTCTCCATTGGGCCCTAATGGGCCGGCCAACTTGGCCCATTAAAATCCACCTTTGGGCCTAAGGCCCAAACCTAAATAAAATTAAATTTTACCCCTTTCTTGTTCTTTCTTTTAAGAATTAAATTACTAAATTCCACATGGCCAAAGTCTTGTAACATTTTATTTATAGGAAATTTAATTTATGAGGTGCATAGCCAAGCATAGATTATTCTCATTAATTTATCCTATAGTACTAATTTAAAAACTCATGAACACAAGCACATAACACATAGTCTTAAGAGAAAACTAATGGCTAAAACATAAACCATGGATAATTTCATTACCTAATTATGAGCTTTAATACACCCTAGAGCTTGACTTGAATTTTTGGGATGCCACACTCCATTTGTAATATCAGTAAGTTGCTTTTTGAGACTTCTAATTTGGACAGCTGCATTAGAGAACTTAGTTTTGCTCCATTTTGTCAATTCCTTTTGTCATCTTCTATATTTTCTGAACCAAAGTTGTATGCTAGTGTAGCACCCCGAACCCTTCGGCAGTCGCCACAAGCACCAATGTTACACCTTATTACCCTTGCAGCAGATACTTAGAAGAAGCGTCGTTATTCACAGGCATATATATATATATATATATATTTTAAAGCGGTCCCAGCGTGACTTATTAGCGGAAGCAAAATAAAGCATCACCATCTCTCCCCTTACTAACCATGATACCAATACACACCACTAATCAACATGATTTTATAAACAAGCCACGACACCTTATTTACATATGCTTTCAAGATGGGACTCCCCTTTGGGTCGATACATAACAAGAAAAAGCTAGGACTCTGCCATGTCCAGCCTAAAATCTCAAAAAAAGAACCCTCGACCCTCTAGATCACACGTGTATAATCCCCCATCATAGGTGTCGGCTAACTATCTAAAAAGAAACACAGCCCCTACTCGTCATGCTCGGGCCTCACACCCAGTCCGGTGCGTCAGGCGATGACGGCGGCAGCATCCCTCTCAGCACCCCATCGCGGCGAACGTGGACAGAAACGAACTCCTGAACGACTGGGCCCTCAGCCAAGCCTATGTCGTACATAACGAAACAGCGCACACGTATGTAGGTGAGTCCAGGTACAGAAGGACAGCTGAACTCCTCACACTCTACCTCGACGTCGGACGGTAACCCGTAAAATGCACCCCGCGCAATAGCAGGAAGCGGCACACTGCTAATCTGAAATGTTGTCCCCAAAAGGGGTGAGTACAACTACTCAGCAGATAAGGAATCCAATAACAACTCAATGCATCATACAAATCATACATGCATTGCAAGCGTTACTTACCTTGAAGCCATGCACATACTATCATGCATCATCATCATAGTCATAACATGTACATGTGTATCATCATCATAACATACACATCATCATCATTATGACATCATCACATCATTCATGTCATCATCATCATGGCATCATCATATCAAGTATGTATATCACCATGCCATATCATCATCATCATCATCATCATCATCATGCCTATCATCATGCATATCATCATCATCATCATCATCATCATCATGCATATCATCATGCATATGATCATCACATATTATCATCAATTTTAATCATCTTCTCGGGCAAAGACCTCCGAGGCTTCCGGCATTCAACCATCCTAGGCCACCGGGCATCCGGCCCCCTACATTCCGGGCATCTCGCATCCCAACTAGCATCACGAGGCATTCCCTTCGGGCAGAAACCTCCGACAGGGCTTCCGGCATTTACAGTTCCTGGCCGGGCATCCCACACCCCAAATCCTGGCATCGCGAGACATTCCCTTCGAGCAGAAACCTCCGATAGGGCTTCTGGTCCCCCACATTCCGGGCATCCTGAATCTCCCAGGGCCATCCGGCAATGCATCTCTATACATTTCGGGCATTATCTTCCGCCACAACCACCTCTTCACGTATCATTATCCACACTTATCATTATTTTGATCTCAATTTAACATGGCATATGGCATGATATCAAACAAATCATACTTGGCATAGGATTCACACATGCATCTCAATTTAATGTCATGCATACACCAAGACTTTATCACACATGCCACATAAATAAATTAAATGGAATCTATGGCCAATAGAATAATCTATTTTATTTTACTTTATTTATTTATTTATTTATTTTAATATCTATAAATTCCCAAGATTATAAAAATTCAAGCAATTATTAAACATACCAATAGGATGATAATTACATGCAAAATTCATGGCCAAATTGAATTTTTACAAAATCTCACAATTTTCACAAAACATCCTATGATTCTCGGATGAAACCAGAATGCACGGTTTCCAAATAAATTCAATTAAAATATCCATATGGCCTCCAAAAATTATGAAATTTTACTGCGTCATAGCCAACACATTTTCGTACAACTTTCATGCAGAACTCCAAGCCATATTCTTTTTTGGATTATTTTATACAACCTCACGAAGCTTCTGGACCCATTACCGCATCGTCCAGTGCCTCTATCTCTGAAATATGAAGTTTTAACCTACCTATCCTCTTTTGTTTTCTCTGAAATTTGGATATGTTATACATCAAGGTGTTCTATACAAGTTCCATGAAGAGATCTAAGTAAAATAACCAGAATATAATCATCATTTAAGTCCTTGAAGTCTCGGGTGTCTCGGAATACATCACCAGAATCATCGTCTTCAAGATCTAGTTGATTTACTAGCTATACTTGTTAATTTCACTTCAAATTTGAGTATGTTGTATTTTAAGATGTCCCCTACAACTTTCATGAAGAAATCAAAGTGAGATTCTCATCACAAACCAACATGCAATCACGAATCCAGCAAGAGGTCAGTAAAAACTCTCCAGATCTGAGGTCTCCGTAGGATGAGACTTTAACCCCTCAAATCTCCATTATTTTCCACGAAATTTCAGTATGTTATAGTAAAAGATGTTAGATACAACTTTCATGAAGATATTGAAGCCAAAATCGGACTCTAAATACACATGCAAGCTCAAACAATTTTCTGACTTACATGATCCGAGCAAGAACAGTCACACCATTCACACACAACTCATCCATGCTTTGGTTTTTCTCATCTAACACTCAAAAATTCAACATGCAAACAACATACAAGCATGCAAGAGAAGCTAGAGAACTTCCACTTGCCTCTAGACCGGTCGGTCGACGGCGTAGGGCGGCGAGCACGGTGGCACACGGCGGACGGACGACAACAACCCCTCGGCTCCGCCTCCTCTCTCTCTCAGCCTCTCTTTCTCTTTCTCAAATTCTCTCTCTCTCTCTCACCCTCTCTCTCGGCCGAATGGGAAATCCGGCCACCTTCTCTCTCTCTTCCCTCTTATACCCCCAAATCCTCATGATTAACAATCATTACTTGCCTACAAACCAACCAATGCATGGCCTTCTTCCCTAAGCCAATGCATGAGAGTCTAGTGCCACTTGTCCTATTGAATTTTTGAATTTGGGCTTGGGCTTCTTGGGCTTGGGCTTGGGCCGGTCGACCACCTCCTCTTGGGCTTCTATTGGGCCGGCCAACTTGGCCCATTACAAGCTTAGGCCAATGGGCCTAAGGCCCATCCTAAAAATTGACCTTTTCCTCCTTTCCTTTTTTTTTTGAATTCCTTTCTATAATTATTTTCAAATTTCAATTTTCATCTTGGCCAAAGTCTTGGGACATTTTGTTCATTGAAATTTAATTTATAAATCATATGGCCAAGCATAGATTATCAATCCATCAAATTTAAATTCTCACAATCATATGCATAATTCATCTAATTAAAAAGACTAATGACTAAAGCATAAGCCATGGGAAATTTCATCACCTAATTAGAGACTTTAACACACCTTATGGCTTGTCATTGAATTTTGGGATGCCACAGCTGGTGTCGATCATCTCCCCAACAACGTTTGATAGTCTCCCCACACTCTTTCTCCTCCATCCAGTAGGCTTCAAACTTGAATTCCTTCCTTCGTCTCTCCCTAACAGGATGTAGTGACAACACTAATGGGCTGTGATCTGAACCAACGGCTGGAAGGGCCACCACTTCAGTATTAGGGAAAGAAATTGTCCACTCCATTGTGCATAAGGCTCTATCCAGCCTCTTCTTTACTAGATTTTTACTGACTCTATTGTTGGCCCAAGTAAATGCACAGCCTTTTGTATCAATATCCATTAAGCAGCATTCATTTAGCATTTCCCGAAAGGCGGCTATCCGGTGTTGATCAGCTTCCCTCTTCCCAACCTTCTCCCAGGTATATAGGATTTCATTAAAGTCCCCTATACAAAGCCACGGGAGTTGATTGTTGGGGTACAAATCTCGAATCTTTTGCCATAACTGAAGCCGCTCTATAAAATTGGTAGAGGCATGTACAAAAGTAACTCTCATCATATGGCCACTAGAAGGATCCTTGCATTCTACATCCATATATTCTTTGGAGCTCGAGTTTATTTTAACATCCACCTCCTCGTTCCACATAAGCACCAATCCACCGGCAATACCAATTGGTGACTCGATAAACATGTGCTGAAATTTTAGTTTTTTTTTTTATTTTATCTACCATCGTCTCTTTATTTTTGGTCTCCATCAAAAAGACCATGTTGGGCCATTCTTGAGCCTTTAAAGCTCTAAGTTCTTGAACCGTCAGGGGGTTGCCTAGCTCCTGACAGTTCCAACTTATAATCTTCATGGTGTTTTTGGTGGCTTATTAGGGCTAGCCACCAAAGCCCAATCATTCCCCTCTTTTACCAGCTGAACAGGGGTCTCTAATAGTTCTAGGTCATCAAGGAGATAAGAACTAGTAGATTATGCTCTTTTCTATTTTTTAACTTGTTGATACTTCTGCATTTTCTTTCCATCACCACCTATAAGCTTTGATCCTGCTTCTTTAGGGCCTTCAAGATACAATCTTTGTGTTGCGCTCCCCTCTTTAGCTGCTGCAGGTGTCTCTCCTCCCTCTCTTCCCTCCTTTGAAGAAGCACTTTCTACTCTTTTTTTGTTCTGAGGGTTGATGTTTGTCTCAACTTCTGTAGTGGCAACAGCTTCCATATTAACTATCATGAAGGAGTTTCAGGGACTGACTCTTCTTCTTCCTGATTTGGTTCTGTTTTGCCATAAAATGCTTCCCAATGTGGACTATGATCTCGAACTTCTGCTTTGAGCCAAGGACCATACTTTCCGGCCTTGTTAGCTGCCCAATTAATTGTTTCATATGGTATCTCCTCGCAATATGAGGCATAGTGACCGATTCGACCACATGAGTAGCAAAAGTGAGGAAGCCATTCATATTTGAACTCCACCCATAGATTTTTGTTCCCGATCTTTACTAATGCCCCTGTTTTGAGAGGGGCTGAAAGCTTCATCTCCACTTTGACTTTACCGGTTTTGTAGGGGCTATTTCCTCTTGCCTCTAGTTTAATTTCTTTAACTGTGCCCACTTTACCAGCAACATTAGCAAATACTTCTTCTATAATCCATGCCGGGGGAAGACCGACAATATGAACCCAGAATTCATATCTAGAATAATCATAGCAGTGTTCGGGGATTTCTGGCTCACATTGCTTTAGTACTAAGAGGTTGCTAGCGAAGAACCACGGTCCTGATTTTAGAACTCTTTCTTTATCATCCTCTGAGTAAAAACAAAAGAAAAGACTCTTGGTTCTTTCTGGGAGCACACTATTGCGTCTTTTTTCCACGCCTTCTTCATAGTAGTGCTGAATGCTGGAAAATTAACATTGGGTTTCGAATATAACTTACCGAAGAGCGTATGATTGCATTCTATTCATTTATTAAGAGGAATTTCCTGTTGCACTTCCACCACATCACTTTCTAACCATAAATGGCCTAAACTTTTGCACAGGGCAGCAAGGCGGCGTTGATTCTCCTTCGGGTCCTCCATTTCGACACCGGATTTTACTTCCTTTCTCTCGGTTGAGGGGTTGTAGCTTTGGGAAATGTGCAATTGAAGGGAGCTCCAACGGTTTTGGGTCTGGTGTACAGAATCAGTGTGGGCGCTTACCTTTGGGATGAGGATGGAATGTAATCTGATGGGAGGTAGGGTTTGCTTGATGGTCATCCATGGTGTTTGGGGAAGAAAACGCAACAATCGAAGACTACTTAAAGGGTCGAGTGTTTAGGGCTTGGTGTTGGAGACTCCCATAGGATCGGGAGATATGGTCGGGGGAGGGATGCTAGCTACAGGGACTGCAGATTGAATCGATTGTTTGTGGCTTGGGGATGAGGACTCCCATGGGATCGGGAGATAGGGTTTTTATCGATCAGAGGGCTGCAGGAGAGACCAGAAAGGTAGGGTTTGGGGATGAGCTCCCATGGGAACGGGAGAGAGAACTCTACTAGCAAGAGAGAAAACGCTCTTACTTGAGCACGCATACTTGGTTGAAACATAAAATTATTAGGCCTAAGCTTGGTTAAACCAATGCAATGCTGCTCTCGCCACCTGGAGGCTTGCGAACGCCACCTGAGTAGTCTCAAGACTCTGCCTTTCCATCTGCAAAGATGTCGTTGCGGCTAATCTCCCTCAAATTAGCCGAATTTAGTGATTTCTCCGAGAGACATTGGAGGTGCATCACCCTTGAAGACGTTATTTCCAGAGAGGTTGGAGAATTTCTTGTCATAGATTTTTCTTGGTAGTTTTCATCGCAGGTTCCTCATTGGAGGTAATATTGCTCTAACCTCCAGCAGGCTGATAAAGTCAGAGAAGCTACTAGTGAGGCTATTGAACTCCATTGCTAAAATAAACAGAAGACCTGAGTAAACTTTAATAGGAAAGCATGTTAATGTAAATATAGATTTCACTCACATTAGACTTTAATGGAAGTCCGGACATGACGCGGTGCAGGTTCTGCCATGTCTTGATTCGGGTCTAGTGCCCGTGCAACCAATGGCCCTGGCAAAGTTTCTGGAGGAGGAGCAAAAATATCATGTCCACTCAATTCCTTGCACTTGGCATCAGATATTTGCTTTTTCAACTCCATGTCGGACTTGCTTTCCAACGTTCCACTCAATTCTCGCTGCTTTGCAACCTCAAGAAGAGTGGTAGGCTTTTTGGGAGAAATGCTTTCTTCTTCAGCAAACGAGATGGGACTAATGCCAGCAAGGCTTGCTAGTAATATCGACCACTGTCGCGACCTATCCTCGAGGGGAGGGAATAAGTTTAGGGATATTGTCTAAAATATGGGCCTAAGGCCCATGATTAGGCGCGGGCTCTCCCAAGCCCATACCCCACGTGACGTTGGGATATTCTTAAAGAATTTTGCACAAAAGGAGTTGCCACTAGCCTATTGGGGTTGGCTAAAAAGCAAGTGAGGCATGGGAATGTACCTCACTTCCTATGCAACCAGAGAATCTAGGGTCAGAAACTTAATTACACTAATTGGTCAATTAGTGCGGTACCTAATCTTGTTCATTTTAAAAGAAAATATTTTTATTAGGCAGTTTGGATTGATTTTACACACATCCATTAACATGTGAGGTGATCATGCAGGTGCGCAGTCATTAAAATAACTAACATAGTTACCAAAACCCTAATTGCAGTAAAATTAAATACGTACAATTAAACATAATCAATTATGCAAATTAAACATACATTATAATTAAAATACGAGCAAATAAATGTCTAATTACACTAAAAAAAAAAAAAAGCAATGCATAGCAAAACCCCATTATCAAACCCCATTATTTTTGGACTTTCGAAATTTTTAATTTTTTAAAATGTTTTTAATTAATTTTTAAAACTTTTTTAATATTTTTCAATATTTAATGTTTTTTGGATTTTCGAAATTTTTTTTTAAAATTTTTTAAATGTTTTTAAATAATAAAATAAAATTCGAGGCCGGACCGGGTCGAGTCCGGTCGATCGACACCTTTATGATAATTCAGTGCACTAAAGTAAATAAATGATATTCTAATTTGTACATTTTTTTTTTCATGTGTGCGTGGACCTTCTTCCTCCTATCATTCTGCACTTCATCCATCCAAACTATTCATCCATACTAATTGTGGCACATAATTGGTTGAGAGGTACTGAACATAGTAGAAGATGTTTGCATGTACTCTACGGCCAATCTCCCGACAGAGCGCCTTAAAGTTCATGTTGATGATACTTCGAAGGATTCAAATGTACCTGGATTTTCGTATTCCTCAACTTCATTGTCCCCACATTGAAAAGCAGTGCTGAGTAAATTAATTTTGATGTTAACTATGTATAGGAAAGAGAGTTTTTTTTTTCTTCCTTTTTAAGTAAGGAAAAGAAGCTAAAGCCGAGAAACAATGGAAGAATGAGGTCGAACTCAAAAGGAAAACGAGATGATCGTATTTTTTTTGGCATCTCCAGATTACTCCTGGATCCAGAAATAGCTCGGTCTCAACAGCCGATCACCCATAAAAAGCACAAGGACTCTAGAACAGATCGCCACCAAAAGATCAAGCAGGGCTGGAATCGGAGAAGGCGGCACGAAGAAGAGCCGACAGTTACTGAGGAGAGAGCGAACCTGCGTATGCTATCCGGGGTAGCCCGAAGTCTTCGGCTTCGGAGGGCACTGGCTCTGGGACTCTCGGAGTCGACATTGTCGAGGGAAAAGGAGACCAGCGGATTTCGTCGGAACAGTAACGAGAGGGAGAGGGCAACCTGGCCGGAGAGATCTGCCGTCCAAGCTCGCGGGTTTGGGCCAAATTTTTGGGACCGGGTTAATGGGTGGTCCGTTAAATATATAAAAATTATGTTTTATTAATAATAAAATCTTTATATTTAAAGGTTTTTTTGGGTAAAGGTAAGTAATAAACACTAATAAGATAAAAGAAGCCCAAATTTTGTAATATAGGATTGAGAAAATGATATAAAATATAGGTAATATAGTAACATAAAATAATACAAAGGCCCTAGTATTAATTTTAGCTTATTTTCCATATTTATTGATTTTCTAAATTGAACTTTTACAAAGTAAACTATCAAAAGTTTCCTTGGTGGGGGGGCTTGGCCTGGCAACGTTTTTCGCTTGGGTGGGCTTGGGCACTTGCAATGGTAACGGGTGTAAAAATAACAGATACATGTATTAAAACTCTTAAAATTTACCTTGAAAGTACAATGAAGACGTAAAACTTATTAAACTGATACAATTAAGTCATTTATTAGTTTCATCCAACTTAATTAACAAAATATACTAATATGAATTTTTTTTATTACTTTCCTCTTTCCTACGTAGCTATAATGCTAATGAAAAGTGCAAAAATGAACAAAATGACATTTTTTTCCCTCCTAACCTTAATTAAAATTAGATTAAAAAGTCTTTTTAAAAAAGCTGAAAAAAAAAGAAAAAGAAAAAAGGCACTCTGCCAAAGGAGGATTAAGGGAGGAGTTCCCACCCCCTACTTCCCTAATGAAGGGTCGGGCTACGGCAGGGGCACTGGCCCTCACGAGTAAAATAGGGTTGCCCCAATCCAACCCAATCCCAGATAATTTTTAAATCATACTCTGATATGCATTTGATTTGTTTTCTTTAATTCGGGATGTTTATACATATTCAACTAAAACAATTCAAGAAAACTTCACAAGACTTGAGCTTATCGCATTTTCTAGTATTGGTGTTTGCGACTCTACAATTTGGTTTGCATTATTGTACAAAGCATCGTAACAAGTAAATGTATAGTCACAAGAAACATCACGATCTTGTTATTTATCAAGCCATTCTTAAGGATCCAACGTCAGAGCTGTGGTACATTTCTTCCGGGTTGAAATAGAACATAGCAGTATTTCCAAAAAAAAAAGTCATTTAACACTCTTTCTTGCATGAACACATCATTTCCACGTCATTTTCACTTTAACTATGAAAAGTCAAAAGTTGACTTCTTTAGCTGACTTTTGGTCAAATTTTAACCCCCAAAAAAGACAACTCCTAGTCGAAATTTGATTTTTCGTATAAAAAAGTTTCAAAATAATATCAATTTCAATTTTGCACTTTCAATTCCGGAAAAAATCGAATTTGACCTATTAATTGACTTTTTATCTAAAAAATCAACTTTTCTCAATACTTTTCCCCAAAAAAATTGAAAACCTTAACTCCTTTGTACCTTAATTTTACTTCTGCATCATCAATTTTACAAAAATCGATTAAGAACCAAATTTTCCTCAATTTGTGAATTTCGGATCAAAATCACCAAAAATCAAAGTACTTCTTTTCTAGCCATTTTTTAGGATAATTTCCTTCACGATATTTGATTGGGAGGTTGTTCCACATTCAATTGTCAAGCCAATTTCAAGATTCTAAGCCAAATTGAGCCTCAATTAGGAATCCATCAATTCTTCATGAGTTGCAAGATTTGGCTGAAATTGAGTCCAAATCATTAGATACAATTCAATTCCAATATCAATTTTGACAAAGTCACACTAATTGAACTCAATTTGATCAATTTAGTGATTCAATGATTAAGAAATCCAAGGAGAATTGATCCAATTAGCGCAATTCATTTTGACCCATTTTAGACCAGTGGTTAATTTGATGAATTGAAGTTCAATTTGGCCAATTAAACTTCAAAAGTATTTAGAGGTCTATTTTGATAACGCAATTTAGCCCAATTGAAGTGAAATTTAGCCAAACAAGTTGCAATTGGTTAAATTTTGTCCACATTTAAGGGTTAAATTTTGTCCACATTTCAAGGTTATTCAAACCAATTTAATCAAATTAAATTCAATTAGGTCCATTGATCATACGTGGGGGCCAAATAAGAAAAATTGGACCAAAATTGGAGCCTAAAAGGACCAGCAAAGGTCTAGGTCAACCTCGTCTAATTGATTCAATCCGGTCCAACCATATTCAACCTAGTTGACTCCTCCAACCATTTTCTGGTGAGAATTATGGCGATGGATGGTCCATTCCACCAGCCCTCTCTCCTACATGCAAAAATTACATAAATACCCTTTGAGAAATTACAAAATTGCCCCTAAAGCAATGCTATTAATTGTTGTCATCAAATTTGGCCCAATGAGAGGCATTCATTGATCATTAAGGATGCAATCCCAACCACTTATCACCATTTAATCATGGTTGCCCATTTTGACATGTCACCAATCTTTGTGACAGGAAATGAGCTAATAAGAGGCTTGCTTAATGGAAAAGCAAACATTTTAAGCTCTTAGATTAATCCAACTGCCAATATTCGAAGATGAATGAGGTCTATATCAAATTTTCCCTCCAAAATTTGGGGGTTCAAATCTCTTATAGTTCTCTGGTGAAGGAAAGAGCTTCAACATACACACCGGATATTCTTGGCTCCTCCATAGCCTCATGTTAGTTGGTGTCCCTTGAAACTCCCATTGAAATCCTCATTTTGCGACAAAGCATTATCCCGGCACAAATATTGTGCTCTACATTGGTGATTATTCAAGTTGTTGGAGAAACATCTCTAAGTAATTTTAATAATTTTCAAACTATCCCTAATATAATGTTTGTTATGATTAATGCAAATATTCGTGACAAGTATTAAAAACTATTTGTTATGATTAATGCAATTATTTACGACAAGTATTAAAAACTATGTAATGTCTATGGTGTGTTCCAAGTGGTAATTGGCTTTCCGTTCCGCCATCACATATTCCACTTCCTTCGACAAGGAAGTCGTCATCCTTGCCGGTGGCCTCTTGGGAACGCCTCTTGTAGGGTCTTCCATGTCTGGATGGTATGGCTTTAGACACCCCACATGGAAGACAGGGTGGATCTTTAGCTTGGGAAGAAGCTGAAGTTTTTAGTAAACTTGTCCTACTTTCTGTATGATAGGGAATGTCCCCTCATACTTGCGGCTGACCTCCTTACTAAAAAAGAAGGAAAGATTTTTTGCAAGAGTTTTTTTTTTTTTTATCTTCCTTCCGCTTGGAAATTCAGTTTCATGATTGAGTTTCCCCTTCTACAGATGCTGGGGGTCCAGCCCTCATAGAAGTTGCCTATGAGATCGCATTCCATCGGTTTTTAAGATTGGGGGGCTCCTCTAGTGCTAAATAAAAAGATCTTGGAGCAAGGGCTAGCTTTTAAACATACGAAAAAAGGCCTCACCAAAGACTTCATGCCCAAAGGAGGAAGCAAATGAGCAATCGAGCCAAGAGGCAACGAATAGTGATGCAAGTCTTCATCAAAGCTCACACGCTAAGGGCTAAAGCTCCTGACCCTTTCCTGCGAAAACCAAAGCATCAAAGGAATAATAGGGACGTTCCCCTATCAGACGATTCTAAAAAGATGACTTTTCAGCCAGTTGTATAAAAAAAAAGGGATTTGAACATAAGCTTTCACTTCTAAAGAAGCTACTTAAAGACAAAAGGCGAACCCGACGAGCAGCCCAACAGCAAAGCGTACTCTTTTCTAGTCGCGACCACGTACCCTTTAATAGTATTTCGTTCACTTATTTACTTATAGAGTCGTTTTACTACTTAAGTAGGGCGAACAGTGGTGATCCCACCTTCCCTCCGGGTGTAAAATCGCAGCCTATCCTAAGAACTACTTTGAGTGCCCCGAAACAACAATCAGCCCGCTTTAGGGCGAAATCCTTTTCCCTTAGATTCTTCGATCGGACCGGACTTTCTCGATCTGAATGATGCTTAAAAGTGTTTTTGTCTTAGTTTCGAATTCTGATTTCTTTCCGTTGTTGGGTATGAGCACCTGGTCTTAATTATGAATGAGAAATATATGTCCCCTAGCTTTGTGGAGACCATGAGGGAAAGAAATTGCTTTCTTAAGTAGAGGTTGGTCGAGTCACTATGTACCTCTAATAGAGCCATTGAGAAGTGGAGAAAGGAATAAAGTAGGTGGTGGGCTGGGCCCTAGCGATCTCTAAACCCACGAATGAAAGCTCAAGAGGTGGAAGGCATTCCTTTGATCGTAGGTACGATCTCTAATGGGAAAGCTCCCACGCCGTGTATAAAAAGAGGAAAGGGTGCTTCCAAAATCATCCATTTCAACCATTAACGGAACCAAGTCGCTGCCTAGACCCACCGAATGGGTCCACTCCGAGTCTAGTCTCAGAAAAATCCTCCTTTCCAGTGGGAGAAGCATCCGAACAAGCAGTGGGTGCAGAGGGGAACTCTCCATCATTTGGATTCGATCCATCAGTGACAAGAGAAGGCGGAATGACACCATCTGACTTTGACTACCCTAGTTCTCTGTTCTTGTGCCAAGATTTTATATCCCACCTGACACCGGGATCCAAAATAGAATTCATTCAAGACCTGGCAAAGAGATTTAACTAAGTCAGATCTGTACGTCAAAGACATTATACCCATTAGACCGCCGGGACCACTTTATGAATGCTCGTTTTAAAGAAGCCACCAACTAGAAAATGCTGGCTTTGATTAATAGTTCTACTTTCCTCTGACCTCATATTGAAGAACCGTAAGTGAAGTGCTAATACTAGGCTTTGAGAATTTAGCCTTCCTCTGGCAGTCTTTCATTCGATTCTTCAACGGAAAGATTTAGCGACTACGGTATTAATACAATAGATAGAAAGACTCATTTGCAAGTAAAACTTTGACAGGTTGACTCTCTTAGGTATGGGCTCCCCTAATATTTAGTTCTGAGGAAGGCCTTCAAGTCGAGCTTCTAAGTTTCCCCCTTAAAGAAAGTCCAGATCAGTTGGTGCTGTCTTCTTATCTGATAGATAGAACACGGATGGGTATAGCTTTCTATGCTACAAAATAAAGAATGTCGTTTCTAATTCTTCCCTGGTCCCATTATTCCCTTTCTCTATTTTAGAACGGAGAGCTGGCAAGGCCTCCAAGCTTTGAAGCCGAGCTATTCGACCTTCTTTAACACGATCCTGTAAAACACTTTTATTGAGGCTAGGCTTAAGGCCGACTACTTATTATTATTCGAGAGCGGGGGAACTTCGAGGGAAGCTGTCTTCTCCGGGAAAACTCAAGAAAGGAAAGAAAGACCCGTAAGCTGCTTCTTTGCTCACTGCGATTCCGCTGTATTATTATATTACTCAAAAGCTCAGGGGAAATTATTCCCCGGCTCTTTTGAATGTGAATAGTGAGTGAAATCCCTTAGTATAAAAGCCTTCCTTGGCGAGTTTGAATCCTCCTCTAAAGAGGAGTGAGGTGTCCCACGGGCATAATAACAGTTTTTTTTTTCTAGGTGACTTCCTCTTGAAAAGGAAAGGAACCAGTTACTTCCACCTTGGAAGTCTCCTAAAGAAAGGGAAGTCCCTCATGGAGAAGCTTTTGAGCTCGGGTTCCTCATAACAAACTTGGTCGAAAACCCAAGTATTGATGCCAATGTTGGCCCGTAAACCCTTTCTCAATGAATGGAGAGAACGTTCGCAAATCACCTTCGTTTGTACCGGAACTTCGTGAACTAAATGTTGACAAATCACCTCCGTTTGTACCCTTTGAGAAATTGCAAAATTGCCCCTAAAGCAATGCTATTAATTGTTGTCATCAAATTTGGCCCAATGAGAGGCATTCATTGATCACTAAGGATGCAATCCTAACCACTTATCACCATTTAATCATGGCTGCCCATTTTGACATGTCACCAATCTTTGTGACAAGAAATGAGCTAATAAAAGGCTTGCTTAATGGAAAAGCAAACATTTTAAGCTCTTAGATTAATCCAACTGCCAATATTCGAAGATGAATGAGGTCTATATCAAGTTTCCCTCCAAAATTTGGGGGTTCAAATCTCTTATAGGTCTCCGGTGAAGGAAAGAGCTTCAACATACACACTGGATATTCTTGGCTCCTCCATAGCCTCATGTTAGTTGGTGTCCCTCGAAACTCCCATTGAAATCCTCATTTTGCGACAAAGCATTATCCCGGCACAAATATTGTGCTCTACACTGGTGATAGTTCAAGCCGTTGGAGAAACATCTCTAAGTAATTTTAATTATTTTCAAACTATCTCTAGTATAATATTTGTTATGATTAATGCAAATATTCGTGACAAGTATTAAAAACTATGTAATGTCTATGGTGTGTTCCAAGTGGTAAAAGATCGCGATATGCCCTGATACAGTTTTTCCATAAACAGTACCAACATACATAAAGATTAGCTGATGTCGATGTTCGTATTTGATGCTATACATATTAGGTAATCGGTATTGTGGCAACACTGTACACTTGATAATGTTCGTTTATTCAACAAACTAGCTGTTGTAAAAGTGGATATGCGCAACAATAGAATTGAAATGATAACAAAAATTGAGAAGCTATGCTATTCAACAAGTTTGTCGAAAGCTTTAGCAAAGGGATAGTAGTAGAATCTATTTTTAGATAGTTTGTAAAAGTTTGGGAAAAGGATTGTATGGACAGTTCTATCTTTAGACAACAACATGAACGATAACTCCAATGACCCTTTACTTTTCCAATCTACCTCCAATAGATATATTGAGAAAAGATCTCATAAGCCAAAGGAGAGACATGAGGAAATACAAAGGATTGAAAATCTGCTATATGCTATGTCTCAAGCAAAATGCTCTCTTTTGACTGTTTCTCTAAGTATTGTACAAGAGTAAGAGCAGTTGTTGAGTCTCGATAGTTTGATTTATTGTGTAAAGAATTAGTTCTTACCAATTGTAACTTTTCGAGTTGATTAATAGTACAATCCAACTCAACTTGTGGTTGTTAGTTTGAGGAGTGAACGTAGGCTAGGGATAAAGTTGAACCACTATACATCATTGTGTGTTAGTGCTTTTCTTGTCACATCCCGATCCTCAGGCATGCACCCATCCCTCCTCTTGGTCGATTTATAGCAACGTCCCAGGACGCATCGCCGACCCTTTCATTTTAATATGCATGCGGAAGCAAATAAAAATCTCAAGACAATAAAATAATGGGATAGAAAGGTAGGGTTATATTTTTCTCAATTGAAAAACCACAATCACACTTTTATACAAGGCAAGCCTCATAGTATATATTACAATACTATTAACAAGATTCTGATCTATCTCATAACACTTCACACTTAGGGTTTACAAAACGGGGTGAGGTCTCAGTCCTCATCTGGGTCATACTCCGGCTCATCCTTGGGACCCTCCTCAGACTCCTCCTCCGATTCCTCATCAGGGTTCTCCTCTTCGGGTTATTTCTCCTCAGGTTCCTCATCGAGTTCTTGAAATGTTGTCTCACAATCGGGATGAGACTATGTCTCAGCAAGTTCTACTTCCTAAGACCCGATTAGGAAGCCAATACATCTTAGGGCTGCCTAAGCACAACACAAGTCAAATGACTTACCTTGGCCTCAGTTCCTTCCTACAAGTCAGTATATATATCAGATATACACGAACACATTGCATCACACCACCCAATTAATTGCGATCGAACTATTGATCAATCAATCTAGTCGATTACATGTCATCACGACCATTTCTTGGTCGGCCCATTCCATATTATCTATAAGTCTGATCAACATCCACCCTTAGTGATATATATATATATATATATATATATATATATATATATATATATTATCCTATCTCCAGATGACATATAGAGTCATCAAGTTATCAAATCATACCGTCCTGTCTCAAGATGACAAAGAGAGTCATTGAGCCGGTATATTATACCGTACCGTCTCAAGATAACCTGTAGAGTCACCAAGCTGATAAATCATACTGTCCTATCTCAAGATGACATATAAAGTC
This sequence comes from Eucalyptus decipiens, assembly GCA_014182575.1. Classification (NCBI taxonomy): domain Eukaryota; kingdom Viridiplantae; phylum Streptophyta; class Magnoliopsida; order Myrtales; family Myrtaceae; genus Eucalyptus; species Eucalyptus decipiens. The sequence goes on along the minus strand of CM024614.1, from coordinate 57,069,409 downwards.
ATCGAGCTGGTATACACATAATTTATCATACCGTACTGTCTCAAGATAATCTGTAGAATTATTGAGCTGGTATATCATACCGTATTGTCTCAAGATAACCTGTAGAGTCATTGAGTCGGTAGATCATGCAATTCTCTAGATGACATACGAATCATCGAGCTGTTATAGTATTTTTGTTTCGAAGACACACTCAATTTTACCCTTTTTATCATTCTTGATAAAAGTACACATGTGTGGGCATACGGTCGGCCTTAGCCAAAATACAATAATTTTCTTTTTATTCACCCACTCCATTCAGCAATACAAAAAATAGTTTTTTTGATGCTATAACTGACGCTTGGTAATTTTCCAATTAATTATCAAAATTAATTTAATTTAGGAAAAAATCCTAAAATCACCAATAAATCAATTCAACATAAACTAATGCTCAAATAAATAAACAAACCGCACCACGATAATTAGCATAAAATTCCGATCACTAGTCATCCTGGTTGAATTTCCGGAAAAAAAAAAAATAAATACAAATTAATTATTAAATAGCAATAAATCCAATTTAGGCCCGTAATGCCTAATTAGAAGCCGAGACGAGTCCGGAAAATTACTGAGATCGTTCAATAAATAAGAGCACTTGTCTACTTCTAAGTACATTAACCATTTGCCTAATATGCGTAAGTAAATCCCTAATTTAATTTTCTAATCTAATCTAACCACTTAATTGTACTTAATTAAATCTAATCAACCTCTAAGCATCATTAGCATACTAATAAGGGATTAGTGAGCTAAACTCACCTGTTCAACAATCCGTTTAGATCGAAACGTTGGGAACGTCACGAGGAATGTTTTTCTCCAAAGCGGGCCTAGGTTTCGAGGCCCGGAACGACCTCAAATTGGACCTAGAAGCCGCTGCGATACCTACAAAAATCATGATTTGTTCTTGCTAAAACAGAAGCCAAACAACTCGGTTTAAAGCAGGAATTGACCGAGAAAGAGGAAATAGGCCAAATCGGGCCTAGATGTGAACTCACAGGGATTGAACGGGACCGGGACAGCTTTGAGTGAGCTCCAACAGACCCAAAACAGCAGCTGGAAAAGGTGTAAGGGGGCGAGCAAGGGTGGTCGAGCGTGGACGGTGGCTCGTGCAAGTGGTGGCTTGTGGAAACGGTGACGGTGGCTTTGTGAGCGACGTGCGGCTTGCTTCGGCGTTTCCTTGGTTGCTGCTGGTGGTCACACAGGCTGAGAGGAGGGGAAATGATGGCTTGGACGGTGGATGAATGAGAGAGAGAGAGATAGGAGTGTGGGGCAAGTTTTGCCTTGGTGGGGTCTCTTGGGCAATTTTTCCACAAAATTGTCCCCCCTCAAGCTTGTCCACCAAGCCAACATCCAATGGCTGTCAATGAGCCACACACACACTCCTCACAACTCATGAAATGGTCCATTTGGCTAGGAGGAAGAGGGAGCTACGAATTTGGCACCATCTTGGCTTCAATTGGACTCAATTGTTACTTAATTAAATCTCAATTGGCTTTAATAAATTCAATTGACACCTCAATGCTTCAATTGATATTTTTCCCCACCCATATATCCATCACGCTTCCCAAATTTGCGATCAAAACAATCTCGGCCTTTTTCTAAACAAAAACGGTTCTATGCCGACTTTTTCCCAAAAAGTCTCGGGATGCAAAAAAAAAAAATTTTGAGACTAAATTGATATTACTAGAATTTATTGTGACATGACAGGATTTTCAATTTCTAAAATTGGACTTGAATTCGCGGTTAATTTTCATTCGGCGCGTTTTTAGCCTAACCTAGGCTACCGGGTAGTTTTCAGAAATGTTTAGTGCAAATGACTCGTGGTCAATTTTCTTCGAGCCACAATGAAGCCACTCGACTCAATGGTGGCTCTCGATTGTCGTGAAAATCCCGAAGATTCAAATACGAACATAGGGTACCAAAATGACAGAAGAATCAGTTTAGGGCCGGTCGACGAGAATTTTCCAATTTAGTTGTGTTATTCACGATTAGCCACACATCTCAATCGAGTCGACCTATCTCTGATCTCTAATCGATTTTATACCGTGTCATAATGGCCTCTAAGGATGAGCACGGTCGAGAAATCGATTTCTGGTCGAATTCTCAGGTCTATTACATTAAAATTCCTTAATGGCTTCCCTGAATAATCTAGTTATCTCGAGAGTGATAAGCTCTGAGAACAGCCCTATAGCCGCGTCAATAAAATGTCCGATTTATTCAGTAGAAAACAGGGTTGAAAATTTGCGATGTCACATTTCTCTTATTTCTTCCACAAGCATGCAATATGCTCACGAGCTTTGAAACATCACCTTGACCAGAACTTTACTCAACATTAGCTATTTTCTGCGACAAATTATTGAGATTTCTAAAACAACCCATTCACTCCTCCTCTAGGTTATATTGTTAGCCCCCAACACAAGCCACTTCCAGCAACAATTCCAGTAGTTTGGTAGCGTTACTTGGTTGCCAGAAACTTGTAACATCCCTCATCAATGAGTGCTCTAAGTGATCATGGTTGACTTCGCTTTGAAATCCTGCTGGAAGTTGCTAATTTGGTTGATTCTTCAATCGATTTCAATCACCAATCCTCACGATGGTGTGCGATCCAACGATTCCAATGGCTATTTCGGCAACCTCCTTTGGCGATCCAACCCTTGCAATGGCACTCCTCGGCTAGTCCACGAAGTCCACATAGCCGGAGTTCCTTCAAATCATCACCAAATCACTTCTATTTCATTGATTTTTGTTGATTGTTCATTAGAGTCGAACGAGTTGATTCTCATATCAATTTGTAATTCATGGATTTAGTCAGTTGCAAGCATCCTTGTCTAATTCATGGAGGTGTTGAGGTGTTCATGGAGGCGAGATCACTTGATCAAGCGTCGAAGTGTCACAAACAAGGTTAGTACACTAAGCGTAGATCAGGATGAATGACATGGCCAAATTGCATATATAGTTTAGACGATGGCCACTAATGATGATATGTGACACGAATGAATGTTTAGAACAAGGCATGTTTAGCAATCCATGAGTAGGAATTGATTGGTGATTGATTGTCACATGTTGATCTGTCCTAGAAATTCGGAGGCTAATGAGTTGGTGTGCTTAATTGACTGATTTAGCCAATTAAACGTCGAAATTAAAGAAAGTGATCAGCTAGAGAAATAATCCTGACTTCCTAAGCTAATCAATAGATTGCATGTTAAAATTGAAGTGCATTTGCTATGTGAAGCAAGCGAATCTAGGAGTGGAATCTGGAAATTTTGACCTCAATTATGCAATTACATTTTCTGGCATGACCTCGGTTTGTTCTTTGATTTTCTGATTTTCTGAATTTAGAATTTCAAGAAATATTCACACGAAAGTTGTTTCCAACATTCTTTATCAAAAAAAAAAAAAAAAAGTTGTTTCCAACATTCTGAGCTTCGCAACTATAACAATTTCTCTAAAATTGAAACTCGTTCGGTCGTTCAAAGATCTGATCAATATGCCAAATAATTTCAGCACTCAGAACTGGAAATAATTCCCCTGAATAATTAAACGTGTTTTACAATTTTCATGATGGTGTCCTTCTTTGCAAAAAATGAAAACAAAAAAGTTGTTCACTGGGGTCATATTTAGTATACTACAAAAAATGAAACTGGCGCCAACCTCCCTCCACACACGTGTGGCGCGATAAATTGCTGTTCTCGTTACAGTCATCGTCTTCTTCTTCTTCGCTGTTTCTGCACAAGCTCAGCTTTCCTCGTCTATGTTCTTTCCCTCTGCAGCAGTGACACAACAAAATTCCGTGCGGAGAAGACGCGGAGCCTCTAATCCGCCGGAGCCCCCAACGCCGCCTCTCGGTGACGTTGCCGTCCCCAACGGCAGTTGCTGCGCCACCTTTGACAAGGACAGCGGGCCAGACTGTCGCAGCGGATCCGACAACAAGCCGAACCGCTCGCATTGCGCGGATGCCCGTCCTCCTCCTCCTAGCTCGTCTTACGGCAATTTGCTGGAATTCGGTTCGGTCCCGTTGACGGACTCCGAGAAGGTTGGGAGGATTATCACTGCTTTGGCGAAGGGGTTCTCGATCGGAGCTGGCCTTAAGGGTGGATTGACGCTCTTCTTGGTTCTCGTCAGATTGAGACGGAGGAGATTGTCGGCGTTCCATGAGGTGATATATTTGCTCGGATTTGACTTGCTCTGTTCGACCGTGGGTTTGATAGGATCTGCATTTGAACTTATTTATAGTTCGTTCCGCTGAGTTTGATAGGAAAGCTGAGCTTTTTTCGAATGGAGAAGCCATTGTAAATTTGTAATGGCCTTGAAGGAGACTTTGGGAAATGGACTTTTTCTAGGAACCTTCGCCGGCACGTTTGTTTCTTTGGATGAAATTATAGCTGCTACGGGAGGGCACCGCAGGCACGTTCCCTTTTTGAATTCTGAATTCCTAAATTCAAACTTCTCTGAATTCAGCTTGTGGCGGATAAATCTTAGTAGAAATTAACTCATGGGGCCCATTCCAAAGGAAATAGGAATGTTGGGATCTCTTATTTACCTTGATATATCAAACAATTATCTCAATGGATCCATCCTTGCAATTCTAGGAAATCTAAGTAATTTGGTGTTTTTTTACCTCTATGACAACCAACTTTATGGCCCCATACCTTCGGAAATTGAAGGAATGAGATCCCTTGTACATTTCCAACTACAAACTAATAATTTAACATATCCTATTATGTCATCCATAGGAACTTGACCAATCTATCTACCCTTCACCTTTTTATGAATAAGTTGTTAGGTCCTATCCCATCCTCCACAAGTAATTTGGGCAATCTTAATGTTCTTTCCCTTAGTCAAAATAAGTTGTCAGGCTCTATTCCAAAAGAGATTGGAAAACTACAACTCCTTAGTATACAATGTCTATTTATGAATAAGTTGTCGAGTCCTATCCCATCCTCCATTGGGAACTTGACCAATCTGAGTGCTCTTGGCCTTTTTTAATAATGAGTTGTCAAGCTCTATTCCAAAAGAGATTGGAAAATTATGACTCCTTAGTATACTCCGTATATATATGAATAAGTTGTCGGGTCCTATCCCATCCTCCATAAGAAACTTGACCAATCTGAGTGCTCTTGGCCTTTTCTATAAAGAGTTATCCAGCTCTATTCCGAAAGGGATTAGAAAACTAAGACTCCTCGTGCAACTAGGTCTACATGTGAATAATCTAGGGGGCTTTCTTCCCACTGAGATGAATAATCTCACATCCCTCACATCCCTACATCTATCTAAAAACAACTTTGTTGGCCAATTGGCAAAAGAGATATGTAGTAGCCAAGCTCTTGTGAAATTTACTGCATCTAACAATCACTTCACTGGACCCATTCCAAGAAGCTTGAAAAATTGTTCCAGTTTGTATAGAGTTAGGCTTCTTAACAACTCGCAAAAGGGAACTATAACCGATGCTCTTGGTGTGTACCCCTATTTGGATTATCTTGAGTTGAGCAACAATGAACTCTTTGTTGAGCTACCACCAACATTGGGTGAAGTTAGAACTTTGACAAGCTATAAAATCTCCTACAACAAAATCTTTGGCACCATACCACCTCAGCTTGGAAACATGAATCAATTGCACATACTTAACCTCTCTTCAAATGAAATTATTGGGGAAATTCCTAAAGACCTAAGAAAATTGAAGTTGCTATTGGAACTTACATTGGATTGCAACTGCCTTGTAGACCACATCCCTCAAGAACTTGGAGCATTGTCCAGTTTGTAGAAACTTGATATTGCAAGAAAAAACTTGATATTGCATGGCTCAATTCCTATGCAACTTGGGGAATGCTCCAACCTCTTGTTCTTCAATTTAAGTAGGAATAATATTGAAAAGAGTATTCCCATTAAGATCAGCAATCTTCAATCTCTTAAACATTTGGATGTGAGTCAAAATTTGCTTATCGGAGAAATACCTGGACAACTTGGCTATGGTACATATTAGAAATATTCAATCTTTCACACAATCGGTTGTCAGGTTTTTTGCATCGTGCATCGACTTTCAATGATATGACAAGCCTTACATCCACCAACATATCATAAAATGAGTTAGAAGGTCCTTTACCAAACATTCTAGCCTTTCATAATGCTCCAATTGGAGTTGTGATAGTGAACAAAGGCTTGTGTGGAGTTATCACTAGTCTCAGCCCCTGTCCAACAATAATGTCGAAAGGCAAACACAAGAATGAAAAGTTATTGCTAGTTTTGATCCCTACTTTGGTTTGCCTACTTTCTTTACTTCTTGTTGTGGGAACTTCGACTATAGTACGCCAAAGAGTAAGGAAAACAAAGGGTAATTCGATTGAAGGATGCAATCAAAACCCGTGGGCCATATGGAGTTTTGAGAGAAGAATGGTTATAGGAGCTTTATTGAAGCCACGGAGAAGTTTTTTTTTTTTTTTTTTTTGGTACAGGGTAATGATATATTGAGCTTTAACCAACAAATATACAAGATCCGACACCACAAAACTTGCACTCAATAAGACACAAACGCCTCATCGAGTGAAAGGGTGCCGGACACAAAACACCGCAAAGTGGTCAACTCAAGCAAGGGCCGAAACAGGAAGCCCAAGAAAACAGCTACGCAGGGCCGAGACAATAAACTAAAAAGACAGACTAACCAAAAGGCCACTTAGGGCCATGAAGAACAACCCGCGAGGTTAGACTAAGGCGACCTAGGCGGTCGGCATAGGAGAGCTGAAGATAGATGGGTTAAGGCCCCAGTTTCTTTGTAACCTCCTATTTCTTGGGCAATCTTCCACGCTATTGAAAGTTAAGGCTTTATCCTTCACAACTTTAATAAGATGCTTCTTGATAGTCGCAACCACAATTGGATGTTCTTTAAAGAGGATGTCGTTTCTATACTTCCAAATGAGATGGCACAGAGCTCCAAAAGAGAAACGACCGATGGCGTGATAGAAATCCTTACCTAAGAGGAATCTCATCGCCCACTGAAGATTTTCTGTCCAAGTCCCATTTCTACATGGGAGGTTGCACCTGGCCACCTAAAAGTAAGCCATACTAGCCATGATGCAGCAACCAAAGAAGAGGTGGTCAATAGAATCCAGTGTGAGCGTGCAAAAGGCACATACTTCACTCCAAATTCTCCCATAAGACATAAGAAAAGCTTGGGTAGGAAATCGGTTCTTAGTGATCAGCCATAGATTGAATTGGTATCTTGGAGTGATAGCCTTGTTCCAGATAAAGGATGACCACGCAACCCTGTCTTTCCTTTTTCTGAGTATATGCCAAGCTGAGGCGACCGAGAAGACACCAGAAGGATTATTCCTCCATATAAATCTATTCGGAACCCCTGTGAGAACCGGAAGGGGCTGGTTCTAGGAATCCATCAATGACTTGAAGTCCTGACCCGCCGAAGAAAAAAGGTCTGCAACAACTGCATACCAAGGCAGCCCCGAATCAGAGATAGTCTGCTCTGAACAAATATGATCCAGCGGACCTCTCTGATGCCAATGGTCAAACCAAAGTGATGTCCCCTGGCCATCTCCAATCTTCCAGTGGAAGTTGAGGCGGAATTCGGATCTCAGTTGGAGGATCCTCTTCCAAGCCCACAAGCAGCTGCCTGGCGTCTTAGCCACCCAGAAGTTCGTATTTTTCAGAAAAGTAGAGTGAATCCATTTGCACCAAAGAGACTCCTTATCCGTGAAGAGGATCCAGATGTGCTTGAGCATTGCCGTCTTATTGTACTCTCTCAAACTCCGAATCCTAAGACCCCCTTCTTCCCTCGGGAGACAAACATCCTCCTAGGAAACCTTAGCTCCTCCCCTGCCAAGGCTGGGCCCCTTCCATAAGAACTGTCTAAAATCTGCTCAATACAATCCAGGACTGCTATGGGAATAATGAACACACTAGCCCAATAGGCTTGGATTGCATGGAGCACTGACCTTATGAGCTGAACTCTCCCTGCAAAGGAGAGAAATCGATAGGTCCAGAATTGTACCTTAGCCATTATGCGATCGACTAAAGCTACACAATCCGCCTTGCCGAGTCTCAAGGATATAATAGGTGCTTCTAGATAAAGTACCGGCAATTTTCCTTCTGCAAAACTGAAGGTATCCTTTATCTGACTTTTCAAGTCATCCGATCCCCCTGCAAGAAATACCTCACTTTTGCTGTTGTTTGGCTTGAGTCCACTCCATTCCGAGAAGGTATCCAGCCCATCCTTCAGCAGCAGAATGGAGACCATATCCGCACGGCAAAAGAGGAAGACATCATCCGCAAAGAAAAGATGAGATAACCGAGTGGCCTTGCACCTCCAAGAGAACTTGAAGCCCGGTTGCTCCGCACGAGAAGTAAGGATCCCTGAGAAGGCTTCCATAACCAAGGTGAAAAGATAAGGAGACATGGGGTCACCCTGTCGAAGGCCGCGGCTACTAGGGAAGAATCCATGGAGATCCCCATTCAAGGAGATAGAAAACATAGGAGTACGAACGCATATCATGATAATACGAATGAAATGGTCTGGGAACCGAAAGGCACGAAGAACCAATTCAAGGAAATCCCAATCCACCGTATCGTACGCTTTCTGAAAGTCTACCTTCACTGCACATTTGGGGAGATAAGGCTGCAGGTCAAAGCCGACGAATAACTCCTGGGCCAGGAGAATATTATCCCTAATCCACTGACCCTTAACGAACGCATTCTGAGAAGGGTTTATGGCATCCTGAAGCACCGAGGCAATGCGGTTGGCCAATACCTTGGTAATACATTTATAGATCGTATTGCAGCAAGCAATGGGCCTATAATCATTTACCGAGGTAGCATTAGGAATCTTAGGGATCAACATCAGGATGGTGGAATTAATCTCCCTTAACAGTCTCCCCGTAACAAAGAAATCTTTAACTGCTTCAACCGTCAAAGGCCCAACAAGATCCCAGTTACTCTTGAAGAATTCGACACCAAACCCATCCGGCCTCGGGACCTTCCCACACCCTAGAGAAAAGATAGTGTCCTTAATTTCTGCCTTCGAAAAGGGACGGCCAATAGAAGCGATCTAATCCTTTGAGATCGGACGCCGAATAACTTGCTGAAGGTCTCCGAAAGCCGGTCCAATAGAAGGAGATCGAGATGCAAACAACTCCTTAAAGTGAGCGACAAACGTATCCTGAACAAGGCTCGGTTCGGAGACAAGGTCACCATTCCTATCAAGAACGGATATGGCCAATCAAAAAGCATTTAAAAGAGAGATTCATGCTCCGACAAAAACTCGGCATCGGAATATCATCAAGCTCTATAACTTTTGCTCGAGTTCTCAACATTCATATTTAGTGTACGAATTCTTTGAATCTTGCAGCTTGAAGGATGCATTGAATGAGAGCATAACAATATTTGACTGCAATAAATGAGTGAATGTTGTTATAGGTGGGCTTGGGCTTTGTGCTACATTCACCATGAGTGCGCTCCTCCTATAATGGGAAGCCATCAAGGCAATCTCATATCTCCTCTCACGTCCTCATATGCATCATCATCGAGCAATTCAACAGCTTCTTGGCCACTTAAAGAAATTTCAGATCAAAGAATTCCATACCCATAAGGTAATGTGCTAGGGGAAGTGGCCTTGGTGACAAAGAAGGCATTTTTGTGCTGAAGTCTCAAACTAGAGCATTGCCCAAGTATGCAGCAAGTTTCTCAAGCGATATTGGCGCATAGCTTGATTGTGTTAAGCACGTCAGAGGACATTAAATTGTATGAACTAGTTGATCCTACGTGCTTCTCCTATTGAGATATATTGGTCTTTCTATCGCAACCTGTGTAGAAAGAAGTCTCCTGTACTTTATTTCTCTCAGTAAATTCCATTAGCTATGTTTGCAATGGTTCATTAGTTACTCAAAAGCACTTGGGAAGTATTGTCATTTGCAATTCCCCCTAGGAAGTGATGGTATATATAGCCGCACGTCCAATCCTTAAGAATGGCTCAAAAGATAACAAGATCATTATATTACTTGTGTATACTACGTTTACTTTTTACTATTCTTCGCACAGTAATGTGTTCCAATTTGGCTTGTCATGTAAATTTGCAAACACTTATGCTAGAAAATGTGATAAGTTCATAAGGTGGTGGAATACAATCGGTGTAAGCAGGCATCAAATTTTATGGAATTTCCCTGAATTCTTTTAGTGGAACTTGTACCAACTTCACGAATTAAAGAAAAAATTAAATGCAAATAAGCTTATATCAAATTATAGTAACTTTACATCGTTTAAAAAGAGATAACGTATTCCCAAAAAAGAAAAAAAAGAAAAAAAGAAAAAAAAGAGAGAACATATTTTAGTGTGGATTTTTTTTTAGAGTTAAGTGCCTAAAAAATTCTAAAATTTGTCATCGAAGTGCAAACAAATCCTTAAAATTTTCATAAGTGTAATCGAATTTAGGTCCCTTTGTTTTGAATTCGACCTGATTCTACAGTTTGTTTCTCGTCGTGTAAATAGCAGTCCTTTTTGGTTCAATTGCATCTGCCATCACTGTTCCTATTAGCTAATTCAGTTGATGAATTGCTTTGTACCTCAAGCCCGGCATCTAGTGTGATCTGAAAAAATAGTCAAACTTATCGTCCAGTTTAATCTTTTCTTATTTGATCATTCTCATGAACGATCTTAAAGGATACGAAACAAATGAGAAGTATGTACTGTTCATATTGGCCATCAAATGAAGAACCAGGTCCATCATCAAAAAATTAGCCAGACGATACCAGTGAAAGAATTTATATCTATCCTGGATCAATTCATTTTTATAAGACGTTGAATGCAAGTCAAATCTCCTTGTTAGGAAAATACTGCAATTCTGATACGATTTCTTTGCCTCCTAGCTCCTGGTACCTCTCGTGAGCATGACTTTGGCAAAAGCAGAGGTTAAGACAGTTCACGAGAAAATTTCAGAGAAGGCTTACAGCCACGATGATCTCGTGAGGAATTTGGCCACTAAGAGTAAAGCACAAGTCAATGCTACGCTTAATCACTGCAAAAAATGTGCTTGGAAATGATATCAACAAGATGAGTTAGAATGCGACTATCAATCGGCCCTTTCATGTTGCTTGTACCTATATGACTAAAGTTTACTGTTCCTCGAGGATGGAAAGTGCCAATCGATATTGCTCTTTTTATGACCTTTTGCTTAGCAGTAAGAGGCAATTTAACGATGTCTAGCTTCTAATATATTGAGACCTAATAATATTACCCATTTTCCAGATACTTTTACCCTGCATTGTGCTCTATTTTGGCATGGGTCATCATCAGAACACATTGAGCTTCTCTCTGTTCTAGACTAAGAATTATACAAATTCTTGATCCTTTGTGTTCACAATATTTGAAAACTGATCCAAAACGAGTTCTTTGCTACATTGAGAACTATAGTCAAGTGCTCGACTTGCCTAGAGAAGTATTTTGAGAAAGCGCTTCGTCTGGCCATCAATAGGCGAAGAACAGATGGCCCCGACAAGAGTGGTCACTGCCAGGGCCAAGGTCGACTAAGTTTATAGATGAGGTGTACCAAGAAGGAACAGCTTCACCCTCATTGTGCCATTGTCAAGGAAACTGCTGGAGACTGAAAAATTGCTCCTGGCACTTATTGGCTATGCAGATGCCTAATTTACAAGTACTCATGAAGGAGGTGAGGACACCTGGAGTGCCATAACTTGGCACGGAGGGACACTTAAGTGCCATAACTTTAAAATGGTACACTTAAGTGCCATCATCGGAGTAAAATGGGACACTTAAGTGCTACTCCGGCGAAAATCCGACCAGATGGCTGACGTGGCAATTTTCCGGAGAGTTTAGTCCAAAACGGCGTCGTTTTGCAAGCTGACGTGACGGAGAAAACGCAAAAACGACGTCGTTTCGTATCTACGTGTAAATAATAATATAAAAATTAATTAAATTATAAAGTATTCAAAAAATTTAAAAATTTAAAAAAATTAAGAAAAATTTTAAATTTTTTAAAAATTAAGAAAATTAAAAAAGAAAAAAAGGGGGAGGTCGAACGGGCGGCCGGGGTTGAGCCCTCACCGCCGCCACCTCCCGCCGTCGCGGGAAGGGCCGGCGACGAAGTGGGGAGGGTCGGCCGGGGTCACCGGCCCCCGGCAGCCGACGGCGAGGGCTGCGAGCCCTCGCCGGATCGCGGTGAGGGCCGCGACCCTCCCCGGATCTGGGGGAGGGCTCGCGAGCCCTCGCCACCGTCGGCCGACCTCGGCCCCCGGCCGGGCCCGGCGACCCCGACCAACCCTCCCCACTCCGTCACCGGCCCTTTCGGCGGCGGCGGGAGGAGGCGGCGAGGGCCCGCGACCCCTCACCGGATGGGCGCGGGTCGTGGGGGGGTTGGCGGGGGTCGCCGGGCCCCCGGCTAGGGGCCGGCGAGGTCGGCCGGCCGGTGGCGAGGGCCCGCGAGCCTCCCCCCGAATCGGGCAAGGGTCGCGGCCCTCGTCGCGATCCGGCGAGGGCTCGCAACCCTCGCCGTCGGCTGGCCGGGGGCGACCCCGGCCGACCCTCCCTCCGTCGCCCGGCGCTTCCCGGCGACGGCGGGGAGGCGGCGCGACGAGGGCTCAGCCCTCAGCCGCCCGTTCGACCTCCCCCTTTTTATTTTATTTTATTTTTTTATTTTTTTATTTTTTAAAATTTTCTTTTTTTTAATTTTTATGCTGATTTGGAGCTCCGGCGAGCCACGTAAGTAAAAAATAATAATAAAATATTGCCACATAGGATTTCCAGCAAGGGTCGCCGGAGGTGGCACTTAAGTGTCCCACTAGAAAAAAAAAGTGGCACTTAAGTGTACCGTTTTAAAGTTATGGCACTTAAGTGTCCCCCCGTGCCAAGTTATGGCACTTGTGCTGGACTTCTGCCACTCATGAAGCTATGTCAGCTGGAGGCAATATTCTTATTCAAAGTTAATGGATACCCTTTCACATGGGTGTACGAATTGACATGTAACCATCCATTGGGACGCTTGACATAGTCAAAGCCATGCCCTTACATATTAAGCTCCCGTGAGTCGAGTGTGTGCAATAATAAGACAGGATGAGTAATCCTTCTATCCATCCGACTCACGTGAGTCAAAAGCATTTGAGCCATCAAATCATGTGGATTTCATAGAATTTTACTCTTCGCATATATTCCTATTCGCCAAGAAAGTATTCCCTTGTGAATATCTTTCACCCAAGAGACAAATCTTCAGTTTTTTGTCATGTGAACCGGATTCTATGTAGTTTTGGAAATGAAATGACTAATTCTATTATACGGGCAATAAAATAAGGGATAAATAAGAGATAAAAATGTGCGATAAAACATTGTTGACACCTATTTTTTTTATAAAAAAAAAAAACGCTTAGGGGTTGGGTCGGACCGGACCCGGCCTTGGCCTGGCCCGCCACCCTTTCTTTTTCCCCTGTGCTAGGCCCCAGCCTAGCTTTCTTTTTCTTCTCCCTTGGCTCGGCCCACCATAGCTAGTCGTCCTCCTCCAGCCATCCTCACACGCGAACCTACAAACAGAGAAGAAGAGATAGCAGCAAAGCAGGGGCAGAGCAGGAGTAGCAGAGTAGGAGCAGAGGATTGCGAGCGAGCAGGCAGCTTGACATGATCCGCGGATCAGAGCAATCCAGCTGGCCATCAGTTGCTAAGGGGTCTTCATCGAGCACTTGGTGTGCGTCTTCGAAAATGAGCAGACGGAAGCTCATCCCGACCAGTTCGGGTGAGCTCTGGCCCCCTACTCGTCCCCGTTACCTTACTTGACGTCCTGATGTGATCCATTAGTCCTTAGCGTCCGCACTCGAGCGTTGACTAGTTGAAAATCCCTAGCCCCATTAGTGTGCACCACTTGCTCACTAAAATGCCAAGCTAAAAGTCAGTCTTTGGTCCCTTATTTAGAGAGATCGATTGGCCGCTGGAGGCGACGCCATGGTCTGGCCAGAGGACGAGCATTGTCCCCCGCCCCATCTGAGGCGATGCCGTCGTGCTCGAGCCGGAGAATCGCCTAAGCACGGCGTCACCTCCTTTAGTCACAATTGGGAAGTCGCAGACTAGAGGAGGACGAGCTGAGCCAGCCCAGATCATGGATCTGGCCCACTCGGCCCCTCTCACCTCGCAGGCCTACAACCTAAAGACAGTCTGGGTCGTGAGCCTGCGGGCAGCCCTTTTTCAAAAGGGGTTGGGCCCATCGATCGGGCCCAACTTGCAATCAAGCAAAGGCCCGACCAGCCATGGTCGGGCCTAGCCCATTCGGGTAGGCTGAGTTGCCCGCCCCCCAGCCGGGTCAGACCCAACCTGACCTGGTTCACCAATTTTTTCGAAAAGAAAAATTTTAAAAAATCTGAAAATCTAAAAAATGCGGGGTTTGGTTGAGATTTGTCATGTCTTGCATTCTTAGTGCAATTAGGCATTTATTTGTTCGTTTATTGATTATATCGCATGTTTAATTTGCATATTTAATTACGTTTGCGAATGTTTAATTGTACGTGCTCAATTTTACTGCAATTAGAATCTCAGTAGCTATAATTATTATTTTAATGATTGCGCACTCGCATGATCACCTCACATGTTAGTGGATATGTGTAAAATTAATCCAATCTGCCTGACAAAAATCTTTTCCTTTAGAATGAATAAGATTAAGTACTAAAAGGACACTAATTGGTCAATTAGTGTAATCAAGTCCCCGACCCCAGATTCTCTGGTTGCGTAGGAAGTAAAGTACACTCCCATGCCTCACTTGATTTCTAATCGACTCCAATAAGTTAGTGGCGACTCATTTTTGCGAAAATTTTAAGAATGCCCCAATATCGCCCGAGGTATGGGCTTAGGAGAGCCCATGCCTAATCATGGATCTTCGGTCTGTCCTTTAGGCAATACCCTTAAATCTGTTCCATCCCCTCGAGGGGTAGGTCGCAACAACTTGGCGACTCCGCTAGGGACTTGATCTAAACCTTAGAGGACTTAGGTCTAAATCTATCTTGTTCAAAAATATTTTTTGTTTGGTAGCAAGGATCCAAGGTATATCCCTAACATGTCAATTGCTAAATGTTCATGCTGAATGAGAGGTATAAGGGCAAGTGATTGTTGACCCTTGTTTTGTAGGGAGCGTAGGAATGAATGGTTTATTTATATACGAAGCGTTGCTTACTTATTAATTGTCTCACACCTGTGTTCCTTGCATTGCACACCATGGCACACATTACCCGCCCTTTGGACACGGGCTGCATAAGTTCACTTAGGATGGTGTTGAGGTGGATACAACTCCGATTACAACCATGTAGTTCGAGCCACCCATCTCAACCTCGAAATTTCTTTCTTGATGTCAAAGGTCCCCACCATGGTCTGCAACCACGTGACACGGGTCAATTCTTTGATGATGCCAGAGTCATGGGAAACACGACCTAACTGCGATCTTGTTGGTTCGGTTCGGTGATCCTATGGCTACATTTTAGGCCATTTAGAACAGAAATCGAACCATTGCCCTATGCGCATGTCCATATCATTGGCATTTCTACTCAATGATGTAGGGTAAGTTTTGCGATCCATTTTATTTGCAATTTATTTATTCATTTTTTTTTGGTTGGTTCATGACAAATTAGGTTGATCATAACTTTGGTTGGCATATGATGTGAGTACCTGAGCTTTGCATTATTCCCACCCTAAAAGCCGAGCTTTGGACGTGGTTGAATAGACTGGATCCGACTGGCCATGACTGGGTGTGATCTTATGTCAGACGATTACTTCCCCTATTAGAGATAGAGACTCATTTTGGTGTCTTGCGAGCATTGGCACATGTCTGGTGCCCCGAGACTTGCACGTTCATATTCGGTGATCACGAGCTCACCCCAACCTTGGAGGAATACGGTGTTACCATTGGGAAACCCCTAGTGTCGGAGTTAGTTAGCCCACTTATAGGGACTAAGCATGCATCAACCTTATATGATTTCCTTAGAGTTAAGGGAGAGGACATGAGAAAGGTTTTGAAAGCCAATCACAAAACCTACCCTTTTTCATTCTTGAATGATCTTTTTCAAAATGCCTTATCTTTCCAAAAGAATAGGATCTTCCTGCTAGCTTTCTTTAGGTTTGTGATATTCTCACATTGTAGGAATGCTATTAACCCTTCCGTGGCATGGGTAGTTTGCAAAGTATGTATGGGAAAGGGCTTTGTTACTCGTTTTAAAGAAAACAAAGACAAAGCTTTCCATGCTCCTCTTGAACTCTTTTAAATTTGGTTCCTCTCCAGCATTAAGGGGTTCGGTAGCTTGATGACTGTGAGCAACATTTCTTATTCTAGCCACCCTATCCTGAAGTTTAAAGATAGGAAAACATTTGCCCCTGACTATCATTATTTTGATGGTTAGTTTTCATAACTAACCCTGGACCTCAGGATTTCCAATGGCATGCCAAATGGCTCCGAGTTCAGGAAGCGCGGTTTGTGTGTGGGCTTACTGGACTTATTCCTTTGTTGGGAATTACTATAGTCACCGAATATTACCCGACACGAGTCACCTGACAGCTTCAACAGGTTCAACAGCTTCCACTAGCAATTCAAAAAGACCCGCTCGGGATAGACTTCCTCAATGGATGCCAAGATCACGAGGACTCTATCGCGCTGATCAAGTCGATGTGGGATATGTGCCACCCCAGGAAGCTAATGTGGCCCGAAGAGGAGTTGGAAGGGCAAGATAAGACCTACTATGCCTCGATAAAGTACATCTTCAGGCACAAGATCTCAGAGAGCCTACACCTGAAGATTCTTGATGTGCCATTGAAGATCACCCACCAAGCTGAGATCAAGTGCCTCAAAAGGGAGCTCGAGGAGGCCAAAGAGCGTGCCTCAAAGTTCACCCGAATTAGTGGGGCTACCACGAGCGGAAGTTGTCCCCATTAGTTGGATTGAGTCAAGTGCGATATGTAATGGGCCCTTGCCCACATACGTTACAATGTTAAGGAGTTTGTCTCGTGTCTCAATGTTGGGAGTTAAGAGTCATGTCTTTCCATCTTCAAAATGGCTTCAATATTTAGGGGTTCTCTCTCATGTCTTTTCCTGCATTATGTAGCAACCTTGCTTTCAATTAAACGAATGAATTCAGGTGATTGAATATCTGTCATGGGCCGACCGCCTAATTATTACTTGTGCTTATATATACTTATCCACCCTTGTTCAGGTACTAGCCAATCGATTGTCTTTTGTCGATCGTCGACATGGCCAAGCAGAGATCTCCGATTTGCACTTGTGCGAAAGCCAGGATGGAGAACAAAGACACCAACACTCGCATGGCCAAGATGGAGGACTAGCTGGCCTAACTTACCGTGATGATGCTCAAGATAAGCCAAAAGCTCAAAGAGCCCCTCGTTGTAGCTGTCGCTGGGACATCCACTCCTACATCGTTAGGCCATGCTCCCCTATTGACGGGAGACCCACACGTCGCCGACCTTCCCGGGGGGGAAACTGCTAGAGAAGCCCCTTTTGTCAAGCCAATCGTCATCAACTTAAATCTTCCTTGGAAGGAAGAGCCAACGCCCCGCCTAGATGGAGAGAGTGAAAAGCGTCTGGCTAAGAAGGATGAGTGACTGTGTGCCTTGTAAGGATACGAGCTGAAAGGAGCCGATAAGTTGTCCCCGTATACCAAGACGAACTTTCCCGAGACTTTCCAAGAGCTTGAATTCACAAGGAAGTGTGATGAAGCAGGATGCCCTAAGACTCACCTTAGGTACTACTTGAGGAAAATGGCTTGCTATGCTGACAACGTGCTCTTCCTCATTCACACGTTTCAAGATAGCTTAGAAGGCATCGCCCTGACGTGGTTCATCGTACTGGACATTGAAGAGTTCACCAGTTGGGAGGACTTGGTCAATGAATTCCTGCAACAATACAGGTTCAACACCGAGCTCGCCCCCATGAGGGAAGAGTTGACCCTCGTAGAAAAGAAGAGGAATGAATCATTTAAGGCCTTCGCGCAAAAGTGAAGAACCATGGCCTCACAGGTGAAGCCGCCCTTGAATGAGAAGGAAATGAAATAGCTATTCCTCAAGACATTGCCCCTTGAATACTTCCAAGGACTAGTATACTCGGGATGCCAAACGTTTTCACAATTGGTAGATATGGGTGAAAGAGTTGAGTGGGCAATTATCGAGGGAATGATATCTACCGGAAGCACTAAAAGATTCCTGGTGAGGAAAGATAAGGAAACCGCAATTGAAGTATTGCTTGTGCAAGAGTTGCTTCTCCCCAGGCCGCCTTCAACACCCACACATAAGCCTATAGTGGTTAAAGGGAACTTGAAGTGGTTAAAGGGAACTCGTCCCGAGCATATGGCAAGGGCAAGAGGCCTATCCAAAGGGAATTTTCTCCACTATCGCGCCCATTGTCAAAGCTACTACCCATGCTTCTCGAGCAGAAGATGGTTGCGAAGGAAGTACCTAAGGACAACCCCGTGAAATTTTCCAGATTCGATATGACTAAAGCATGCGAGTACCACATGGGAGAAAAAGGGCATGACGTAGATAATTGCTAAGTGCTGAAATACAAAATCTAATAGTTGCTAGATGATGGCATCTTGATTTTCGGGGAAGCCCAGCCTAATGTGCAGCAGAACCCCTACCAAATCATGCAGAGGAAGTGAACTCAATCTCTCAGGAGACGTAGGCGGGTCAACGGCCTCTAGTGGTAGATGCTTCCAAATTATACGAGTCTTTAGTGCTGGTAGGTTACTATGGAAGCAAGGAGGAAGTGACCTCAGTGGAGAAACTAAACTGCGTTCGCAGAATGGTAGTTATGGGGGTAATCTGACATGAAGAGGAGGAAGAGAGGTCCGTGTCCATGATAGTGCCATCATCATTCCGTTCATCTTTCTACAATTTTGCTTGCATCCCTCAGGCGAAGAAGGTCGTACCTGGAGTTTCGAATACACCAGCATTGTGCGAGGAAGGGATGATAGCTATGATAACCCTAAAGGTGATTGAATTATCTGATAAAGAGCCTACTGGTGATATCGAGATGGAAATTACTGAGCCCGTGGTGATCAACCTCATGGTCGAGAAGTTGTCGGCAATCGAAGTCACGGAAGGGAGCATGACGCCAATCACGATTGAATTGCCACCCTAGGAGGAAGACGAAATGATAGTGTTGGAGCACCCTTAACAGCAACCCGATAAAGGAGTCGAAAGAAAGCCATGATCGAGGAGGAGGCAAAGCAATTTTTGGCTGTGATAAAATCCAATGAGTTCAATGTGATAGACCAACTGCGGAAGTTGCCGGCTCAAATCTCTCTCTTAGAGCTGTTCAAATCTTCCAAGAAGCACAAGGATATCTTGCTGAAGGTCCTTAATGAGGTACACATGCCAGAAACAATCGATGAAGTTCAACTAAAAGAATTTGTTGGGGCTATTCTACTAAAAGATCAAATTTCCTTCATTGATGAAGATCCCCCCCCCCCGGCCCCCGATGGTCCTAATCATATCAAGGTACTACACATCTTAGTAAAGGATGAGAGCACTCTTGTCTGTAGAGTGTTGATCGATAATGGTTTTGCACTCAATATATGTTTGTTGACTATGCTCCACTACATTGGCATTGATCTTGGGAGAATTCGCACTGGCAAGTCGATTGTGCGAGCTTTTGATGGGATGAAGAAGGAGGTGATAGGAGAGATCAAACTTGAGCTATTGATCAGCCCTGTGCTTTTCCAAGTCTTGTTAAGTGTTAGACATATCAAGTGCCTTTAACTTTCTGATAGGGAGGCCATGGATCCACACGGTAGGTGTTGTTCCTTCCAGCCTTCATCAAAAGGTGCGGTTTGTGGTTGGCAACACGGTGCATGGAGAATTTGATTTCAAGATCTACCATGAGACGACCATCCTTTATGTGGAGCTTGAGGGTACCGAAGAATCCAGCTTTCAAACCTTTGAGTTGGTATCCATGATTCATGTGCTCGTGGGTTCTTTCATAAAAACCCTTGAATTGTCTAAGCCGACCTTGGTGGTGGGGAAGATTATGCTAGCGAATGGATACAACCCTAGAGGTGGTCTAGGGTTGCATGGACAAGGGATTCGAAAGCCTATCAAGGCTCGAGGAGGTTTAAGGAGAAGAGGCTTAGCGTTTATCAAAGAGCGTGGAGGCCGTGGCAACCGAGGAAGCCATGGAAGGTAAAGAGGTCGAAGTACCTGAGGAGGCCAAAGTGAGTATAGAAACCGAGGTGGACGCATTGCCTAAAGCGAGGACAACGGGGGCAATCAGAAGCCTTCTCCCCCATTACTGGAACAGACATTTTTGGACCTCCAAAGATGCTATCCAAGGAAGAGGGGGCAATCAATGGTGTGACTGAGCTGTTCGAGGAGGACATCATATGCACCATCTTAGCGTGCGAGGAAGCTGAGTCCCCCGAAATCGTAGCTGTCCCTCCAGAGTAGGGTGGTTCTCGTTTAGCTTAGCCTTCTGTTTTATGTCTTCTCCCATGCGTGGGATCTCGTAGTTTTTTTCTTTCTTGTTTATGTCATTTGTAACATGAACTATAGTCAGTTTCGATCTTAAGCCGTTGGTCGAGGATGGTGTGTGTTAAAAGACTTAAGAGAACTAAACCAGAGTTTTCCAAGAAGATTGAAGAAGAAGTGATGAAACTGTTGAAAGTAGATTTTATCGAAGTGACGTGTTATCTTGATTGGGTAGCAAATATCGTGCTTGTAATGAAGAAAGATGGGCGAATCAGGGTGTGTGTTGACTACCGCAACCTGAATCGAGCAAGTCCCAAGGACGACTTTTCGCCCCCACATATCGATGTCTTGGTTGACAGTATAGTGGGATTTGAGTTTTTCTCCTTTATGAATGGTTTTTTTGGATATAACCAAATCCGTATGAATGAGGAAGATAGGAGCAAAACATCATTTATAACTCCTTAGGAAACTTTCTGCTACAAAGTGATGCATTTCCGTCTAAAAAATGCTGGGGCAATGTATCAAAGGGCCATGGTCACATTGTTTCATGACATGATGCATAAGGAGATCGAAGTATATGTGGATAATATGATCGCAAAATCAAGACGAGGTGAGGACCATGTTGAAGTCTTGAGGAAACTGTTCGAACGTCTTCGGAAGTTCAAGCTACGCCTCAATTGCTCGAAATGTGTTTTTGGAGCGAGATCTAGGAAGCTATTAGGACTCATGGCTAGTAGCAGGAGCATAGAGATTAATTCGTCAAAGGTTAAGGCCATTCATGATTTACTACCCCCGAGTACCGCCAAGGAAGTCTACAGCCTGATGGGACGACTTAACTATGTGGCGAGATTCATCTGTTAGTTGTTTGAAACAGCGAAAGCATTATTCAAGCTCCTGAAAAAGAATGCAAAGATTGAGTGGGATGTCGAGTGTTGGGGCGCCTTCGAGAAGATAAAATACTATCTCATTCATGCACCAGTCCTAGTGCCCCCACTCCCTAAAGTTCCCTTGATTTTGTACTTAACCATACATGACGAATCACCGGGAGCCATGTTAGCCTAGAAAAGACCAAATGACGGGAGAGAAGGCGCGATATATTACTTGAGCAAGAAGTTCACTATTTCTGAGATAAACTATACATAAGTTGAGAGAACTTGCGTGGCCTTGATTTGGGTCTTGTACAGGCTGCGACAATACACACTCCATCACCAAATCTTGTCGGTGACCGAAAATGATCCTATCATGTACCTCTTAGAGAAGCCGACACTAGTTGGTAAGTTGGCCAAGTGGCAAATCTTAATTTCAAAGTTTGACATTCGGAGCCTAGGACAGAAGTCTGTTAAAGGTCGTGCCATAGTAGACATGTTGGCAGTGAATTCCGAGGGGTCAAGAGCATCTGATGAGGATAGTGATGTAAAGAAGCGAATCTTACTTGTATCAAGCGACAAATGGACAATGTACTTTGATGGTGCAGTAAACTTAGCCGGGTCAGGTACTAGGGTAGTTCTTATCTCCCTAGATGGACAGCATTACCTCGTCGTCGCTAAATTGACGTTCTCTTGCACGAATAACATTGCTGAGTATGAAGCATGCATTCTCAATCTCCAGGCCGCCATCGATATGAAAATCCGGAAGCTACAAGTTTATGGTGATTCGGCCCTTATCATCTTATAGGCCGAAGGCGAATGGCAAACACGAGATTTTAAATTGATTTCATATCATGAGTTCCTTGGGGAGTTGACGGAGGAATTCCAAGAAATATCATTCACATACTTGCCAACGTTTCAAAATCAGATTGTTGATGTCTTAGCTACCCTGTCTTCAATGTTACAAGTAGCTAGAGGCATGGACATTGAACTGTTGAGAATTGAGATCCTTAGGTACCCGGCTTATTGCATGACAGTCGAAGAGGAACCAAATGGACAGCCTTGGTATCACAACATCTTGAAGTACTTGCAGAAGGGCGAATTCCCCGAAGGAAGTGAAGCAACAAACAAAAAGCATTTGATGAAGTTAGCGTGAAAATTCTTCGTCAGTGGAGATGTCCTCCACAAAAGGTCATTTGACTCGACATTGCTAAGGTATGTCGACACTAAAGAAGCAGATCATTTGATGAAATAGATATATGAAGGGGAGTGCGGCCCCCATATGAATTGACACTTCTTGGTGAGAAAGAGCATGCGACTCGGTTATTATTGGCTAACCATGGAGTCTGGCTGCATTCAGCACGTACGACGGTGTCACCAATGTCAAATTTATTATCACGCCCCGAACCCCTAGTATGCGAACATCCCTCAGTAGTCGATTAAAAATGCGACACCCCAGGACGCGTTGCCGATCCATTTCTTTCTATCATTTGATTAAACCCCGAGTATCCATTTCTTTTTATCATTCGATTAAACACCTAATCAATAAATGATAGTAAGGATAGTTTTCTCATAAACCACGATTTATTTATTAATAGGTTAACCCGAGGAGTTCAATACATACAGGCCTACCCCAAAATGAACTCCTATCCAACCTACTAATAAAAAGGGTCAAGGTCGAGGTTAACTTCCAACTACACAAACTACAACATCCACTTTAGTACTCGTACCCAAGCCCATTCAGGAATTCGGGCACGTCACCGGGTGAGCACGGCTCCCTCATCCCTTTCAGCTCAGAATCTGGATCTATTATGACATCATCAAGGATGTCGATATCCATGGGGTCAGTGTCTTGCTCAACCTCATTTCCTATGGGCGGTCCATCAAAACTGTGCATGGGACCCTCCTAACCACCGTTCGGTTCCGTAATAAACCAAGCCTTGAAGCGGTGGGGCACCACATTCACAAAACCCTCATCTACGCACACCGTCGTCACTACTAACTCACGGAATCGGTTGGTCCCGGGGATAGGATAGAGAGTAGTCTCTACCTCCATATCCCAGGGAACCCTGAAACAGATCGGGCGGATCTCCATTCTACAGACCTAAAAATATTTTGACAACAACGGGGTGAGATAAAAATCTCAGTGAGTTAATATCTCTAAGCCTCGATTAGGACGCGAATTTGCCTCGAAGGCGGCTTAAGCACGCGCCAAACATAAACTCACCTCGCCTCGGCACGTCCTCGCACATTAGCACGTCTTGTACAATAATAACAGAATAATGTGCATAAATAATAATCAAAACACATACAAGAATTGTCATGCGCACTGTCGACACACGTGTTCCAATTATTAAGACCCCTTGGGCCACAGCCAACACAAGTGTCGGTGGTCTTCCGGTATAACCGGGCATCATCCCCCCCCATCGGGCATGGCAACGTCTAGAAACCTCGTTGGGCATCCGATAAAATCGGGCATCGCCCCCCCAAACTCCCGTTGGGTGACGGGTTCAATTATGTGACCACTCAAGCACATCATCAATCAAGCCGATTTTTATTGCCTTTATTTAACCAAAAACGTAACACTTCCCTTTTCAAATAATAAACTTGACAACCCCCTTTTTTTTCTTTAAAAATTTCGGAAAGAAATTCGTACGGGGTCACGTATTTGAAATCAACCCATCAAGCTTTGCACGCATCTATTTTGAGACCCCATTGTTTTATTGAGCACATAAAATTTGGTGTCCAAACCCGACACCTCATTTTTTTTTTTTCTATTTAATAGCCTATAAAGCCATCTTTTGTAATGAAATCGGAACTTGCCATAGAACAATCGAACACATAATATCGTACGTGCAAACGATCGAAATCACACATAATTTCATCCAAAAAAACGAGCATCAAATTCTACATAACGACTAATCCGTCACTAATTACGCTAATTGCGATTAATTAAATAAATAACAATTAAATTAAGTAAATTACAATTAATTAAACTAAACTCAATTAATTAACCTAACCATGATTAATTAATCTAATCGCAATTAATTAAACTAATCGCAATTAAAATTAATATAAACCATTCTTAATCTCAATTAAACTAAACCAAGCTTAATTAAGACTAATCTAGGCTTAACTAAGACTAACCCTCATTAGCACTAATCTAACAACCCTTAAACAAAATTAACGGCCTAATCAATGATTTAGGAAGTCAACTCATGGGTTTTCGACGGCGGCGAGCTCGCGGCGATGGCAACGCAACGACAACGAAAACACGAGACAACCACGGCTTGAACAAAGGCTCAACGGTGGAGGTTCGGCAGGGTTGGGCTCACGGCCAAGGGGGGCTCGGCTTGGGCAAACGGCAGCTCAACAGCAACTCGGAAGCTTGGTGGACGGTGGCTGGATGTGGAGGTGCTGGACGTTGCTGATGCAGTGAGGAGTTGCAGCTGGTGGTGGCTAGCGGTGAAGCTGGACGCGAGGTGCTGGTGTAAGGAGTCGCTGGTGGTGGAGTTGGCGGGTGGAGATGATGAAGATGATGGATGATGTGGTGGTGTGAAGATGGGATGAAGCTGGCGTGAGGAGTGGCAGAGGGCGTGCGGCAGCAACAAAAATGAAAAAGAACAGAACCGGTGGAAAGAAAACGAGGCTGGCGTCAGAGAAAGGAAAGGAAATGGATGAAGGGAAGGGGATAAATGAAAGCAAAGGAAGAGAAAGGGAGATGAAGGGGAAGTGGGCTGCTTCGGCAGAGAGGGGGGCTGAATCTTGCATGAGAGAGAGAGAATTAAAGCAAACAAAGACTTTAAGGGAAAATATCCTAGAATTCAATCATAACCATGCCTCAAAAGTCTTCTAATAATATCTATAGTCTCCCAAATACTTTATTAACTTTAATTTCCCAAATTTAAAGCTTTTTGGGCAGTAAATTCCCAATTTGCTCCCCCCATCCGAATTTCATTTTCATTTTCTTTTTGTCCAAAAATCATTTTTCCGCAAAATTTTGGACTCGTTGAAAATTCGCCGAAAGATGAGATGACATCCAATAAATAAATCGTGACACGCTCAAACGTTTGATTCCTGAAACCGAATTAAATTTCGTGGTTAAAATCAATCGAACATGACTTTAGTACGACCTAATCTATCGGGTAGCTTTTAGGAATTTTAGTACGTTTAACCCGTGGTCAATAATTTTCGATCCACATTTGAGCATTTTCGAATCGTAAACAACCATCCGTTGTCATAAAATCGCAAGGGTTCAATTACATATTCTGAATATAATATCGATAGATAATCGGTTTATTGCCGTTCGACATGAATATCGCAATTGTGCGGAACCACCTACAATTCAACTACGTACTTCCATCGAATTGACCTATATCCATTCGCTAATCGATTTATAACGGTATCGTATTAACCCTTGTCGATTATTACAGTCGAGCGGTCGGTTTTTGATCAAATTCTCTAGTCTATCGCATTTATATCCCTTAACAGCCTCACCTAATATATTAGTTAACTCATGAGTGATTAGTTCCGAGTAAAATAACCATAAGTGCATCGATGAAATAACCGTTTCATATATTCAAAACAGGGGCCAAATTTCGGGATGTCACATTTATGGAGACAAGATAAATGCCCCTCCAAATGAGCTTCACCAAATGTCCCAATCCTGGCCCTTTTCAATGTGGGGGATTGATGTGATCGGGCCCATTAACCCCAAAGATTCAAATGGGCATCGATTTATCTTAGTGGTGATAGACTATTTTACCAAGTGGATCGAGGCCAACTCATATGTTAATGTCACCGCCAAGAATGTGGCTAAGTTCATTCGTCGCAACATTGTTGCCCGTTACGGGGTGCCGGAGGTGATCATTATTGACAACAACACTAATTTGAACAACAAAGTCATGAATGGCTTGCTTAGTGAGTTTTGAATTAAGCATTTGAACTCGTCACCATACCGCCCTTAGATGAATAGAGCGGTGGAGGCGGCAAACAAGAACATAAAGAAAATCTTGTCAAAGACTACCGAAAATTATCGTGATTGCCTGTTGAAGTTGAAGTTCATTCTCTAAGGGTCCTTTCTCAGTCTAAGCTTGATGAGACTGAGTGGATGTAACAGAGGCATGGGCAGCTAAACATGATCGATGAGAAGAGATTGCAAGCTATGTATCATGGTCAATGCTATCAAAGACGAATCACAAAAGCCTTCAATTGAAGAGTGCGTCCTAGACACTTCGAAGTCAACGACCTGGTGCTGAGGAAAGTGCTTCAGATTATACCAGACCCTCATGGCAAATTCACCCCGAACTACAAAGGGCCGTATGTCGTTAAGAAGATTCTTCCTGGAGGTGCTATGATTTTGGTTGAAATGGATGATAGGGAATTGCCTAGACCTGTAAATGCTAATGCAATCAAGAAATATTTTCTATGAATGAAATCAAGGCCGAGGAGCCACTTCATGCACAATCTGAGTCGCATAGCATCATGCATAACATCGTAGATATCATGCATATGTTACATACACGCATATTTACTTGTGTTTTAGGTACCCTGTTGTTCGATGAGGAAATGGTGGAGGAAAGAGTCGATTGAAGGACCCATCAAGTCTCCGTACAAACGGTTGAATATCTCTTTCTCTTAAATGATAGGTAAACCGAGACGATAAAAAAACAAAAATACCACAAAAAGAACAAAAAATGCATGGCACCATTCACATGACCAATTTCTGGTGTCACCATGTGTGCTTCATGTCGGTGAACCTCGAGACAAGGGCTTGTAAAAATGATTTTATTCAAGCAAAAAGATGAAACGTTAACCATGCCAAACAAGAAGTGCTTAGGACAAAGGATTCATTTGCATTGAGCATAAACTCAATTTGGAAAGGCAAACCATTTCCAAACACATTCTTGAAATACTTTTGAGAGTTGAGTGAAAAGCGACATTCTCTTAGGACAAAGGATTCATTCGCATTGAGCGTAAAGATCAAAATGATAAAGGCTTAGCTTGCACTAGCACCTTCTGCAACAAACGCATGACTAGCACAATGGCTGCTGATGTGGGTTGATATTGGTGACTACGTGCTGATGTGATAGTTGGGGTTGTTGGTGTGGTTGGTGGTAGTTGCTGATGGTGGCTGGTGATGCGTGGTGGTGATGAGTCTATTGTGGCAGTTGGGTTGGAGACTCGTGCTGCACCTACTACAACATGCACATCTTGTACCAGGTTATGCTGGTGCAAGGCTTAGCTTGCATAAGCACCTTCTATAATAGACCCACAACCAACACAATGAATAATGGGTGGGGTGTTAGTATGATGCCTGGTGGTGGTGGGTCTGTGGTGGAGATTGGAGGCTCGTGCTGCACCTGATGCAAGTGTGCAGTGCGCACATCTTACACCAGGTGGTGTGTTGGTGCAAGTTGGTGCAAGACTCAGCTTGCACCAACACCTTCTGCAACAAACCCACGACTAGCACAATGGTTGCTAAGGGTGGGTTGATAGTGGTGACTACGTGCTAATGTGATAGTTGGGGATGCTGGTGTGGTTAATGGTAGTAGCTGGTGATGCGTGGTGGTGATGAGTTTGTTGTGGCGGTTGGGTTGGGGACTCGTGCCGCACCTACTGCAACTGTGCAACATGCACATCTTGTACTGGGTTATGTTGGTGCAAGGCTCAGCTTGCATAAGCACCTTCTGCAGCAGTCCCACAACCAACACAATGGCTAATGGCCGGGGTGCTAGTATGGTGCCTGATGGCGCCTAGTGGTGGTGGGTCTATGGTGGAAATTGGAGGCTCGTGTTGCACTTGGTACAAGCGTGCAGCGTGCACATCTTACACCAAGTGGTGCTGGCGCAAGCTGGTGCAAGGCTCAGCTTGGACTAACACCTTTTGTAGCAGTTTACCACCAGCACAATGGTGGTTGGTGATAGCCTAAGGTGGTGATTAGGATGCTTGGTGTGGTTGGTGGTGTTAGATGTTGACCAGTGGTGGCCAGTAATGGACGGTGGTGGTGGTTGATGGTGGTTGGTGGCTGGTGCAATTTTTAGGGGAAACCTACACAAATTGACACTTAACTTATTACATTCTAAAAAACTTGGCACTTAAGTGTTCACTTTTAATCATGAGTGGTACTTATGTAATCACTTTTAATAATAACTTGACACTTAAGTGATCATTTTTTCATCACAACTGATACTTATGTGATCATTAATGGCACTCGAGTAATCATTCGTGTCTATCCTATGTATATACTAGTTTGCAGCAAATCATAGAAGTAACTCCACCCAATTCAATGTTTACTTCTAGTATATATTTAGTTTAAGTAAAAAAGCCACCACAACACATTGACCTAATACACATTCTTGCCGGTTTATATTCAAGAACAAGAAAAACCATAGTACACGAGCATCTCATTCACTTATTTCTCTTTTCTTTGACCTTCCCACAAGCACTAGAAGTAAGATACAAAACATATGATAGCACGAACAACAACAAAGCCACAACGATCTTGTGGACAACACAAACTTCTTCTCATCTTCCAAAAATAATAGCCTACATTTGATCCAAAATAATTTCAATTGACCACTCATTTTCAACTATGACAATCACGGAAACTTCTTCTCATCTTAAAGTGCTTTATATTTCATCATAAAGTAGGATAGACAAAAAAAAAAAAAAAACACAATAAACACTTGGTAGTACTTCTATTCAATTTTCATCCTTAAAACTTCATTTTTGAAATGGTTAGCCAAAAATGCTTAAGCTTGCATTAAGTCAACATTGTCCAAATCATCCATGAACGTAAATGAAGGTTCATGTCATCTATCAAGTAGGTCCAGTATTACCTTTATGGCCCCGTGAGAGAACTTTGCATCGACCCATTTGAAGTATTTGCACTTCGACCCTTCTCTATATTGGGCGCATCCATAGAATCTTCTACCTGGATATATTCGAGTCCATGATGTTCTTCTTGGACTCGGTAACCCACAAAAATAGAAACGTTCACTTTCTCCCTCGCTTCGATGAGAGAAATTTGAGCCGCTACTGAAAGTCCTACTCTCCATTTCCAATATTCGATGGTAGAATTTGGGGCAAATTGAAATTAGGATTTAGGATTAGGGTTCAAGCACTTTAATGGGGATTTTGGCTGATTTAGGATTTTAGGTTTCGGGCAATTGGGGAGATGATATCGTTTTGGGCCATTTAGGGTTTTTATGTTAGTAACAGCATTGTTTTGGGTGAGTCAGACCTAAATTAGTTCTCCAGCGAGCCACATAAGTGAGTAATATTAGTGAAAAATTGCCATGTAATATTTCCAACGAGGATCGGCGGATTTAGCACTCTAGAGTCCCATTTTTTTGTTTTTTTAAAGTGACACTTAAGTGTGACTTTCCTAACTTTTGACATTTAAGTATCTCTCTATGTTAAGTTTTAACACTTGAACTATTTTTTTTATCGTAATACAAGTATATAAGAGTTTAGTAGCATGAATAGAGAAAAGAATTGCGCATGCATGGCACTAAATAGAGATTTTTGTTACGTTTAGAGAGAGAAAGCAACAAGAAATTGGCAGTCATTTCAAGAAGACGATGGTGGAGGTAAAAAGGATATGATGGTCAAAATCAGTTTTTCCAAAAAAGATAAGAGAAATTGTGAGAAAGCTAAGCATTGCTTTAGACTTTTAGAGAAATTGATTAATAGTGTCTCTATCTCTTTCTCCCTTTTCCGCCATCAATTGTGGATTGATACGTGTCTCAAGGATCATTATGAATCCTCCACCGGGGTGCTCAACAAAAAGATAAAAGGCCAAAAGGGGAAGATAAAGAGAATAACTAGACGTCAAAAAGTTTTCTAAATCCACATTAAAAGGGAAAAATCATGAAGGAATTTCCTATTGCAAACGTGTTGGAACTAAATATGAGATAACACTTATGGTTTTATTCTATATAATTTAGGATTTAGAAATGCTAAAGCGATTGTAAGTTTTGTATTTTTCAAAATTTATATTGGATTTCTTGAAGGTTATCTTTTTATGTCGAGTAGTATCGTCATTAAGACCAAATCACGTAAATATCTGATATTTTTTTATTATTTTTCATCAATTACTTTAGGATTCCTTCTTCTCATATTAAATTTGAATGGCAATATTCGTTGATTTTCACATTGTTTCACTACATGAGTTGTGTGGATCGATAAGTATATATTTCATAATTGATGACTGTTAATTGGTAAGTCCATTAGTATAATAAGAACAAGAGGGGAGGAAGACTGAATTATTTAATGTAGACTAGATTATTTTGATGGAAAAACCATACAGCACTTTGAGTAATTAAAGAAAACTACTAGAATTCCAACAACCATGAGAAAGGTCCACTTTCTTCTTTCTTAATTTCACACTTTACCTTTCAATTCCATCATAAAAGTCCAATGTCCAAATGCAACGGATTATTCTAAGCATACAGAAACTTCGACGAACCTAAGTATTGCCTTTGGACTTTAAGAGAAGTATGTACCACGTAAAAGTCAAAAAGGATAAAAAGGATAAAAAAAAAAAAATAGGGAGAGAAGTAGAATGATTAGATGTCGAGAGTTTGACGAGAGAGAAAAATTGTGAAGGAATTATCTAGTGCAGTCTGCATTGAATGTGATATTATGAGGGAACACTTGTGAGTTTTATCTTTGGTGTAATTTAAGATTGA
Source organism: Eucalyptus decipiens (assembly GCA_014182575.1). Taxonomy (NCBI): domain Eukaryota; kingdom Viridiplantae; phylum Streptophyta; class Magnoliopsida; order Myrtales; family Myrtaceae; genus Eucalyptus; species Eucalyptus decipiens. Next base: position 57,038,373 of record CM024614.1, on the reverse strand, counting down.
AAAAAAACTCAATGTAAACTTTGTGTTTACCAGATCAATGAGTTGTGCGTAAAAGCAAAAGTAAGTTTCCTTCCTATGATCCATCCATTGTCTCTCCTACTTTGTTAGTAGATATGAAATTCCAAGATGCGAAAAATAATTTAGAGAAGCTATACTGAAGAACTTCATTACTGCACAAAAGAATATTGAGTTCATTAGAAACACTAAGACCTTTACAAGAGTCAGGTGTTCACAGCAAAATTGTCCATGGAAGATCTACAGCGCGTTCGTTAAGAGGAGTGGGTCCTTCCAAATTAAAGCCTACCAAGAGGAACATACTTGTTCCATTAATTTTAAAAACAAAAGGGTAACAAGTACACGGTTGTCCCAACACTTCTTTAATCTGATCAAGTTAATGCCCGAGATGAAAAGTATTGAGTTCGGGACGCTAGTGAAGAAGCGTGTAGGCATCAATGTATCCAGGAATCAGTGCAAAAGATTGAAGCAAAAAGTGATGAGGATACTTATTGGTCAGTACAACAAGAAATATAGGCAAATGTGGCATTATGCTTGAGAGTGTAGCCTGCAAAACCCTTCAAATAGTGTATGTAGAGGTCATTGAGAGGCCACTTCCTGATAGTAGAACTAAGTTCGATAAGTTCTATGTGTGCTTCAATACATACAGATAGAGATTTTTATCTGGTTGTAAAAGGATTATAGAATTGGACGGTCATTTCTTGAAGGGCTTGTGAAATGGAGAGTTTCTGGCCGCGATTGGAAGAGATGCAAATAATCAAATATTTCCAAAGGCTTGGGCTGTTGTGAGGGTAGAGAGCAAGGACAACTAGTCCTAGTTCCTAAAATATCTTATGACTGACTTGAAAATAACAAATGGGGAAGGTGGGTGTTCATGAGCGACCAACAAAAGGTAATGTTTGCTTTTTGAAAAATCTGGTCAGTTGTTTGCTTTTTGATATCAACATGTTATTTATTTACATTTCTTGTTTTGAATTATTGCAGTGATTGGTTCCAACAGTAGCCGAGTTGTTACCCTATGCTAAACATCGAATGAGTGCACTGCACATATACACAAATTGGACTAAGACCTATAAAGGGATAAGCTGCAGTCGCAATTTTGGCAGCTAGTAAAAAGCGTGAACATGACTGACTTTATGATGGACAAAGAAGAACTACTTCAATTGACAAAGGAAGGTTTTGCTGCAATATTCCAGACAAAACCAAAGCATTGGTATAGGGCATTCTTCAACGAGGAATTCAAATGCGATAACATCGACAACAAATGCGAAGCATTCAATGGGAGGATAATAGATGCTAGATGCAAACCAATCATCTCAATGCTTGAAGATATATGAGTTGTGGTCATGACTTGACTGCACAAACAAAGGGACGAGGTTGCAAAGTGGATTAGACAATATGATCTTAGGATTGCCAAGAAATTGAATGAGAACTTAGCTACATGTAGGTATTGTCATCCCATTGGAATTGGGATGAATGGTATGAGATAATGAAGGGTATTGATAAGTATGTTGTCCATCTAGGTACAAGGAACTGTTCATATAGAGTATGTCAACTAAATGGAATTCATTGTACATGTGGCACCCCCGAAACGACCCCCGATCCGTTAGGGTCGCCACAGTTACGTTCTCTTGGAGCATACCTCTGAGACCAAAGAAATTTTAACATAACTTATAATACCCGAGGGTTTCCATTTATTTTCTTTACCGGTCCCAGCGCAAATAATATGGCGGAAGCATAATTCGACTACCCTTCAACAAAATATAAAGTGATACACACCATACTAAAACTTTGATAATTTAGGCCGAACACTTTTTTTTATATAAGGGATGGACTATGATAGTTGGTACAACAAAACACTGAGGTCTTTTCGTGCCTGGCGATTACCCAAAAGAAAACCAACTTCTATCCTTGGATATCATCTGCATTCGTCCATCACCCATGTGTCGGCGTCCAAAAAATGCATCTCCTGCTACCCTCGCTACAGATCATATCCAGTCAGGTCCGTTGGCCGGCAGTGGTGGTAGCACCCTCGTAAGGCGGCCATCCATACGGACAAGGACTGATGTGTACTCTGGTGGATAAGCCCGGCGAGAGGCCTACCTCAAAAGTCGAAAGATCCTCACGCGCTCGAATACCAGCCCGTGCACCCCAGGATGACGGTGCTCGGTCCACTCCCATTGTAAGTCAATCAGGAGTCTGTAAAACATGCCAGGAGTCACAGGTAGTAGCGGCATTTTCGTTTAGTCTGAAATGTTAGTCCCCAAGAGGGGTGAGTACAACCACTTAGCAATAAAAGATCCATTACACTATATTATGCAGAAACTATAATCATCCAGATGCATGCAAAACACACTTATCATTTATATATATATGCATGCCATCAAGGGTCTATTTTACTTGCACCACGTTCATAACAACAATTCAATGCCATAACAAACGCATTTTCAGTACCGGATGAAACCCACTCAATTTCATAAACAAATTCTCATATCATGCCACATGCACACACATGCACTCCTTTAATGCACCGGGTTTTAACATTCAAAGAAAAGTTTCATTCCCCGGGGACCAGTGTTTGCAACCCTCCGGGCTTTCGCACCCAACCTGGCATCGCGAGACCCTCCGGCACAAACCTCCGGGCATCCAGAGCGTGTTCCATCACACCCCTGGGCATCTCGTACCCCACCTGGCATCACAAGGTATATCCAGGGCTCGACATGAAAATGGTTGCCCCTTCCCTCCGGATTTACGTACAATCCCTACAACCGGGCATCCCGAAACTCCCGAGGACCCTCCGGCACAAACCTCCGGGTATCCAACGGTGCCAACTCACTCGAACCTTGGGCATCCCGACACTCCCGGGGTATCGTCGGCTCACACCTCCGACAGTAACATCCACATCATAATATACATTTCATTACAAAAATACATTTTGATGCAATGACATCAAGTATTCCATGAATCTACAACACTTTATCAAATTTTCCAATGTCATGTAATATACTGAATGTCACTCCATCTATCAAGTGAATAACAACCCAAGATACAATGACTCATAGAAAAAATGAACAGTTTCATAGCAAAACAGTGTAAAAACCAGAATGCATGCCTTCAGTAGAGACTTCGAAATAACCAGCAAATGACCATGAAAAATTCTGAAATTTTAACACATTATAAATGAGATCTAGAGGAAAAATTTTCATTAAGGACACTAAGCCACATTCGTTATGTATAATGAGTGGTAGTTCACACAACTCAGTTCAGCATTCTTTGATCCCAGAATAAAATTCAACAGGAAGCACCGCATATTAACAAAGATTTAAGCCATTGTATTGATTCCGAGAAGTTCTGATAAAATTATATACTCTAGTTTACGCAATTCCTCACAACTTCCGTGAAGAAATCGAAATCAAATTCATATTAGAACTCTTCATAAAATTTCACAAAATTACAAGATTACACATGAAACTGCACTGGATTAAGGGAATCCCATAAATTTCCATTTCCACCGTAACTATCTTGCTTCCACAAGTCTAGTAAAAGTCAGTCTTTCATCAATAAATCAACAGGATCAAGATATACACAAAACCAACGTAATTCCTCAATCTCATGATCCCGCTCTACTTTGATTACTCACAATTTAACATTCTACTTTCAGAACTCAATTGTTTCCAAGTGTATTGCACCATAGTAGACAATAACAGCACCACATTATATAGATTCATGGACTTTCATTCACTTGCCTCAAGTCCTAGGGTTCAACAGCTAGGGAGTTCGGTTTGGCGATGCGGCCTGACGGCGGCGAAGACAAGCGGCGTCGACGGCGGCAGCTCACACGCACGGCAGAGGGCGGTCTCCTCTTCCTCTCGCCGTTCACCCCTCTGCTGTTCACTCACAATTTCTCTCGCTCAAACTCTCTCTTTCTCTCTCAAGTTTCGCTCGTACCTCACTCTCTCACTCGCTGGTTTCGGTTCCTTCTCTCTCTTCCTCACCTGTAGGAGCATTTTGTTTCTTCATTTGTTGACTTTGAGAGTCAATAAAAATGAGATTCGTTGGTAGCAGGAAATGGTGACACCTCACACGTCCATGCAAGTGATGTGTCCTCTCTTGCTCGATCCTTCCTCATGCGTTGTCCACTAATCGGTAAGTTCACGTGGCTGCTGAGTCAATGAATTTTCCTTTTGTTGACTCATTTGCCGACCGAATGAAAGGGGAAACTCGGGCAGCTTGGGCCAACAATTCGTGGCCGCAATGTCTCCGTGCGTGGCCCAACTTCTCCCAAAAGCTGACCATAATTTCTACATGTATATGAATTGCATGGGCCATTCGTGTGGCCGTTGAAGGGGAGGGTGGTGGTGACGTCGCGTATAACATCGAGGTGTTCAACTTAGCTAATTGGCGAGAAGGCTCGAGTCCAATAGGTAAAAGAAAACATGGTCATTGGTGTGATTGTCCATATGGCCATTCAAAGACAAGTATATTTTCCTCCAAAAGTAAATATTTAGGTACGTCGAGTGGCGATGAGACTAGGACAAATGTGGTACTGACAATACTCCCGTCGATTACTCACGGCCATTGCATACTTGAGGGTCGTCGAAATTTCTGGATGCCACAATTCTCCCCTCCTTAGAGGATTTCGTCCTCGAAATTAGGCATTACTCACGTTTTTTTCCAAATAGGTGAGGGTATTTCTCCTTTATCTCGATCTCACTCTCCCATGTGGCTTCCTCCACATCGTGATGTCGCCATAGTATCTTAACCAGTGGAATTTTCTTGATCCTAAGAATTTGCTCCTTTCGATCCAGTACTCGTACAGGTTCTTCAATGTACCTCACTTTCTCATCCACTTTGATGGCTTCATGATCAAGTATATGTCCTAGATCGAGCTGATACTTCCTCAGCATCGACACATGGAATACATCATGTAGGTTTTCCAGCTTAGGGGGTAATGCTAGTCGATAGGCCACATCTCCTATCCTTTCAAGTATCTCAAAAGGTCCTACAAATCTATGGCTCAGCTTGCCTTTCACTCCAAACCGTAATATTCCTTTCATAGGGGATAGTTTAAGAAATACATGATCTCCCACATTAAATTCCAGAGGTCTTCTACGTTTGTCTGCGTAGTTCTTCTGTCAACTCTGGGCTGTTTTAAGTCTTTTCCTGATAATTTCAACAGCCTCAGTAGTTACTTGTACCAGCTCAGGTCCTGTCAATTTCCTTTCACCTACTTCACTCCAGCAGACAGGGGTCCTACATCTTCTTCCATATAATGCTTCATAGGGAGCCATGTCTATACTTTTCTGAAAGCTATTATTGTAGGCAAATTCTACTAGATGCAACTCTTCATCCCAGTTTCCTCTAAAATCAATGACACAAGCTCTCAACATGTCTTCTAGGGTCTGAATCACTCTTTCTATTTGTCCGTCCATTTGTGGATGAAAAGCAGTACTAAATTGGAGTTTAGTCCCTAAGGCGATTTTGAAAACTTCGCCAAAAATTTGAAGTAAATCTTGGGTCTCGATCAGATGTGATCGTTACAGGTACACCGTGTAAGCGTACCACCTAATTTACATATATCTCAGCAAGTTTATCCATCGAGTAGTCCATGCAAACGGCTAGAAAATGAGCAGACTTAGTCAAGCGATCTACTATCACCCAGATAGAGTCGTGACCACTTGATGTCCTTGGTAGTCCTTGTACAAAGTCCATCGTCACATGTTCCCATTTCCACTCGGGTACATCCAATGGTCTCAATAATCTTGCGGGTTTGCGATGTTCCACTTTCACTTGCTGGCATGTTAAACACTGGGAAACGTGTTTAGCTACATCTGTCTTCATGCCATTCCACCAAAATTGTTGGCGTAAATTTCTGTACATCTTTGTACTACCCGGATGAATACTATAATTACTCCTATGTGCTTCCGACGAGTTTCTCTCTTCACTTCTTCATTGTTGGGAACACGAGTCGCCCGACATCTTACTACTCCATCCTCAAAGATTTGAAATTCTGGTCTTTTCCCAAAGACACGGCATTTCTTATTTCCACAATTTCGGGTCAGACTCTTGTAGCATCTTAACTTTCTGAATAATTTCTGGTTCAATCCTTAATGCCGTAAGCATACCGGTAAGGTGATCTACTTTCAATTGAAATTTGAGTGCACTCGAGACTTTAGTAGATTCCATTATGTCATTCTCAGACTGGCCATATCCATAGCTGACTTACGACTAAGAGCATCCGCCACCTTATTCGCCTTTCCTGGATGGTATCGTATCTCACAATCAAAATCTTTCAACAATTCCATCCACCTCCTTTGTCTCATGTTCAATTCCTTTTGTGAAAACAAATACTTTAAGCTCTTATGATCTGTATAGATTTCGAATTTTTCTCCATACAAATAATGTCTCCATATTTTCAAAGAAAAAATTATAGCTGCCAATTCTAAATCATGGGTTGGGTAGTTTAATTCATGGGGTTTCAACTGCCTTGACGCGTAGGCTATGACCTTGCCATACTGCATCAGAACACATCCCCGTCCCTTGTGAGACGTATCGCTATAGTTAGAATTGGAGCTGTGGTCAACTTCCTTTTAAGTTCCTGAAAGCTCTTCTCACATTCCCCGTTCCATTCAAACTTGACGTTTTTCCTAGTTAATTTCGTCAATGGGCCTGCAAGTCGTGAGAATCCTTCAATAAATCTCCTATAATAGCCAGCCAACCCTAAGAAACTCGTATTTCGGTCGGCGTTGTCGGCCTCGGCCAATTTATTACCATCTCAACTTTTGTAGGGTCTCTTGCAATTCCACTTCCGATACCACATGCCCCAAAAATGTTATTTGGTCCAACCAAAATTCACACTTGCTGAATTTGGCATACAACTTATGATCTCTCAAGATTTGCAATACTATCCTCAGTGTCGCTCATGCTCTTCGGGTCCTTTAGAATATATCAAGATATCATCAATGAAGACAATCACAAATTGATCCAAATATGGCTTAAATATCCTATTCATTAAATCCATGAATGCTCTTTGGTGCATTCGTCAATCCAAATGGCATAACTAGGAACTCATAGTGTCCATAACGAGTCCTAAATGCAGTCTTAGGAATGTCTTCTTTCCTTATCCTTAACTGATGGTATCCTGACCTTAAGTCAATTTTAGAAAAGACCGAACTTTCTTGCAGTTGGTCAAATAAGTCATCAATTCTAGGCAAGGGATACTTATTCTTTACAGTCACCTGATTCAGCTGTCTATAGTCAATACATAAACGCATCGACCCGTCCTTCTTTTTCACAAAGAGGATCGGGTGCACCCCAAGGTGAAGCACTTGGCCTAATAAATCCCTTATCAAGCAACTCTTGTAATTGCACCTTCAACTCCTTCAGTTCCATTAAGGCCATCCTATATGGAGCTTCCGATATTGGTCCTATTCCAGGCATTAACTCGATCTCAAACTCAATTTCTCGTTCTGGTGGTAACCCAGGCAATTCTTCAGGAAATACGTCCTGGAATTCTCCGACCACTCGAATTTCGTCAAGTTTAGTCTCTTCCTTAGTAAGATTCCTTACTACTACCAGGTATCCTTGACATCCTTCGTCAAGTAATTTATGAGCTTCTACCACCGTGATAATGGCTATAGAGGGCATTCGACCTCCTAGAAATTCAAAACAGATCGATCCGGGAAACATGAACTGAATTACTTTCCTGTAGCAATCCACTTTAGCCTGATATTTATGGAGCCAATCCATACCTAGAATTACGTCAAAGTCATACATAGCCATGACCACTAGGTTTATTTCCATATCCCTTTCTCCTATTGTTATCTTACATTTTCTACACACCAGCGTGGACAACACCATATTCTTTAAAGGCGTAGAAACACAAAGAGGCGTCTCAAGAGATGTTGTTTCTATTTTACTCAAGCTGTATCGTATCTTTCAGAAACAAATGAATGCGTAGCACCCGTATCAAACAAAGCATATGCCTTCTTGCCGTTTATAAAAATCGTACCTGAGATAACGTTTTTGGAAGCTTCCGCTTCCTCTTGGGTGATAGCGTATACCCTTCCTTGCACTGGTGGTCTCTATGGATTCCTTTGTGGATTTGGTCCAGCAGTACGTTGTTGCACTCGTCGCACCAAGTTGACATTCGGCTACAACCCAACTTGTGGACAATCCCTCTTAAGGTGTCCTACCTGTCCACAACCATAACATTTCGGTCGTCCATTGCAAGGCCCTGGCCCATGTTGCCCATCACACCTTCGACAATCATCACTCCGATAAGGTGCTTTTCCCAGATTCAGGCCATCCTTAGCTTTCCCAAAGTTTCCAAAATTCCCCTTTTTCTTAGATTCCCAGGTCTGACTTTGACCTGTATAGGGTCTCTTACCCCGTCGGATATCACTAAAGGTCAATTGCCTCTTAGACTCTGATTGCTCCCTTACCAATTCCTGCTCCACCAACTGTGCCCTTTCATAAATCTCATTATAATCTCTTATGTTTAAAGGCACCGGTTGTTTCCGATATCAGTCCTCAGCCCTTTCAAGAATCTCTTAGTTTTTCCTCACGATCCTCGATTAATCTAGGAGCATACCTGGACAATTCAAAAAATTTTGCCTCATCGATCCCTTTGTCGGCTCTCTTTGTTCCAGCTGAACAAATTCGGTGATCTTCTTGTCCACAGCACGATCAGAAAAATGCTTTCTATTGAAAGCTCTAACAAATTCGTCCCAATTTATATCAGTACCCGGTGGAAAGATCATATCTCTTGAATCTCTCCACCAAAACTTTGCATTTCCCTCCAGCTGATACTCTGCCAAAGTTCTTTTCTCAACATCATTGCAGTCCAACAACCGGAAAATTCGTTCCATTCCATCTATCCATTGTTCCGCCTCCTCAGGACTTCCTATTCCATTAAACTTAGGTGGCTTCAGCTTCAAAAATTGTTCCACCAGTCCCTGAGGCCAACGTTCCACTCCGGGTTGTTGTTGCGCTTGTCTTTCCATCAGATTCCCTATATTGGCCAATGCCTGCAGGATGTCTTCCATTCAGGGTTCAGCCCTTGCAGCAGAGGCTTCAGCCCTCGATGGATGAGAACTCCCAGTTCGTACCATGGTTTTCCTGCAGTTTCCAAGCATTTACCTCAGGGATAATTTAAGACTCACTATCTCCATTTAAAAACAAATACTACTATATAAGTAACATAAAAATGTTCTTTGGCACATAAAAGCAACTCACAATCATTATCAGTATTTTACGAGTGAACTCAATCACCCGTTATTCAAAGTTAGTCAACCACTCTTGATTAGTATCCTAAGGTGTGCATCATCCTCATATTCCTCATTTCCATCTGAGGCTCCTTATCACTCCATATAAACCATTGCTTTGATACCAACCGCTATGGCACCCCCGAAACGACCCCCGATTCGTTAGGGTCGCCACAGTTACGTTATCTTGGAGCATACCTCTGAGACCAAAGAAATTTTAACATAACTTATAATACCTGGGGGTTTCCATTTATTTTTTTTACCGGTCCCTGCGCAAATAATATGGCGGAAGCATAATTCGACTACCCTTCAACAAAATATAAAGTGATACACACCATACTAAAACTTTGATAATTTAGGCCGAACACTTTTATTTATATAAGGGATGGACTATGATAGTTGGTACAACAAAACACCGAGGTCTTTTCGTGCCTGGCGATTACCCAAAAGAAAACCAACTTCTATCCTTGGATATCATCTGCATCCGTCCATCACCCATGTGTCGCCGTCCAAAAATGCATCTCTGCTACCCTCGACTCGAGATCATATCCAGTCGGAGTCCGTTGGCCGGCGGTGGTGGTAGCACCCTCGAAGGCGGCCATCCATATGGACAAGGACTGATGTGTACTCTGGTGGATAAGCCCCCGAGAGAGGCCTACCTCAAAAGTCGAAAGATCCTCACGCGCTCGAATACCAGCCCGTGCACCCCAGGATGACGGTGCTCGGTCCACTCCCATTGTAAGTCAATCAGGAGTCCGTAAAACATGCCAGGAGTCACAGGTAGCAGCGGCATTTTCGTTTAGTCTGAAATATTAGTCCCCAAGAGGGGTGAGTACAACCACTCAGCAATAAAAGATCCATTACACTATATTATGAAGAAACTATAACCATCCAGATGCATGCAAAACACACTTATCATTTATATATATATGCATGCCATCAAGGGTCTATTTTACTAGCACCACGTTCATAACAACAATTCAATGCCATAACAAACGCATTTTCAGTACCGGATGAAACCCACTCAATTTCATAAACAAATTCTCATATCATGCCACATGCACACACATGCACCCCTTTAATGCACCGGGTTTTAACATTCAAAGAAAAGTTTCATTCCCCGGGGACCAGTGTTTGCATCCCTTCGGGCTTTCGCACCCAACCTGGCATCGCGAGACCCTCCGGCACAAACCTCCGGGCATCCAAAGCGTGTTCCGTCACACCCCTGGGCATCTCGTACCCCACTTGGCATCACGAGGTATATCCAGGGCTCACCATGAAAATGGTTGCCCCTTCCCTCCGGATTTACGTACAATCCCTACAACCGGGCATCCTGAAACTCCCGAGGACCCTCTGGCACAAACCTCCGGGCATCCAACGGTGTCAACTCACTCGACCCTTGGGCATCCCGACACTCCCGGGGTATCGTCAGCTCACACCTCCGACGGTAACATCCACATCATAATATACATTTTATTACAAAAATACATTTTGATGCAATGACATCAAGTATTCCATGAATCTACAACACTTTATCAAATTTTCCAATGTCATGTAATATATTGATGTCACTCCATCTATCAAGTGAATAACAACCCAAGATACAATGACTCATAGAACAAAATGAACAGTTTCGTAGCAAAACAGTGTAAAAACCAGAATGCACGCCTTCAGTAGAGACTTCGAAATAACAAGCAAATGACCATGAAAAATTCTGAAATTTTAACACGTTATAAATGAGATCTAGAGGAAAAATTTTCATTAAGGACACTAAGCCAGATTCGTTATGTATAATGAGTGGTAGTTCACACAACTCAGTTCAGCATTCTTTGATCCCAGAATAAAATTCAACAGGAAGCACTGCATATTAACAAAGATTTAAGCCATTGTATTGATTCCGAGAAGTTCTGATAAAATTATATACTCTAGTTCACGCAATTCCTCACAACTTCCGTGAAGAAATCGAGATCAAATTCATATTAGAACTCTTCATAAAATTTCACAAAATTACAAGATTACACATGAAACTGCACTGGATTAAGCGAATCCCATAAATTTCCATTTCCACCATAACTATCTTGCTTCCACAAGTCTACCAAAAGTCATTCTTTCATCAATAAATCAACAAGATCAAGATATACACAAAACCAACGTAATTCCTCAATCTCATGATCCCGCTCTACTTTGATTACTCACAATTTAACATTCTACTTTCAAAACTCAATTGTTTCCAAGTGTATTGCACCATACTAGACAATAACAGCACCACATTATATAGATTCATGGACTTTCATTCACTTGCCTCAAGTCCTAGGATTCAACAGCTAGGGAGTTCGGTTTGAAGATGCGGCCTGACGGCGGCAAAGACAAGTGGCGTCGACGGCGGCAGCTCACACGCACGGCAGAGGGCGGTCTTCTCTTCCTCTCGTCGTTCACCCCTCTGCTGTTCACTCACAATTTCTCTCGCTCAAACTCTCTCTTTCTCTCTCAAGTTTCGCTCGGTACCTCACTCTCTCACTCGCTGGTTTCGGTTCCTTCTCTCTCTTCCTCACCTGTAGGAGCATTTTGTTTCTTCATTTGTTGACTTTGAGAGTCAATAAAAATGAGATTCGGTGGTAGCAGGAAATGGTGACACCTCACACGTCCATGCAAGTGATGTGTCCTCTCTTGCTCGATCCTTCCTCATGCGTTGTCCACCAATCGGTAAGTTCACGTGGCTGCTGAGTCAATGAATTTTCCTTTTGTTGACTCATTTGCCGACCGAATGAAAGGGGAAACTCGGGCAGCTTGGGCCAACAATTCGTGGCCGCATGGTCTCCGTGCGTGGCCCAACTTCTCCCAAAAGCTGACCATAATTTCTACATGTATATGAATTGCATGGGCCATTCGTGTGGCCATTGAAGGGGAGGGTGGTGGTGACGTCGCGTATAACATTGAGGTCTTCAACTTAGCTAATTGGCGAGAAGGCTCGAGTCCAATAGGTAAAAGAAAACATGGTCATTGGTGTGATTGTCCATATGGCCATTCAAAGACAAGTATCTTTTCCTCCAAAAGTAAATATTTAGGTACGTCGAGTGGCGATGAGACTAGGCCAAATGTGGTACTGACAATACTCCCGTCGATTACTCACGGCCATTGCATACTTGAGGGTCGTCGAAATTTCTGGATGCCACAGTACATATCTCATAAGTGCCATCTAGTTGAAGGGCTACAACGCAAAGGATTACATTAATGATTGGTACAAGAAACCGAAATACCTTACTTCGTACCAATTCATAATGCAACTAATCAAAAGTAGCAAGTTCTGGGAGCCAACAGATCGTGAAGCACCTCAACGTTTATCATTAAAGAAGAAAATGGGAAGGCCAAAATGAAGACGAAGAATAGTGGATGGGGAGGTCTTGGGTCAGCAAAGGATGAGTAGGACATGTGTAAAGATGATGTGCTCTTATTGCCACATAGCAGGGGACAATACTAAACGTTGTTGATTAAGGAAATAGAAAGCACAGTTAGGCCAGAGGCCAGCTAAAGGGCATAGTGAGGGGACAGTTAGAGAAGAGCAAACAGAATGGCCAAGTGAGTCAACAACAAAAACCCAGTAAGTCATCACATTTGTGTTTGTGTTTGCTTTATGGTTTATTACAAATATATACATAACTTCAATTGGCCTTATATGTAATGTTTTTGTCAGGTCATGAGAAGGACACATGAAGGATTGGCTAAAGCTCCTACTATACTTGAAATTGAAGAGCCTATTCGAAAAAAACGAGATAGAAGACGGCCAACTAAAGGATTGGCCGAAGTAGCTGAAGGGCCAATTCAATCGACTGTTCTTTAGCAGAGAATAAAATACCTAGTAAGTTCAACAATTTGTGTTTAGTTTTCCTTTGTGTTATTATGTGGCCAATGTTATATTTTATGATATCTTTTGTCTCTTTCTCAGGTTCGAAAAAGGCAAGCTATAGCTCAACTGCCAATAAAAGGGCTAAGTGAGGGGTTGTCACAAGAACCACCATAAGGGTCACCACATGGGCCGCCACAAAAGTCACCACAAGGGTCAACAAAATGTGTTATTGAAGCTAAAAATTTAGATAGAATGACAACTAGAAAAAGGCCAGGTCAAGGGCTAACTACAAGAAGGCCATCTAAAAGACGCCCAACTGAAGAATTAGCCGAAGGAGTCCCTACTGTAGCTGAAGGGCAAAAAGAAGGGCCTAAAAAATCATAAGCAAGAAGAAAGGCCAATAAATCATGGATTTCTGAAAGTGATGCTCCCTTTCAAACAAATCATGGGTTTCTAAAAGTGATGCTCCCTTTCAAACAAGTTAGGCTCTTGGGGAGAGGCTAAGACAATATGGCTATGGCATTTGTACAGATGAGGGTACTAGAACATTCATTCTTAATGTAAGTTTTATTAACTGCATTTAATTTAATTTATGATGCAAACTTTTGCTAACAATTTAGTTGTCTTTTTGTAACCTAGGAGAAGTTTGGTGGTTTTTATCTCTTAAGGCCTAACTTAAGAATCAATGGCTATATTAATAAAGAAGAAGACATCGGCTGCACTAATAAGAAAGAAGAAGAACCCAGTTGCAGGTCCATCTCAATCAATTTAGCTTGGGACAATTATAGCTCCATCTGAATTAGTGCATCCTGAGACAATTGAAGAAGAAATTGCACATCAAGTTAGAAAGAATACAAGAATTATGAATCAAGTGAAAGGTCTATCAAAAGGAGCACAAATAAGGGGGTTGTGCATATTAATGGATGAGATGGGACGGGATAGAGTTTGTGGGGTTCATGAGTAAGTTTTGTTTATAACTTGCTATGGATTTTTTTTAGTTTGTCATTGAGTTTATGATATTTAATTTCAATATCAATGGAACGAACTCGCTGTTTGTCAATTTTTTTTTGCTTTTTTCATTTTTTTATTCTACTTTTACTTGCTACTCGTGATGGTGGGTCTTTGGTGGTAGTTGGGGTGTTGGTAGCTGGTGATGCCTAGTGGTGGGTTTGTGGGTTAGAGTTAGGGCTCATGTAGCACTTGGTGCAAGTGTGCCATGTGCACATCTTACACCAGGTGGTGTGCGGGTGCAAGTTAGTGCAAGGCTTAGCTTGCACCGGCACCTTCTGCAACAAACCCACGACTGGCACAGTGGCTGCTGATGGTGGGTTGATAGTAGTGATTGCGTGCTAATGTGATAGTTGGGGATGCTGGTGTGGTTGGTGGTAGTAGCCGGTGGTGGCTGGTGATGCGTGGTGGTGATGAGTCTATTGTGGAGATTGGGTTGGGGACTCGTGCTGCACCTAGTGCAACTGTGCAACATGCACATCTTGTACCAGGTTATGCTGGTGCAACACTCAGCTTGCATAAGCACCTTTTGTAGTAGACCCACAACCAACACAATGGCTAATGTCATGCCCCGATCCCTTACTTTTGGTCGATGTTAAAATGCGATATCCTAGGATTATATATCGCCGACCCTTTTCTTTTTAATAGCACATGCGGAAGCAGTTATAAAAATCCCCAGACAATAAGGCAATGGGATATACAAGTAGGACTGGGAAATTGAACTTGAAAACCAACACCCTTATGATCATATACAAGCCATACTAAAACAATTGGTTTCTACTCAAATTGATTCTATAGCAAACGTCATCAAGATCCTACTTTGGATCATCCTCGAGGTTCTCCTTCAGATACTCCTCTTCGGGTTCCTCAATAGGGATCTCCTCATCAGATCCATGCTCCTTAGGCTCCTTATCCAGGTCCTAAAATGGTTATTCAATAACCACTGAGACAACGTCTCAGCAAGTTCTATCCCCTAAGACCCGATTAGTAAACTAATACACCTTAGGGCTGCCTATGCACAACATGAGTCAGAGGACTTACCTTGGCCTTAGGTTCCACCTGCATATTAGCACAAATCATATAGGCACCCAAGCAATCACATCATAGATCGAAGTATCGATCTAATCGACTTAATCGATTACACGCCAACAAGACCACTCACGGTCACTTCCATTCAATCGATCAATCCACAACATCAAACCAAGGCAATGAATCACATCAAGTCACACTTAGATCGAATCATCGATCAATCGACCTAGTCGATTACAAGTCAGTCGGACCATTTCTAGGTCATTCATCCCACACCAAGCAATTCCTTAGATTTAGTGGCTTTACAGTCCCACCCGACCTTCTCAAGATCTAGTGGCTTTACGGTCCCACCCGACCCTCTCAAGATTTAGTGGCTTTACAGTCCCACCCGACCTTTCCAAGATTTAGTGGCTTTATGGTCCCACCCGACCTTTTCAAGATTTAGTGGCTTTATTGTCCCACCCGACCTTTTCAAGATTTAGTGGCTTTATGGTCCCACCCGACCCTCTCAAAATTTAGTGGCTTTACGGTCCCACCCGACCCTCTTAAGATCTAGTGGCTTTACAGTCCCACCCGACCTTTTCAAGATTTAGTGGCTTTATGGTCCCACCCGACCCTCTTTACGATACCATACTCTGTCACCGAGTCACGTGCATTCTCTAGGAAGACATACCGAGTCTTCGAGCCACGTGCATTCACTAAGGCTACCTTTTCGCCAAGATTACATACCTAATCACCGAGCCACGTGTCTTTCCCAGGTGACATTCCAATTCACCGGGTCACGAGCATTCCCCAGGTGATTTACCAACGCACTTTTGATACTGACAACCGATACTCGACCAATCCTCAATCACATAGCCAAAATCGCATTATTTAAGAACATAACTTAAAAATGCACCATTAAATCAATTCGACACGAATTAAAGCTCAATTAAATAAACAAACCACTCCACGACAATCAGCACGAAATTCCAATAACGGCCATCCCAGTTGAATTTCCGAAAAATAAATAATTAAATAATTAATTTCGAAAATTAAATAAATAAATACAATAAATTCAATTTAGCACAATATAAAGCTCAATTAAATAAACGGACTGCGTCATGATCATCAGCATAAAATCCCGGTCACTAGCCATCCCGGTTGAATTTTCGGGAAGTAAATAATTAAATAATTAATTTCGAAAATTAATATTTAATTTCTTAAAATTCCACCTAGGCCCGATTTGCTTAATTAACACCTGATAAAGGACAGGAAAAATCCCAAGAAGCTTCCAATAAATACTATAGGCAATTCTCTATCTAATTACACTAATCACACAACTAATATGCAAAGCAATTAACTAAAAATCACTAATCAATTCTAATCTAACAACCTAATTATACTTAATTAACACTAATCAACATTTAAGTATAATTAACACACTAAGAAGGCATTAGTGAGTAAAACTCACTCAAAACGACGGGTTCGACGCGAGGATCGACTTTCCTCAAAGCGGGCCGAGCATCCGGGCTCGGGAAGACGGCCAAAACGGGCCAAAACCCCACTGTCATACCCATTTTCTGTCTTCTTTGTGCACGGCTGGTTGAGGCAGTTCCGGCGTTGGTTGAGGTAGCCAAGGGTGGCGAAGGGCAAGGCGGAGCTCCGACTAGGCTGACGGTGGCCGGAGGAGATCGAGCGGTGGCCGGAGGCGGCTGAACGAGACTGAACAAAGGCGGAACAGAGGCTGGACTGCAGCTCGGTCGGGCAAGTGCAGACAGCGCACGGCGGGTGAGCGTGAGGCGAACGGCAGCGAGGCGACGTGCGGCGGCGATGGCAGCTCCGGCGCGATTGCAGCTCCTTCAAGCAACACCGATCGTCGCGTTACGCCGCTGGTCGGTTCTGTCCGAACCAGAGGAAGGAGAGGGGGCGGAGGGCGCGCGGACGGCCGTAGAGCAGTGGCGGCGGCTCCGGCTTCGGTGGGCGACGATGGCAGCGAGAGGCGGCAACGAGCGGAGCTGCTGCTGCTGCTTCGGCTTCTTCGACTTCCATGGTGTTTTGAAGAAAAAGAAGAAGATGAGGATGCTTGACGGAGGAGGGAGAGGAAGAAGAAGAGAAAACCGATTTCTCTCCCCCTCTTTGGTCTTCGAACGGGGCCCACCAAAAGGCTGTCATCCACCCACCTTTTCAAGCCCCAAAATACCCCTTCTAGAAGACTTTAGATAGGCCAAAATGTGGGGGTAAGTGTGGCATACGAATTTTACTAGGTTTTCTTTCCAATTGGGCCTTAATTCCTCTTGAATTAAATCAAATTGACTCTCATAATTTCATTCAACACTTCATCATTCCAATTGGTATTTTTCCTCACCAATGTAGCCCACTTGCATCCCAATTTCACAATCCCTGGCTTCAACTGAACCAAAAGCGGCCCTATTTATCCGGTTGAAATTAGAACCCGAAAATCTGGATGTCACAGCTAATGGCTAGGATGCTAGTATGGCGCCTGGTGGTGCCTGGTGGCGCCTAGTGGTGGTGGGTTTGTGGTGGAAATTGAAGGCTCGTGTTGCACCTGGTGCAAGTGTGCAGTGTGCACATCTTACACCAAGTGGTGCTGGCACAAGCTGGTGCAAGGCTCAGCTTGGACTAACACCTTTTGTAGCAGTACACCACTAGCACAATGGGGGTTGGTGGTAGCCTGAGGTGGTGACTGGGATGGCTGGTGTGGTTGGTGGTGTTAAATGTTGGCCAGTGGTGGCCGGTGATGGATGGTGGTGTTGGTTGATGGTGGTTGGTGGCTGGTGGCTGGTGCAATTTTTAGGAGAAACCTACACAAATTGACACTTAATTTATTACATTCTAAAAAACTTGGCACTTAAGTATTCGCTTTTAATCATGAGTGGTACTTATGTAATCACTTTTAATAATAACTTGACACTTAAGTGATCATTTTTTCATCACAACTGATACTTATGTGATCACTAATGGCACTCGAGTAATCATTCTTGTATGTCCTATGTATATATTGGTTTGTAGCAAATCATAGAAGTAACTCCATTCAATTCAATTTTTACTTCTAATTTATATTTAGTTTAAGTAAAAAAGCCACCACAATACATTGACCTAATACACATTCTTGTTGGTTTATATTCAAGAACAAGAAAAAACATAGTACACACAGCATCTCATTCACTCATTTCTCTTTTCCTTGACTTTCCCACAAGCACAAGAAGTGAGATACAAAACATATGATAGCACAAACAACAACAAAGCCACAACGATCTTGTGGGCAACACAAATTTCTTCTCATCTTCCAAAAATAATAGCCTACATTTGATCCAAAATAATTTCAATTGACCACTCATTCTTAACTATGACAACCGGAGAAACTTCTTCTCATCATTGAGTGCTTTATATTTCATCATAAAGTAGGATAGACAAAAAAACAACACCACAATAAACACTTAGTAATACTTCGATTCAATTTTCATGCTTAAAATTTCATTTTTCAGATGGTTAGCAAAAAATGCTTAAGCTTGCATTGAGTCAACATTGTCCAAATTGTCCATGAACGTAAATGAAGGTTGATGTCGTCTATCAAGCAAGTCCAATATTACCTATATGGCTTAGTGAGAAAATTTTGCATCGACCCATTTGAAGTATTTGCACTTCGACCCTTCTCTATATTGGGCGCATCCATAGAATCTTCTCCCTGGATATATTTGAGTCCATAATGTTCTTCTTGGACTCAGTAACCCATAAAAATAGAAACGTTCACTTTCTCCCTCGCTTCGGTGAGAGAAATTTGAGCCTCTGCTGAAAGTCCCACTCTCCATTTCCAATATTCGATGGTAGAATTTGGGGCAAATTGAAATTAGGATTTAGGATTAGGGTTCAAGCACTTCAATGGGGATTTTGGCTGATTTAGGGTTTTAGGTTTCAGGCAATTGGGGAGATGATGTCGTTTTGGGCCATTTAGGGTTTTTATGTTAGTAACAGTGTTGTTTTGGGTGAGTCAGAGCTGAGTTAGAGAGAGAAAGCAACAAGAAATTGGCAGTCATTTCAAGAAGACGATGGTGGCGGTAAAAAGGCTGTGATGGTCAAAATCAGTTTTTCCAAAAAAGATAAGAGAAACTGTGAGAAAGCTAAGCATTGCTTTAGACTTTTAGAGAAAGTGATTAATAGTGTCTCTATCTCTTTCTCCCTTTTCCGCCATCAATTGTGGATTGATACGTGTCTCAAGGATCATTATGAATCAATCCTCCACCGGGGTGCTCAACAAAAAGATAAAAGGCCAAAAGGGGAAGATAAAGAGAATAACTAGACGTCAAAAAGTTTTCTACATTCACATTAAAAGGGAAAAATCATGGAGGAATTTCCTATTGCAGACGTGTTGGAACTAAATATGAGATAACACTTACGGTTTTATTCTATATAATTTAGGATTTAGAAATGCTCAAGCGATTGTAAGCTTTGTATTTTTCAGATTTATATTGGATTTTTTGGAGGTTATCTTTTTCTGTTGAGTAGACATTAAGACCAAATCATGTAAATCTCTGATATATATATTTTTTTTAATCAATTTTCATCAATTACTTTAGTGATTCCTTCTTCTCGTGTTAAATTTCAATGGCAATATTCGTCGATTTTCACATTGTTTCACTACATGAGTTGTGTGGATTGATAAGTATATATTTCATAATTGATGACTGTTAATTGGTAAGTCCATTAGTATAATAAGAACGAGAGGGGAGGAAGACTGAATTATTTAACGTAGACTAGATTACTTTGATGGAAAAAACATATAGAACTTTGAGTAATTAAAGAAAACAACTGGAATTCCAGCAACCATGAGAAAAGTCCACTTTCTTCTTTCTTAATTTCACACTTTACCTTTCAATTCCATCATAAAAGTCTTAGAATTCTAGCGACCATGAGAAAAGTCCACTTTATTCTTTCTTAATTTCACACTTTACCTTTCAATTCCATCATAAAAGTCCTAGAATTCCAGCGACCATGAGAAAAGTCCACTTTCTTCTTTCTTAATTTCACACTTTACCTTTCAATTCCATCATAAAAAGTCCAGTGTCCAAATGCAACGGATTATGCTAAGCATACAAAAACTTCGACGAACCTAAGCATTGCCTTTGGACTTTAAGAGAAGTATGTACCATGTAAAAGTCAAAAAGGATAAAAAGGATAAAAAAATAAAATAAAATAGGAAGAGAAGTAGAATGATTAGATGTCGAGAGTTTGAAGAGAGAGAAAAATTGTGAAGGAATTATCTAGTGAAGTCTGCATTGAATGTGATATTATGAGGGAACACTTGTGAGTTTTATCTTTGGTGTAATTTAAGATTGAAAAAAACCCAATGTAAACTTTGTGTTTACCGGATTCATAATGGATTTATTGAATACAGGCTTTCCCCTTAGAATAGGTAGCAACACTCAAACTGAATTACATAAAACTCTAGTATTTTTTTTTTTTTATCATTCCTTGTTGATTTCTCTAGTAATTTTATCTTTTCAAGTTAGATCTTGTGGCTACATGTCATGACAAGTGATTACTTTGGTCAAACTACTCTCGTTGGTCTATAAACTTTTGAGTTGGTGGTTTTAATATTGCCTCTTCTAATAGGATGACTTTTAAGTAGAGGTCTCTTCAATTAATTCCTCGTCGGATTTACCCGATTCAACTTATCACCTATATATCATCTATCTTTAGCCATTTCAGTCCAGAAGCATGCATGATCAACAATCCAAATGAGATTGGTGTACTATGTAAGACATTGAGAAGAGAACCAAGCTAAGTCATTGTAGAATAACCAATAAAAAATTGGGATCAACTAAAGCAGATTAAACTTTCCTCGTGAGCGCCAGCATAGGAAAAGTCTTTTGGAAATGCTCGACTACCACATCCAACAACTCAATCAGGAGGATAGCAAGGTCCATAGCGGTTATCGAGTGTGTGGCTATATTTATAGAATTTATCGAGCAATTTCAAATTCATATTTTAAAATAATGTTTTCCCCATATGTAAATAAAGCTACATTACCATGAATCGATCAATGAAAACAAGGGAGCGAGAGATGCAAAACAAATTTTGATGCTGAAGGACCCAAAAATCGAAGAAAAAGAAGAAAAGGTAACACGCTACGTATAAAATAATAAGTAAAGTCATATGTACTGTTCGACCAATCTTCTAATAGCTTTGGACTCGTGTTTCATGCTATATGTACATGGCGAATTTGTCCAATCTTCTTCTATGCCGTGTTTCGCGGATAGGAGGAATCTTCTCCAAATCACTATCGTTTCAAGTGCAACGTGAACTTTTGTGTCATTTTCTCTCCCATCACATCTCCCGTCCTTGACGGATCTCGGACGACCCTTCGGAGAATTTCTCTTGATGTAAGTCAACAACACCAAAACGTAATATTGCCGTAATACAATCCCAACCTACATTAATAAACAGTCCTTGTCGAAAATGCATGAAATTCAAGAAAGGCACCACGGAGTGCTGATTTCTTTTTTCTAATAGAAATACCCATGGGTGTTTTGAGCTATATTTTCTCTCTGTTTTTATGTAGAGGTTGTAATCATAAATGTAGAAGCCATCGTCAAGAAAACCAATTTTGGCATGAGGCGTTATAAGCGCAATTGATTAAATCTTGTGAGATCATAAAATGATTTGGAAATTATTTTCCTAAAAGTGATATGTAGTATCACTTACAAAAATGAATGAATAAAAAACAACTCATTGTTTACGAAAATATTTAGACATCAACTATCATTATTGTGTTATGGTGTGCTAAACTACAATGGATCATCCGTTGGTATGCAAAATACTGAGCAATGGCATATTCTTATTAACGAGTAATTTAGACCTCAAGACTGACAGGATGTAAAGCACTGAGAGGGCAATCCTTCCTTTTGGAGAAGACAAACATATAGAGGGGAACTTAAAGGATGTTGGTCGTGTGGACACAGGCGCGTTAAAATAAGGAATGCAATCATGTTAGCCCACTTGGATTACGAGTCAAGGATGGCAGCCCCAACATAGTGACGAAATTCACGGAGAGGAAACCCTATAACCAAAAGAAGTGATTATTGACTTGTTGTTAACTTGACGATCTTAATTGCTTCTATAAATACATTAGTTGTACTTGGTCCATTTCAACACATATGCAACTAGAAACAAAAGAAAGCCTACCCCAAATTACCTAAACAACCTGTCATGGCCTCATCTCAAAAACAACTCTCAATGTTGTTCCTCGCTTATTTCCTCCTCCTGCTTACGGACAAAATGCCTTTTCTTGCTTCATCTCGAAGCTCTCCTTTGGTAGCCCTTGCTAGTGCTAGCAACCAAACGAGATATGAGGAAGTGGAAGCACTCCTAACATGGAAGTCAAAGCTAGACAGCGAGAGTCGCTCTACTTTGTCTTCGTGGAATGGAACCAACCCTTGTTCATGGCGCGGAATCAATTGTGATTCTCTCGGAAGCATCGCAAGCTTGAACCTTTCAAAATCTACCATATATGGTACGCTTCATCATCTCAATTTCTCCCAATTGCCCAACTTGATAGCTCTAACACTTGCCAACAACTCATTCTTTGGGAAAATCCCTTCGAGCATGGCTAATCTTGTCAAGCTTACTTATCTAGACTTGTCTCAAAATAACCTTTCGGGAAACATTCCCACTCAACTTGGGTTATTGCGATCTTTGCGAGATCTCGATCTTTCACATAATGATTTGACCGGTCCAATTCCCAGTGAGATATTTAGCTTGAGCAACTTGACCTATCTATATCTTACGGATAATAAGCTTGCTGGTTTCATTCCTGAAGAAATAGGAAGGCTCAAGTCTCTTGCTTATTTCCACATAGCGAACAACAATATCACCGGTCCAATTCCTTCTTCCATTGGAAACATGAGCAGCATGGAAGAGATATGGCTTTTCAATAATCAATTGGTTGGGTACATTCCAAAGGAAATAGGAATGTTAGGGTCTCTAATTCAACTTGATTTATCATCCAATTATCTCAATAGATCCATCCCTACAACTCTAGGGAATCTTAGTAGAATGAAATATCTTTACCTCTATGACAACCAACTTTCGGCCCCATACCTTCGGGGAAGTTGGAGGAATGAGATTCCTCATACAATTCGAACTACTATATAATGATTTAACAGGTCCTATCCCATCAAAGATAGGGAATTTGAGCAATCTGAATATCCTTCACCTTTCCCAAAATAAGTTGTCTGGTCTTATTCCTAAAGAACTAGGAATGCTCAGATCTCTCTTTATGGTCTCGCTTATGAATAACAGTCTCTCTGGCTCTATTCCATCCATTATAGGTAACATGAGCAAGCTCACAAACTTGCATCTGAGCCTTAACAAGTTTGTTGGCCAATTGCCACAAGATATTTGCAGTGGTCAAGTTCTTCAATATTTTGCTGCAAATACCAATCACTTCACAGGTCCAATTCCGCGAGGCCTCAAAAACTGCACGAGTTTGTATAGAGTTAGGCTCCAAAACAACCAGCTCAGGGGAAATATATCTGAGGCTCTCGGCATATACCCTTACTTAGATTATCTTGAGTTGAGCAAGAATGACCTTTACAGTGAGCTACCACCTAGACTAGGTGAATATAGCAATTTGACCAGCTTGAAAATCTCCAACACTCAAATCTCAGGCGTGATACCCTTCGAGGTTGGAAACATGAGCCAATTACATATACTTGACCTTTCTTCAAATAGTCTTTTTGGGGAAATTCCAGAAGACCTAGGAAAACTGAAGTCACTTCTAGAGCTTTCCCTCTATGACAATCATCTTGTAGGCCAAATACCTCAAGAACTTGGAACATTGTTTGATCTGTCAAGGATTAACATCGCCGGAAATAACTTGAGTGGCTCAATTCCTAAACAACTCGAGGACTGTTGGAAGCTTGAGTTTTTAAATTTGAGTAGAAACAGTCTTGATAAAAGTATTCCCGTTGAGATCAGCAAGCTTCAATCTCTTCAAGTTCTTAATCTAAGTCAAAATCTGCTTATGGGAGATATACCTGGACAACTTGGGCTCCTGCAAAGATTGGAAGCACTCAATCTCTCCCACAATCATCTCTCAGGTTCAATTGCATCGACTTTTGAGGATATGGTAAGCTTGACTTCCGTCGACATATCATATAATGAGTTTGAGGGTCCTTTGCCAAACATTCCAGCCTTTCACAATGCTACAATTGAAGTTGTGAGAGGGAATAAAGGCTTGTGTGGAGTTATTGCTGGTCTCAATCCCTGTACGGCAACAATGTCCACATGCAAAAACAAAATTAAAAGGTTGCTGCTAATTTTGATTCCTACTTTAGGATGCCTATTTTCTTTGCTTCTTGTTGCGGGAGCTTCAAGTACTTTATGCCAAAGAGTGAGGAAAATAGAGGCTAGTTCGGTTGATAGAAGCAATGAAAACCCATGGGCAGTATGGAGCTTTGATGGAAGAATGGTTTATGAGAACATTATTGAAGCCACGGAGGAGTTTGATGCCAAATATTGCATCGGTGTTGGAGGACAAGGGTGTGTTTACAAGGCCCGGTTGCAAACAGGTGAAACTGTTGCTGTAAAGAAACTTAAGGAAGAACTAGATGTCAAAGTGGCTAGTAGAAAAGCATTCGAAAGGGAGATTCATGCATTGACTGGAGCTCGGCATCGCAATATTGTCAAGCTATATGGCTTTTGCTCGAGTTCTCGACATTCATTTTTGGTGTACGAATTCTTGGAATCCGGTAGCTTGAAGGATGTATTGAGCAACGAAGAGAGGATAACAATATTTGATTGGAATATGAGAGTGAAAGTTGTTAAAGGTTTGGCTCATGCTTTGTCCTACATGCACCATGAATGCTCACCTCCTATAATTCATCGAGACGTATCAAGCAAGAACATTTTACTGGATGAAGAATACGAAGCTCACTGTTCTGATTTTGGCATGGCTAAAGTTCTAAAGCCTTTTGCCTCTAATTGGACTTCCTTCGCAGGCACGTTTGGATATGCAGCTCCAGGTAAGTTGGCTTCTTCAAAATTCCACCGCACTTCATTTTATAGATAGGATAATGCTTATACAAGATCCTCATCCTTACCTACCTTGCTTTAGTTATATATTTTTAATGGACAAAATCACTTTAGATTAACGGCCCATGAATATTGTATAAAAGCTACAAAAAAATTTGCTATTTTCTCTATGTAGAACTCACATACACAATGAAAGCGAATGAGAAATGCGATGTTTATAGCTTTGGAGTGGTGACATTGGAAGTAATCATGGGAAGACACCCGGACGATCTCATGTCGTCTCTTGCGTCCTCATCATCATCCTCGTCAAGCAATTCAATGGTTTCTTGTCCTCTGAAAGAAATTTTAGATCAAAGAGTTCCAAACCCGGAAGGTAATATGCTAGGGGAAGTGGCTTTCATGACAAAGATGGCCTTTTCATGCTTGAGTCCGAAACCAGAGCATCGTCCAAGCATGCAACTACTTTCTCGAGCGATATCAACCCATACCTCAATCATGTTAAGCGCACCAGAGGGCATCAAATTGGAAGAATTAGTTGATCCTAAATGCTTCATTTATTGAGATATTTGGGTATTTCTGTTGTAGCCCAGGCAAACTGTCTCCCATACTTTGTTTAGGTTTGTCAATTTCATTATCTATATTTGCAATGGATCATTAATCACTCAAAAAAGCTTGGGAATTTCAGCCATTAGCAATTTCAATC
Organism: Eucalyptus decipiens; assembly: GCA_014182575.1. Classification (NCBI taxonomy): domain Eukaryota; kingdom Viridiplantae; phylum Streptophyta; class Magnoliopsida; order Myrtales; family Myrtaceae; genus Eucalyptus; species Eucalyptus decipiens. Next base: position 57,012,473 of record CM024614.1, on the reverse strand, counting down.
ATGAATAGATGGATTACAACTGCAACGTCCAATCCTTAAGAGTGGGCTCAAAAGATAACAAGATCATGATATTTCTTGTAGCTCTTACATTTACTTCTTGGGACCATTCTTTGTATAAAGCAAATCTTTCATGATACAACAATCTTCTGCAATCTGTACCAATCCCATTGATTGAGCCAATCTTCCATGATTTGTGTCAATTCCGTCAATTCCGTCGATAGAGTAATCTTTCACAATTTGTACTGATTCTGTAGATTGCTATCACTGATACTGTAGATCGTTATCTTTGTAAAATCTTTTAATTGTATTTTCCCGCTCATGTACATATTATAAATATAATACAATTCTCCACACCGATTGTGTGTTTGATCAAACTCAAATTCATACTCTTTCATGGTATCAGAGCTTCACAATTTTATTCACTAAAATGTCTTCTTCTACATCCTCCAACACCATTATTGCCGTCACCGCTGCTAACTCTTCATCCTTGTTATCCCCCTCCCAACCACCCTTTGCTCTTGGCAATATATCTCATGTTCTCCAAATCAAGCTAGATCGCAACAATTACCTTTTGTGGCGAGCACAATTTCTTCCTTTATTTCATCTTCATGGGTATCTTCGGTTTGTGGATGGCTCATATCCTTCTTCGACACCCACTATCACTGATGTTGATAATAATGTGATTGATAACCCGGATCATATTGCATGGCATTATCAAGATCAACGCATCCTCTGCTGCATCCTCTCCACTCTTACTGAATCAGTTTTCTCACACATTGTCGGTCTTGAGACTTCTCATGATGTTTGGACCTCGCTTGAGAAACTTTATGCTCCTCAATCTCAAGCTCGCATAATGCAGTTAGAGTATTAGCTTCAATCTCTAAAGAAGGGCTCTCTTTCCATGGAAGCCTTTGTTAAAAAAGGCAAGAATATTACGGATCAATTTTCTGCCGCTGCTCATCCCATCTCTGATTCTCAATTAGTTCTCAACATCCTCGGTGGCCTGGGTTCGGAGTATGATGCATTTGTTACCTCAGTCATATCTCGTCTTGATCCATTACCTCTTGATGACTTCCTCGACTTGCTTTACAATCAGTAAATTATTCTTCAAAGCTGCACCACTGAATCTTCGATACAGTCTTCTTCTATTGTGAATGTTGCGGTCAAATCATCTGCTGCCCCGAATCCTCCCTCCAATGGTTGAGGACGCGGTCGAGGACGAGGACGCGGTCGAGGCTGTGGTCGCAATTTTTATGAAGAAGGTTCCTCTCATTCTCCACTCATTTGTCAAGTTTGTAGTCATGCAGGTCACTCAGCTCTCCAATGCTGCCAGAGATTTAATCCTAGTTATAAAGCTAATAGTGGCTCTCCATCTGCAATGTATGCATCTTCAACTAGTGAGTCATTTGATCCATACTGGTACCTAGACTCTGGTGCCACTCATCATCTTACAGCGGACATGGAAAATTTGAACATTCAGAGTGACTATTCTAGCATTGATCAAATCCGCATTGCAAATGGGTCAAGTTTGCAAATATCACTTATCGGTTCTTCCATCTTACATTCTCCTACTAGTTCTTTTAAACTACGAAATATTTATCATGTTCCCTCTATCGAGAAGAATCTATTATCAGTCTCTCAATTTACCAAAGACAACAATGTGGTATTTGAATTTCATCCTACTTTCTATTGTGTCAAGGATCGATCCTCGGGGAACCTCCTGCTCAAAGGCCAGCATAAGAATGGACTTTATTATCTTAATAATGCACGTACCACCATTAAGGTCCCTCTACAGTCAAATAAATCACCACCAACTCCATCCTGCTTCATTGGTGAACGAGTTTCTGCTTCTATTTGGCATGAGCGCTTGGGTCATCTAATTGCTCGCATTACTTCTTCAGTTTTTTCAAAGCATGACTTGCCAATATCTCCGTCTTCCTCATCTAGTTTCTATGAATCATGTCACTTGGGCAAGTCGCATCATCTTCTCTTTACTAGATCATCAACTACTTGTAATGCTCCTTGGAGATACTTTATTCTGATCTATGGGGACCATCTCCAGTTACTTCGATTAATGGTTTTTGTTATTATATCATTTTTATCGATGCTTATAGTGGATATACATGGCTTTTTCCACTTACTGTGAAATCTGATGCATTGTCTACTTTTGTGCAATTTAAATCCCAAGTGGAAAGATATTTCAATTGTAAGATCAAGGCACTTCAAACTGATGAAGGTGGTGAGTATAAGAAATTTGATCCTTATCTTCGTCTTCATGGCATACTACATCATCTTTCATGCCCACACACACAGGAGCAAAATGGTCGGGCTGAGCGCAAACACCGTCATATTGGGGAAACTGGCATCACATTGCTTACCCAATCTTCTATTCCTTGTATATATTGGAATGATGCCTTCCTCATTGCGGTCTTTCTAATTAACCGCATGTCTACAACGGTCTTGACTGGATTGTCTCCTTACGAGAAATTGTTTGGCCAGAAACCTGATTATTTACAATTGCGTGTTTTTGGATGTGCATGCTACCCTTGGCTGCGCCCTTATACTCGAAATAAACTTGATGACAAAACAATGCAATGTATCTTCCTTGGCTATTCTCCCTGTCACCGTGGCTATCGTTGTCTTCATCGTAGCACTGGCCAAATATATGTCTCTCGCCATGTGATTTTCCAAGAGAACTTTTTCCCTTTTGCTAATTCACAATCTGGTCAATCGTCATCACTATCACCTAGTTCTCCTGTTTGCATTAGTTATTCCTCTACTAAGCCCCCACAATTTCAGGGGGTGTCCACCACCACATCAACTCCATCAAGTCCATCTACTATCATGGATGACTCCTCATCACATATTCAGCAATCTTCTAGATCCTTTTCTCCAAAAGCTCCATCGTTATAATCTTCTGAACCTCAACTGCCAACTTCTACCCATCCAATGATCACTCGTCTAAAGAATAACATTCGCAAACCAAAGTTTTTTCTTTCCACTAAGCACCCACTTTGTTCTTGTTTTCACTCAAGCTTGACACCAAGTGAACCCACTTGTTTTTCTATAACAAACAAAGACCCCAACTAGCAACAAGCTATGGCCAATGAATTTAATGCTCTCATTCTAAATGGCACTTGGGAATTGGTCCCTCATCACCCTTCTATGAATGTGGTCAATTGCAAGTGGATTTATCGCCTAAAAACCAAGTCTGATGGCTCCATTGATAGATACAAGGCACGACTCGTTGCGAAGGGCTTTACTCAACAGGCTGGCTTGGACTATCATGAAACTTTTAGTCTAGTTATCAAACCAACAATGATTCGAGTTGTTCTCTCCTTAGCTATCACATATAACTGGTCTCTACGTCAATTGGACATTAAGAATGCATTTCTCCATGGCACCATTAAAGAAGAAGTCTACATGCAGCAACCCCAAGGATTTGTTGATCCGCATTATCCCGCCATGTATGTCGTCTTCGGAAAGCTCTATATGGGCTAAAACAAGCCCCAAGAGCATGGTTTTCTCGGCTAAGTTCATATTTGTTATCTATTAGGTTTGTGGCCTCCATTGCTGATTCTTCATTATTCATACAACATCGCTTTAACCACATTCTACTTCTTCTCATCTATGTGGATGACATTATTATTACTGGGGGGCTCTACCTCCTCCATCACTGAATTAATTACTCGCCTTGGCACTGAGTTTGCAATCATTGATTTGGGAAATTTATCATACTTTCTTGGCATCGAAGCCCATAGATCCTCTAATGGGCAGTCCCTCACTCAATCCAAGTATGCCACCAATCTTCTAACTCGTACAGGTATGGCTGATGCAAAACCTTGCTCATCACCTATAGCTCCCTCAGCTTCTAAGTTGTCGAAACAAAGTGGTGAACCACTGACTAATGTCTCCACTTATCGAAGTACAGTTGGGGCACTGCAGTACCTCACTCTTACTAGGCCAGATCTATCCTTCATCGTCAATAAAGTGTGCCAATTTATGCATTGTCCAACTAAAGATCATTGGTCAGTCGTCAAACGAATTTTGTGCTATCTCAAGGCTACTATTAGTTATGGCATTACCTTGTGACCTATTCACCAATTGACCTTCACTGCGTTTACGGATGCTGACTAGGCTGGCTGCCCTGATGACCGAAAATCTACTAGTGGCTATTGCATTTATTTTGGTCCCAACTTGGTTTCTTGGAGTTCTAAAAAGAAACCAACCATTGCTAGATCCAGCACTGAATCGAAATACAAAGGGGTGGCTAACGTATCCTCTGAATTATTATGGCTATTACAACTCCTTCAAGATCTTTGATACACTCTACATCGGTCACCACTTGTTCTTTGTGATAATTTAGGGGCAATCTATTTGGCTGCCAATCCCATCTTTCATGCCTAAACCAAGCACATAGAAATTGACTATCATTTTTGTTCGTGATTTAATTAAAAAGAAGCAGTTGAAAGTTCGATTCATTCCTACACAGGTTCAAACGGCTGATATCATGACAAAGCCTTTATCCATCTCTCGGTTTCTTATTGTACGCGACAAGCTCACAGTAACTCCGCCACCATTTCGCTTGAGGGGGTGCGATAAAGCAAATCTTTCATGATACAGCAATCTTCTACAATCTGTACCAATCCCATTGATTGAGCCGATCTTCCATGATTTGTGTCAATTCCGTCAATTCCGTTGATAGAGTAATCTTTCACAATCTATATTGATTCTATAGATTGCTATGACCGATACTGTAGATTGTTATCTTTGTAAAATCTTTTAATTGTATTTTCCTACTCATGTACATATTATAAATATAATACAAATCTCCACACCGATTGTGTGTGCAATCAAACTCAAATTCATACTATTTCACTTTGTCCGATGATGCGAACAAGATTTGGCTTTCTTATGTAAAATAGTAAACACTGACACTAGAAAATCTGATAAGCTCAAAAGGTGTTGGCGCACAATTGGTATAAAGAAAACAAATGCAGATGTGCAAAAGCCAGGAGCGATCTAGAGATGCAAAAAGAATTCGATCATCACAGTTTCCTTTTGAATTCGAACTGTTTCTTTAATTGTTTCTCTTCGTGTAAATATTATCTTTTTTTGGTTCAATCACTTCTGTGACGAGTACATCTATGAGCTCATTCAGTTGATCAATGGTCCGAGATAAAATGAAAGATACACGATTCTTTGTACAGAGGATGTTCACAGGTACAAGTTATGAAATTGCTTTGTACCTTGAGCATGCGATATCGTTGGGATTTTGGGGAAAAAAAAGTCACCCTTATCATCTAATTTAGTATTTTCTTATGTGATCGTTCTCATGAACGATCTTGAAGGATGGGGAACTTATGAGAAGTTGATCCTATTCATATTGGCTCATTGAAATGCGGCTCGAGGAAGCTGATTCGGTAACATTACGCCCGAGACTTATGGCGAGGACCTCCTCAAAGCATTGGACAGAGAACTTACGAATGTTTTAGAGGTCCGATCAATCTCTAATTATTTGAATTCATCCCATGGAGACATGTCCCTCTTCTCTTGGATTTATCCACATTCGTTCCTATGTTTTTGTTGATTATCGATTCGTAATTGCACGTTTTGTTCATAAAATTGCAGGTATAAAATGACATGTCATTTTCTAAATTCTTTGCCTCCTGTAAATTCCAAATCATCAACAGGCCGGTGTCCTTTGGATGCTTGATCTGGCTGTGTACTTGGCGAATGAAGCGACAAAAAGATGGAATTCAAGCAATTAGGTTCTCGTGGAAATAGCTTGCACAAGGTTCTCCCCAGCAATTTCTTTTGGCAAGATAAGCATATTATGCTCTATACTAGAAGTCGCTGGAAGGGGACGTCGCTCACCATGTAAGGTACTGCTGCTTTTACACTTGCCTCAACTTGTGCCATAAAGTTTCCTGATGCTGATGATTATTCTTCTGAGTAACTTTTTTCCATACATTTTTTGGTAAGTACTTTGCACAATGAAGTCTCTGTAACTGTGTGATGTACTAAACAATGAAGAGAGGATAACAAGATTTGACTGGAATAAGAAAGTGAATGTTGTTAAAGGGGTGGCTTATGCTTTGTCCTACATGTACCATGAATGCTCTCCTCCTATAATTCATCGAGACGTATCAAACAAGAACATTTTACTCGATGAGGAATACGAAGCTCACATCTCTAATTTTGGTACGGCTAAGGTTTTAAAATCTTATTTATCCAATTGGACTTCCTTTGCAAGCACCATTGGATATACATCTCCAGGTAAGTTGGCTTCTTCAATAAAAACTATCACGCCCTAATCCTCGAGCGCGCGCCCATCACTCACTGGTCAATTAAATAGCAACATCCCAATATGCATTGCTAACCCATTCATTTTAATACGCATATGGAAGCATAAAATTAATCCCCAGACAATAAAACAATGGGATAGGAAAGCAGGACTACAACTTTAAAACCAACAACAACCACGCGTATATATACATAACATACCAATCATGTCATAAATAATACAAGTCAGTATAGGAGAAATAGATCTAAAAACAAGAGTCGGGGGGGGGGGCTTCTCAAACTACGGGTCCTTATCCTCCTCTTCATCCTCCTCCACGATTTCACCTTCTTCTACACTCCAACTGGAGCCTTCAAAGGCCCGCATCGGGGACTGCAGTGCGCAAGAACCGGGTTTGTTGCATCTACAATCGAACCTTGAGGAGGATCAGCTGTGCCCTTCCCAAAAGCGGCCTCCAGGATATATAGGGGAATCTCAGATTCCGGAATAAGACCCTCTCTCTGGCCATCTTGAGTATGGCGGTACCACGATCTGTATCAGTGGGGCATCTTGGGCTCCCAAGCAATGGAAAATAAGATGCCTACTTTGTAATCCTCTTAAGTTGTCCAAAAAAACTTAAGAGTTGCCATCTAAGGACCTGAAATGTTATCCCACAATGGGGTGAGACGACTTCTCAGCAAGTTCTACCCCCTAAGACTCGACTAGGAAGAAAATATGCCCTAAAGGCTACCTAAGCACAAACACAAGTCAAAAGACTTACATTGGCCTCAGTCCCTTCCTACAAGTCAATATAATTCAAACAGCCATCCAATCATCATTTCACAAATCACTTTACCCAACCAGATCGAATTATCTATCAATCGACTCAGTCGATTACATGTCATCGAGACCATCACTCGGTCATTTCGGTTATTCATTATTGACTCTTAGTCACGGCCCAACAGGCACGACCTACTGACATAATTTAGGTTGAGTGGTCATCACGGCCTTACATGCATAATTTAGATTTAGTGGTAATCACGGCCCTACTGACATAATTTAAGTTGAGTGGTCATCACGGCCCTACATGCATAATTTAGATTTAGTGGTAATCATGGCCCTACTGACATAATTTAGGTTGAGTGGTCATCACGGCCTAACCGGCATAATTTAGATTTAGTGGTCATCACGGCCCCATCAGCATAATTTAGATTTAGTGGTAATCACGGCCCCACTAGCATAACCATACTTCGACAATTTTCTTGATCTAACTCATAGTCTCACACGGCACTTTTCCAATCAATTACCAAAGTGGTCCATTTTTTTTGGAATAATGACCCATAATCACTACTCACACTCAAATTGCACAATCTGGTATTCAATTAAATAAAAATAGAAAGCATTGTTGCAATCAAAGCACGAAATTCCGGTCACCGACTATCCCGGTTTAATTTCTGAAAAATAAATAAATAATTAAATAATTATGAAAATTAATTAAATAATGCCAATAAATACCAAAAATGCATACTTAGGCCCGTAAAGCCTAATTATTTGCTGAAACGGGCCCGGAAAAATTTCAAGACTCGTTAAATAGATATTAGAGCCTAACACGCATCGGTAATTAACCAATTCACTAATCAAATCTAACTAACCACCTAATGCTAGCTTAATCAACCCTTAAGCATCATTAACCTACTAAGCGAGGATTAGTGAGTTAAACTCACTTGTTTATCAAACCACTCGGTTCGAAACGAGAAGGACGCGACAAGGAACGATCTTCTTCAAAGCGGGCTTGGCTTTCGAGGTCGGGAAGTAGGCCAAAACGGGCCTAAACCTTTGCTGGAAACCCACACTTTCAGCTTCTGTTTGGTGGCTGCAACAGTTGGATGGAGGCTCGGTTGGGCCGAGCAAGGACCGATGGAGTTGCAGCGAGGTCGGGCGGCCAATGGCAGGGCCTCACGGTGGTTGAGGTGAGCTGGACGGCGGCCTATGTTGGCTAAAAGGCTTGCTGGACACACGGACAGAGGCGAACGAAGATGTCTAGGGCATCGAGGTCGCACGGCGAGGGGCGACGATGCACGTGCGAGGCGGGGGTGGCGAACGATAATCCGATGGTGGCATGCGGCTCCGTTGGGCTGCTATCTGCTCCGACAGTCTCTCTAGTTTGTTGAGCTCGAAAATGGCACAATGAAGGGGATGAGGGTGTTGCTCGGCCAATTGAGGGAGAGAAGGAGGAGATGAGGGAACCAAGGGGGGCCACCAAGCCTTCACCAGCTGCATCCCTTGGCTGAAAATCAGCCACCAAAGTCCCTTCTAGATGGCTTGAATTGGTCCATAAGTCATGGGTGGTGGGGGGCTACGAATTTCATATGTTTTCCCCTCAATTAAACACCAATTGCCTCTTAATTCAATCCAATTTAGCCTCTAAAAATTCAACCAACACCTCACCAATCCAATTGATATGTTTCCTCACCAATTGATCATACTTGCATCCCAATTGTGTGATCAAAAACGGTCCTCGACATTTTCTGTACAAAAACGGCCCTAGGACGACTTTTTCCCAAAAAGTCTCAGTTTGCAAAAAAATCTTCGGAGACTGAGTCGACATTTCTAAAATGATTTATGACATGACAACTTTCAATTTTTGAAATCAGATTCAAATTCGCCGTTAATTTCACTCTGGCACGTTTTTAGCGTGACCTAGGCAACCAGGTAGCTTTTAGAAATTTTTAGTGCAAATAACCCGTGGTCGATTTTCTTCGAGCCATAATGAACCTATTTGATATATCGGTGACTCTCGGTTGTCGTGAAAATCTCAATGATTCAAATACGGATATAGGGTACCAAAACGATAAAAAATCAGTCTAGTGCTGGTCGACGAGAATTTCTCGATTTGGTGAAATCACCAACATTTAACCACATATCTCATTCGAACCGACCTATTTTTGATTCCCAATCGACTTATATATGTGCCGCAATGATCTCTGCAAATGAGCATGGTCGAATAGTCAATTCTTGGTCGAATCCTCAAGTCTATTGCATTAAAATTCCTTAATGACTTCCTCAGTTAGTCTAGTTATCTAAGAAGTGATCAGTTCTGAGAACAACACTATAGGCACATCGATGAAATGCCTGATTAATTTAATTGAAAGCAGAACTGTAAAATCCAGAATGTCACAAAAACAATAGGTTTTATAACAGTATTCGAGTCTTCAACTGAATACTCCGGGGACCTTGGATCCGACAGACTCGAGTCCACCACTGAACCACCAGGAGGGTCTGTCGTGCCTTTTCCAAAAGCAACCTCCAACACCGACATAGGGACCTCAGATTCTGGTAAGGGACCTTCTCTTTGTCCATTCCGTTCATGACGATACAATGATCTGTATTGATGGGGTACCTTATGGGGTAGACCCTCATCAACCCAGACAACGGACCTCAAGAGTTCATAGACCCATCCCCTTGGGTTCCCATCAAGCGGAATATAAGATACATGCTCGGTGACCTTCTTCAGCTGGCCAAAATGCTCGAGAGGTACAACCATCTAAGGACCTGTAAATGTTATCTCACAATGAGATGAGACGACGTCTCAACAAGTTCACCTCCTAAACTCCGACTAAGAAGAAAATACGCCTAAAGGCTACCTAGTCACGCACGAGATAAAGGACTTACCTTTGTTTTAGTCCCTTCCTGCAAGTCAATACGATTCATATATTTAACGAATCATTTCATCAAACCAAATCATCAAATCAAATCGAGTCATCGATCAATCGATCCAATCGATTTCATACCATCAATACCATCCCTCAATCAACCCATTCAATACTATCTATCAAGTCCGATCACAGCAAGGACTGCTCACCTTAAGCTGAAGATAGATAGTATAGCTCGCCAAAAGCTGATAATTAATATAGCTGGCCAAAAGCTGATAACAAAGTATACTGCTTACCATAAACTAACATATCAAAGCTCACAGGATGATATAGTATACTCATAATACTCACCAGAAGCTGATAAAGTACTGCTCATACTAAGCTGATATATCCAAGCTCTCAGGCCGATATAGTATACCGATGATGCTCACTCTAAGCTGATAAAGTATACTGCTCGCTCTAAGCTGATATATCAAAGCTCATAGGCTGATATAGTATATTGTTCTCACCAACTAAGAATTTCACCATTTTTATTATTCCCGATAAAAATAATCGTGTGTGGTTACACGGTTGGCCTTAACCAAAATAAAATATTTTTCCTTTTCAAAAATTCCCACCATTTAATGTAGTCCACAAAATATTTTTGGCGTTGTACACTGACACTCGATATTTCCCACTTAAAAATAAAAAATACTCAATTTTGGAATAAATTCCCAAAATTACAAGTTCCACTCAATTAGCACAAAATCGCATTCAATTAAATAAATCAATCGCACAATTACAATTAGCACGAAATTCCAGTCACCGGCTATCCCGGTTTAATTTTCGAAAAATAATAAATAATTAAATAATTATCAAAATTAATTAAATAAATACCAATAAATACCAAAAATGCAAACTTAGGTCGGAAAAGCCTAATTAAATACCAAAATAGACTCGAAAAATTTCCAAACATATCTAGATAAATATTACCATCTATCTAGTCACTAACTAAGCCGATGTAACCACCTAACATGCATAAACGAGTAATTAAATTGCTAATCTGGGGCTACAAATTTTGGACCTAATTTCCCCAAATCATATTCAATTCTCACTTAAATTGATTCAATTCGGCCCTAAAAAATTCCACCATCATGTCCTTGCCCATAGAACCAACTTGCATCCTAAAAATGCAATAAAAAATTGTCCCTTGAATTTTTTGATCAAAAGTGGCCTTATTTTGACTTTTCGCCTAAAATCTTGATTTGCAAAAAAATCTTCAGAGGATGAGTCAACATTCCTAAAATGACTCGTGACATAGCAGAACTTTTAATTTCTAAAATCGGATTCAAATTGGCAGTTAATTTCAATCTATAGCGATTTTAGTATGACCTAGCCTACTGGATAGCTTTCAGAAATTTTTAGTACAATTGACCCGTGATCAATTTATTTTCAAGTCACAATGTACATCTTTAACACATTGGCGACCCTCGATTATCGTGAAAATCTCGAGACTTCAAATACGGACACAGGGCACCAAAACGACAGAAAAATCAATCTAGTACTGATCGATGAGAATTTTGTAATTTGGTGGAATCACCCACGTTTAGTCACACATCTCTATCGAACCTATCCATCTCTAATCTCTAATCAACTTTTAACTGTGTCGTAATAATATCTGCAGATGAGCACGATCAAGTAATCGATTCTTGGTCGAATTCTCAACTCTATTGCATTAAAATCCCTTAATGACTTCCCCAGATAGTCTAGTTATCTCATGAGTAATCAACTCAGAGAATAACATTATCAGCGCGTCGATGAAAGGCTCAATTTATTTAATTCAAAACAGGACTGAAATTCCAGGATGTCATAACACTTTCCCTCTTATAAAAATTTCGTCTTCGAAATTTAAACCATTACAATACTTCAAACAAAAAGGTGGGAGTATAATCGTCTCATTGAATCCTCACTTTCCCAAGTTGCTCCTTTAGTGCCGTGATGTTGCCAGATTCTTTTGACCAACGGGATTGTCTTGGTACGCAGAATTTGTTCTTTCCGATCCACAATCTGAACCAGGCTTTCCATATACAACACTCTATCGTCCACATCCAGTTCTTCAAAATTAAACACGTGAGTCAGGTTAGGCTCATATTTCCTCAACATCGACACGTGAAAGATGTCACGCACTTGCGCTAGTCTCGGCGGCAATGTAAGACAATACGCTAGGATCCCGATTCTCTCTAGAATTTCAAAGGGACCTACGTACCTTGGACTCAGTTTTCCCTTCTTGCCAAAGCGCAAGGTACCTCTCATTGGTGACACTTTCAGAAAAACGTGAACACCAACTTGAAATCCAATGGTCTCCAGCGCTTATCTGCGTAGCTTTTCTAGCGACTCTGAGCGGTCTTTAGTCTGTCCCCGATGACTGCAACTGCATCTACTGATTGCTGAGCCAACTCTAGGCCTGTAATCTTTCTTTCCCCGACTTCATCCCAACACACTGGCATTCTGCATGCTCTTCCATATAACGTTTCAAAAGGAGCCATCTAGATGCTCTGCTGGTAGCTGTTGTTGTACAAACTCAACAAGATGAAGTTGTTCCTCCCAGCTTCCCTTCAAATCCAACATGCAAGCTCGCAACATGTCTTCGAGGGGTTGAATCGTCCTCTCAGACTGGCCATCCATCTGAGGATGATATGCCATACTATACTGCAGCTTTGTTCCTAAGGCAGTCTGCAAACATTTCTAAAAGGCAGCTGTGAATCTCGGGTGTCGATCTGAAGTTATCGTCACTGACACTCCATGCAGATGAACAATCTGACACACGTACAACTCTATGTGCCTATCCAAATAAAGGTCCTTCTGTACTGCGACGAAGTGAGCCGACGTCATTAGTCTGTTGACCACTACCCAAATGGAATCATTACCTCTTTGACTTCTCGATAAGCCTGTCACAACGTCTATCATGATGTGCTCCCATTTCCACTCGGGAATCTCGAGAGGTTGCAGAAGTCCTCTTGGCTTACAATGTTGTGCCTTCACTTGCTGACACGTCAGACACTTGGCGACATGTTTGGCGATGTCTACCTTCATACCAGACCACCAATAGTGTTGACGCAAATTTTGATACATTTTCATACTATCAAAATGAATGCTGTAACTGTTATGATGAGCTTCTACTAAGATCTCCTCCTTAAGCTTTGCATCGTCAGGTATACACAATCGTTCTCGAAACCTCAATGTTCCATCATTTGAAATCTGAAAATCAGCCTGTCTCTTATTGGTGTCCTCTTGTAGAATCTTCTGGACATCTAGGTCTATTGATTGAAGTATCTTGATCCTAATTAGCAATCCGGCTCAATTTTGAGGGTAGCCATAAGATTCGAAAGGTGGCCCACCTCAAATTTGAAAACCGAATCTCAAGCATTTTCGAGTAAAATCCATTCATTGACCATCATTTATGTAACTGAAGACTTTTGACTCAAAGTGTCTGCGACCTTATTCACCTTCCCAAGGTGACACAAAATATCACAATCGTAGTCCTTCAGAAGTTCCATCCAGCGACGCTGTCTCATATTCGACTCATTCTGAGAGAATAGATACTTGAGACTTTGATGGTCAGTGAAGATCTGAAATCTTTCTCCGCACAAATAATATCTCCAAATCTTCAAAGCGAAAATGATTGCTACGAGTTCCAAGTCGTGTGTTGGGTAATTCAGTTCGTCGGGTCTAAACTGACGAGAGGCATATGCAATAACTCTACCATGTTGCATCAGCACGAAACCCAGTCCTCTAAAAGATGCATCATTGTAGATCTCGTATCCTCCAGGACCAGATGGAATGATCAACACAGGTGCCGTAGTCATATTCTGCTGAAGCTCTTGGAAACTATGCTCGCACTTGTCTATCTACACAAACTTCTCTTCTTTCGTCAAGAGTCAGGTCAACGGCGACGCTAAAGCTGAAAATCCTTCCACGAACCTTCTGTAGTAACCTGCCAAACCTAAAAAGCTTCTAATCTCTATCACGGTTGTCGGTCTTGGCCAGTTGATCACTGCTTCAATCTTGGTTGGGTCCAAGGAGATTCCTTCACTTGAAATCACGTGACCTAAGAATGCAACATGAGTTAATCAAAACTTGCACTTGCTAACTTAGCGTACAACTCATGAATCCTCAGAGTTTGCAATACCATTCTCAGATGTCCCTCACGCTCCTTCGTACTTCTCGAATATACCAAAATATCATCGATGAACACGATCACAAACTAATCCAGATATTTTTTGAACACTAAGTTCATCAGATCCATAAAAAGCAGCTGGGGCATTCGTCAGTCCAAACGGTATTATAGTGAACTCATAATGGCCATATTGAGTACGAAACGTTGTTTTCGATATATCCTCATTTCTGATTCTCAGCTGATGATATCATATCCTCAAGTCGATTTTTGAAAATATCAACGCTCCTTGTAACTAGTCAAACAAGTCGTCAATCCTCAGGAGTGGATACTTGTTCTTGATCGTCACCTAATTGAATTGACGATAGTTGATGCACAGACATAATGAACAATCTTTCTTCTTCACGAACATAACTGGTGCTCCCCAAGGTGATGCACTGGGACATATGAATCCATTATCCAACAATTCTTGCATTTGCACCTTCAGTTCTTTCAATTCAGATAACGCCATACGGTAGGGAGCCTTAGAGATTGACTCTATCCGGGTGCTAACTCAATCACAAACTTGATCTCTCTCTCTGGCGGTAAGCCTGGCAATTTCTTTGGGAATACATCTGAAAATTCTTGAACCATTGAGATATCTTCAATCTTCAGTTCCTCAATTGTCGTATCCATGACAGTTGCCAGGTAACCTTGACAACCCTCGTCTAATAAAAGGGTTGCCTCAAGCGACAAGATCAAGGTAATCGAGGGTCCTCCTCGATTTCCAACAAACTCGAAACTTCCACCCTCTAACAGGTCAAACTGAATCGCTTTACGATAGCAGTCCATCTTAGCTCATCGCTTGGTGAGCCAGTACATGTCAATTATCAAATCAAAGTCATACATGGCTAGGACTAATAATCCATTTTCCCCTTTCACTCACCAATCACTAACTTGCAACCAGAACAACCCAATGCAGCTAACATATTGCTCGGCAATAAAAGAATGAGTCACTCCAGGGTCGAATAAAACATAAGCAGCATGGTTGTTTAGCAAAATCGTACTTGTAATCACATCAGGCGCGTCCTCTACTTGACCTTTTGTGATGGCGTACACTATCCTTTGAGCTGGAGGTCTGTTCTATCCACCCTGTGTTGCAAATCGCGGCGCTACACCTCTTATCTGACCCATCAATGGTGGCGGTAGTAATTACTGTTGTCCCCTCGGTCTTCTGGGACAATCTCTAGCCAGGTGACCCCGTTGGCCACATTCAAAACAAGCGCCCATTCTCTGAGGGCATGGGGTCATACCATGTTGCCTTCCATGGGAGCAACATACGCTATTCTGATTTGACACTAACTTTCCAATTCCACCCTTCCTATTGGGCAGAACATGGAACCTTCCTCGGGTCATGGGCCTCTTCCCATATCGGTTCCCATCCCTATTTAGATTAAACCTCGATCTAAACGAGGCGGCTTGTTCATTCAGACTTCTCTCTATCAACTGGGCTCGATTGTACACCTCACGATAGTCCTTCAAATCCAACAGCACCAGGGGATTCTTCAATTCTAGTCGAAGGCCATTCCTGAACCTTCGAGCCTTGTCTTCTGGATCCTCTATCAACCTCAGAGCATACTAAGAAAGCTCCACAAATTTGATCTCATACTGGTCAGTAGTCATCATCCCTTGGCAGAGGCGTTGAAATTCCTCCATCTTATGTTCTCGAGAGCTACCCAAAAAGTACTTGTCATTGAAGGCTCTAAGGAAAGCATTCCACACCAGGACTAAACCTTTCGTAAATACTATACCTCTAGTCCCTCCACCAAGTATTCGCGGTACCCTACAGTTGATATACTGCCAGGACAACTTTTTCTGTCTTAGCACACATCAGCAGTGCAAAGGCCTTCCCCAAATCTTGAATCCAAAGTGATGCAGTCTTTGGATCTCTGGCACCGATGAACCTCGGCAGGTTCAACTTCAAGAACTGCTCTACCAACTTATGGATTGGTCTCTCCCTCTTCACAACTATGTTCTCAGCTGGAACTTCGACAGGTGTGGCAACAACGGCGGCTTCAGCAACGGTGGCAACAGTAGCAATAGCAGCAGCTTGTGTGGCGACGACGGTGGCGGCAACTTGATTCTGGGCCTACTGCCCTATCAAATCTCTCATTGCTTCGAGCGCCTGCATGATCTCTTCAAACATGGAATCACTAGGGGCTGCTACCCCAGCATCCACAGGCGGCGATGCTGCTCCACTAGCGCTAGCCTAAGTTGGCGCTCTACCACGGCCTCCTTGAGTACCAACCCTAGTCGACGTCCTACCCCGAGTCGCAGGCCCGATAATACGCTTTCTAGGAGTCCTCTTATGACGGTCTAAGCGCGGGGGCGCATCTCCTGTCCCACATCGCTTAGGGGAGAGTCCTAAGGCTAGTTTATAAGGCTTAAGTCCCTCTAATCTACGTAACGTGTTTTAA
Organism: Eucalyptus decipiens; assembly: GCA_014182575.1. Classification (NCBI taxonomy): domain Eukaryota; kingdom Viridiplantae; phylum Streptophyta; class Magnoliopsida; order Myrtales; family Myrtaceae; genus Eucalyptus; species Eucalyptus decipiens. The sequence goes on along the minus strand of CM024614.1, from coordinate 56,995,928 downwards.
AGCCGTGAAGACTTAGTGTCCAAAGCGAATAATATTACACAATGGGGCCTGGGTTGTTACAAATGGTATCAAAGCTAACTTCCGACCGCATGTGGGGCCACAGCGAGGACACTATGCTCCCAAGAGGAGGAGAGTGTGACGGCCCAAGCGCGGGGGCGCGTCTCCTATCCCACATCGCTTAGGGGGGAGTCTTGGGGCTACTTTATAAGGCTTAGGTCCCTCTAATCTGTGTGACATGTTTTAAAGCCATGAGAACTCAGTATCCAAAGCGGACAATATTACACAATGGGGCCTAAGTCGTTACACCTCTGCTCTTGATCACTCATGATGCAAGTTTTCTACTGAAACCTGCCCTCCTATTCCACACTGAATTAGAAGCTGAGTGATCACAAACAAACAATCTATCAACTAACTAACACAGACATGCACCAGCATGAAATAAATGCCATTCCTACTAACTATCCCATAAACTTATCACACATTATCACTCCAACTATCAACCTTGCTCTGATACCACTCCGGATGGGGATGTCACGCACCGATCCTCCGAGCGCGTGCCCATCCCTCGGTGGTCAATCAAATAGTGACGTCCCAGGACGCACCACCCACCCATTCATTTTAATGCACACGCAGAAGCGAATAAATAAATCCCCATACAATAACAAGATGAGATAGTAAAGCAGGGCCACAAATTTTTCAAATCACAACACACTTATATACACATAACAAACTATGTCATATACAATATTAGCCGATATATACAGGGTCTACAAAAAGGGGGGTAGAGTGCTACAGATCCTCTCAGTATTTGAGTCTTCAACTGAACACTCCGAGACCCTAGATCCAACAGACTCGGGTCCACCACTGAACCACTAGGAGGGTTTGCCATGCCTTTTCCAAAAGCAACCTCCAGCACCAACATAGGGACCTTAGATTCCGGTAAGGGATGTGGCACCCCTCAGCGGCCCCCGATCCGCTAGGGTCACCACAGTTCGCTTTTCATTTTTCTTTCCCAAATAACATGTCACTCTGATACCATTCTTAGTTGCAGCGGGTCCATACAACCATGGGGGTTTACATCTTTTATTAACAGTCCCTTGCGCAATTTACATAATGGAAGCATATCCAACAATTCCCTTCCCTACATTCAGAAATCGATGCACAACTACTAAATGTTTTATATAAGTTAAAACCGAACACGTTTATTTACATAGAGCAGATGGACATCATTCATCGGTACATCAAAATGCCATAGTCTTTCTATACTTGGCTATATTTCAAAAGATGACCGACGTCTCTTCCAACAGTCATACACTTAAAGTCCATCGATCAGTGTCGGCGTCCAAAGGTTCCCTCCTTTGCTATCCTCCTTCTTACGGTCATATCCAATCGCTCAATCCATCTACTAATCTGAAATGTTGGTCCCCAAAAGGGGTGAGTACAACCACTCAGCAGGTAAAGGAATCCAATAACAACTCAATGCATCATACAAATCATACATGCATTGCAGGCGTAACTTACCTTGCAGCCATGCATATACTATCATGCATCATCACCACAATCATAACACATACATGTGTATCATCATGTCATACTCATCATGCATATCATATCATCATATGTCATCATCATAATCATCATCATGGCATCATTATATCATACACGTCATCCTTATCATGACATCATCACATCCCATATTATCATCATCATCATGCATATTATCATGCATATCATACCATGGGTGATCATCATATCACATCACATATCATCATCATCATTATGCATATCATCATGCATATTATACCATGGGTGATCATCATATCATATCACATATCATCACCATCATCATGCATATCATCATGCATATCATACCATGGGTGATCATCATATCATATCACATATCATCACCATCATCATGCATATCATCATGCATATCATACCATGGGTGATCATCATATCACATCACATATCATCATCATCATCATGCATATCATCATGCATATCATACCATGGGTGATCATCATATCATATCACATATCATCACCATCATCATGCATATCATCATGCATATCATACCATGGGTTAATTTTTCATCTTTATCTTTAAATTTGATCACCACATCACCCTTTCTCGATTCATCAATTTCATCTCATATTTTACACTCGCATCCCATGCGAGAAAAACCTCCGGGCATGTATCCAAGATACAACCGGGCATCCGGCCCCCCACATTCCGGGCATCTCGCATCCCAACTAGCATCACGAGGCATTCCCTTCGGGCAGAAACCTCCGACAGGGCTTCCGGCCTTTACCCTTCTAGCCAGGCATCTCGCACCCAAATCCCGGCATCGCGAGGCATTCCCTTCGGGCGAGAAACCTCCGACGGGGCTTCCGGAATTATGTACCGACATACCACCAGGCCTCCCCTGGAATTACGTACCGTATACCACCGGGCATCTCGACACTCCCGGGGAAATCCGGCAATGCATCTTTGTACATTCCGGCCTCATCCTCCACCACAACCTCTTACTCACATATCACTTTTCCATATACATCATCCTTTTAATCTCATTATTACATGGCATATGATTCACACATGCATCACAATTCATGATCATACATACACCAATGTCATATAACAATACATAATAAATTCAATAGAATTCATGGCCAATAAAATAATCCACTTTTATTTTTTATTATTTTATTATTTTATTATTATATTTATTTATTTTCATAAATAAATATTACATTTAATATTTATGATTTTCCCAAAATCATAATATTCAAACAATCATTAAACAACCAATAGGATGACAATTCCATACAAAATTCATGGCCAAATTGAATTTCACAAAATTTCACAATTTCCACAAAATAGCACATGATATTCGGATAATGGCCAGATTGCACAGTTTCGAAATAAATTCGATTAAAATACTCATATGGCCTCCAAAAATTACGAAATTTTACAGGGTGATAGCCAAGACATTTTCGTGCAACTTTCCTGAAAAACTCCAAGCCAGATTCTTTTTAGATTATTTTACACGACCTCACGAAGCTTCTGGAACCACTACCGCATCGTCCAGAATACACATCTCCGAAATATTAATATTTCACCCATCTATCCTCTTTCGTTTCCTCTGAAATTTGGATATGTTATGTATCAAAGTGTCCTTTACAATTTTCATGAAGAGATCTAGGTCAAATAACCAAATTATGGTCACCATTTTAGTCCTTGAAGTCTCGGGTGTCTCGGAACACATCACCAGAATCATTGTCCCCAAGATCTAGCCGATTTACTAGGCTACACTTGTTCATTTCTCTTAAAATTTGAGTATGTTGTATTTTAAGGTGTCCCCTACAACTTTCATGAAGACATAGAAGTCAGATTGTCATCACAAACCAACATGCAACCAAGAATCCAACAAGATGTCAGTAAAAACTTTACAGATCTGGGGTCTCCGTAGAATAATATTTTAACCCCTTAAATCTCCATCATTTTCCACGAAATTTCAGTATGTTATATTTCACGATGTTATCCACAACTTTCATGAAGATATCACAGCCAAAATCGAACTCTAAACATGCATGCAAGCTCACACAACATTCTGACTCGAGCGGATTCATGCGAAAACATTCCAGATCTGACACCTCCATAAGATGAGAGTTTTACCCCTCAAATCTCCATCATTTTCCATGAAATTTTAGTATGTTATAGTACAAGATGTTAGATACAACTTTCATGAAGAAATCAAAGCCAAAATCGGACTCCAAACACGCATGCAAGCTCTCACAACATTCTGATTCCAACCAGTTCATACGAAAACATTGGTGCAAGAGTAGAAAGTGGATTCCCAACTTGCCTCTAGACCTCACGAACGGCGGCACACCGGCGACGAACGGGCTCCTTTCTCTCCCTCTCGGCTTCCTCTCTCTCTCTCCCTCACTTGGCCAAACAAGCCACTCTCTCTCTCTCTCCCTCTCTCTCTCTCTTTTTGGTTGTATATTTATTTGCATGCACTCTAGGTTTGCATGAGGGACAAGTGTAATTGTGGAGGAAGACAAGTGTCCACCATGCTTCACCTCCTCCATGCCACTTGTCCTATTGCATGCATCATGGGCCTTGGAGTTGGGCTGGTCGACCACTCCTCTTGGGCCTCTATTGGGCCGGCCAACTTGGCCCATTATAGGCTTAGGCCAATGGGCCTAAGGCCCAACCTAAAAATTGACATTTTCCTCTTCTTCTTTTTTAAATTTCTTTTATAAATATTTTAAACTTTAAATTTTCCACATGGCCAAAGTCTTATGACATTTCATTTATTGAAATTTAATTTATAAAGTGCACGGCCAAGCATAGATTATTAATTTATCCTATAGTCCTAAATTCAAAATTCATAAACACAAGCACAATAACACCTAGCCTTAAGAAAACTAATGGCTAACACATAGACCATAGGTAATTTCATTACCTAATTATAGGCTTTAATTTCTCTAGAGGGTGACTTGAATTTTGGGATGCCACAAGGGACCTTCTCTCTATCCATTCTGCTCATGACTATACCATGATCTGTATTGATGGGGTACTCTATGGGGTAGACCCTCATCAACCCAGACAACGAACCTCATGAGTTCATAGACGCATCCCCTTGGGTTCCCATGAAGCGGAATATAAGATACCTGCTCGGTGACCTTCTTCAGCTAGCCAAAATATTCGGAAGGTACAGTCATCTAAGGGCCTATAAATGTTATCCCACAAAAGGGTGAGACGACGTCTCAACAAGTTCACCCCCTAAACTCTAACTAGGAAGAAAATATGCTTACAAGCTACCTAGTCATACACGAGATAAAGGACTTACTTTTGCCTCGGTCCCTTCCTGCAAGTCGGTATGATTCATATATTTAACGAATCACTTCATCAAACCAAATCATCAAATAAAATCGAGTCATCAATCAATTGATCAAATTGATTCCATACCATCAATATCATCCCTCAATCAACCCATTCAATACTATCTATCAAGTTCGATCACATCAATGACTGCTCACCCTAAGTTGAAGATAGATAGTATAGCTCACCAAAAGCTGACAACAAAGTATACTACTCACCCTAAGCTAACATATCAAAGCCCGCAGGCTGATATAGTATACTAATAATACTCACCAGAAGCTGCTAAGGTATACTGCTCACACTAAGCTGATATATCCGAGCCCTCAAGCTGGTATAGTATACCGATGATGCTCACTCTAAGCTTATAAATTATACTGCTTGCTCTAAGCTGATATATCAAAGCTTGTAGGTTGATATAATATATTACTCTCACCAACTGAGAATTTCACCATTTTTATTAATCCTGATAAAAATAATCGTGTGTGATTACACGATCGACCTTAGCCAAAATACAATATTTTTCCTTTTAAAAAATTCCCACTATTTAATGTAGTCCACCAAAATATTTTTGGCATTATACATCGACGCCTGATATTTCCCAATTAAAAATCGAAAATACTCAATTTTGGAACAAATTCTCAAAATTACAAATTCCACTCAATTAGCACAAAATAGCATTCAATTAAATAAATCGATAACACCATTACAATCAACATAAAATTCCAGGCACCGCCTATCTCGGTCTAATTTTTGAAAAATAATAAATAATTAAATAAATAGCAATAAATACCAAAAATGCAAACTTATGCCGAAAAAGCCTAATTAAATACCGAAACAGGCCCGAAAAAATTCCGAACCTATCTAGATAAATATTACCATCTATCTAGTCACTAACTAAGCCGGTCTAACCACCTAACATGCATAAATGAGTAATTAAATTGCTAATCCGTTCTAACTAACCACATAATCCCTAATTAACTTAAACTAATCAACCATTAAACATAATTAACTCCATAAGCATAGATTAGTGAGTAAACTCACCGGTTTTGAATTCCGATGAGTTCACAAGGATGGCAAGGCAGAGACGGGCCACAAACTCCAAAGCGAGGGCACTAACCAAGGCCCGAAAAAGCTTGGAAATGGGCCTCAAAGCTTCAAGACCCTTGCTGGGTTTTGGTTGCTACTCCTTGGGCCGAGAAGGTAGGACGAAGGCTGGTTGGTGTGAGAATGGCGAGAATGGGCTGGCAAGCGACTGCAGTGGGCTTGGCGATGCTTGACGGCGACCAAACGGCGGCGACGGCTTGCGATGGTGGCTCGGGGACTTCAGGAGACGATCTGGGGTCATGGCAGAGGCGGAACGACGGTGGACAGGTGCGGGACACGGGACAAGCAGGCAAGGTTTATAGTTGGGCATGACGGTGACTCAGCGGGGGCAAGGGCGTTCGGTGGTGTGCAACGGCCAAGGGGGACTCTCCTCTAGTTTTTCTACAACTTTTGAGCTTCAATAGGCTTAGAAATGGAGAAAGTGGCCGGCTAAGGTAGAAGAAAGGGGACAACAAAGCCAAGAGGGTCCCTCCAAGCTTCAATCTCACCCCTTTGTCCCCTTGAAGAGGCCCCACCAATTTTGTTGGCTTCCTCAACACTCTTGCAGCCCACAAAGCTTCCTTAGGAAGTCTTGGAAGTGGTCCAAAGGTTGAGGGACCATGGGGCTACGAATATTGGACCTAATTTCCCCAAATCCTCTTCAATTCTCACTTGAATTGATTCAATTCGGCCCTAAAAAATTCCATCATCGTGTCCTCGATCAAATTGACATTTTTCCTTGCCCATGGAACCAACTTGCATCCCAAAAACGCGATAAAAACCGGTTCCTTGAATTTTCCAATCAAAAACGGCCCTATTTTGACTTTTCGCCAAAAATCTTGGTTTGCAAAAAAATCTTCAGAGGATGAGTCAACATTCCTAAAATGACTCATGATATAGCAGAACTTTCAATTTCTGAAATTGGATTCAAATTTACAGTTAATTTCAATCTGGCGTGATTTTAGCGTGACCTAACCTAACGAGTAGCTTTCAGAAATTTTCAATGTAATTGATTCGTGATCAATTTATTTTCAAATCACAACGTACATCTTCAACACATTGGCGACCCTTGATTGTCGTGAAATTCTCGAGGCTTTAAATATAGACACAGGGTACCAAAACGACAGAAAAATCAGTCTAGTACCGATTGACAAGAATTTTGTAATTTGGTGGAATCACCCACGTTTAGTCACACATCTCTGTCAAACCGACCTATCTCTGATCTCTAATCAATTTTTAACTGTGCCGTAATGATCTTTGCAGATGAGTATGGTCGAGTAGTCAATTCCTGGTCAAATTCTCAAGTCCATTGCATTAAAATCCCTTAATGACTTCCCTAGATAGTCTAGTTATCTCATAAGTGATCAGCTCAAAGAATAGCACTATTATCACGTCGATGAAAGGCCCGATTTATTTAATTGAAAACATGCTGAAATTCCAGGATGTCACAATTAAGGATTTGGCCAGAAAAAGATAGCATTAATAAGAAGTATTTAAAAGATTGTTGTTTCACCTCTGCAAAGCTCACACACGATGGAGGTGAAGGAGAAATGTAATGTTTTATAGTTTTGGAGTGGTGACATTGGAAGTAATCATGGGGAGACATCAGGGCGATCTCATATTGTCCCTCGCATCCTCATCTTCATCATCATCAAGCAATTTAACAGTTTCACGTTGGCCACTGCAACAAGTTTTGGATCAAAGAATTCCATAGCCAAAAGGTGATGTGCTAGGGCAAGTGGCTTTCATGGTAAAGATTGCACTTTCGTGCTTAAGTGCAAAACCGGAGGATTGTCCAAGCATGCAACAAGTGTCTAAAGAGATATCGGCATGTAATTCGATCATGATGAACAGGTTGGAGGGCATAAAATTGAAAGAGCTAGGTGATCCGAAATGCTTCTCCTATTGACATTTTGGTCTTTCCGCGGCAGCTTATATAGGCAAGTTCTCCCTTTTATTTCTCTTACAGAGGATGATCAGTACCATTTTCCCAATGATCAATTAACGAGTTCAAGCTCTCGAAAAAAAAAAACTGCTCATTTGTATATTGCATTTTTAACCCAGTGAGATGAATTAATAAGCCAGTGCCAAGAAAAATTAAACTATTGATCATTTTAATGAAAAAATTTAACTTTTTAGTCCTATATTTTCACATTTTCCTTATTAAGTCCATATACTTTAATATATTATAATCGAATCCTTCTACTTACAGAAATTGTCTAATCGAGTCCCCCTTGACGAAAAATCCGGTTAAGTTTAGCCGGGGGGGCCGATGAATGATGGTTTGACATTTATACGGACGTCATTGTGGAAAATGAAAAAACAAAACAACAAAAAAAAAAAAGAAATCTCTCTACCGTCAACTCTTCGATATCCCATTTCACACCCTTATTAGCCATAATCATTAAATTCCACCAGATCCACAGAGATTGCCCCAATATTCGCACCACCACATCATTACGACAGCTATGGCCGCGCAAGAGCTCGTAGAGCGAACTCGCGGCCAAGCTCGAGAGTTCTTACCCTGGCCGCGCAAGCTCTCTTCTGCACAAGCTCTAGACAGAGCTCACCGTCAAATTTGGCCATTGTTCAAAACATTTGATATATCTGAAAATGGACATAAAGATCCTTAAAATTACATAGTTTTCAAGTTTATTATATTGGAGCTTGAGTTCATCCATAAGTTGATTGAGTCTAGTCTAGCTCGAGTATCTATATTTTTTTTAGAGTCAAACTAAAGCAGGAAAGTTAATCGAGTTCAGATTGAGTTTCGAGTACTGGTGAAGTACTTTGACTCGACTCGACTCGACCCTTCTCTTTAATGCCCCTAGCGGCAGGATTGGCGTGTGGAAGTTTGGGTTGGACATGGTGGTGTTGGGGTGGCCAATGCTGGTTGAGTTTTAGTAGTGATGGTGCTGTTTGAGGTTAAGCCATAATAGACGACGATGGTGGCAGGCTCCAGAAGGGGGACCGCAGTTGTGTTTTTCGTGGCCAAAAGTAAAAAGAAAAAAAGAACGAAACATGAACTTTTCTTTGTTTTTTTAAGCAACAATTCTCTTGTGATTTTTACTTTCTTTTTTAAAATTGTTATTATTTTTATTACTTTGCTATTGTCTTGCAAATTTAAGACTTTCGATTCTAATGTTTGACCCGATAAATCTAAAGCGCCTGGTATGGCATGGGCGAATGAAAGTAATTAGTAAGGCTAAAATAGTTAGGACACTTTCTTTTTCCCTAACTAATGACATGTTGAAGTCACATGCTTTTCAACAGCTGCAAAATAGGTGAGGAGGAGAAATTTAAATCAAAAGGGTCGTCTATGGACTGTTTTATTTCTAATTCCATGCTTAAGGATGCTCCGGCTTCCTGCTTGCTTGTATTGAGAAAATGAGAATACTAACTAATCCAAAAAAGCTTAGATCGGCCGACATTGGAAATAATGGGAAAACCGACATATAAGTATATTGCTATTGGTTATTTCACTCTCAATATTTTGCCAATGAAATTTGAGACTTAGAGAGTCCAAAACATTTGATACTACATTCTCACATGACAACAGATAAAAGTAAATTATCGCCAGCTTAACATGTGCACTCTTATGCGCACGCAGATACGTGAGTATGTGGCCGAACGAATGAACGAAACCATAATCAAGGATGGATCCAAGGGGGCCTATAGGATCCATTAGCATTACTTAGACTTCGTTTGTTTTGTGGAAAACAAATTTTAGAAAAACTCTTTCTAGATTTTCCGACGTTCGTTTTACGGAAAATGAACCAGTTGAGGAAAACATTTTCCATTAATGGAAAAAAATATCTTCTAAAATAAGGAAAAATGTTTTTCTTTTTTCAAGTAAGGGAAAACATTTTCCTTACTTGCTTTCTCTTATCTCACACCCTTGCTAGCCTCTTCTTTTTTTTTTTTTCTTTTTGTCTTTTTTTGAAAAATTCAATTTTCTAATCATTTTTCTTTTTATTTCTTTCTTTTTCCTTCTTTCCAAGCCCGTCATCGGCCATCCGGCTGCCACAAAGAACAACCGGTGATCGACCACAAGCGACCCTCGAACTCATCGGCCTTTGGTGAACTCGCTGCTCACTAGATCATTAAAAGTAAGTATCGAGCTCGAGGCTTGCCTGATTGGCAAGCACAAGCCTCTATCTCACTAATTTGGTGAGGCACGAGGTCAGCGAGCCTTTTCGAGCCTCGAGCTCACCTTTGGCCAATCACTAGTCGTCACCGTGGTCGGCAACTAATTGAAGAAGGAGGAGGAAAAGAAAAAATAAAAGGAAATAATTAAAAAGAAAAAGTAAAAGATAAAAACTAGAAAGAAAATTGAAAAAATAAAAATAATTAAAAATAAAATAACAAATTATTGAAAGGAGTGTACCAAGAGAAATCAAATCAAATTTTCTACATGGAATGGCAAAAAATATTTTTTTTAGTTCATTTTCAAGTTTTAGGCTAATATAAAAAAAATATTATCATTTTCTTGGAAAATACCTTATTGAAAAATATTTTTCAGAAATGCAATATTTTCCGTGAAACAAACGGAACCTTAGTTATAGCTCGTTAATCTATTCTTTGCTTTCCCTTTCGCCCGCTATTTTCTCACTCCGGTCCGTCCCTGTCCATAATGGGCATTACAAGTGATATAGGTTCATCCCAGTGTCTGGAGAAAATTTGACTCGTGACAATTTAGTACGATGGCCGTTGTTTGTCAAGAAGAAGACTACGGTGTATTAAAGATGGTAAAATCTCCTGGGTGTTACAAAAGCGCTCGGGAGAATAACGAGCCCAATCCTTTTTCGGCCAATAGAAGAGAAGCCCATAATCTTCGAAACCATTAATCATGCTAGTTTGACGGTTAGGTCACATGTTCTACAATCTAGACGAGGTTGACAGACCATGAAATGTTTTTTTGCCAGATCAGCATCGGAAAGCGAATCAAGTTGAGTCATTATGGAATACTCCAATAGAAAGTCGGATTAATATAAAAGAAAGTTCGGACTTTTTTTGTGTGCGAAGGCAGAAGAAAAGTCCTTTGGAATGCTCTTGACTTCTACATCCAATAACTAAATTAGCATAACACCCATGTTCCTCATGATTTCTGTATCTAGTGGGTACTTATATTTCCACGAATTCCCCGAGCAATTCAGGATTTATATTTTCCAATTATGCTATCCGTGTGTGCACTAGAGCTAGATTACCATGAAAACAAGGGATTCAGAGACACAAAACAAATGTTGATACCAAACAATCCAAAAGGTGGAAAAAAAGAGAAGAAAAGAAAAGTAAACCGATCAAAACAACCTGTCAATACTTATTGGAGACCATTTACGTGGTAGGACTCGTTGCAGTTTGCATACATAAGATTAATGATTGCTGTCATCCATGTGCCTTTATTTTTCATTTTTATTAAGTAATATGTTATGTATTCATCATCGATTCGTTTTCAAACAGTTTACCCTTTTGAAAGAAATTTTTTATCTAATCTGATATTTCACAACAAACTAAAGATCACGGTTGTGGACTTTGACACTGCTTATTCCATCTCTTACTCTTTCCAGTTTGCTAGTTCTCCTACTAGTCATTATGCGTTCGACGTGGTTACATCTGCATCTCGTCTTGCATGTATAACATTCTACTTACTTGTTAAGTAAAGCATACGTGCTATATGTACGGACCGATCATTTTCCGATAGATTTAAATTGTTTGAAAAAAAAAAAAAAAAGGATTTATCTCGCGTTGGTTTAACCTATGGAGTAACAATCCTTGTGAGTAATTTGGAATAGACAGTGGAAAGGTTGTTCAGTTCTTCATTGACGTCAAGTGTCTATGCCCATCTTGTCCGGTCTTCTTCTACGCCGTGTTTCACCGAGTGGAGGATCTTCTCCCAAATCACTATCATGATATACTTGGTCGAGAATTGTCCTATAACTATTACGAGCGCATTAAAAAAGAGGTCAGGATCACTTCCTCTAGAAGTCGTTTTTCTCATTCCATGCCATTCGATAGCACCGTAGTCAGGGAATTCAAGCGCACCACCTTCACTTTTTCATGTTGTTGACCTACGTCCCAGTCCTTCCGCCAAGAAGAGAGTTGTCCGATAATCATTATGCCAGCATTATAAGTTAGGTCAGGATCACTTCCTCCTCGAGAAATCACTTGTCTGATTCCATATCATCCAATAGCACCTTAGTGAAGGGATTCAAGCGCACCACCTACATTTTTTAAGTTTTCACATCGTTGACTTACATGCCAATCATTACTCTAAAGAAATATAGTTCTTTGTTGATGATGGTTGGTTTGTTAGTCAAGCCGTATAATGAGTGCGAGAGGGACGGGAGTCTAAAAGCTTACTTCGGCTCCGTTCGTTTCGCGAAAAATATTTTCCAGAAAAATATTTTTCAAATTTTCTGGCATTCGTTTCACAAAAAATGAATTCATTGAGGAAAATGTTTTCCATGAAAGGAAAAAGTCTTCTAAATTAAAGGAAAATGTTTTTGACTTTTGAAAAGTGAAAAACATTTTCCTCACTTGATCTCTCTTATCTCACACCTCTACAAATCATCACTTCCTCCTCCCCTTTCTTTTTCTTCTTTTCTTTTTTGTTCGAATTTTTTTATTTTTCTTTTTCTTTCTTAATTCAAATTATTTTTACTTTCCTTTTTCTTGTCTATTTCTTTTCTTGTTTTTCTTTTTCTTTTTTTTTGTTTTCCATTTTTGTCTTTCTTTGCTAGTCGTCGACCGTTGCCAGGCAAACCTCGAGCTCGTTGATCTTAAGGTCGCACTCTACACTCTTGCTTATCCTTTTCTTTATTTATTTTACCATGCAGTTGTACATTACTTAAGCAAATGGCTCTACATGCTTTGCTTCTTTTTCTTTTATTTATTAGAACACAAAAGACGCAGAGGGAAAACAGGCCACTCAACTGGAAGATTCTCATGAGGGCTGTACATGCTTTGCTTCTTTTTAAAATCCATACGAACATTTTTAGAGTAGATGAACGTTTGGCGACAATGAGGGAACAAAAATATGGAGTAAGTTTGTTTGGATTTAAAGGCAAGTTTATATTTGATGGATTTATAGGTTAGTAAGTGATGCATGCCTAAGTGGTGAAATCTTAGAAAACATTTTCCTTACTGAGCACCGGAAAATATTTTCCGAAACATTTTCAAGTTTTAGCCGAACACCAGAAAATATTGTCATTTTTCTGGAAAATAATTTCTAGGATGACCAATTTTCCGTGAAACGAACGGATCCTTAGTCTATTCAATGATGCAGAACCAGCAAAAAGTTTGAGTAATAAAAGCAAAGGGAAAAGAAGTTTTAATTTGAAAAACAAAACAAAGTAAGCTACTTAACTCAAAACTTTCTTCTTTTTTTAGAAAAAAATTGGGAATATCATAATAATAGCATAAATTGGGGGGGAGGTATGGAGTGAAAGTCCTTGAAAGTAATTTGGCCAATTTCTTATTCTCATTATTGTTAATTTGTTGTTCTTCTTATTATTGTTATTATAAATGTTTTCCCAAACTATTTACATATTGAAGTCACATACAATTCTTTTCCATAACTCTAAATCAGGTCAAGAGAAGAGAAATTTAATTTGAAGAGACATCTATTGACTATTCTATTCTAATTCCGTGCTTAAGGTTGCTCGGGTTTCCAACTTGCTCGAATCGAGGAAACGGGAAACTAATAGGACAAACCTTTGATTGGCCAGTATATAAAAATATTATATGATGGGAAAACGGCCATAAATATATTCTAATGTGACTTGCAATCTCCAAATCTTTAAGTGAAATTGCTTATTATTAACATTCAGGATGATATTTTGCCAACTTAAATTGAAACCTATACGTCCTATTGGAAAAAATTAAAGATCTCAAAAGTCTCATGTTACATGTAGACAGGTAAAAGTATCAAAAAAGTTATAAATTCATTTTAATTGTACTAATGGAGTCGGTTTTGTCAAGAAGAAGACTACAGAGTATTAAAGACGATATAATCTTTTTTTTTTTTTTGGTCAGTCCTACTCTATTCCTATTCTACACTCACTCTCAGACTTTTATCCTGCCTTTTGCAGAACGTGGAAGTCGAAACCCACTCCTGAAACTTACGCGTTCCCACCCCATCCCCCCTGAGAAGGTGGGGATTTGAACCCCTCACCTTCCCCTTCCATGTTGGAAGGGTGGCTCTTTGGGCGAATCCCCAGTAGTTAAGACGGTATAATCTATTGAGTGCTTCGAAAGTATTCGCAAGTAAGACTGCCGTTGCTCAGTATTTTTTATTTTTTATTTTTTATTTTTTATTTTTTATTTTTGGGTAAGGCCGTTGCTCAATATTTTGCCCACCGAGTGGTGCCCCATCGCATTTTAGCACTTCAAGGCACGAATTAGTGGTGGTTGATCATCCGAACCCTTTTTGGCCCAGTAGAAGAGGAGCCCATGATCATCGAAACCATCAAATGTGTGGGTCCGGCGGCGAGTCTCGTGGAACTCGCCAAGGCATCGACCTACAAGGGTCCCGGCGTTCTGGCTTTTTATCTGGATCAGCCCTCCGGGGTCTAAGTCAGTAATTGGAGTAGACAGTGTATATTGGGAAGTATTAAATGTGGAAGAAAAAGCCTACCTGAGTGCTCTCTTAGTACTCGAGAGAGTGAATTATTTTGGTCATCAGATGTTGGCCAACAGGTCATGGCGTAATTATTACATATGATTTCATCACAAGTGGCTATATGTTATAATAAATGGCTACTTCATGACATGTGATGGTCAAATTATTCTGACGGGCCAATTAAATTTGTATTCGTGATTCAATTGTTATATCTCCAAATGGAATAGCTTTTAAATGCAGATCTTTTCAATGTACTCCTCATCGGTTGTATATTGACTCGACATCAGCTATATATCGCCTTTATAGCCATACCAGTCAAGTAGCACGCAGTAGTCCGGGCTTGGCATACTATGTAAAATATTGAGATCATCAAGTCAAGTTACTATGGATACTTCATTAGAAAGTGGGATCAACTAAGGACTTTTCTTTCGCGTGTAGGCAT
This sequence comes from Eucalyptus decipiens, assembly GCA_014182575.1. Taxonomy (NCBI): domain Eukaryota; kingdom Viridiplantae; phylum Streptophyta; class Magnoliopsida; order Myrtales; family Myrtaceae; genus Eucalyptus; species Eucalyptus decipiens. The sequence goes on along the minus strand of CM024614.1, from coordinate 56,980,893 downwards.
GTGAAAAGTCCTTTAATAATGTCCTTAAATTTTCCAACATTCAATCAACAGATTACCCCAGTCTCTAATGGCGAATTTTTTTATAGAGTGTGTACCTATAATTTTATGTATTTATTGAGCAATTTGGAATCCATAAATTTTCAATATTGTCCTCCATGTACATAATGAAAACAAAGGATCTACAGACGCAAAACAAATATTGTTCCCAAAACAACTAGATATCAACATCATTTCAAGTGAAAGCATATCCATCACAACTCCCGTCCTTTGACGGATCTCTTACCATCCTTTAGAGATATTTCTTAGATGATTGCTTACACTTCTACGAAAACTCAAAACTACATCAGCATTTCCGAAAAAAATAAAATATAATCAAAAATAGGTCTTCCCTGTGCGTATCCTGCTTTTCCATGCTTTTTTGAGAACGAATTCATAATTTTTAATGCAGAGTTGAGATAGTATTTCGGCAATATTATGTTTTTGTGTAGTTGACTCGCACTCCAGTCTTTGCTCTAAAGGAGACTGACAAGTCTTTAGAAATAAAGGGGCACATGTTTTTGACATACTATGTGCCTTGTACATGCTAACGCAAAATATTATGGAGGATTAATGGTTGTAACAAAAAAGAAAATTTAATTCATCTAATGTCGCAAAAACTCAGTTCAGAAAATGCTTTAAAAAGGGGATTTGTTAGCATCAACCGACAAATTCAGGAACACTTGTCATGAAAATCATTTAAATATCAAAGGACAAGAGCAGCGATTTAGATTGATAATTCATTAAAATGGGCAACTAATTACGCCGAAAAAATATGAAAATTAAAAAAGGGCCAACAATGGTAAACGAAAGTGAGATCTAACCCGTTATATGTTATACCACGTGAAGTCACGGAAAGGATCGCTGTCGCTTAAGGCTAGAAAAGAAAGACAACATGGGTTCAAAATAGAGATAGGGTTTTCCAATAATTGTATTGGCGTGTTGACCACGGCCTTTGTCTTCAACTTCATATATTATTCATACTAGGGGATATACGGATTTTATAGTTGATTTTACCAACCTTTTTTTTCTTTTTCTGACAGAGCAAAACGAAAATATACCAAATAATTATTGGACATGTCACTTTTGTGCTTGAGAGTTAGGTGTGTAATCAAATAAGCCAAAAAGAGTCAGCTTCGTACTCTACGTAACTAAGAAAAATGCACGCTAGTCATCCAATGCCACTGACAAGGGATGTTTATTTGCAAATTTTTGTAACACAAGTGCCTCGCTGACTTTGATATCTGACATACATAGTGTTGCACCAAAGAATTGCCTCGGAAAATATAACGGAGGGATAATGACCATAGCAAAATAAAAGCTCCAAAGATAATTGACTTGGTTGTTGACTTATGGTCCCCATTTCTTCTATAAATACGTTGGCTGTCCATTACAACACATATACGCCTAGAAAAGAAGAAGGCCCACCCAAAAATACCCCAAACCTGTCATGGCCTCCGAGAAACAACAACTCTCGATGTTGTTCCTCGCTTATGCCCTTCTCATGCTCGTGCAAGAAATGTCTTGTCTTGCTTCAACACGAAGCTCTTCTAAAATGGAAGTGGAGGCACTCCTAAAATGGAAGTCTAAGCTAGACAACAAGAGCCACTCTACTCTGTCTTCCTGGAACGGAAGCAGCCCTTGCTCATGGCGCGGAATCATTTGCGATTCTTTCGGGAGTGTTGCCAACTTGAACCTTTCGCATTCTGCCATAAACGGTACGCTTCAACATCTCAATTTCTCCCATTTACCCAACTTGGTCGTCCTTGAGCTTGCCAACAACTCACTCTTCGGAAACATCCCTCCCAGCATTGGCGATCTTTCCAAGCTTACTTATATTAACTGTTCTCAAAATAACTTTTCGGGAAACATTCCAACTCAACTTGGGTCATTGCGCTCTTTACAAATTCTCGTGCTTGGAGACAATAATTTCATCGGTCCAATTCCTTCTTCCATTGGAAACATGAGCAGCTTGTGGGAGATAGATCTTTCAGAGAATCAATTTGTTGGGTCCATTCCAAAGGAAATAGGAATGTTGGGGTCTCTCAATATCCTTGTTTTATCAAACAATCATCTCATCGGATCCATCCCTACAACTCTAGGAAATCTGAGTACATTACAAGATCTTTTGCTCTATGGCAACCAACTTTCTGGGCCCATACCTTTAGAAATTGGAGGAATGAGATCCCTGACCGTATTGCAACTTTTAGCCAATGATTTAACAGGTCCTATCCCATCATCCATAGGCAACTTAACCAATCTATCGACCTTCGCCTTTCCCAAAATATGTTATCGAATCCTATCCCATCCTCCATAGGTAAGTTAATTAATTTGAATTATCTTTCCCTTTTCCAAAATGAAATGTCAGGCTTTCTTCCCACCGAGATGAATAACCTCACATTCCTCATAAACCTAGAGCTAGCTATTAACAACTTTGTTGGCCAATTGCCACCAGAGATATGTAGTAACCAAGCTCTTGTGCGTTTTACCGTAGCAAACAATCACTTCCTTTGGACCCATCCCAAGAAGCCTGAAAAATTGTTCAAGTTTGTATAGAGTTAGGCTCCAAAACAACTCGCTCAAGGGAGATATAACCGATGCTCTTGGTGTGTACCCCTCCTTAAATTACCTTGAGTTGAGCAACAACGAACTTTACGGTGAGCTACCACCAACATTAGGTCAATGTAGAAATTTGACAAGCTTTATGATCTCCAACAATAAAATCTTTGGTGTCATACCACCTCAGCTCGAAAACATGACTCAATTGCAAAGACTTGACCTCTCTTCAAATGATATCATCGGGGAAATTCCCAAAGACCTAGGAAAATTAAAGTTGCTACTAGAGTTTTCGTTGGACTGCAACCTTCTTGTAGGACACATCCCTCAAGAACTTGGAGCATTGTCCAATCTACAGAAACTCAACATTGCAAATAACAACTTGAGTGGCTCAATTCCTACCCAACTTGGGGAGAACTCCAACCTTTTGTTCTTAAATTTAAGCAAGAATAATCTTGAAAAGAGTATTCCCATCAAGATTGGGAATCTTCAATCTCTTCAACATCTCGATCTGAGTCGAAATTTGCTCATGGGAGAAATACCCGAACAATTCGGGCTATTGCACAGATTAGAAATACTCAATCTCTCACACAATCAGTTATCCGGTTCAATTATGTCGACCTTTCATGATATGACAAGCTTGACATCCATCGATATATCGTATAATGAGTTAGAGGGTCCTTTACCAAACATTCCAGCCTATCGTAACGCTACAATTGGAGTCGTGAGAGGAAACAAAGGCTTCTGTGGAGTTATTGCCGGTCTCAACCCCTGTACAGCAACAACGTCAAAAGGCAAAAACAAAAACAAAAACAAAAAGTTGCTGCTAGTTTTGATTCCTACTTTGGGTTGCCTACTTTCTTTGCTTCTTGTTGTGGGAGCTTTAAGTATTGGATGCCGAAGAATAAGGAAAACAAATGCTAGTTTAGCTGATGAAAACAATGAAAACCCATGGGCAATATGGAGCTTTGATGGAAGAATGATTTATGAGAATATTATTGAAGCCATAGAGGAGTTTGATGCCAAATATTGTATTGGTGAGGGAGGATATGGGAGGGTTTACAAGGCCCAGTTGCAAACAGGTGAAACTATTGTTGTAAAGAAACTTAAGGAAGCAATTGACGTAGAAATGGCCGGTCAAAAAGCATTTGAAAGGGAGATTCATGCTCTAACCGAAACTCGACATCGGAATATCATCACGCGCTATGGCTTTTGCTCAAGTTCTCAACATTCATTTTTGGTGTACGAGTTCTTGGAATCAGGCAGCTTGAAGGATGTCTTGAACAATGAAGAGAGGATCGCAACATTTGTTTGGAATAAAAGAGTGAATGTTGTTAAAGGTGTGGCCTATGCTTTGTCCTACATGCACCATGAATGCTCACCCCCAATAATTCATCGAGACGTATCAAGCAAGAACATTTTATTGGATAAAGAATATGAAGCTCACGTCTCTGATTTTGGCACAGCTAAAGTTCTACAACCTTATTCATCCAATTGGACTTCCTTTGCAGGCACCTTTGGATATGTAGCTCCGAGGTAAGTTGGTCTCTTCAAAATTTTACCCCACTTCATTTTTATAGATAGGAAAATGATCATACATGAGATCCTCGTTTTTAGCTCCCTTCCTTTTACACTTGTAAATTCCCAACTACAAGTCCAAGGCTATCATGCGATTTGAAGGTTCGATTAAAGATTAATTGAGAAGAAGGCCACCAATTTAAAAAGTGAAACTTTTTTTCCTAAAGAATCGGAAAATTTTAAAACTCATTGGAATATAAAGAATGTATTGAGTTATACTTAATTCTCTAGATTTTATTTACTCAAAATCAGTTTAGATTTACAAAGCACGGATATTGTATAAAAGCTAGAAAAAAAATTTGCTCTTTTCTCTCTGCAGAACTTGCATACACAATGGAAGTGAATGAGCAATGCGATATTTACAGCTTCGGAGTGGTGACATTGGAAGTAATTATGGGACGCCATCCAGGCGATCTCTTTTTTTCTCTTGTGTCCGCATCTTCATCACCATCAAGCAATTCAATAATTTCTTGGCCAATGAAGGAAGTTTTAGATCAAAGAGTTCCATTCCCGAAAGGTAATGTGTTAGGGGAAGTGGCTTTGGTGACAAAGATGGCATTTTTGTGCTTAAATCCCAAACCAGAGCATCATCCAACCATGCAACAAGTTTCTCGGGCAATATCATCCCAAAGCTCGATCATGTTAAGCCTATCAGAGGACATCAAATTGGAAGAACTAATTGATCCTAAATGCTTCACTTATTGAGATACTTCAATCTTTCTATTGTGTAGCAAGCCATCTCCTATACTTTATTATCTTGGTTAATTCCATTATCAATTTCTGTAATGGTTCGTTGGTTACTTGAAAGCACTTGGGAATTACTGTCATTTACAATTCCATCTCGGAATTGATGACCTATGGTTGGGAGTCAGGACGTCAATCCTTAAGAATAGCTTTAAAGATAATACGATCATGATATTTCTTATAAATATTACATCCGTTTGTTACAATTTGGCTTGTCATGTAGAATCCTAAACAACGACGGTGGAAAATGTGATAAATTCAAAAACAAGCACAATTGGTGTATGTTGGCATCTAGTTTCGTGAAGTTTGGTCCAACTATTTTAGTTGAATGCACACCAACATCAAAAGTTAAGAAAAGATGAAGTGCAAATCAGAGTATGATTTGCTTAGATTAAATTATATGAGTAACTTTACATCCTTCGAAAAAGGGAGAATCAATTTTAATGAGGATTATTTTTAGAAATTAGTATCTCAGAATTTCTAAAACTCATCATAAAATGAAATTGAGTTTTAAAATATTTAAAAAGTACATTCGAGTCATAAAACTTATCAAATTGATATAATATACTTCCTTCATAAGTTCTGCCCACTTTTCCCGATGAGAAACGCTAACGTATCATTTTTTTTTTATTATTCTTTAAAGTGCGTGGCACAAGTGTGGCACCAACTAGTTATAAAGAAAACTTGCAAAATTGAAAGTATTAAGGAAAAAAGATAAATAAGTAAAACAAAAATGTTAATAAAAAAGCCAAAGTTGTATTCTATTAAAAAAAAATGAAGGCGCAAAACCAAGGGATTGGGTTGTGGGGCCAAGGGGCTGCTGCCCTTGCCTGAGCTTTGCCAATTTCAGAACCCTCGTCCTGACCCGACCGGCCCATTGACCGGACCCGAAAATCTTGTCCAAATCCAGCCCAACGGGCCTGGACGCTGCCGCGTGCCGACGTCTCCCTCTCTGTCGTCTTCCTCCGTGTCCCTCCGGTTTCCACTTCGAGAAATCGGACGTGGTGCACACGCGGCGCTCGTGCAGCGCCTCCTTGCTTATTGCTTTCCATGTTACGTGGCGCGCGTCCTCTCTCTCTTCGACGCCTACACACAACCCCTACAACCCCCCACCCCACCCCACCCCACCCCACGTGGCCAATGACTGCGAGCAGCTCCGGAAAGCCTTCGCAGGTTCGCTCTATCTTCTTCGCGCTGCCTCTTCCGATTCCCTTATCGCGTGTTGTTCGGTCGCCGATGGTTGTGCTCCGTTTTTAGTGTTCGGATCTACGATCCGCTTGGAGATCATGGTCTGATTGAAGTGGTCTTTCAGTGAATCGGTTGTTAAGATTGAGCTACCGTATCATATTTTCCTTTATTCTTTAAAGTGCATGGCACAAGTTTCGCACCAACTAGTTGTAAAAAAAAAAAAAAATCAAAATTGAAAGTATTAAGGAAAAAGGATAAATAGGTAAAAGAAAGAATATTAATAAAAAAAAAGCCAAAGATTTTTTTTTTTTAATAAAAAGAAGAAGGTCCAAAATTAGGGATGAGCATGGTTCAGGTTGGACCGATCTATCCTCTAACCCTAAGACCAACCCGCACAACGCCGATCTTCAATTTTTTGGACTGAGGACCAGACTGATCTAGTGGGTTCGGTCCGGTTCCAAAGTCAACCCGGGATTAATTGATAATTTTTTATTTCATTTATTGTACTTCTTGAAAAAAACGATTGAGGACCGGACTAGCCCAATGGGTTCAATCCGATTACAAGATCAACCTAGGACCAATCAATAATTTTTGTATTTCATTTTTTGTATTCCTTGAAAGGGCAACCGAGGACCTGACCAATCTAATGGGTTCGATGATGAGAGAGATTAGCTAAGAAAAGCAAGCGGCAAGGATCGAGTGGAGTGAGCGTCAAACGGAGTGAGCATTGAGTGTCAAGTGGGAAGTAACAAGCCAAGCGAGCATTAAGTAGCAAGTAGCACGAGTGACCCAAAGTGAGTGAGGCGAGTGTCAAGTGGCAAGTAGATAAATTGTTTCTTTCGATTTTACCAAATTGAAAACTAAGATGACAAATAAGACAGAAAGAAAACGGGTACTAGAGGAGGATACCATGAGGAGCTGTTTATGCCATTTTGGACACTATGAGGACTCTTCACAAAAATATTTTCCTCATTCATAAATTATGACTATTAACGCCGTAAAAGATATTAAAAATTTAAGTTATTAAAGAATAATGTAAAATTACTTGAACTCATCACTAAAGAATTTGTTTAATCCGTTAACGTCATTTATTTTAAGATTTTATCTATATAAAAAAATTATAAATAATATATATAGTCAGAATTGGTTTGGATTGGATTGACTCTGAACTCCCAAAACCGAGAAACAACCCGCACAATGCTGACCCTAGTGGTCTAGGAATCCTAGGACCAAGAACCAACCCAATCTCCCAGGACTGGGTTGACCCTAGACCAATGCTCACCCTTATCCAAAATCAAGGGATTGGGCTGTGGGGCCAGGGGATGCTGCCCTTGCCTGAACATGGCCAATTTCAAAACTCCCGGCCTGACCCGTCCGGCCCATTGACAGGACCTGAAAATTTTGTCCAAATCCGGCCCAACGGGCCTGGACACTGCCGCGTGCCGACGTCTCTCTCTCTCTTCTTCCTCCGCGTCCCTCTGGTTTCCACCTCGAGAAAGTGGACGTAGTGATTGCACCGACACGTGGCGCTCGTGCAGCGCCTCCCCGCTTATTCCATGGTACGCTGTTACGTTGCGCGCGCTCACTCTCTCTCTCCTTCAAAGCAGGGGCTGACTCTCTTTCTCCGTTTTGTCTGCTTGCTCCTCTCTCTCGTTTTCGCTTCGTCGTGAGCGCACCCACACGATCTTCCATTCCCTCAACAATGTCGACTCTCACCGTCCCGCAGCCACTGCCCCCTGTAGCCGATGACTGCGAGCAGCTCCGGAAAGCCTTCGCAGGTTCCCTCTATCTTCTTCGCGCTGCCTCCTCCGATTCTCTTATCGCGTGTTTCTTCGGTCGTCAATGGTCGTGCTCCGTTCTTAGTGTTCGGATCTGCGATCTGCTTGGAGATCGTGGTTTGATCGGAGTGATCTTTCGGTGGATCGGTTGTTAAGATCGAGCTATTTCTGGGTTTATTATTTCTCTTGAATTCGAAAAAAAAAAAAAATCAAAGCTTATTGTCTAATTCAATCTTTTCTCTTCGTTGGATGATTATCATGTACGATCTGGAAGGATGGGGAACAAATGAGAAGTTGATCATATCCATATTGAGTCATAGGAATGCGGCGCAGAGGAAGCTGATTCGGCAAACCTATGCCGAGACTTACGGCGAGGACCTCCTCAAGGCATTGGACAGAGAACTTACCAATGATTTCGAGGTCTGCATCTTCTTTAATTATTTGGACTCATCCCATGGAGACGTGTCCTTTTTCTCTCAGAATAATCCATATTCATTCCGTATCGTCGGAGGCTGGTGGTCCTTTGGTCGCTTGATCCGGCTGAACGTGATGCGTACTTGGCGAATGAAGCAACGAAAAGATGGACTTCAAGCAACCAGGTTCTCATGGAAATAGCCTGCACGAGGTCTCCGCAGCAGTTGCTTATGGCAAGACAAGCATATCATGCTCGATACAAGAAGTCGCTGGAAGAGGACGTCGCTCACCACACAACTGGAGATTTTCGTAAGGTACTGCTTTTACGCTTGCCTCATGTTGTTCCATGACATTTCCCAATGCTGATGATTGTTCTTCCGGGCAACTTAGGTTCGTACATTTTGCAATAAGTACTCTGTACAATCAAGTCTCTGTAGCCTTGTGATACTCAGAATAATTTATTATTGCTGTCTGGGAAATATTCTTTGGGATTGATGAAGGCAAGTAAAATCAAATGTGTCTGATTCAGCATATCACAGAAAATTTGAGAATATAAGTTGTAGGGTGTTCAATTTTTAAGACAGTTCTGGAGTTTTGCGGAGAATGCTTGTTGGAATGGTGGTGTGCTTTGGAGCAGTTCCTCATATTTTGATTTGTCAATTTATTGAAGATGGTTTCATGAAACTCTAGAGACCATTTACACTACTTCATTGGACCTCTTTCTATTGTGTCAAATGAAGAACCAAGTCCATCATCAAAGGATTAGTCCTATGACAACCTGTGAAATATTCTCGTCATTCCTAAATCATTTCAATTTTCATGAGGTGTTGATGTAAGTAATTTCCTCGCCTGTAGGGAAAGAACTTTAATTTGATATGGTTTCTTTGTCTCTTAGTTGCTGGTACCTCTTGTGAGCTCCTACCGTTATGATGGAGATGAGGTGAATATGACTTTGGCAAAGGCAGAGGCTAAGATACTCCACGAGAAGATCTCAGAGAAGGCTTACAGCCATGAGGATCTCATAAGGATTTTGGCTACTAGGAGCAAAGCACAGGTCAATGCTACGCTGAATCACTACAAAAATGAGTTTGGAAATGATATGAACAAGGTGAGTCGGAATTTCTATGAACCGGACCTTTCATGTTCTTTTACCTATATGTCTAAAGCTTATAGCTCCTCAAGGATAAAGAGTGCCAGGGTAGTGTTCTTTTTTATTAATAGTCATGTTATTAAGAGGCAACTTCAAGATGTCTTGTTTCAAAAACATTGAGATTTGATAATATTGCCTATTTCTGAGTTGTTCATTCACTTCCAGACTATAACGTCCATACTATGCATCAGAACATATTGACTTTTCTTTGTTCTCGATTAAGGATTGTCTAATTCTTGATCCTTCATGTTCGCAAGATTTGAAAATTGATCCAAAAGACGAGTTCCTTACTATATTGAGAGCTACAGTAAAGTGCCTGACTCGCCCTGAGAAGTATTTTGAGAAGGTTCTTCGTCTAGCCATCAATAAGCGAGGAACAGATGAAGGGGCTCTGACCAGAGTCGTTGCTACCAGGGCCGAGGTTGAGATGAAGTTTATAAGTGAGGAGTACCAAAGGAGGAATAGCATCCCTCTTGATCGTGCCATTGTCAAGGACACTACTGGAGACTATGAAAAGATGCTTCTGGCATTGATTGGCCACGTCGAGGCTTGATTTACAAGTACTCGTGAAGCTATTCCGGTGGAGGCAATATCTCTTTTTTTTGGTGTGGTTTGAGGCGTTTCTATTTTCCTTGCTTTCCAACAACGTGTAGTTACCAACATGCCTCCCCGCTATGCGAAGCAAATACACTTCTTATCATGGCGTTGGTTTATGTACTTATGGCCTTTTAGTTGATGGAGGAACAAATATTATAACGGTCGGAGGTTAAAGTCCTATTGAAGTAGCTTGAGGATATCCATCAAATGTTTGTGTTGTTTTGCCAGAGGATGTCCATCGGGGTGGCAGAATCTCAACCATAATGCTTATCACTTAGGGTCATTTCAGCTTCATGTGGAAACTACAGATTGCATTGCCTTTTTCATCTCTTATGACACCTCCATCAGGCACGAATGCTATCCGAACCATCTATATTAACATTAAACCACCCGCAGGAGCCTTCGAGATGCTTTAGCAGTATCATGGCAATCTCTTAAGTTGCTTACCACCACACCCCCACTTCCCACAAGAAATTCAGCTGCTAATTGCAAATTGATGCGAGGGTGATCTCAATAAGCACAACCATGATGCAATGGCGATGGAACATTTTGCAGCACACCTAAGGAAGCCTTATCAATTAATCCGTTACGGGTTCAAATCAGATTAAAATCCCAACAGGGAAGTGCCAACAGGCACGCGGGCCATTGGGGTGGGTTTCTAGGGTTGATTTCCAAGTTCAAAAGTTGGAGTGGGCCCAAAAAAGGAAAAAAAAAAAAAAGCAGGGATGCAAAGTGATGGCCGAAAGAGCACCAACTTGATGGATGGACAAGCAGAAGTTTCCCTACCCGTCAAGAGCAAGAGCAAGAGCAATCCCAGGACATGAAGTGAGGCATGACCACAGGTAGAATCTTCATAATATTTTCGTTCCAGGCCCAACAGTGTTCTTATTATGATTGTCCTCCAATCTCCAAATCAAATTAGGCTCGTCAGCAGAGCATGCGCCTTCTCAAAGTTGAGAGGATCATGTTGTAGCGAATTGTTGGACCAAGAGGAAAATAAAGATTCTTCCCTTGAACCTGTCAAGCCCCCTACACTTGGAATTCTCATGACCTTCACATGATGGTTTGACCAAGCCCTTGAGCAATACCGTCGCCAAGTTAGACTCCCAGCGCTAAGGACTTTTCTTCGCATGAAGTTTGGGTTGGCATGGTTTTCTTACTTAGTATTAGTAACTTAGTCCAGGCATATTGTCAAAGCCCTTGTGACTTGCAATCCGTTGCAGGTCAGTTTGATGCAATTGGAAAGGTACATGGTGGTGACATATTCTTAATATGAGGAGCTTATACAAAGTTCAAAGCTACATCTTGAACAGGGATGGGATAGAAAGTTTTCTTAGAAAACCATTGATCTATTTGAGCAAGGACAAGTCCAAGGAATTCCACATCCAAAAAATTAAGCAGTAATGCAAATTATTTACGGTGAAATCTCTATCAAGCTAAGGATTTCTCATTTTACAATTACGTTGCGTCATATATCTATCACATGGCATGGTACCGCTTAACACATTCATGTGTGAGCTTTACCCTATAATTTGTCTTCTAATTTTGACTTCAGAAAACCTCCAATCCTAGCAAATCTCTAATTCTTATGCATTTTAAGTAATAATTCTCTAATCAATTCTTCTGCATATTTGTGTAATGATGCTCTTAACCGTGACTTTAGCAAATATATAATCCTAGCAAATTTCTAATTCTTAATATAACTATTTATGTATAGATTATATATGGAAATACCTATATTTTATATATATATATATATATATATATATATATATTAAAAAGTGTCTCACTAATTTCATCCCTAATTTAAAAACACAACTTAAGCAATTGAAATGTTGATAATGTCTTATGACCTTTTCATTGTTATAATAGTTTGCTTCTCCTCTATCTCTTTTTTGTTATTATTTTTTATCAAGATATCTCTTTCCCCCATCCTCAAAATGACTCCCAGTGCAAACTAGTTATAATGTTTACAAATTTATCGTTAATTCAACTAATTTGCATAGTTTTGTGATTAGCTTATCACGTCTTCATATCCTCACTATCTTAGTTCACCGGATATAAAACCAACTTGACGAGATTTCATGATGACTAGTTTTTATATCTTGTAAGTGCCACCTAGAGATATATTCTTCCAGCATTTATGGAATCATTCTCATATCTTTCTAACATTTTAAGATGTGATTTTTAGAGTTCATAGATTGAGGAAATTGGGGTTTCGAACCCAATTAAGATTTAGCTAATTGGATCGTAATTGTAATTCTCGATCGAGGAAAGGAAATCCAATGGTGATATGGGCTCCTTTTGGGTCCATGGAGCAGCTTCAGATGCAGGTAAATGATCATGGCTGTTTCGAGGAGAGTGAAGTTGAGGGTATATGAAGAGTTAAAATTTAAAGTGGTGTGCATGCATTTCCAGCTATTCATGGTGTGAAAATAACAATGTCCTTTAAGAATACTTGCTTAAGATTAGGTTTACAAAAAGTTTAACATTATCGAGATATCCTTTACCAAAAAAAAAAAAAAAAAACATTACCGAGATATCCAAATAAATATTGATCATCGCAAACAATTTATATAACATGCTCTGCAAATGAACCATTATAGTAAATCACCCATCATAGAAGGGAAAAACGGTATATGTTTAGAAGGTCCTGTTACATGACTGTGTATGTTTCAACAATAAATATAAGGATAGGGTATAATGAGTGACTATTGTTATGATTAGTTATATGAATATGCATTATGACTAAATATTTTATGGAATTGCATAGAAAAATGATATTAACAAATCAATAAAGAACTTATATAACGATAGATCATATTTAACAAATAAATGACATTAATATGTCTCAAATCTATGATAGATAACATGCTCGCAAATAGTTGAACAGTGAAGAAATATTTATTATAACATGATAATTTATATTTAACAAATAAAAAATAGTTTAAAAATTTTATGACATGATATCCCATGTATAATAAATAAATAAACAAATTTATCCAAAATATCTGCTAAAGTATCGATAATAACGTAACCCATTATCACAAAATATTGCTAGAACATATCATACAAATAAATAATATTAGCTAATCAACTAAAAAAAGTTACCAGTGCCTTGGTATTACTTCTCCAAGAAGATAGGATAAACAACTAAGATGTCAATTTTCGTCGCAAGTGCTGCTTCACCAAGAAATGGCATATAAATTGGTATTTTTTCAGACTTATCGTAGAAAAGATAAGGCACATCTTTTAAAGCGATGAAGACAAGTATAATTCAACGTTAACTGTATCAAATAATTATCTTGAAGTAACAATCTTTTAGGAAAATATGAAGTATATAGTGTCGATCCCGTGCAATGTATGGACATCTTGTTAACATATAAGAAAATGAGAATACTAGAACCTTCGTCTGTTAATATGAAGTCTTAAATGTATGAGAACCTGTACATGTCATGCCCCGAACCTTCCCTCGTCGTGGGAAAATAACATTTGCATGATTAATTTGCAACGTCCCACGAGATGCTGCTATCTGGTTATTTTTATCTTTTAGTTAAGCTCAAGCAAGAACGTGCAACTATAATACCCAACCAATAAATACTAAGTTGATAGTAAGGAAAACACATACACAAACACACTACTTATATTATGCTTCATTAGGATCGGAAGGTTGCATTTACAAGCCTGCTTAATTGGGCCATTGCGATTACATCCAAAAGGGATAGAAGGTTAGTCCTAACTCCTCTATAAGGAAGGCGTCAAAAGCTAGTATCCCCACGGTTAGGCCGGCATCCTTACAAGACGAGGTCGGAATCAGTCACTGACTGTCTGGCGGATTCAACATCGTGACATCTGGTGAGGATTTGTTGAGGCCTTTAGGTGGTTTGACATACCTCAAAGGGTCCCAAATAACCCCCGTTAAACCAGACATACCAAGTTCGAACTAGTAAGGAACTAAATGCCCTACACCAGCATCCACCCACATCATGGTGGTACATTGTTTTAATTTTGCTGACTACCCGTGCTCCAACAACATCTGTTGAGGTCAAATGTGGGCCCTCTCTTGATTTAAGATTATGGCTTACCTTCTTTTCTTTTCTTTTCTTTTTTTCTGTTTTTCTTTGTTCATTTCAATAGATAATGATCAAACTTCCTGTATCCATACCCACTTTTGATAGTAAGTGCTCTATTTTGAGGAACAAAATTGGTGTCCCTCTTTTTCGAAAAATAGTTCATTTAGTAGATAGACGACTAATTATTATGTTAATGAGTTGTATATTCTCTTTTGTACTAGGCAATTATTATTTAAAAAATAACCTTAGCACGAGTAAGAGAAAAACAATCATCTACTATTTTTAGTATGCATTTTGTTTAATTATAATTTTTATATGTGTCATTACATTGTAGTTTGTATATTTTAACCTCTCTTCTATCATTTTATTGAGAGAATCCAATAGTCCAATTTTTTGTTACTTTTCATGCCATCATTTCATGATATCCAAAATACGAAAAAGTTGAGTACATAAAAAAAATTTAGACATCGATTATTATCACAAAATGCAAAAGAAAATGCTCCCTAAAAATTGTTACGTATAATATTATCTTTGCTTTGATTACGTGATTGTTGACAGGAATTCATGACAACTGTAATGACACTACAAGACAACCCAATCAAACCATTTGCTAACTTTTTCTTCTTTTTTTTGTCAATTCTAAATGCATCGGAATTTTTCATAAAATCATCGATGAAAAGTAAAATTATCCTCAAGACACGCAGTAATAGCAAATTGCATATGCAACTTAATAAGAGATATTGTTCGTTCGATTGCTTGGCTCCCCTAAAAAAGTTTACTCTCTTGAAACTATATACGTATGAGGAATAATTTTCAATGTTATAGTACCACAGCTCCAAATGAACTAGTTGACATGATTGATTGTTGTTCTCCATTCGTTGTTTCATCATCAATGGATATATTTTAAATATTTGGTTGCTCTTCAATATTGTCCTCCATAATGACTGGACTACAAAAAATAAAACAATGAAAGATGAGTATATTGTATATAATGTATTCATCAACCATAATATTCAACCTTTGAGTAAATTATGATAATTTTGTACCAAAATTCGAAGTCGAAACATTGAAAATCATGATAATTATATGGGAAAATAAAGTTAATAATTAGCGAAATAAGTTTAGAAGAAGACATATATAAAACGTTAAACTATAATGGGTGTGGAAGAAGCATCTAGAATGAAAAAAAAGTTGCTTGAGATGATGTGTGTGGTTTTTTCTTTTAATAAAATAGATACAAAATAAAACAAAGAAAAAAATGTAAGAAATGATCTTAAATCAAGAGTGAGAATGTAAGAAATGATCTTAAATCAATAGTGAGACTCACAATGAATAATGTAGTTAATTTAAGGTGAAAATAAGGGTGTCAAGAGCCAATAACATGGATGAAATGCCTAGAGCCTTGATTTATCCTAATTTACTGTTTTGCTTGTGACTTTCATACAATTGTTCATTCCTATATTAGAAATTTGGACTTACTTTGCATTATTAATTATATTTTTGAAATGAACGTGTGTATGGTCCGGCAAGATCTCAAAACCCATGCGCGACCCAGCCCGCCCGTTATCTGGCTTGAAATTTTTTTCCAAACCCGGCCCAACGGGCCCGGAGGGGGCCTGCCTACCGCGTGCCTCATCTCCCTCATCTCGCTCCGGGTCCCTCCGGTTTCCACTTCGAGAAGCCCGATGTAGGAATAGCACCGACACTCGTGCCCCTCTGTCTCTATCTCTCGCCTTGGAAGCGGAGGCCGACTTCCTCTCTCTTGTTTCGTCTCCTTCTTCTTCCTCCTCTCTCTCTCTCTCTCTCTCTCTCTCTCTCGTTCTCGCTTCGATGTGAAAGCAGAGCCGGTGCTCCCCATGGCCGATGAATGCGATCAACTCCGAAAAGCATTCGCAGGGGCACGCTATCTCCTCGCCACCTTTCTCATTTCTTCGTGCTCCACTGTCGTGCGTGGTCCAGTCCGAGTGATCTTGTGGTGGCGATCTGTTCTAGAGTTCTTGTGCTTTCTTTTTGGGGTGATCAGCTGCTAAGGTCGAGCTGTTTTTGGGTCCAGAAGTGATCAGGAGATGCAAAAAAAATCGATCGATCATTATGATTTCCTTTTGAATTCGACATGATTATCCCACTGTAGCTGCAACATGTTCACCAGTACAAAGTAAAAAAATTGTTTCCCTACCTTGAGCCCGGCATGTAGTGAGTTCTTGGAAAAAAAAAATCACACTTTATTGTCTAATCTAATCTTTTCTCGTTTGATGATTCTCATGAACGACTTGAAGGATGGGCAACAAATGAGAAGTTGATCATCTCCATATTGTCTCATAGGAATTCGGTGTAGAGGAAGCTGATTAGGCAAACCTATGCCAAGAATTATGGCGAGAACCTCTTCAAGGCATAAACTTGTATTTTGATACGGTTTGTTTGTCTCTTAGTTGCTGTTTTTTTTTTTTGGTAAAGGTCTCTTAGTTGCTGTTGTTGGTAGTTTGTTTATAAAACAAATGAAGAGGTGCCTTCTCCCACATCGAAGAAATGTGAGTGCGCATGTGGATGGGATTTGGCATTAACCAACGATCATTATTTTTATTTATTGAAAAAATTCGGATTTATTTCTATAAAAATTAAATGTAAAATCTTGTTAAAATAGTGCGACTTTTACGAAAAGTTACGTTTATTTTTTATTTATTATTTATTTAATTCCGAATTTTTTATGTTCCTTTGAAACATACTTGTTCAGTTTGCAACATTTCCCAAAAGGTTGCCTTTGTGTTTTTTTTGCAACCTTTTGAAGAGTTGCCTCTATTAGAAAAATAAAGATAAGTAACATTGTTTTGAGATCAAACAATCATCTTCTTCTAGTTTTGTCTTCTTTCAAAAGATTATACATCCATTGTTTTCAATTATTTTTCATGAGAGACTTTGGAAAAATACTAAAATTGTTATCTAGTATTCTCATTTGAGACTTTGTTGTATCCTAAAAGAAATTTGCCAGTGACCATTAGCAACATTGTAGAACAAATAAATCCTTAAAAAAAGTGAATCACGCCTCAAAATCCGATTTGATTACTCTAGAGATCTGACTTTATTGTTCTACCCAATTCGAAGCCATATTTTCCTAGCAATTTTAAGGATTTATTTTGCAACAATGGAGTCAAGTGGATGAAAGTTATGAATCAAGCACCAGTTGTCGACGCAAGCCTTCATCGTCTGATCCACGCGTTCTTCGTCCATTCACAAAATCAATTGGATCTTGTGGTGGAGTTACTGAGGATCAAGGAAATCCGGAGGATCCGTGAGTCTTTTCTTTTCTTTCCTTCACTTTTGTTATTTTTGCGCATGGTGATTGGGGGACTCGATGACAACAGAGATTTCGGCAAGAGCGATCCGCAATGAATTATGCGCACCGTGGGGGGTTCGATTTTATCGAATCCCGACATGGGTTGTGGGTCGCCATGAGGAATGTGCCAAAATGCTAATCTGAGAGTTCCTTCTTCTACTTCTTCGTTCTCTCTTGTATGTTTCGGTGTTTCGTTGTTTTGTTACTGCAATTGGGTGTCTCTGATTCGATTGCTCTTCGTCTGGTAGACAGTGCTTCCGTTTAACTATGAATGTTTGGCTCACTTCTGGAGATTCTCAGTCGGGATGCCCCATGGGTGGATGGTGCGGGATGCCCCCATGAGTTGGGATGCTCCGTGAGTCGGGATGCCCGAGAATGTTGGAGATATAGAAGTAATAATGAATTAAATGCATTATCATGTGCAGAATATTATTTTAAATTAATTACCTTGTGCTAAAACATGGTATGCCATATGCATAAGTCTAGATGGAAGCATTTTTGGATGATGATTACTGTGATGTGTGAAAATGCGAAAGAAAAAGTCTACTCATGTTTTATCACATTTGCTAGATTGTTATGCATTTACCTTGTGTGCACCAGGTGAAGTGGTAAGAGCAATTTTCTAACTTAAAACTAGAATATTTACTAGGCTTCGGCTCATTCCTTTATTTATTTTCATATGTGTAGGATGGACACAACTCAACCTTTGTGCTATGAAGTTCCTATCCATTATGAAGGTCTTTATGAAAATTTGCTTAAACCTGAGTCTAGAATAGTGTATACCAAGTGTAATTCTACTATGCAGGTTGATGTGGGAGGTTTCATGGAGTGGATCCCCTAAAGATTTGTCACCTAGTATCGAAACCTGGACGGCGAGTTGGTTTGTTCGTTGAGGGGCTTCGACCTTGATGACGGTGGTGACGTAACGGAGGGAGAAGTTATCGATCCATGACTTTGGTCGGGACGTTTGTATAGGCAAGCTTTTGAAGTATGGTATGGAGATTGGTCTCCCTAACCCCTATCTAGACTTTTGTATCTAGCTCGTAATGTAGTAAAGTGGTGAACTTAAATGTGGTATAAATAAAAGAAATATAAATATGTTATCTATATTCGTACGGCTTTCTTTCTGATGGGATTTGGAAAACGTTTGATTACGCTTCTGCATGCTAAAAGAGAATGATTTTTGTGCAAGACTTGTTTGTTCGGGCATCACACATATATTGGTAATAAATCTTTGAAAATAACTATTTATGTATAGATTATATATAGAAATACCTATATTTTATATATTTAAAAAGGCTCTCACTAGTTTCATACCCAATTTAAAAGCACAGCTTTAGCAGTTGAAATGTTTATAATGTCTTATGACCATTTCATGGTTATGATATCTTCTTCTCCACTTTCTCTTTTTTGTTATCATTTTTAATCAAAATCTCTCTCTTTCCCCCATCCTAAAATGACTTCCGGTGCGAACTAGTTATAACGTTTATAGATTTAACGTTGATTCAACTAATTTGCACTGCTCCGTGATTAGCTTGTCTCATCTCCAAATCTTCACTATCTTAGTTCATTAGATTTAAAACCCACTTGAGGAGATTTCATGATGACTAGTTTCTACAGCTTGTAAGTGCCACCCAGAGATATATTCTTCCAGTATTTATGGAACCATTCTCATATCTTTAGAACATTTTGCGAGAGGGGGGGTCGTTTGACCCCTCTTGACGCATGGATAATCTACCAATCATGGTTTTGAGGAGTGATTTTTAGAGCTTATATAGATGGAGGAAATTGAGGTTTCGAACCCAATTAAGATTTAGCTTATTGGATCGCAATTGTAACTCTAGATCAAGGAAAGGAAATCCATTGGAAATTTGGGCTACTTTTTCGGTCCATGGAGCTGCTTCAGATGCAGGTAAATGATAGTGGCTGTTTCGAGGAAAGTGATGTTGAGGGTATTTGAGGAGTTTAAATTTAAAGTGCTTGTATGCATGCATTTCCAACCATTCACGGTCGGAAAAATAAAAGTGTCCTTTAAGAATACTTGCTTATGATTAGGTTTAAAAGAGTTTAACAGTATCCCCTTATCGGCGTGGAGGAAAAATAGGACTATTCGGGGGTTGGAGTGGGTAAAACAGTACTCATTATGGTGCTCCCTCGGCAAAACTGGGATAAAGTTGAAGATCAATCTCATACTGGGTTAATACTTGACAAGTAAATAATACTCGTATATGAAATAGAAAATATTAAAAGTTCAATCTCATATTGGATTCATTTTGACAAATAAGTAGCATTATAAAAATCAACAATATATATATATATATATATATATATATATATATATCCATTATCACAAACAATTTATATAACATGCTTTACAAATGAATCGATATGATAAAATCACCAAAGGGGGAAAAAAGTACATGTTTAGAAGGTTTTATTACATGACTACGTATATTTCCACAATAAGGATAGCATATATTGAGCAATTATTGTTATGATTAAATGGTTATACAAATACCCATTATGACAAAATACTTTGTTGAATTGCATAGAAAATTGATATTAACAAATTGATAAAGAGCTTATATAAGACAAAAGACCATTCAAAAAATAAGTGAAATAAATGTGTCTAAAATATAAGATGCTCGCAAATAGCTCATCGATGTAGGAATATCTATTACAACATGGTAGTTTATATTTAACAAAGAGAAAATCGATATATATATATATATATATATATATATATATATATATATATATATATATATATATATATATATATATTTGTATAACATGATAGCCCAAGCATAACAAATAATGATATAAATATGTGCTAAATCTCTGCTAAAGTATCGATAAGAATGTAACCCATCATCACAAAAATGCTAGAACATTATTTGCAAATAAATGAATATCATAAAATGATAATAAACGTATATTACCAAATCAACAAAAAATATTACCATTGCCGAGGTATTGATTCTCTAAGAAAGATGAGATAAATAACTATAACGTCAATTTTCATCACAAATGTTGCTTCGCCAAGAAATATCAAATAAATTGGCATCGTTTAGACTTATTGAAGGAAAAATTAGGCACATTTTGTAAGGAGATGAGGACTAATATCAATCAATATTAAGTGTATCAATAATTAACTTAACTTAAAGTAACAATTAGTGCTCGATTGACGACCAACTTTTAGGAAAATATAAAACATATAGTGTTAGACCCATGCAATGCACGGGCATCTTGCTAATATATAATAATATGAGAATACCATAACTTTCCTCCATTGATGTCAAGTCGCAAAGGTAAGGGAATCCGTCGAAGTCCTTTATGTGCCGCGTTTTTCTGAGTAGAGAATATCTTCTCTGAAATACAATATTCAACTTCACTGGGGTAACTCTTCTTGACTCGAACAGGACTTTCTCGTTGCATTTTTGGAATTTCATCAAGCAATAGTGCTTTTTGTTTTTGGGCATAGATATATTGGTTTAGCTTTCCCCACTTTTTAACCATTATTACATCCCAGTCCTTACTCCAAAATGACCTATAAGTCTTTGCAAATTAACAAAACAAGTTATGACGTGAGTTGTGTGGACCCATAAGTAATATTTTTCTTAGCCGATGATTGTGGATTTATAAGTCCATTCACTCAATCAGAAGAAGAGGGAACGAAGATTGAATCACTTTAAGGTAGACCATATTATTGTTGATGCAAAAACCAAAATGAGCTTTGAGTAATTAAAAAAAGAACTAATAGAATTACCGAATTGTTTACTTGCACAAAATCGTGGCTTTTTAGAACCGTGGCAAATTTTCAAACTTAGATACATATACAGGTGTTGATACAAATATCAATCCTGATCGAATTGGGGTGGAGGTGGTTTTTCCAAGAGGATGGTGAAGAAATCTAAGGATATGTGGAATGGTGAGAGTTAGGGTATGTTTGGTAATCATACTGTTTCTAAGAACAAGTTCTGCTTAGAAATACTTTTCTATTTCTAATTTTGTTTCCTAGACAAGTTTCTAAGCAATCGAACACATTTAGTAACTGTCCAAAATTTATATTCTCATAACAGAAAAAGAATTGGAATGCAAGTACGACCTTCAAATTTTTTTATCATTAAAAATTTTCTTTTAATTTTTTAATAATTTTATGATTTTTTTTCCCTTCTCTTCTTCTTCCTCCTCCTGCAGTCAATCACTAGCAATCTTGCCAACATCAAGGGAGCCTTGTCATCCCCTTTTTAGGTCGAGTCTCACCCTAGTGGATGAGGCTCGGCCTCGCCATGGCCAAGTGAGGTGACCTCGTGGTGGCTGGGTGAGGTCAAGCCTCGCTGAGCCAAGGTGAGGCCAACCTTGCCCTACCACAGCAAGGTCGAGCCTCATTGAGGGCTGGTGAGGCTCCAATGATGTCGTCGATCATCGCCGAGCCCGGCAACTAGCTAAAGGAGGAAGAAGAAGAAAAGAAAAGAGGGAAAAAAAATAGCTTAATTTTAGAATTGTTCTCGGTAACAAAGAAATAACTTTTTTCTATTTCTTGATTCTGTTCTAAATTTATTCCCAAGAGAAAAAAAAAATAGTTAACATTACCAAACAGATTAATGTACTTTTTTTTTTTCAGGAAACAAAAGAACGGAAATAGCTAAGAATTGATCGGTTACCAAATAGACCCTTAAGCAATCATCAGATGAATTGGGGATAGCCCACTCAAGATTCATATCCCCAAAGGTCACAAGGAGAGCAAAGTTACATTTGGCACTATTTTGCTCCTTGGTGCTACATGATACCGCATATGTACACGTAATATATTCGGTACAAGAGAGGGCTCCCGCCGCATTGATTCATTCGAGATCACTTCTATATGAAAATCTTGTACTTTCTTCAGGGAGGTCAGTTTTTGTAGATTCTGCTCCACTTATGAGAAATATCTCGTCTTGTTTTCCCCTGTAAGAGCTTGGCATGATGAATGTAGCAGGAGGAATTCATAATTGCTCCTTTGGTCAAGTAAGAAACCCGATCATTTATTGAACCGAGGTACATTGCCCAAAAGAAAAACGTACTCAGGTATGTAAGAGTCGGTAGAATGAACAGAGAAAAGAATTACGCGTGTATGGCACTGAAGCAAAGATGTTTGTTACCTTGAGAGAGAAAAAGCAATAGGAAATTTGCAATCATTTCTAGAAGACGATGGTGGAGGTGGAAAGGCTATGATGGGTCACAATCTGGTTTTTCCGGAAAAGATCAAATAAACTTTGAGAAAGCTAAGCATTGCTTTTAAACTTTAAGAGAAAGTAATGGCTTCTCTACCTCTCTCTCTTTTCCACCATGAACTGCAGATTGATACGTGTCTGAAGGACAATTCTATATCCTCCAGCGGGGTGCTCAACAAAAGGATGAAAGGCTAAAAGAGGAAGAGAAATAGAATAACGAGATGTCAGAAAGTTTTCTACGTCCACACTAAAAGGGCAAAATCACGCAGGAATTGCCTTCTGTAGACGTGTTGGAATTAAATAGGACGAGATATCACTTGTGATTTTATTCTATATAATTTAGGACTAAGAAATACTCGAGCGTTGTAAGTTTTGTTCTTACCAGATTTATATTGAATTTCTTAAATGCGGACTCTTTCTATTTAGTAGTATCAACAATCAAATCGAACCACATAAATAATATATGGTAATCTTTATCATTTCTGGTCGATATCTTTGATAATTCCTTTTCCTTGTGTTAGATTCGAATTGCAAGGCTCGTCGATTGCCACGTTGTTTCACTACATTAGTTGTGTGGACCAGTAAGTATATTTTTCATAGTTGATGATCGTTAAGGGAGGAAGAGTGAATTATTTAACGTAGACTAGATTATGTTGATGCAAAAACCATATAGAACTTTGAGTAACTAAAGAAAACTACTAGAATTCCAGGGACCATGACAAAGTCCACTTTCTTCTTCCATGATTTCACACCTTACCTTTCAATTCCCAACATTAAAGTCCAATGTTCAAATGCAACGGATTATGCTATGCATAAAGACACTTCGACCAAATCAAGCATTGCTTTTGGACTGTAAGAGAAGCATGTACCACGTACAAGTTAAAAAGGATGAAAAGGAATATATAAGAAGAGAAGTAGAATAACTAGATATCAAGAGTTTGATGAGAGGGAAAAATTGTGCAGGAATTATCTAGTGCAATCTTCATTGAGATTGCGATATAGTGATGTAAGACTTGTAAGTTTTATCTTGGGTGTAATTTAAAATAGGAAAACACTTGAACAATTGTAAACTCTGTATTCATTGGATTCATAATGGATTTCTTAAATACTAGCTCTCCCCTTGGAACAGGTAGCAACACTCAGACCAAATTACATAAAACTCTAGTGTTTTTTTTTTATCGTTTCTTGTTAATTTCTCTTGTAATTTTGTCTTCTCATGGTAGAACTTATGGTTACATGTCATGACAAGTGGTTAGTTTGGTCAAACTGCTCTTATTGGTCTATAAACCTTTGAGTTAGTGGTTCCATGGAAAAATTACCAAAAAAATCCTAAACTTATTACAATTGTGTCAATTTAGTCTTAAGTTTTTTTTTTTTTTTGCCAATTCAATCCTAAACCTTTGGCAATTATGCCAATTTAGTCTGTCTGGCCAATTTTAGGCGATCGGTACTGAAGTGAACACCAGCCGACACTAACATGAACAACTTTTAATATTATTTTATTTTTTTGAATTTTTTTGAAATTTTTTATTTTTCCTCTTCTTCCTCCTTTTCCTTTTTCCCCCACAGTGGCTAGGTGAGGCCTTGGGATCGTGACCTAGCTGGCTTTGCCCAGATTTGGGGGAAGCCACCTTGCCCACATGTCCCCAACCTTGCCATGGGGAAGAAGGAAAATGAGGAAAAAAAGGAAAAGGAAAAATAAAATAGAATAGAATAAAAAATAGAATAAAATAGAATATTATTAAAAATGTGTTCACGTCGGTGTCACCCAAACGGCCGGTGCTAGCTAGTGTCCATGTCACCAAGTGTTGGCCAACGTCTACGTCAGCACCGTTCGGCTAAAATTAGCGGGATTGACTAAATTGCATCAATTGCAAAAGGTTTATGACTAAATTGGCCAAAAAAAAATGTTTAGAACTACATTGACACAATTAGAATAGGTTTAGAACATTTTAGTAATTCTCCCATAATTCCATCGTTGCCTCTTCTAATAGGATGACTTTTGAGTGGAGGTATTTTCAATGTATTGCTAATTGGATTTACCCAACTCATCACCTATATATATCATGTACCTTTAGCCATTCCTGTTGAGAACCACATATGATCAACCGTCCATATGAGCTTGGCGTGCTACATACGACATCAAGAAGAGAATCAAATAAAGTCATTGTGGAATGATCAATCAAAAAGTGGGAACAATTAAAGCAGATCAAACTTTCCTTGCGTGCACAAGTATAACGTGAAAAGTCCTTTGAAAATGCTAGACTTCTGCATCCAACAACTCAATCAACGGAATACCCCGGTCCATAATGGTGAACTTTTTATCGAGCAATTTAGAATTCAAATTTTAGGATAATGTCGTCCATGTATCTAATAAAGCTACATTACCATGAATCGATCAATGAAAACAAGGGACCTAGAGACGCAAAACTGACATTGATGCTAGAAGACCCAAAAATCAAACAAAAAAGAAAATAAATAAAAAAGGTAATGACTTACTGATGAAAAATCAAGTCAAGTCGACTACTTTTCTAGTAGCTTTGGAATCGTGTTTCATGCAATATGAATCCGGGGAATTTGTCCAATCTTCTTCTGTTGCCGTGTTTCACCTTAGTGGAGGAATCTTTTCATAAATCACTATCATTTCTAGTGGGGACCGGACTTTAATGTCACTTTTTCTTCCATAACATCTCCTATCCTTGACGGATCTCGTACGATCCTTCAGAACAAATTTATTGATGATGGCTTACTGATTTATGATAACGATTTCTACATAAAAGCATAAACGAAGTATAGCTCGAAACAACATTAGCATTTCCAAAAAAGAAGAATAAACTCGAAAATAGGTCTTCCTTGTGCATTTCTAGAGTTTCATGCTTTTTTGGCAATGAATTCATAATTTTTTTTAATGCAGGTGGGGATTGTATATTGGTAATATTATGTTTTTGTGTTGTTGACTTTCATCCCGATCCTTGCTCTAAAAGAGACTAACAAGTCTTTGCAAATAAAGGACCACATGTATTAGATATATCATGTGCATTGCACAAATTAATGAAAAATATTATGGTAGTGGGCCAAGGAGAATGGAATTAATGGTTAAGTCCTCCACTGACGTCAAGGGTCTGTCCACATTGGGAATTTGCCCCGTCTTCTTCAATGCCGTGTTTCACTGAGTGAAGGAATCTTCTCCAAAATCACCATCTCTTCAAGTGGGCGTGAACTTTCGTGTCACTTTCTCTTCTATCCCATCTTCCATCACTAGCAGATCTCTTCCATCCCATCTTCACGATTCTTATTATCAAAACCTCACATATGTTATAATTCCAATTATTTTAGAGTTGATGGGTATGAAGTCCTACATTTGGTATCATTCTTATCACGAATAACATATGATACCCATTTGAAAAAAGCAATTTTCCCTATTTCACAAATAAATTATATTAAAATTTCAAAAGAAAAATATTGCATGACATTATAGCCCTATATTAAACAAACGAGCTATATGAAATTATCTAAATTAGATCATAACACATATTTCATGTACAAATGGAAATTCGAAAATTAATAATAAATTATCTACTGACACAAACAATCTATTGAAGAAAACAATTAACTTAGAAGGGTTTTGTAACATGATAGTGCATGTTTAGTAAATATAGGATGTTAAAAAATGGTTT
This sequence comes from Eucalyptus decipiens, assembly GCA_014182575.1. Classification (NCBI taxonomy): domain Eukaryota; kingdom Viridiplantae; phylum Streptophyta; class Magnoliopsida; order Myrtales; family Myrtaceae; genus Eucalyptus; species Eucalyptus decipiens. The sequence goes on along the minus strand of CM024614.1, from coordinate 56,954,555 downwards.
TAAAAAAATTAAATAACATGATACTTCTATGTACTAAAGACATGACATTAGAGGATCAATAGAAAATTTTGATTATGCATGATTTTTTTATATTATTAGATCGATAAAATAAAAGCTATCAAATAAAACAAAAATGTTAATACCCTAAAAATCCAAATCGACGCCTGTCATAAATTTATCCAAAACTTATTTTTTGACCATGAAAAACTTCAAATTGGTATTCCGTGACAAATTTACCTAAAACTAAACTGGTATATTTGTAACAAATATACCCTTCGTGAAATTGGATTAATACCATAAAAAAATCACAAAAATTGTATAATTGTGACAAACAAAGAACAAAATTTTAAACTGGCACACTAGTCAACTCTCACATATCATCCAACTCAACCATATAATGGTAAAATTTAAAGGAAATTAATAGAGGGTAAATTTGTTACAAGTGTACCAATTTGGAGTAAATTTGTTAATTGTGTACCAGTTTAGAGTTTTTCAGAGTATTAACCCCAAAACAAAAGAACCTGTCTTTACAAAATAACTTATTGTATAGCGTTAAAGGGTCATATCACATGATTGTGCATATTTGATGAATAAACATGAATGAAAATTTGATGACCCTTCCAACTAAATGCATAATCAGTGATAACTCTTATCACTTTGCAATTAGCATAATTGTAAAAGGAGTTAAATAATATGTAGATACACAATACAAAAATACTTTCACAAATAAATTATGTTAGTCGATTATTAAAAAGAACTATATATAAAATGATAGCTCATATTTGATGAATAAATGATATTAGAGGATTATTAAGAAATTACTTGTCAATTTTACAAATAAATGAGTATTAGGAAATCAACAAAAAGTTCTAGCAAATAGAAAAATATAATTTCGTAAGGCTTATAGACCATCATTTCATAATGTTTATAGTGGAAGAAAATATATATTTATATATTACGCTTCCGTATTTCATACACATTATCACCAAATGACTCTTATTATTAAATGGATAATAAGAGATTACTCTAATGAGATCATTTTTTAAAATATTTTTAAGTTGGACTAAAATAATGATAAGAACATTATCAATCCTAAAAAAAATATTAATAGAACATATCTTACAAATGAGTGAATATCATGAAATGATAAAATTGAATTGAAAGTTTTAGAGAGCATGTGAAGAGATGATTTGGATGAGTCTCAGTAAAATTGTCGAATAGAAAGTTTCAGAGAGTCTATCTTATCAAAATAAACAAATTCTACAGAAGGGCCTATACTTATGAAATTATAATAAGCGTGTCAAAAATTATAGCACTTTTGAGTTTTGATGAACACTTCTTTTTATCGCGCAAAGCCAAAGTGGCATTCCCTTTTCGTCGTGAAAAGCCAAAGCAAATTGTCACACTTCTAGGACCCATACAGGCTGCAAGCCCTCGGAGCTTCCTCTCAAAAGACAATAAACTATCTTTCAAAGGGGAGGCCCTAGCCTTCAATTATTGTTCAAGTTGTGATTTTGAATTGTGGCACGTAACTGATGCAATCCATATCATTAACTTGTATGTTTGTGTTTTCCAAAAAAGAGAAAAAAAAAGAAATTTTAAAAATATCATTTAAATTTTAGTAAACGTGAAAAACTATATGTGAATGAACATGACAATATTTCTATATTTTGAAACTTTCATGTGCTCCTAGTTAATAAACGGTCAGATTTGGATTAACTTAAAAAAAAAAAAATAGAATCTATCCACACATGTACGAAGTGGACTAGGCTGTAAAGTTAAACAAGCCAATATGAATTAATCGTCAGTATTAGAACAATTGAATAAATTCTTAAGTAGATATAAATCAATAAAATTGATTGGAGCAAGTCTTTAAACTACTTAAAGGAATTAGACAGATGGGAAAACCATCCTGGGTTGAGAAACCCTACTTCATTTGGGACCTGTATTCCCCACTAGCCGGAAGACAAATATCGGCTAGGTGCAGAGAGAGTCAAAGCCGTGTCCCCAAGGCATTATATTGGGAGAAACTAGGCAGCCTGTCGTCACTGTATATCAAACGGATAGGCACTGGTAGACCTAGCTGGGGAGGCTAGACCTCCTCCTGCTCTTAGTGGAGGTGTTACAGGCTTAAACCGAACCCGTAGCACAGAAGAAGCTAAGGCCAGCTACGATTTAAAAACGTTATGCCTTTTTCATGATTTGACGATTTTCATTTTGGATTTATTCACGAGAGTCTTAACTTTTTCTTATAGAAAGAAGAAGAAATCTGTTCATTTCATTCTCCAAAATTTGGAAACTCTTTTACTAGTATCCATAGAGTCATAGAGCTGTGTAGGAAACGATTTCTTCCATAATTATCTTTTATTATTTTTTGATATGTAATATATAAAAAAATTACTTAAGCAACAAATGGAGGGTAATGAGAATTTATTAAGAGAAATATCAATCAAAGATGAACAAGTTGCCAAAGTGAAACGCAAAAGCTCGCTGATAGTCCGAATTTGAGCATGATATACATGGATAAAATATGGGGCACGTGGGTGGAATAAACCCAGATTGGATAAAAAAAATAATAAAAAAATAAAATAAAACAACAATTTTTGCCATCTTCCAATATTGGAGTGATGGAGTAAGGCATATGACAAACATAGCAACAAACCCACAATTCTTGACAATCTATGCAGTTGTCTCTCTGCTCTCCAATTGAGCAATTGATCCACCGAGGAATCGTTAGTCTTTTCAAGTCGCTCATGTTCACATTGGATGATTGTGATTTCGCACCTCCACGCGGTTCAATTATCCGAAATGGGGAATCAATTGAAACCGACATTTTCACTGGCCCCTCATCCACCACCCGACCAATTTGGCCATCATGACCATTCACAAGTATTTGTTTCTCCTGATTGAACCTCGTCATCTGCTCCTCCTTTGTTGCTATTTTTCGCTATCGTCAACGACAATTTCCACCGCGTGATTGTCGCCGCTGTCGAGACGCAAAGAGATGTCGCCAGGAGGAGGGAGGGGGAGAGGGATGGGGCCAATGATTGACGCACGATAGAGGGGGCAATTGTTGCGTGGGAGACGTGGCTAAGATCCGGAGTGCGGTTTGGTTCGCTGAAGGGCCCACGAGAGAGGAGCTTCCGGTGGCTATGGCCGTTAGCAAAACAGTGATGCATTGAAAGATTTTAAGAGATTTTCGGAGGACTTTCAAAGATTTTTAAAGATTCTCAATTCTAATTTAAGTGGCACTAAACAGAAGAGGTAATTTTTTTCAATAGGATTCCTAATCCTACTTTATCTTATCCTATTTTAATTCAAATCTGGACAATCAAACATAGCCAAAATGATCCAATTTTTTGAATTGCGGATTTAGGCTTATATTCCATTTTGATCTCCCTTCTTCGACGTAGGACTTCACTCACCTCCAGCCAAACATTACCATGAGCACAATGGTAGTTAATTCACTCACACGACTCTCACTCAAGCATGCGGTAGGCTTTGATTTATAATATTTTACTGAGCTTTTGATTTTTTTTATTTATATCAAGACTAAATTAATCAGAAAGGCTAAATTGGTAAACTACTAAAAAGTTAAGGACTAAATTGGAATAATTGAAAGGTTTATGACTAAATTGACAAATTATCAAAAAATTTATGACTAAATTGACACAATTAAAAAATTTAAGGCAGAATCGTTGTACAATAGATTTAAAATTTTTCAAACAATTTTTTGAAAGTTGGATCTTACACGTTATATGTTAAATTACGCGAAGTCAACGAAAGGATCGCCATCGCTGAAGGCTAGAAAAGAAAGATGACATTGGATCAAAATAGAGATTGCACATGGCCTGCGCAACGTCATATCATAGTTGAATTGGCGTGACCTTTGTCTTCAATCATTTCTCTAATTCATGAATTCTGAAACGGAAGGAGACTAATGATCATAGAGTAGCTGATCATTTTAACGAACTTTTTTTCCGACGGTGTTAATTGAAAATATACCATATAATCATTGGACAAGGGATATTTATCTGCAACTTTATGAAACATAAGTGCCTCCGTAATTTTTGCTTACATACATGGCGTCGTCCCAAAGAATTGCCTCGGCAAATATAACGGAGGAGAGTTAATGGTTATAACAAAATAAAAGTTCAGAAGATAATTGCGTAACAATTAAAAGTTTATGGGCAAACTTGTATTACGTCCAAATTCAGAAAAGTCTTGGGTAATTTCCCTAAAAAAAAATTAAATTTTATCTCATTCACCGGGAAGAAGTGATTATTGACTTGGTTGTTGACTCGCTGGTCCAATTTTTCCTATAATTGCGTCGGTTGTACCTGTTCCATTTGAGCACATATTCGCCTAGAAACGAAGAAAGCCCACCCGAAGTAACCTAAACCTGTCATGGCCTACGAGAAAAATAAAGCACATTTTGTAAAGTGATGAGGACATTATCAGTCAAGAGATTTATATTACCAAATCAACGAAAAAAGTTACCAGTGCCGAGGTATTGCTTCTTCAAGAAAGATGCAATAAATAACCATAAAGTCAATCTTCATCACAAATGCTTCTTCGCCAAGAAATATCAAATAAATTGGTATTTGTTCAGATTTATTGAAGGAAAAATGAAGCACATTTTGTAAAGCAATGATGACAAATATTAGTCAATATTAAGTGTATCTCATAATTAACTTGAAGTAACAAGTAACGTTGAATTGGCAACCGACTTTTAAGAAAATACAAAACATATAGTGTTAGACCCGTGTAATGCTCGGCGATCTTGCTAATATATGATAAAATGAGAATACCATAACTTTCCTCCATTGACATCAAGTCGCAAAGGTAAGGGAATCGGTTGAAGTCCTTTATGTGCCGTGTTTCTCCGAGCGGAGAGAATCTTCTCTAAAAATACAATATTCAATTTCACCGGGGTAGCCCTTCTTGACTTGAACAGAAGTTTCTAGTTGCATTTCTGGAATTTCATCAAGCAATAGTGCTTTTTGTTTTCTGGGCGTAGATATATTAGTTTAGTTTTCCCCACTTTTTTACCATTGTTACATCCCAGTCGTTGCTCTAAAATGACCTATAAGTCTTTGCAAATTAACAAAACAAGTTGTAACGTGAGTTGTGAGAACCAATAAGTGATATTTTCTTGGCCGATGATTGCAGAGAAAAGAATTGCGCATGTAGATGTTTGTTACGGTAAGAGAGAGAAAGCAACAAGAAATTGGCAATCATTTCAGGAAGACAATGGTGGAGGTAAAAAGGCGACGATGGGTCAAAATCAGTTTTTAAAAAAAAAGATCAAAGAAACTGTGAGAAAGCTAAGCATTGCTTTAGACTTTTAGAGAAAGTGATTAATAGTGTCTCTATCTCTTTCTCTCTTTTCCGCCATCAATTGTGGATTGATACGTGTCTCAAGGATCATTATGAATCCTCCACCGGGGTGCTCAACAAAAAGATTAAAGGCCAAAAGGGGAATATAAGTAGAATAACCAAACGTCAAAAAGTTTTCTCCGTCTACATTAAAAGGGAAAAATCATGCAGAAATTTCCTATTGCAGACATGTTGGAACTAAATATGAGATAACACTTATGGTTTTATTCTATATAATTTAGGATTTAGAAATGCTCAAGCGATTGTAACTTTTGTATTTTTCAGATTTATATTGGATTTCTTAAAGGTTATCTTTTTCTGTTGAGTAGTATCAACACTAAGACCAAATCACCTAAATCTCTGATATTTTTTTTTATCATTTTTCATCAATTTATTTAGTAATTCCTTCTTCTTGTGTTAAATTTGAATGGCAATATTCGTCGATTTTCACATTGTTTCACTACATGAGTTGTGTGGATCGATAAGTATATATTTCATAATTGATGACTGTTAATTGGTAAGTCCATTAGTATAATAAGAATGAGAGGGGAGGAAGACTGAATTATTTAACATAGACTAGATTATTTTGATGGAAAAACCATATAGAACTTTGAGTAATTAAAGAAAACTACTAGAATTCCGGCAACCATGACAAAAAGTCCACTTTCTTCTTTCTTAATTTCACACTTTACCTTTCAATTCCATCATAAAAGTCCAGTGTCCAAATGCAACGGATTATGCTAAGCATACAGAAACTTCGACGAAGCTAAGTATTGCTTCTGGACTTTAAGAGCAGTATGTACCATGTAAAAGTTAAAAAGGATAAAAAGGAAAGAAAAAAATAGGAAGAGAAGTAGAATGATTGGATGTCGAGAGTTTGACAAGAGAAAAAAATTCTGAAGGAATTATCTAGTGCAGTCTGCATTGAATGTAATATTATTGTCCAAAGCGGACAATATGTGTACCTTGGAGATCTAGGATATTACAAGTGGTATCAGAATCGATTCTCGACCGCGTGTGGGGCCATAGCGAGGACGATGTGCTCCTAAGGGGTGGAGAGTGTGACAACCCAAGTGACAGTGCGCGAGGAGGAGGGATACCGGTGCATCCGCGCCTCGATTCCCAGACATGCGTAGGGAGGGAGTATGTCTCTTATCCCACATCGCCTAGAGAGGGAGTTTGGGCTATCTTATAAGGCAATGGAACCTCTAATTGTACACACTCATTTTCTTGTGGTAGAATGAGTTGTCCTAAGAAGAACAAAACCATGAAAACTTAGCGTCCAAAGTAAATAATATGTGTACCCTGGAGACCGTGTTACACTATGTGCCTTGTACATGCTAACGGAAAATATTATGGAGGATTAATGGTTGTAGCAAAAAGAAAATTTAATTCATTTAATGTTGCAAAAACACAGTTCAGAAAATGCTTTAAAAAGGGGATTTGTTAGCATCAACCGACAAATTCAGGAACACTTGTCATGAAAATCATTTAAATATCAAAGGACAAGGTGATGGAGCAGCGATTTACATTGATATTTCATTAAAATGGGCAACTAATTACGCCGAAAAAATATTAAAATTAAAAAAGGGCCAAAAATGGTAAACGAAAGTGAGATCTAACCTGTTATATGTTATACCACGTGAAGTCACGGAAAGGATCGCTGTCGCTTAAGGCTAGAAAAGAAAGACAACATGGGTTCAAAATAGAGATAGGGTCTTCCAATAATTGTATTGGCGTGTTGACCACGGCCTTTGTCTTCAAGTTCATATATATTATTTATACTAGGGTATATACGGATTTTATAGTTGATAATTTTTCCAACCTTTTTTTTTTCTGACAGAGCAAAACGAAAATATACCAAATAATTATTGGACATGTCACTTTTGTGCTTGAGAGTTAGGTGTGTAATCAAATAAGCCAAAAAGAGTCAGCTTCGTACTCTACGTAACTAGGAAAAATGCACGCCAGTAATCCAATGCCACTGACAAGGGATGTTTATTTGCAAATTTTTGTAACACAAGTGCCTCGCTAACTTTGATATCTCACATACATAGTGTTGCACCAAAGAATTGCCTCGGAAAATATAACGGAGGGATAATGACCATAGCAAAATAAAAGTTCCAAAGATAATTGACTTGGTTGTTTACTTATGGTCCCCATTTCTTCTATAAATACGTTGGCTGTCCATTTCAACACATATGCGCCTAGAAAAGAAGAAAGCCCACCCAAAAATACCCCAAACCTGTCATGGCCTCCGAGAAAGAACAACTCTCGATGTTGTTCCTCGCTTATGCCGTTCTCATGCTCGTGCAAGAAATGTCTTGTCTTGCTTCTACACGAAGCTCTTCTAAAATGGAAGTGGAGGCACTCCTAAAATGGAAGTCTAAGCTAGACAACAAGAGCCACTCTACTTTGTATTCGTGGAACGGAAGCAGCCCTTGCTCATGGCGCGGAATCATTTGTGATTCTTTCGGGAGTGTTGCCAGCTTGAACCTTTCGCATTCTGCCATAGACGGTACGCTTCAACATCTCAATTTCTCCCATTTACCCAACTTGGTCGTCCTTGAGCTTGCCAACAACTCACTCTTCGGAAACATCCCCCCGAGCATTGGCGATCTTTTCAAGCTTACTTATATTAACTGTTCTCAAAATAACTTTTTGGGAAACATTCCAACTCAACTTGGGTCATTGCGCTCTTTACAAATTCTCGTGCTTGGGTACAATAAGTTCACCGGTCCAATTCCTTCTTCCATTGGAAACATGAGCAGCTTGTGGATGTTGGATCTTACAGTGAATCAATTTGTTGGGTTCATTCCAAAGGAAATAGGAATGTTGGGGTCTCTCAATTTCCTTGATTTATCAGACAATCATCTCATCGGATCCATCCCTACAACTCTAGGAAATCTAAGTACATTAGAATTTCTTTTCCTCTATAGCAACCAACTTTCTGGGCCCATACCTTTAGGAATTGGAGGAATGAGATCCCTGACCAAGTTGCAACTTTTAGACAATAATTTAACAGGTCCTATCCCGTCATCCATAGGCAACTTGACCAATCTATCTGACCTTCGCCTTTTCGAAAATATGTTATCGGGTCCTATCCCATCCTCCATAGGTAAGTTAATTAATTTGAAAGTTCTTGCCCTTTTCCGAAATGAAATGTCAGGCTTTCTTCCCACCGAGATGAATAATCTCACATCCATCACAAACTTACAGCTAGGTTCTAACAACTTTGTTGGCCAATTACCACCAGAAATATGTAGTAACCAAGCTCTTGTGAATTTTTCCATAGCAAACAATCACTTTACTGGACCCATCCCAAGAAGCTTGAAAAATTGTTCAAGTTTGTATAGAGTTAGGCTCCAAAACAACTTGCTCAAGGGAGATATAACCGATGCTCTTGGTGTGTACCCCTCCTTAAATTACCTTGAGTTGAGCAACAACGAACTTTATGGTGAGCTACCACCAACATTAGTTCAATGTAGAAATTTGACGAGCTTTAAGATCTCCAACAATAAAATCTTCGGTGTCATACCACCTCAGCTTGGAAACATGACTCAATTGCAAAGACTTGACCTCTCTTCAAATGATATCATCGGGGAAATTCCCAAAGACCTAGGAAAATTAAAGTTGTTACTAGAGCTTTCGTTGGACTGCAACCTTCTTGTAGGACACATCCCTCAAGAACTTGGAGCATTGTCCAAACTAGAGAAACTCAACATTGCGAAAAACAACTTGAGTGGCTCAATTCCTACCCAACTTGGGGAGAACTCCAACCTTTGGTTCTTAAATTTAAGCGGGAATAATTTTGAAAAGAGTATTCCCATCAAGATTGGGAATCTTCAATCTCTTCAATATCTTGATCTGAGTCGAAATTTGCTCACGGGAGAAATACCCGAACAATTCGAGCTATTGCACAGATTAGAAATACTCAATCTCTCACACAATCAGTTATCCGGTTCAATTATGTTGACCTTTCGTGATATGACAAGCTTGACATCCATCGACATATCGTATAATGAGTTAGAGGGTCCTTTACCAAACATTCCAGCCTTTCGTAACGCTACAATTGGAGTCGTGAGAGGAAACAAAGGCTTATGTGGAGTTATTGCTGGTCTCAACCCCTGTACAGCAACAACATCAAAAGGCAAAAACAAAAACAAAAACAAAAAGTTGTTGCTAGTTTTGATTCCTACTTTGGGTTGCCTACTTTCTTTGCTTCTTGTTGTGGGAGCTTTAAGTATTGGATGCCAAAGAATTAGGAAAACAAATGCTAGTTCAGCTGATGAAAGCAATGAAAACCCATGGGCAATATGGAGCTTTGATGGAAGAATGATTTATGAGAGCATTATTGAAGCCACAGAGGAGTTTGATGCCAAATATTGTATTGGTGAGGGAGGATATGGGAGGGTTTACAAGGCTCAGTTGCAAACAGGTGAAACTATTGTTGTAAAGAAACTTAAGGAAGCAGTTAACGTAGAAATGGCCGGTCGAAAAGCATTTGAAAGGGAGATTCATGCTCTGACCGAAACTCGGCATCGGAATATCATCAAGCTTTATGGCTTTTGCTCGAGTTCTCGACATTCATTTTTGGTGTACGAGTTCTTGGAATCAGGCAGCTTGAAGGATGTACTGAACAATGAAGAGAGGATCGCAACATTTGACTGGAATAAAAGAGTGAACGTTGTTAAAGGTGTGGCCTATGCTTTGTCCTACATGCACCATGAATGCTCACCCCCAATAATTCATCGAGACGTATCAAGCAAGAACGTTTTATTGGATAAAGAATATGAAGCTCATGTCTCTGATTTTGGCACAGCTAAAGTTCTACAACCTTATTCATCCAATTGGACTTCCTTTGCAGGCACCTTTGGATATGCAGCTCCGAGGTAAGTTGGTCTCTTCAAAATTTTACCCCACTTCATTTTTATAGATAGGAAAATGATCATACATGAGATCCTCGTTTTTTAGCTCCCTTCCTTTTACACTTGTAAATTCCTAACAACAAGTCCAAGGCTATCATGCGATTTAAAGGTTTGATTAAAGATTAATTGAGATGAAGGCCACCAATTTAAAAAGTGAAACTTTTTTCCTAAAGAAACGGAAAATTTTAAATCTCATTGGAATATAAAGAATGTATTGATTTATACTTAAATTCTCTAGATTTTATTTACTCAAAATCAATTTAGATTTACAAAGCACAGATATTGTATAAAAGCTAGAAAAAAAAATTGCTCTTTTCTCTCTGCAGAACTCACATACACAATGGAAGTGAATGAGCAATGTGATATTTACAGCTTCGGAGTGGTGACATTGGAAGTAATTATGGGATGCCATCCAGGCGATCTCATTTTTTCTCTCCTGTCCGCATCTTCATCACTATCAAGCAATTCAATAATTTCTTGGCCAATGAAGGAAGTTTTAGATCAAAGAGTTCCATTCCCCAAAGGTAATGTGTTAGGGGAAGTGGCTTTGGTGACAAAGATGGCATTTTTGTGCTTAAATCCCAAACCAGAGCATCGTCCAACCATGCAACAAGTTTCTCGGGCAATATCATCGCAAAGCTCGATCATGTTAAGCCTATCAGAGGACATCAAATTGGAAGAACTAATTGATCCTAAATGCTTCACTTATTGAGATACTTCAATCTTTCTATTGTGTAGCAAGCCATCTCCTATACTTTATTATCTTGGTTAGTTCCATTATCAATTTCTGTAATGGTTCGTTGGTTACTTGAAAGCACTTGGGAATTACTGTCATTTGCAATTCCATCTCGGAATTGATGACCTACAGTTGGGACATCCAATCCTTAAGAATAGCTTTAAAGATAATAAGATCGTGATATTTCTTATAAATATTACATTTGTTTGTTACAATTTGGCTTGTCATGTAGAATCCTAAACTGTGATGGTGGAAAATGTGATAAATTCAAGAACAAGCACAATTGGTGTATGTTGGCATGTAGTTCTGTGAAGTTTGGTCCAACTATTTTAGTTGAATGCACACCGACATCAAAAGTTAAGAAAAGATGAAGTGCAGATCAAAGTATGATTTTCTTAGATTAAATTATATGAGTAACTTTACATCCTTCGAAAAAGGGAGAATCAATTTAAATGAGGATTATTTTTAGAAATTAGTATCTCAGAATTTCTAAAACTCATCATAAAAATAAAATTGAGTCTTAAAATATTTAAAAAGCACATTCAAGTTATAAAACTTATCAAATTGGTGTAATATACTTCATTCATAAGTTCCGCCCACTTTTCCCAATGAGAAATGCTAACATATCATATATTTTTTTAATTCTTTAAAGTGCGTGGCACAAGTGTGGCACCAACTAGTTGCAAAAAAACTTGCAAAATTGAAAGTATAAAGGAAAAATGATAAATAAGTAAAACAAAAATGTTAATAAAAAAGGCAGCAGCCCTTGCCTGAACTTTGCCGATTTCAAAACCCTCGTCCTGACCCGACCGGCCCATTGACCGGACCCGAAAATCTTGTCCAAATCCGGCCCAACGGGCCTGGACGCTGCCGCGTGCCGACGCCTCTCTCTCTGTCGTCTTCCTCCGTGTCCCTCCGGTTTCCACTTCGAGAAATTGGACGTGGTGCACACGTGGCGCTCGTGCAGCGCCTCCTCGCTTATTGCTTCCAATGTTACGTGGCGCGCGTCCTTTCTCTCTCTCTCTCTCCCCTTGAAAGCAGAGGCTGACTTTCTCTGTCTCCGTTTTGTCTCCTCTTCCTCCTCTCTCATTTTCGCTTCGACGCGTCCACACAAACCCACCCACCCCCTGGCGATCTTCCATTCCCTCGACTATGTCGACTCTCACCGTCCCGCAGCCACTGCCCCCTGTAGCCGATGACTGCGAGCAGCTCCGGAAAGCCTTCGCAGGTTCGCTCTATCGCTTCGCGCTGCCTCCTCCGATTCTCTTATCGCGTGTTTTTTCGGTCGTCGATGGTCGTGCTCCGTTCGTAGTGTTCGGATCTGCGATCTGCTTGGAGATCGTGGTCTGATCGGAGTGATCTTTCGGTGGATCGGTTGTTAAGATCGAGCTATTTCTGGGTTTATTATTTCTCTTGAATTCGGAAAAAAAAAAATCAAACTTTATTGTCTAATTCAATCTTTTCTCTTCGTTGGATGATTATCATGAACGATCTGGAAGGATGGGGAACAAATGAGAAGTTGATCATATCCATATTGGGTCATAGGAATGCGGCGCAGAGGAAGCTGATTCGGCAAACCTATGCCGAGACTTACGGCGAGGACCTCCTCAAGGCATTGGACAGAGAACTTACCAATGATTTCGAGGTCTGCATCTTCTTTAATTATTTGGACTCATCCCATGGAGACGTGTCCTCTTTCTCTCAGAATAATCCATATTCATTCCGTATCGTCAGAGGCTGGTGGTCCTTTGGTCGCTTGATCCGGCTGAACGTGATGCGTACTTGGCGAATGAAGCAACGAAAAATGGACTTCAAGCAACCAGGTTCTCATGGAAATAGCCTGCACGAGGTCTCCGCAGCAGTTGCTTATGGCAAGACAAGCATATCATGCTCGATACAAGAAGTCGCTGGAAGAGGACGTCGCTCACCACACAACTGGAGATTTTCGTAAGGTACTGCTTTTACGCTTGCCTCAAGTTGTTCCATGACATTTCCCAATGCTGATGATTGTTCTTCTGAGCAACTTAGGTTCGTACATTTTGCAATAAGTACTCTGTACAATCAAGTCTATGTAGCCTTGTGATACTCAGAATAATTTCTTATTGCTGTTTGGGAAATATTCTTTGGGATTGATGAAGGCAAGTAAAATCAAATGTGTCTGATTCAGCATATCACAGAAAATTTGAGAATATAAGTTGTAGGGTGTTCAATTTTTAAGACAGTTTTGGAGTTTTGCAGAGAATGCTTGTTGGAACGGTGGTGTGCTTTGGAGCAGTTCCTCATATTTTGATTTGTCAATTTATTGAAGATGGTTTCATGAAACTCTAGAGACCATATACGCTACTTCATTGGACCTCTTTCTATTGTGTCAAATGAAGAACCAAGTCCATCATCAAAAGATTAGTCCTATGACAACCTATGAAATAATTCTCATCTATCCTAAATCATTTCAATTTTCATTAGGTGTTGATGTAAGTAATTTCCTCGCTTGTAGGGAAAGAACTTTAATTTGATATGGTTTCTTTGTCGGTACCTCTTGTGAGCTCCTACCATTATGATGGAGATGAGGTGAATATGACTTTGGCAAAAGCAGAGGCTAAGATACTCCACGAGAAGATCTCAGAGAAGGCTTACAGCCATGAGGATCTCATAAGGATTTTGGCTACTAGGAGCAAAGCACAGGTCAATGCTACGCTGAATCACTACAAAAATGAGTTTGGAAATGATATCAACAAGGTGAGTTGGAATTTCTATGAACCGGACCTTTCATGTTCTTTTACCTATATGTCTAAAGCTTATAGCTCCTCAATGATGAAGAGTGCTAGGGTAGTGTTCTTTTTGGTTAATAGTCATGTTGTTAAGAGGCAACTTCAAGATATCTTGTTTCAAAAACATTGAGATGTGATAATATCGCCTATTTCCGAGTTGTTCGAAACCTCATCTCTATACTTTGCTTGAGCAAAAAGAATTATGAATTTTCTTTTGTGGATGATGTATGTTCCATTTGTCATGATGAAAGATTTGTTGGTTCTAATTCGTAGAACAATAATCTTTTTATCATTATAATGTCTGGTAATGTGATTACCAATGTCAATAAGCAAAATCATGTAAATGTCATATCCAATCAGCACCAATTGTGCATAAGATTAATGTTCTGAAACGGTTTCAGAATCAATGTCTAATGTTCTGAAATGATTTCAAACTCAATAAGTTCTAAAATGGTTTTAGATTCAAAGGTCATATTAATGGTCTAAAATGGTTTCATATTCAAAGGTCATATTATTGTTTTGAAATAGTTTCAAAATTAAAGGTAGATTAATGGCATTTAATCGCAATGGATGCCTTCGGGAACTCCAAAACACAATGGTGTGTTTGAGAGAAGAAATTGCACTTTATTAGATATCGTGCGATTTATAATCAGTTACATCAATTTGCTTATATCCCTTTAGGGATATGCCCTTGATACAGCTACATATATACTGAAAAAAAAAAAAAAAATCATGACCAAGTTCATTTCATCTACACCCTATGAGATATGACATGTGTCATGCCCGCCACCCCAGGCACACGCAATAGCTCCTTTCGACCCAAATCGTCTTTTCCAAACTTAAAATAAATCCCCACCTTCTCAGGCGGGGATGGGGTGGGGACGCGTAAGTTTCAGGAGTGGGTTTCGACTCCCACGCCTTGCAAGAGGCAGGGCAAAAGTCTGAGAGTGAGTGTAGAGTAAGAATAGAGTATGACTGACAAAAAAAAAAACTTAAAATAAATCAGCGGAAGCAAAAAAGATAGTAGAGGAAAGAAAACAAGCATAAAACTGGGAGCAACCATCAAGCTTCATTGATTTCCTACGACAGTCTTATTTATATACAGAGAGTTCTATCAAGTTTATCAAAAAAACAAAAGATACGAGGCTTTAAAAAAAAAAAAAAAACAAAAGAGAGCAGCAACCCAGCATCTACACTATTGCCCTCCCGTGGCCCCGTCCTGAAGGGAACATAGATAGAATCCTCGGAATAATTTTGTTCCAGGCCGGTCAAATTTTTAAATCTAATTGTCGTCCAATCTCTTAATCAAATCACACCTGTCGGTGGCCCATGCGCCTTCTCAAAGTTTGGGGTGTTATTAGTTTTGTTTTCCAAATGAACGTCTCTCCCTCTTATCTTACTCCGCGTCCCTCCGGTTTCCACTTCTGGAAAGCGGACGGAGTGGTTGCATGGACACGTGGCGCTCGTGCAGCGCCTCCCCGCTTGTTGCTTTCCATGTAACGGTGCGCGCTTCTTCAAGGCAGAGGCTGACTTTCTGTCTCCCCCGTTTTGTCTCCTCCTTCCTCTCTCTCTCTCTCTCTCTCTCTCTCTCTCGCGAACAACCCCCGGCGATCTTCTGTTCCCTCGACGCTGTCGACTCTCGCCGTCCCTGAGCCAGTGCCCCCCGTGGCCGATGACTGGGAGCAGCTCCGTAAAGCCTTTGCAGGTTCGCTCTATCTTCTTGGTCCTGCCTTCTCGGATTCTTAATCGCGTGTCGTTCGGTCGTCGACGATCGTGCCCTGTTTTTTGTGTTTAGATCTACGATATGCGTAGAGATCGTGATCCGGTCGGAGTGATCTTGCGGTGGCGAATCCATTCTAGACTGCTCGTGCTCTTTTTTTTTTTTGGGTTGATCGGTTGTTATAACGAACTATTTCTGGGTTTGTTATTTCCCTTTGTACTCGACCTGATTCTCCCATTGTAGCTGCAATATGTCGTTCGCTGCTACAAGTAAAGAAATTGTTCTCTACCTTGAGCGCCGGATATGGCGTGGTCTCGAAAAAATGTCAAACTTTATTGTCTAATATAACGATCTTGAAGGATGGGGAACAAATGAGAAGTTGATCATATCCATATTGGGTCATAGGAATGCGGCACAGAGGAAGCTGATTTGGCAAACCTATGCCGAGACTTAGGGCAAGGACCTCCTCAAGTCATTGGACAGAGAACTTACCAATGATTTCGAGGTCTGATCTTCTTCAATTATTTGTTCCTATATTTTCGTTGATTATGAACGTGATTGTACGTTCCTTTCATAAAGCCGTGGCTATAAGATGACATGATTTTCTAAGTTCTTTGCATCCCTGTAATTTCCATACCTTCAGAGGCTGGTGGTCGTTTCGACACTTGATCCGGCTGAACATGATGCATACTTGGTGAATGAAGCGACTAAAAGATGGACTTCAAGCGATCAGGTTCTCATGGATATAGCCTGCACGAGGTCTCTGCAGCAGTTGCTCATGGCAAGACAAGCATATCATGCTCGATACAAGAAGTCGCTCAAAGAGGACGTCGCTCACCACCCAGCTGGAGATTTTCATAAGGTAGTGCTTTTACACTTGCCTCAAGATGTTCCATGACATTTCCCAATGCTGATGATTGTTCTTCTCAGCAACTTATGTTCATACGTTTCACAATAAGTACTCTGTACAAAGAAATCTGTGTAGCCATATGATACTCAGAATAATTTCTTATTGCTGTTTGGGAAATATTCTTTGTGGTTGATGAATGCAAGTAAAATCAAATGTGTCTGATTCAGCATACTACAGAAAGTTTGGGAATATAAGTGGGAGGTATTCAATTTTTTAGACAGTTTTGGAGTTATGCAGAGAATGCTTGTTGGAATGGTGGAGTGGCTTAGAGAAGTTCCCCATATTTTGTTTTGTCAATTTATTTAAGGTGTTTTCATGAAACTCTATACGCTACTTCATTGGACCCCTTCCTATTGTGTCAAATGAAGAACCAAGTCCATCATCAGAAGATTAGTCCTATGACAACCCGTGATATAATTCTCATCTATCCTAAATCATTTCATTTTTCATTAGGCATTGATGCAAGTAATTTCCTTGCCTGTTGTGAATGAACTTTAATTTGATATGGTTTCTTTGTCTCCTAGTTGCTGGTACCTCTCATGAGCTCCTACTGTTATGATGGAAATGAGATCAATATGACTTTGGCAAAAGCAGAGGCTAAGATACTCCACGAGAAGATCTCAGAGAAGGTTTACAGCCACAAGGATCTCATAAGGATTTTGGCTACTAGGAGCAAAGCACAGGTCAATGCTACGCTGAATCACTACAAAAATGAGTTTGGAAATGATATCAACAAGGTGAGTTGGAATTTGTATGAAATGGCCCTTCCATGTTCTTTTACCTATATGTCTAAAGCTTACAGCTTCTCAAGGATGTAGAGCGCAGGGGCAGCATTGTTTTTGGTTAGCAGTCATTTTTTAAGAGGCAACTTCAAGATGTCTTGTTTCTAAAACATTGAGATGTAATAATATCACCCATTTCCGAGTTGTTCATTCACTTCCAGACTATATCCTTTGTACTATGCATCAGAACATGTTGACTTTTCTCTGTTCTAGATTAAGAATTGTCTAATTCTTGATCCTTCGCGTTTGCAGGATTTGAAAACTGATTTGAAAGACGAGTTCCTTGCTATACTGAGAGCTACAATAAAGTGCCTAACTTGCCCTGAGAAGTATTTTGAGAAGTTCTTCGTCTAGCCATCAATAGGCGAGGAACAGATGAAGGGGCTCTGATTAGAGTAGTTGCTACCAGGGCAGAGGTTGACATGAAGTTTATAAGTGAGGAGTACCAGAGGAGGAATAGCGTCCCCCTTCATCGTGCCATTGTCAAGGACACTTCTGGAGACTATGAACAAATGCTTGTGGTATTGATTGGCCACGTTGAGGCTTGATTTACAAGTACTCATGAAGCTATCCCGCTGGAGGCAATATCTCTTTTTTTGGTGTTGTTTGAGGCATTCCTTTTTTCCTTGCTTTCCATTAACAGATAGTTACCAACATGCCTCCCCAGAAAGTCATCAGTTATACCTATGTGAAGCAAATACACTTCTTATCATGGCATTGGTTTATGTACTTCTGAGAAGTCTTTGATTTTGATCTTTAATTGAGACTGCTAGTAACTGACCATGAACTTGGTTTCCTTGCAATCATGTTATACCACTGTTAGCAAATTCAATGAACAATACTGCAGAAACTGTTGATGCTATGGCCTTTTAGTTGACGAGGAACAAATATTATAAGCATCGGAGGTTGAAATCTTTGTTCATTAAGTAGCTGGAGGATATCCATCAAATGTTTGTGTTGTTTTGCCAAGAGGATGGCTCCATCAAATGTTTGTGTTGTTTTGCCAGAGGATGTCCTTCCGAGCGGCAGAATCTTAATCATCAGGCTTAATGCTTGGGGTCATTTCAGCTTCATGTAGGAAACTACAGATTGCATTGCGTTTTTTTATCGCTTATGACACCTCCATCAGGCACGAATGCTATCTGAACTATCTGTATTAACATTAAACCACTCACAAAGAGTCTTGGAGATGCTTTTGCAGTATCATGGCAATCTCTTAAGTTGCTCACCACCGCATCCCCACTTCCCACAAGAAATTCAACTGCTAATCGCAAATTCATGCGAGGCAAATCTCAATAAGCACGACCATGATGCAAATGGCGATGGAACATTTCGCAGCACACCTAAGGAAGCCTTATCAATTAATCTGTCGTGGGTTCATATCAGATTAAAATCCCGACAGGGAAGTGCCAACGGGCACGCGGCCCGTTGGGCGTGGGTTTCCAGGGGTGATTTCCAAGTTCAAAGGTCGGAGGGGGCCCAAAAAGGAAAAATAAAAAAAAGAAGAAGCAGGGAAGCAAACCGATGGCCGAAAGAACGCCAACTTGATGATGGACAAGTAAAAGTTTCCCTACCCGTCGAGAGCAAGAGCAAGAGCAAGAGCAATCCCGAGACATGAAGTGAGGCATGACCACAGGTAGAATCTTCAGAATATTTTCGTTCCAGGCCAGACAATGTTGTTATTATGATTGTCCTCCAATCACCAAATCAAATTGGGCTTGTCAGCAGAGCACGTGCCTTCTCAAAGTGGAGAGGATCATGTTGTAGCGAATTGTTGGACCAAGAGGAAGAGAAAGATTCTTCTCTAGAACTTGTCAAGCCCCCTGCACTTGGAATTCTCATGACCTTCACATGATGGTTTGACCAAGCCCTTGAGCAATACCGTCGCCAGTCACACTCCCAACGCTAGGGGACTTTTCTTCGCATGGAGTTTGGGTTGGCATGGTTTTCTTATTTAGTATTAGTAACTTAGTCCAAGCATATTGCCAAAGCCCTCGTGATTTGCAATCCATTATAGGTAAGTTTGATGCAACTGGAAAGATACATGGTGGTGACATATCCTTAATATGAGGAGCATATGTAGAGTTCAAAGTTACAACTTGAAGATGGATGGGATAGAAAGTTCTCTTAGAAAACCAGTGATCTATTTGAGCAAGGACAAGTCCAAGAAAATGATTTTAACTTCCACATCCAAAAAATTAAGCAATAATCCAAATTATTGACGGTGAAATCTCTGTCAAGTTAAGGATTTTATAATTACATTGTGTCATACATCTATCACCTGACGTGATACCATGTGACACATTCATGCGTGAGCTTTACTCTATAATTTGTCTTTTGATTTTGATTTTAGAAAAATCCTAACAAATCCCTAATTATTATGCATTTTAATTAATAATTCTCTAATCAATACTTATGCATATTTGTGTAATGATGCTCTCAATCACGACTTTAGCAAATATATAATCCTAACAAATCTCTAACTCTTAAAATAACTATTTATGTATAGATTATATAAGGAAATACCTATTTATTATATATATATATATGGAAAAGTCTCTTGCAAGTTTTGTCCCTAATTTAAAAACACAACTAAAGTGATTGAAATGTTTATGATGTCTTTTGACCTTTCCATAGTCATAATAGTTTGCTTCTCCTCTATCTCTTTTTTGTTATTATTATTTTTTTTATCAAAATCTCTCTTTCCCCATCCTCAAAATGACTTATGGTGTAAACTAGCTATAATGTTCACAAATTTATCTTTAATTCAACTAATTTGCATAGCTCCGTGATTAGCCTATCACGTCTCCATATACTCACTATTTTAGTTCACCAGATATAAAACCCACTTGACGAGATTTTATGATGACTAGTTTCTACAGCTTGTTAGTGCCACCTAGAGATATATTATTCCAATATTTATGGAAGCATTCTCATATCTTTCTAACATCTTGCAAGAGGGATTTTTCATTTGACCCCTCTTGACACGTCGCTAATCGGCCGACGATCATGGTTTTGAGGAGTGATTTTTAGAGTTGATAGGCTGAGGAAATTGGGGTTTCGAACCCAATTAAGATTTAGCTTATTAGATCGTAATTGTAATTCTCGATCAAGGAAAGGAAATCCAATTGTGATGTGGGCTACTTTTTCGGCCCATGGAGCAGCTTCAGATACAGGTAAATGATAGTGGCTGTTTCGAGGAGAGCGATGTTGATGGCATGTGAGGAGTTTAAATTTAAAGCGGTGGTATCCATGCTTTTCCAGCTATTCACGGTGTGAAAATAGCAATATCCTTTACGAATACTTAAGATTGGGTTTTAAAAAGTTTAACATTATCAAGATATCCATCTCACGTTTGATTGCTATTAATATATGAAGATCAATCTCACACTAAACTCATACTTGACAAATAAATAATACTCATATTTGAAAAATAAAATATCAAAAGATCAATCTCATGTTGGATTTATATTTAACAAATAAATAACATTGAAAAAATCAATTGAATAAAAATCAATCATCATGAACAATTTATGTAACATGCTTTACAAATAAATAATTATGGTTAATCACCCATCATAGAAGGGAAAAACAGTATACGTTTAGAAGGTTCTATTACATGACTGTGTATGTTTCAGTAGTAAGTATAAGGATAGGGTATAATGAGTGATTATTGTTATGATTAAAAGGTTATATGAACACGCATTATGACAAGATATTTTGTGGAATTGCATAGAAAAATAATATTGACAAATTGATAAAGAACTTATATAACGATAGATCATATTTAACAAATAAATGACATTAATATGTCTCAAATCTATGATAGATAACATGCTCGCAAATGTTGAACAGTGCAGAAATATTTATTATAACATGATCATTTAAATTTAACAAATAAAAATTCGTTAAAAATTATATTGACATGATAGCCCCCATGTATAATAAATAAATATACAAATTTATACTAAGTCTCTACTAAAGTATCGATAAGAACGTAACCCATCATCACAAAATATTGCTAGAACATATTTTAAAAATAAATGATATTAGCTAATCAACTAAAAAAAGTTACCAGTGCCTAGGCATTACGTCTCCAAGAAGGATGGGATAAACAACTAAGATGCGAATTTTCATCGCTAGTGCTGCTTCACCAAGAAATGGCAAATAAATTGGTATTTGTTCTGACTTATCGAAGAAAAGATAAGGCACATTTTGTAAAGCGATGAAGACAAGTACCAATTAACGTTAACTGTATCGAATAATTATCTAGAAGTAACAATATTTTAGGAAAATATATAATGTTATTCCCGTGCAATGTACGGACTCTTTTTTTTTTTTTTTTTTTTTTGGTGACCCGGGAACCCCCGTACAGCCGGCAGCCGGCGGGGCAAACCCGGGGTGACGCTAGCGGAGGACCCACCACCCCGACGTCACGCTTAAGATCCCGTGCGGCCAGCGGGATTCGAACTCCTCCCCTCTACGCAAAGGGTCATGGGAGCCTTATCCAACTGGGCTACCGCAGGCGGTGGTTACGGACTCTTGTTAATATATAATAAAATGAGAATACTAGAACCTTCCTCCATTGACGTGAAGTCACAAATGTATGAGAATCCGTCCATGTTACGCCCCATACTTTCCCTCGCTGCAGAAATGCGACATCCACGGAATTGATTTGCGACGTCTCAAGAGGTGTCACCATCTCATTACTTTTATTTTTCAATTAAGTGCATGCGGAAGTGTGCAACTATAATATCCAAACAACAAACAATAAATAGATAGTAATGAAAACATATGCACAGACACACTACTTATATTATGCTTCATTAGGATCAGAATGTTATATTTACAAGCCTACTTAGTTGTGCCATTCCGATTACATCCAAAAGAGATAGGGGG
Organism: Eucalyptus decipiens; assembly: GCA_014182575.1. Classification (NCBI taxonomy): domain Eukaryota; kingdom Viridiplantae; phylum Streptophyta; class Magnoliopsida; order Myrtales; family Myrtaceae; genus Eucalyptus; species Eucalyptus decipiens. Next base: position 56,932,433 of record CM024614.1, on the reverse strand, counting down.
TTAGTCCTAAATCCTTAACAATGGTGGCATCCCTCACAGTTAAGCTAGCGTCCCCATGGCTTGGGGTCGGAGTCGGCCACCATACTCATTAGTGGATTCAACACCATGGGATTTGGTGAGGATCCATTAAGGCTGTTATGGGGTCTGTCATACCCTCAGAGAGGTCCAAAATAACCCCCATCGAACCGGACATACCAAGCCTTGAATTGGTGAGAAACCAAATGCCCTACATTCTCATCCCACATCTCATATACCTGAAGTCATTACTGCTATCTACTATGTTCATTTCCACAGGCACACCAAAGTGAATGGGTGGGGTAGCCATACCTATGAGATTGAAAAAGAAGGAAATAACAACAAATGAATTGAAAACTCAATAAATAAATTGCCTAAATCTCATATAGGGGATGACTCGTATTGGAATCATATGAATACTTGATGCTAATATGTTGATGGTAGATCAATAGTGAAGTCCTTATTTTGCTTTGACTATGTACATGAAATGGGGTTCTCAAAAGAAAACTAAAATGCTCACAAGATCGAGGACCATTAAAATGTTCCATATTCATGAACATTATACACATGCTAAATAATAACTTCTACAATATGCACACTCAAGTCCTAATTAATAACACATACAATGTGCATGTGCCTCTCAAGTCACAATTAATGGCATATAAAATACGCATGTGCCAATTATAGCTCCTAAAATATTCACGTGACTCTTAAGTCTCAAATAATGGCATCTAAAATATTCACGTGCCTCTCAAGTCACAAATAATGGCGTAGAAAATATGCACGTACCTCTCAAGTCACCAATAATGGCATATAAAATACACACGTGTCAAATAATGGCTTCTAAAATATGTACTTGACTCTCAAATGCTTTAAATGCAATCTCGATGAAAAACCACATAATATTCCATGATATATGCACACGAGCATCCACAACACATCGTATGGCTTTCATTTATTACACATGTAATCAAAATCCATTGGTTCTTCCGAAATCCATCGAGTGTTGTCCCACCCCATTAGATATGGCAACGTTTCAAAATCCATCGAGCTTCATTCCGAAATTTACTTGCGGAAGGCATACAAAATCCATTGATGACAGCATCTGAGATCCGTACAACTTTGTTCTGAAATTTATCCGCAAAAAGCATTTGAAATCCATTAGACATCCGGAATCCACCAAGTATCATCCTACTCCATTGAGCATGGCAACGTCCTAAAATTCATTGGTGATGGCATCCAAAATCCATCAAATTTCCTTCCGAAATCCATCAGATATCATCACGAAATCCATCAAGGACAGCTTCTCTCGTGTGACCACATGTACAAACAAGCAAACAATCAGTTCTTATCTTTTCTTTGGTTCGATTTAAAGGTGTGCCAAGTGAAGTATATGTCGTGACTTACCGAAATCGCATCATTAAAATATGCCGAGCACAAAACAAAAACTGTGGCTTGATCCATTATGTTCAAGCACTGACCTAAGTCAAACCTAGTTTGGAAACGATACACCTAATATTGCCGAACCAAGAGAGACACCTGACCCGCCTTGCTTCAAAACATGTCTAAAACCAATGTGAATCTCTTTTCGGAGGCTTGGAGTGTGCTTTCAAGCATCAATAATAACGTATAGACAAACCACATCCACCAAACAACAACCAATCCTTGTAACCAAACATAAACAATAACATATAGATAAATTGCATCCATTAACAACGACAAATCCATGTAACCTCGGCGATCAAATAGCAAATTCTCGCCTATTCTCAAACCCCATAGCCTATGACATCCAAATCTTTTGCTTGATAAAATAGTGAGCCCTAAATGCTTGACGGTCCACACTATGTTAGCGAGCTTGCCATCGGACTATGTCGTTCGCATCCTCACAACGTCATCACCGAGTAACGCCATTTTCACCTCATCTGAGGATGCATCTATATCATCGAGTTGCTACCACTACCTCATCATCAATAAACTATTGTGATCTAAATATCCCAGCAATTTCAAGAATTTCCAAGGCAATGGCCCTTTAAAGAAATAACTAAAAAAAAAAAAAATTTTACCAAAGACTCTTGAATTTCCTCCATCACACACAAAGACTCTTGAATCTTCTCCATGATGCTGCTTTAGGCACAACATCATGCCACATCCCAGCTAGCGTGAAGTGAGATGTTGCGTCAACTAAAAAAATCACCGCCAAAGAGAGAGAGAGCAAACTATGGGAAGAGAAAAGAACACAGAGAGAGAGAGAGAGAGACTCCACTCGTTCTTTCACTTTCACCCCTGAACTCACCCTGTTCCTCTACACCACTTCAGCTACACCACCAACGAAGTGCAGGAGCCGGCAACGAAGGGACCCCTCCTCAGCACAAGAAGATTGGTTTTTTTCTCAATTCGACACTTGCGTCGTCACTGCTAGCTCGCCTTCATCCAGCCCAGTCACGACCGCCGTCCACGAGGATCCGAGGCAAGTAGATATCCTCCATAATATCGCATATCAATCGTTTGTCATGCGATGAAAATAGTTTCCTAAAAAATTCTTGAACGTCATTTAGACTGTCATTTAGACAAAAGTTTCGATCACGTTACCGAGATACATTGTCAAGTTTGAAGCAGTCGAGCTTGTGGTTGGGTCATATGAGCATGGTTGGTTGACATTTAGCACATGTGGGGGTTGAGCTAGTTGAAATTCTTAATTAAATCTGTGCTGAAACTAAGGGAGGGTTCGGTTCTAGCCCGACCTCGAAGATTTCTAATTTTATACCAACTTATGTGGTGCAAATTTCATGGGGGTTCCTTCACAAAAGTAATCTCTTTATTAAATTTTCTATGATATAATTTAATTTCATAATTTTTTGGACTTTGTACGAAAAAAATATATTTGAAAAACTTTGGGATCCGAAATCTGTTTCTGGACATACTGCCCCGATCTCTCCTTGTTTACGTTTTCCACAGATTTTTTTGTTCAGAATTATAACACATGTCCTTCATGAAAGTTATATAGTACATTCTAAGCTACAACATATGAAATTTTAATAATTTTTCGGTTTCATTTGGTCAGCAAAATATTTATTTTCCTACTCAATTTCGTTCTGGAAATTTTGACTGTTTTGGGCTTGGATTGAAAAATTAGTTACAATTGTATTAGCTGAATCAGACTTTGAGTCCTTCACAAAAATTGTTCCTTTAGCTCCTCTCTAGCTCGTACTAAAGTTTCATAATTTTTAAAACTTGTTTACTTAGGCAACAGCTATTGTTTCTTAAGGCGCTCAGGACACGTTATAAGGCTATTTCAGGGCCAAAGCTGCGAGTCTTTTGATAGTTCACGTAATATCAGCGGGGCGAGTTTATATTAGTCTAGGGGATGAAAATAATTGTTGATTCATTAGATACATGCATGAGGCCATTAGATACATGCATGAGGCTTGAAATGGTAGTAACGTTAACGTACTTTTAATTGAATTATGAAATTACTACATTATTGTGTGAATGTGTGATTGAGAATGTTGTCAGTCCTTGAGACAATGATGCCCTGAGTTATAGTAAGAATGCTTGGAGGGATAATTGGGTTCTTCCAAATGCCTGAGGTGTGTAATGCGGTTCCATTAGATATCCTCGTGATGTCGAATGGGTTGATGTGCATGCGACTTACTGAATTTTCTATTGTGCCTTTCTTTATAAGTACGGTGATTGATTTGTGTGGTATAGACCGGTGGACCTTTTGCTTGTTGGGTTGTGACTTACTGTATGTTGACTTCATCTTTTTAAATCAATAGAATGTCGATCCCACCTACCTTCTTGATGGTCCGTTACGAGGTGCTAGTTGACTTCACGTAGGAGGGAAGGTGGATCATTTGGAGCCGAGAGGATTTTGAGGATGTTAGGGGCTAGGGTTAGGCGACACGTGTAGCTGGGTGGGGATAGGTGATCGATGTACAGTCCAATATAATCAGTAATCTTGATCTTTTGAATTTCGTGGTGCACCTCACTTGTCATCTAATGTACATATATAAATAAAAAAGAAATGAAGTTGTCCTAGTTATAGAAAATAACGTGTATCCTAGGATTTTTTTTTAGTCCTTTACGCTTTTGCATACTTAAGTAAAATGAGAAAGATAGTGGCACTAGTAGTTCAATAGTAGCCATAACTTAAGCAAACATGAGCAAACCATACAAAATTAATATAGATTCTACTCTATCTAGTATTGACACCTGATTTTTAGTTAACATGTTGAAGAAAGGTAAAAAATCGAGATTTGGGTTTCTAATCATGATATAGCCCATTTCTTAGCCAAAAAGTTTCATTTTTCAATTTTTTTTCCATTGCATTATCACCACTATGTGATTTACAAGTCACTTTCAAGAAAAATCTGAAAAGTCTAACAGTTGACTTTTCGATCAATCCTTTGACCAAAAGCCAACCTCAGGTCAAAATTTAACTTTTCACCCCAAAAGATGCTATTTAGCTTTAATTTCACTTTTATCATATCAATTTCTAAAAAATTCAAAAATTTAATCAAGAAATCAAAAGTCAATTAAAAGGTTGACTTTTGGTCAAACCTTTGACAAAAAATTTTTAAAAACAAAAATTCTCAAATACATTTCTTTTACTGCCAATTTGACTTTGGTGTCAAAAGTTTTGTAAAAATCAATTAAGAACCTTATTTTCTGAATTTTTCGGTTTTAGGTTGTAAATCGGCCAAAAATCAAATTACTTTCATTGTAGCCATAATTAGGTATAGTTCCTTTTTTGACATTTGGTTTAGGAACTAATTAAATCCGCTCATGCATTCGGTTTTGTGAATTGCCTGGTCAAAATACAAATTGCTGTTTTGAGCTCTAATTAGGAATCAAAATCAATTATTCATGAATTGCAAACATATAGTTGTTCTTCACTCATTTTCTTAAGATAATTCCAAATCTGAAGTTGATTTTGGGAAATTTACATCAAAACTTCTCGATTTGAAGAATTTTACTCTTTCAAGCATAAGAAAGCCAAACAATTAAGCATCAATTGGCAAAATTCAAGTTGATCCATTCAAGATTATGATTTAATTTCATAAATCTAGGTCCATTTTCGATATTAGACCTAGATTTATTTTTGACATAAGCTTGAACACTTCAATTAGAGGCCACTTTGAATACAATAAGTGATCTTATACATGGGTGGTTGATTAGTAATAGATGCACTAATTGAATTCAAATTTTGATCAAGTTGCAATTTTGCTGAAGTCGGGACACCTGAAGTGCCATAACTTGGCACGGAGGGACACTTAAGTGCCATAACTTTAAAATGGTACACTTAAGTGCCAATATCGGAGTAAAATGGAACACTTAAGTGCCACTCTGGTGAAAATCCAGACAAATGGCTGACGTGGCAATTTTCCGGCGAGTTTGGTCCAAAACGGCGTCATTTTGCACGTTGATGTGGCGGAGAAAATGCAAAAACGATGCCGTTTCGCGTCTGACGTGTAAATAATAATATAAAAATTAATTAAATTAAATTTAAACTTAATTTTATTTAAAATATTCAAAAAATTAAAAAAATAAGAAAATTAAAAAAATTAAAAAACCAAAAAAAGTGGGGAGATCGAACGGGCGGCCGAGGGTTGAGCCCTCCCGCCCGTTCGATCTCCCCCCCCTTTTATAAAATTTTTAAAATTTTCTTAATTTTTTAAATTTTTTAAATTTTTCTTAATTTTTTTAATTTTTTTGAATATTTTAAATAAAATTAAGTTTAAATTTAATTTAATTAATTTTTATATTATTATTTATATGTCGACGTGAAACGGCGTCGTTTTGCATTTTCTTCGCCACGTCAGCGTGCAAAATGACGCCGTTTTGGACCAAACTCGCCGGAAAGTTGCCACGTCAGCCATTTGGCCAAATTTTCGCCAGAGTGGCACTTAAGTGTCCCATTTAACTTCAAAACTGGCACTCAAGTGTACCATTTTGAAGTTATGGCACTTGTTGTCAGTCAAGCCAAGTTATGCACTTGGGCTGTTCTTCTACCCAATTTTGGTCATCGAATCACAAATTTGATCTTTTTAGCCCTTTAGGCCCAATTCAAAACATCTATGGTTTTGATCTGTTATCTTTCGCAATAATCATTCAATTAAATCAATAGAAGACCCCTAGATTGCATTCATGAGATTTAATTAGCTTAATTGAATAATGATTGGGCAATTTCTTCTCAAATAGGATAAATTTTCTTTTCATGAATCAAATTGCATAAATTTTGAACCCATAGAGGTTCCAAGTGAACAAAATAGCAAACACCAAACCAAACTAGTCAAGAATCGGTTTGACCGGTCTGACCGGCTACTAGTGGTGTAGGCCAGTTCAGCCGCTTGCTGGCTAGTTTGGACCTCCGACAACTGGTTTCGGGACCCTTTTTCCGTCAATTTCATTTATGCATCTTCAATTTTCTAAAATTTTACAAATTGGCTTTCGAATTTCAACAAATTGCAATTTAACCCTAATTTGACATTTGACGCGATTCTCGATTTTGGTTCGGGTTTTTGCAAATCAAACCCCACTGGATCGATTACCCGACACCTCACGATCAAGTCGAGGTCCAAATATGAAAGTAAAAGTGTGACATACCAAATTTTCAATCCTATTTTCTACTAAATTAATCGAGCATTTCATTGATGCGCCTATAGGGCTGTTCTCAGAGTTGGTCACTCTTGAGATAAATATGCTATCTAGGAAAGTTATTAAGGAATTTTAAGGTAATAAACTTGAGAATTTGACCAGAATCGGCTTCTCGACCGTGTTCATCTTTAGAGGCCACTATGGCACAAAGTATAAAACCGATTTGAGATTAGAGATAGGTCGGCTCGACTGAGATGTGTGGCCGATCGTGGGTAACTCCACTAAATTGGAAAATTCTCGTCAACCGGCACTAGATTGATTTTCTTATTGTTTTGGTATTTCGTGTCGTATTTGAATCATCGAGATTTTCATGACAATCGAGAGTCGCCAATGTGTCGAGTGAGTTCAGTGTGGCTTGAAGAAAATCGACCACGGGTCATTTGTCCTAAAAAGTTCTAAAAACTACCCAGCAGCCTAAGACACGCTAAAAATGCGTCGGAATGAAATTAACCGCCAATTTATGTCCGATTTCAAAAATTGAAGATTCTGTCATGTCACAATAAATTCTAGAAACGTCGACTCAGTCTTAGAAGATTTTTCTGCAACCCGAGACTTTTTGGAAAAAAGTCAGCATATGACCATTTTTGTTTAGAAAAAATTGGAGATTATTATTTGTTGCAAATTTGGGAAGCAAGATGGATCCATGGGTGAGGAAAAATGTCGAGATGACCGATGTTTGGTTGATTGAATTTATTGAGGTCAATTGGGATTGAATAGAAAATGAGATCAAGACCAATTGAAGCCATTTCCTTCAAAATTCGTGTGCCCCCCTTAGCCTAGCCAAAATGCACCATTTCAAGAGTTGTTGGTGTGCCTTGATGGCTCATGGATAGCCAAGTAAGATGCTTGGCCTAGGATGAGTCTTTGGAGGGACAATTATATGGAAATTCAAGGCCAAGTGGACCCTCACTCCTCTCTTTCTCTCATCCTCCCCCTTGCTGCCGTCCAAACCCCTCTCCCCTTCATTTTGTGCGCCACCAGCCAGCAGAGGAGCCAGCGGATGCCATCAGCATCGTCGGAGCAACCGTCGCCACCTCACGTCGCCGTTTGCACTGCCGGAGCCACGCCGCCTTGCCCACACGTGCCACTGCCCGATCCCGTCTCCCTTCTTGCCTACTCTCCATCCCAGTAACTATTTCGAAACTTGTAGGGTTCAGCCGGGGCGGTCCTTCGCCATTCCTTCGTCGGTAAATCTCCGTCAAGGCCCAGTTTGGCCTATTCCCTCTTTCCCGGTCAATTACCGCTTTAAACTAAGTTGTTTGGCATCTGTTTCAGCAAGAACATGTTAGTATTTTTGTGGGTTTCACAGCAGCTTTGAGGCCCGTTTTGAAGTGTTTTGGGCCTTGGATCCTAGGCCTACTTTGGAGAAAAGCGATCCTCGCTTCGTTCCCGACGTTTCGATCCGAACGAATTGTTAAACGGATGAGTTTAGCTCACTAATCCTCGCTTAGTAGACTAATGATACTTAGGTTAATGTTAATTAAGTGTGATAAGTGGTTAGTTTAGATTAGAGTAATTAAATTAGTGACTTACCAATGCATGTTAGGTGGTTAGATGTCCCCATTAGGGAGTAGATAGGCTATAGTATTTATAGAATGAACCTGGGGATTTTTTCGGGTCCGTTTTGGCATCCAATCAAGCATTACAGGCCTAAATTGGATTTATTAGTATTTAATAATTAATTTTTGTAATTAATTAATTAATTATTTATTTATTTTCCGGAAATTCAACCGGAATGGCCGGTGACTGGAATTTTATGCTGATCATCATGGTGCAATCTATTTATTTATTTGAGTGCTAAATTGTACTGAATTGATTTAATTATGATTTTGGCAATTTATTCCTAAAATTAAATAATTTTGGGTAATTAATTGGTAATTATCGGGTGTTGTTTTACAGTGCCAAAAATATGTTTATGGGCTGTTGAAAATGATGGGATGTTCTAAAGCAAATATATGATATTTTGGCTATTGACCGTGTACCCACACACGGCTATTTTATTGGGATGTATGTTTGGAATGGTATACTATATCGACCCAAATGCGATATGTCAGCTTAGTAGAGAGCAGTATACTGTATACTATATCAGCCCAAGGGCGATATGGCAACTTAGCAAAGAGCAGTATACCTTATCAGCTTAGATTGAGTATTGTCGATATATTATATCAGCCTAAGGGTGATATGTCAGCTTAGCAGAGAGCAGTATACCCGATCATCTTAGAAGCAAGCTATACTATCTATTTATCAGCTTAGCAGTGAGTAGTCCTGATATGAGCGAACTTTATAGATAGTATGAGATGAGCCGACCAAGAAAGGGGTTGTGATGACATGTAATCGGCTAGGTTGATTGATTTATGATTTGATCTAAGGTTGTGAATTGACTGATTGATGTGATATAAGGCATCTGTGAATAATCTTGACTTGCAGGATGGAACTGAGGCTGTCATGCCCCGATCCTCGGGGATGAGCCCATCCTTCTACCAGGTCGATTTTAACGTGCGATATCCCAGGACTAAGTATCGCCGACCCTTTCTTTTTATTACACATGCGAAAACGGTTATAAATCCCTAGACAATAAAACAATGAGATAGAAAAGCAGACCATATTTTTCATATTGAAATTCACAACCACACTTTTATTAACAGCACAACTCATAGTATATTTACAATACTATTCACAGCATATTGGTCTCACACCTATCTATACTAAGATAGGGTTCACAAAAGGGATGTGATCTCAATCCACATCCGGGTTGTACTCAAGATTCCTCTCTGGATCAACTTTTTCTTCAAAAGTCTTTCTCCTCTTCAGGTTTCTCCTCCTCAGCTTCTTCTCAGGGTCTTGAAATGGTTATTCAATAACCAATGAGACCACGTCTCAGCGAGTTCTACCTCCTAAGACTCGATTAGTAAACCAATACACTACTCGGTTGCTTAAGCACAGTACAAGTCAGAGGACTTATCTTGGCCTCAGATTCCATCTGCATATTAGTACAGTTTAATAGGTACTCAAACAATCACATCACCGATCGAAGTATCGATCAAATCGACCTAATCGATTTCATGTTAGTCGGACCATTTTTAGGTCATTCATCCCACACCAAGCAACTTTCTTAGATTTAGTGGCTTTATGGTCCCACCCGATCCTTTTTGGATCTAGTGGCTTTATGGTGCCACCCGACCCTTTTCAAGACTGCAGTAGCGCTTTACGGTCCCACCCGACCCTTTCAAGATATAATTTGGGAATGAATCTTAAAATCACTCAAAAATTACTTTAGCACCAAATAAAGCTCAAATAAATAAATGGACTGCACCACGACGATCAGCACGAAATTTCGGTCACCGGCTATCATGGTTGAATTTCCGAAAAAATAAATAATTAACTAATTAATTTCGAAAATTAAATAAATAATTATAAAAAATCCAATTTACGACCGTAATGCCGAATTGGACACCGAAACGAGCCCGGAAAATTACCGAGACTCGTTCCATAAATAACATGGCATGCCTACTTGCTAATATCTATTTCTAACCACCTAACATGCATCATTAAGTCTCTAATTTAATTGATCTAAACTAATCTAACCACCTAATTGCACTTAATTAAATCTAACCAACCCTAAGCATAATTAGCAAACTAAGAAAGCATTAGTGAGTAAAACTCACTTGGTAAAAGCGGAGACCAAATCACTGCGACGGCGACGCGACAGCGGCCAAAATCGGACTTTTGACGACACCGGCCGACTTGGATTGGGCCTTGACCTTGGCCCAACAAATCTCAGCCCAACTGAGATTTGTTCTTGATTTTGGGTTGGACCCAAGTTGGGTTGGGCCTGCTGAATTTCTGGACTGAATTCACTTGGGCTTCAAATTGCTTTGCTGGAAATTGGGCCTCAAATTTCAGTTGATGGGCTGCTGGACTTGAACTTCGCTGGCTTCACGGCTGAAGAAGAAGGCCCAAAGAAGCTGCTGGTTCTGTTGAAATCAATTCGTGGGCTTCAATGGCCCAACTGCTGGGTTGTTGGACCGAAGACAGAAGCAGCTTCGGTGGCTGAGCTGGGGAAGACGCGGCCACGGATCTGCTTCGTGGAAGACCTCGCGGACGAAGGCAGCTAGCAGGCGGTCCTCTTCGATGAACGCTGACCAAGCTTGGAGACTTGGACCGAATGATGAAGAGAGCCCACGTAGAAGCAGCTTGGATGCGTGGACGGCGAAGCAGCTGCAGCAGTTTTGCTGGTCTTCGATGGATTGCAATGTTGACCGAAGAAGCAGCTGCAGGCGAAGACGTCCGTGGAGGTATAACTGGCGTCGTTACCGAAGGATGGAGCGGACGTCAACGAAGGCTTGCTGGGGTCTTCGACGGTTGACCGAGGAAGCAGAATCGCGGACAGCTGGCCGCGGATGGAGAGAAGATGGCGTTCGGTGGCTTCGCTTGTTGACCGAAGCAGATGGAGAAGCAGGCAAGTGGCAGCGGCGGTGAGGAGAGACCACGATCTTGGTCTTCGTTTAGGAGAACTTTGACCGAACAGCTTGAAGATTCGGCAGCTTGGAAGAAAAATCGTTGGGCTTCGAGCAGCTTCGACCGTGGGCGTGAGATAGGACAGCAAATGGAGAAGCAAACGTACGCGGTAGAGAGGAAAATGAAAGCTAAACCAGAAGTAGGAGCGGCTGAGACTCGTCCGAAGATTGGAGAGAAAAAAAATGTCAAAGCCCAAAATATCTTCAAAATTTAATGCTTGGTCTCCACTTTAGCTTTCAACCTTATCCTTTAGCCTCTAATACTTTCTATAAATTTAAATTCCACAAACTAAATCAAAATGAAGTCAAAAAAATGCTGTCCAAGCATAATTCCGAATTTCATTTAATTTAGCTTCAAATTTTCACTCAATTTCCCAAATTGAGGTCCGATTTCGCCGAAGGAAAATCCCATACCATTTTCTTCTGGTCTCCAACACACAAAAAGTTTGCCTTGGAAGTCGAAATTTCCTTTAATTGAGCCCATCCGAATTTCCGTTGATTTTCCGCGACGTTCGATTCAATTTTTCGTAAAAATCTCGGGATCTCTGAAAAATCTTTTGAGATTGAGTCGACGCTCCTAGAATTTATTGTGACATGACAGAAACTTAAATTCCTGAAATCGGACTTGAATTGGCGGTTAATTTCTATTCGACGCGTTTTTAGCGTGACCTAAGCTATTGGGTAACTTTCAGATATTTTTAGTGCAATTGACCCGTGGTCGATTTTCTTCGAGCCACTATGAACCCACTCGACTCATTGGCGACTCTCGATTGTTGTGAAAATCCTGAGTATCCAAATACGGACACAGGATACCAAAACAATAAGAAAATCAGTATGGTGCTGGTCAACATGAATTTTCTAATTTAGTGGTGTCACCCACGATTAGCCACACATCGTTGTCGATCCAGTCTATCTCTGATTTCAAATCAATTTTTAACTGTGCCATGATGGCCTCTAAAGATGGACACGGTCGAGAAGCTAATTCCTAATCGAATTCTCAAGTTTAATTGCCTTAAAATTCTTAATAATTTCCCCAGGTAGTCTAGTTATCTCAAGAATGATCAGTTCTGAGAATAGCCCTATAGACACGTCAATAAAATGCCCAATTTATTCAGTAGAAGACAGGATTGAAAAATCTGGACGTCACAAAGGCTAAGGTAAGTTATTTGACTCGTGTTGTGCTTAAGTAGTCCTAAGGTGTATTAGTTTCCTAATCGAGTCTTAGGAGTGTAGAATTTGCTGAGACATAGTTTCACTAGTTATTGTATAACCAATTTCAGGTCCTTAGATAGCATTGGTGAAGGACCAGAGGCCCGAGGTGTAGGAGGTGAAGCTTGAAGATTGACAATCCTATTGAACTAGTTAGTCATATGACATTTCCTTTTTGATGGAAGTCGATTCCTTTTTGCAGACTTTGTTTTATGAACTTGTGGTTTAAAACCTGACTTAACAGTTCGCCTTGTATATATTTTGCACTATGGTTTGCAATATATATAAGTGTAGTTGCTTTTAAAGTGAAAATTTGGAGTCCTACTTTTCTATCCCTTTATTTTATTATCTGAGGATTTATATTTGCTTTTGCATGTGCATATTGAAATTAATGAGTCGGCGATGCGTTTTAAGACATTGCTAGTAATCGACCAACCTAAGAATGGGCACGTGCCCGAGAATCGGGACGTGACAAAAAGTCTTGCATGGAGATAAAATATTGTGTTGTGACACGCTCGTTAGCTAAGTGCCAACACAACAAGACCGATTCGCAAACCAACCAAAATTTTTGAATTTATTAAATTTACGGCCCAAAATATAAAATTCCCAAATTAAAATACGGAAGAAAAAAAAAAATTAATGGAGCATTAAGAGATTACTTGGAAATAAATAGATAAATTTAAAAAGTAAAATAATTGTAGTTATCATTATTTTTTTCTCCATTAACAAAAACAAAAATAATATTTTTGCTAATTGAACAACATTCCCGAATTCCCATCAGATCCAAAGTTAAAATATCCTAACAATCTAGACCTATGTTAGTCGAAAATCAGGATGTCACATAGCATGGTAGTAAATTGAGTCTTAATCGTGTTAAGATTTTGGGTTATCTAGCTTATATCAAAGAGCTGAAAACAGACAACTTTTGAATGAGGTTGCTTCATTAGATATCCAAAGGAAACTTTTGATTACTATTTCTATTTTCAATCTAACCAAAAGGTTACAGTCGGTAGACATGCTTCTTTTTGGAGAATTAAATGAGAGGTTTTAATGCAAAGTTTGACCAAGTTTATACGTAAACCTTAGATTCAATTGGAGGTTTAGATGTAAAATATGACCAAATTCAAACGAGGATCTTAGATTTAGTAGGAGCTTCTAATACATAAAATGAAATCATTTGAACATTGTGTATACAAAAAGGTCAATGAGAGTGCAATTGTGTTTCTTATTTTGTATGTGGATGACATACTATTAACCGGAAATCAAGATATTCTTGTCTTAAAAGTTCTCCATGAAATATTTATGAGAGGCAACCTATATTTTAGGTATCAAGATCTATAGAGACAGATCAAGATGAATGATTGGCCTCTCACAATCTATATACATAGGCAAAGTGGCAAAGTGTTGACATGTTTCAACATGCAATATTCTAAAAGAGAATTATTGCCTTTTAGGCATGGAATCCGTCCTTCCAAGAATATGTGTCCAAATACTCATGAAGAAAGAGAGTTGATGGCAAAGGTGCATGGCATCCGCTATTGGTAGCATAATGTATGTTGTGCTATGTACAATGCCTAATATTGCACATGTTATAGGCATCACTAGCAGATATTAGTCTAATCCAGGTGAAGAACATTGGATAGCAATCAAGACTATCCTTAAGAACTTAAGAATGACTAAGGATCTGTTCTTAATATATGGAGAATGAGACTTTAAAGTTGAAGCATATACCAATTCTAATTTTTGATTAGATGCTATGTACAATACCTAATATTGCAAACGTTATAGGCATCACTAGCAGATATTAGTCTAATCTAGGTGAAGAACATTGGATAGCAATCAAGACTATCCTTAAGAACTTGAGAAGGACTAAGGATCTGTTCTTAATATATGGAGAATGAGACTTTAAAGTTGAAGCATACATCGATTTTAATTTTTGATCAGATTCTAATGACTATAAGTCAATGTCCAGGTTTGTCTTTATGCTTAATGGAGGTGCAATTATTGGAAAAGTTCCAAACAGAGCATAGCTATTGATTTCACCACTAAGTCAGTGTAGCTGCTTCTGAAGTAGTGAAGCAAGCGGTTTGGATGAAGAAGTTCATTTCATAATTTGGAGTGGTTCCTTCCATTGAAGAGTTGATTATATTGTTTTGTGACAACAATTGGGCAATAGCTCAGGCTAAGAAACCATGGTCTCACCAAAAATCCAAGTACATTAAGAGGTGCTTCCATCTCATCAGAGAGATTATTGGAAGAGGTGATGTCACTTTGCAGAAAATAGGCTCATTGGAAAACATGGCGGATCCCTTCACTAAAGTGTTGTCCCAATCTTCTTTTGAAAAATACCTTAACAAGATGGGTTTGATGCTTGAGATAGGTTAGCTTTAATGCAAGTGGGAGATTGTTAACTAAATGCCCTAAAACAATCATGTAATAGTTACATGTTAAGGATTATTTAATGGCAAAGAAATATTCATTAATCATTCTATTTATATAAATGAGTCCATAAGATCAGTTAGGATTGAACCTATTCTTAAGGGGTTAATAATATGTGTGACAGGTATACAATTATATTGAATCTTTAAACATTTCCCGATCAATGGATCATTGAAAGGATATTTATAATCCTGTTGAGATCAGTATGTTCTTGAGCTTCACCATTCAATATTAGATACCCAAGGGGATGATGAGTCACAAGTCATTGAGTATTATCATGTACGAGCTGGAACACAGGTGTTTGTCTCGAATAAGTTCACTGAACGTAACATGCATAGAATGATTTGCAATAAGGGAGCTTTTAGTGAGGTCAATGACCAATCGTTCATGTCACGCCTCGAATCCCGGGTACGCGCACATCCATCAGCAATCGATTAAAAATGCGATGTCCCAGGATGCGTCGTCGACCCATTCTTTTTACCTTTCAATTAAGCACATGTGAAAATGAATTAAATAAACCACAACCAATAAACAAACATAAGGATAGTAAAAACATGCTAGTGATTTTTCACAAACTACGCTTTATAAACATATCAAGTTACCCTACGAGTTCATATACACAAGTTTGTCTAAAAAAAAAAATACTAAGCAACCTACACCTTAGATCCCTCTCACTCGGGCTTGGGATCCTCCACGACACCATTCGGTATATTGATGTCCATGCAGTGACCTATCTCCCCATCCTCCGTTCCGACAGGCGGTCCGTCAAAACCTTGCAAGGGACCCTTTTGAGCACCGTTGCGCTCGTTAATGAACCACACTTTGAAGCGATGATGTACCAAATGAAGGAGACCCTCATCGACCCAAACTGTGGTCACCACTAACTCGCGAGTCTGGATGGTCCTAGGAATAGGGAAAAAGGTAGACTTTGAGTCCATCTCCCACGGATACCCAAAACAAACGTGATGTATCTCCATACTAAGAACCTGAAAAAGGTTAACCGTGACAGGGCGAGATAAATCTCAGTGAATCAAAACCCTAAACCTCGATTAGGACGCTAATTCGCCTCGAAGGTGATCCTAAACACACACCATACAAAACTCACCTCTCCTCGGTGCTTCCCTGCATATTAGCTCATCACACATGCTATTATCAATACAACAAGCATAATTTAATAACTGGAACACATGTTCTCACTCTTAAAACATTCACATAGGTCTCGGTTATAAGGTAAAATCATCATGACACGTCTTATACTGTGCCACACAATTTTGCCTCATAATCTGGCGTAACTATCATAACCATTCAAGCGTGTTCCAATTACTACGATCCATCGGCCATAGCCAACTAACAGTCAGTGGTTATCTTGCTCCATCGGGCACGGCAATGTCTAGCACTACACGTCTAGACAGCATTCCATAAAGGAGTATCGACTCGGCCTCCACCGCAACTTGGCATCCGTTGACGTGGGGCATCCGAACTTAATCAGGCATCGCCCCTTTGGCTCTCGTTGGGTGACGGCTAATCCGTCACTAAAAGCCATCAAAATCACACAAAATTTCATCCAAAAGAACGAGTGTAAAATTTTGCAAAACGACTAATCCATTACTAATTACGCTAATTACGAATAATTAATTAAATTGCAATCAATTAAGCTAATCCAGCTTAATTAACCTAACCATGATTAATTAACCTAACCATGGTTAACTAACCTAACCAAAGTAAACTAACCTAACTAAGGTAGACTAATCTAACCAAACTAACTAACTTAACCAAGCTAATTACACTAACGTGGGATTAACTAACTAATCTTCATTACACTAATCTAACCCCCTAAGCGCAGTTAACGATATAATCAAGGATTAAGGAGTTAACTCACCGAATTAAGACGACGGAGGGCTCACGGTGACGGTGGTAAAAACCCGAGACTACTGCATCTCCAACGGAGGCTTGGCGGAGGCGTGGTTGAACCTACAAGGCTCTCGGCCAAGGAGGGAGGTTCGCTTTTGTGGAGTTGCTGGTCGGGCTGGCGGGTAGGGGTAGACGGTGAGCTAGGCGACTGCTTGACACGGGTTGTGGTGTTGAGGTTGGGTGATGTCGCGGGTGGTGGCTGGTGACATGATGAGGAGCTGGAAACAGGGCGGTTAACGGACGCGCCTTAGCTGGACGCTGGTAGTGGGCGGATGCGTTGATGGAGGCGTGAGGCGGACGGTGACTCGGTGGAGGTGTGTTGGATGGTGGTGCCGTTGCTGGGGTGATTTGATGTGAGGACTGATGGTGGCTGCAGCAAGAACAGAAAGGAAAATGGCAGAAGGAGAAGCTGAGGGAAATAGGAAAATGGAGAAGAAGCAAAAGTTATTGGTCAGCTGCAGCTGGGGAAACTCATGCACACATGGGGGGAAAGAGAAGAAGAAAGGGAAGAAAGAAAATCAATTCAGCAACCAATGAAAAGCCTAGGGAAAATATCTATGCACTCATCACAGTCCCCTAAAGTATTCATCCTTCAATGTCAATGGCCCAACCATTCACAATTTAGCCATAGTTTTCCCAAAATAAGCCAAATTAGGGGTAGAAAATCCTTTTTAATCAGCCCATCCGAATTTCACCTTTAATTTCATTTTTGTTTGAAAGTCGATTTTCTGCAAATTTTTTGGACTTGATGAAAATTTGCTGAAAGATGAGATGATGTCCTATAAATGAATCGTGACACGCTCGAACGTTCGATTCCCAAAATAGAATTCAATTTCATGGTTAAAATTGACCGAATGCAATTTTAATACGACCTAACCTATTTGGTAGCTTTTAGGGATTTTAGCGCGTTTGACTCGTGGTCGATAATTTTCGATTCACGTTTGTGCATCTCCGAATTGTAGACAACTCTCGGTCGTCATAAAAATCGCGAGATTTCAATTATGTGTCCTGAGTATAATATCGATAGAAAATCGGGTTATTGCCATTCGACGAGAATACTGCATTCGTGCGGAACCACCGGCAATTCGACTACGTAATTCCATCGAATTGACTTATATCTGATCACAATTCGATTATAACGGTGTCGTATTGACCCGTGTCGATTATTATGGTTGAGCAAGTCAATTTCTGATCAAATTCTCTAGTCTGTCGCGTTTCTATCCTTTAATGGCCTCACCAAATAGATTAATTAACTCATGAGGGGTCAGCTCCGAGTTAAATAACTATAAGTGCGTCGACAAAACAACCATTTCATATAATCAAAATGAGGTCAAATTTCAGAATGTCACAACCCTTCCCCTCTTATAAAAATTTCGTTTTCGAAATTTAAACCATTACAATCCTTCTTTAAAAAGGTGAGGGTATTGATGTCTCATCGATTCTTTGCTTTCCCACATGGCTCCTTCCGTTCTGTGGTGTTGTCAATCCACTTTAACTAAGGGGATTGTCTTGTTCCATAGCACTTGCTCTTTTCGATCCACTATCCAAACTGGTCTCTCCACGTATGACACTCTCTCGTCCACGTCTAATTCCTCGAAATTTAGCACGTGAGTTGGATCAGACTCATACTTCCTCAACATCAACACGTGGAAGACGTCATGCACTTGAGTAAGTCTCGGCGGCAACACTGGACAATACGCCAAAATCCCAATTCACTCCAAAATCTTAAAGGGATTGACGTACCTCGGACTTAGCTTTCATTTCTTGCCAAAGCGCGAAGTACCCTTCATTGATGACACTTTGAGAAATACATGTTCACCAATTTGAAACTCCAGTTGTCTACACCACTTATCTACATAACTCTTTTGACGACTCTAAGTGGTCTTGAGTCTTTCTCAAATGACTTTTACGGCATCAACTGATCGTTGAACCAACTCAGGACCCGTAATCTTACGCTCTCCAACTTCGTTCCAACAAACAGGAGTCCTGCAGGCTCTGCCATACAATGCTTCAAACGATGTCATCTGGATACTTTGCCGATAACTGTTGTTGTAGGCGAACTCAACGAGATGAAACTTTTCCTCCCAACTTCCTTTAAAATCCAATACGCAAGCTCGCAGCATGTCCTCGAGGGTTTGAATTGTCTTCTCAGATTGGCCATCCGTATGTGGATGATAGGTCGTGCTGTACTACAACTTTGTTCCCAAGGCAGATTGTAAGCTTTTCCAAAAAGCTGCTATGAACTTCGGGTCTCGATCTAACATGATCGTCACTAGCACTCCATGAAGACGAACTATCTGTCACACATACAACTCAGCATATCTGTCCAATGCAAAGTCCTTTCGTACGGTGATGGAATGAGCAGACTTCGTTAATCTGTCAACTACAACCCATATGGAATCATTTCCTCGCTGACTCCTTAGTAATCCCATCACAAAATCCATTGTGATATGTTCCCGCTTCCACTCGAGAATCTTGAGAGGTTGCAAAAGTCCTCAAGGCTTACAATGTTATGCTTTCACTTCCTGGCACGTCAAACACTTAGCAACATGTCTGGCGATGTCTACTTTCATACTGGTCCACAAATAATGTTGACACAGGTTCTTGTACATCTTTGTACTGCTTGGATGAATGCTATAACTACTACGGTGGGCTTCTGACAAGATCTCCTCCTTAAGCTCTGCATCGTTAGGTACACATAATTGTCCTTGAAACTTTAGTGTTCTATCCTCAGTAACTTGAAAGTCAGCTTTACTCTTTTCCGCATCCTCTTGCAGTATTTTTTGGATATCAGGGTCTCTCAACTGCAATGTCCTAATCCTTATCTACAATTCCGATTCAATTCTGATGATGACCATAAGACTTGAAAGGTGGCCTACCTCAACCTTGAAATTCGAATCTCGAACTCCTTCTAGTAGAATCCACTCTTAAACCATTATCTACGCAATCAAAGACTTCGAACTTAACGCATCCGCGACCTTGTTAGCTTTTCCAGGATGATACAGGATGTCGTCGTTGTAGTCCTTGAGAAGTTCCATCCAATGAACGCTATTTCATGTTCAACTCCTTTTGAGAGAATAAGTACTTTAGGCTCTGGTGGTCTGTAAAGATCTGGAACTTTTCTCTGCATGAGTAATGTCTCCAAATCTTTAGAGCAAAGATGATCACTACAAGTTCTAAGTCATGCGTCGAATAATTCAACTCATGAGACCTCAATTGACAGGATGCGTATGCAACAATTCTCCCATATTGCATTAAAACGTAGCCCAGTCCTCGGTACGACACATCACTTTAGATCTCATATCCTCCAGGATTAAACGGATTTGTCAGCATAAGTGCGGTAATCAGCTTTTGCTTGAGCTCTTGGAAACTACGCTCACACTTATTTGTTCACTTGAACTTCTCTTCATTTTTCAGCAATCGAGTCAAAGGCATGGCTACCGCAGAAATTTCCACGAACCGTCTATAATAGCCTGCCAATCCCAAGAAACTTCTCATCTCTGTCACTGTTGTTAGTCTCGGCCAGTTTATAACTACTTCAATCTTAGTCAGGTCCATGGAAATCCCTTTGCCAGAAATCACATGGCCTAAGAAAGCTACATGAGTTAGCCAAAATTCACACTTATTGAACTTGGCGTACAACCTATGTTCTCACAGGGTTTGAAGTACCATCCTTAATTGTCGTTCATGCTTCTCTGGACTTCTCGAATATACCAAAATGTCGTTGATAAACACAATCACGAACTAGTCCAGGTACTCTTTGAATACTCGATTCATCAAATCCATGAAAGCAGTTGGGGCATTGGTCAAACCAAATGACATTATGGTGAACTCATAATGACCATAATGCGTATGAAAAGCTGTCTTTGGTATGTCTTCCTTTCTAATCCTCTGCTAATGGTAACCCGTCCTCAGGTTGATCTTGGAAAATATCGACGCTTCTTGTAAATGATCAAACAAGTCACCAATCCTTGGCAATGGATACTTGTTCTTTGATCGTTACCTGATTAAGTTGCCAATAGTCGATGCAAAGACGCAATGAACCATCATTCTTCCTTATAAACAGAACTGGCACTCCCCAATGTGATGCATTAGGATGTATAAATCCCTTGTCTAATAACTCCTACATCCGTACCTTCAATTCCTTTAATTCTGATAACACCATATGGTAAGGAGCCTTAGAAATTGGCTTCATCTCAGTTGCCAACTCAATCACGAACTCAATTTCCCTTTCTAGGGGCAAATCGGGTAATTCCTCAGGAAACACGTCAGAAACCTCTTGCACTACGGCGATGTTCTTCATCTTCGGCTCCTTAACTGACGTATCCACTACGGTTGCTAAATAACCTTAACAACCCACCTCTAACAAACGAGTTGTCTTAAGTGACGAGATTAAGGTAATCGAGGGTTCTCCTCGACTTCCAATAAACTCGAAATTTTCACCTGCTAATGCGTTAAACTGAATCGCTTTACGATAATAGTCTACGGTAGCTCGTTGCTTGGTGAGCCAATCCATGCCAATGATCACATCAAAATTAAACATGGCCATCATAATCAGATCTATCGTTTCCTCTCGCTCACTAATCACTAACCTGCAACCGGGATATCCTATTGCAAACAACACTTTATCCTTTAACGGGGTGGATATACTAATGATTGCCCCCAATGGTTCTAGACTCAATCCTACCAATTTAACAAATTGCTTAGCAATAAATGAATGTGTGGCTCCAGGATCAAATAAAGCATAAGCAGCATGGTCGTTCAGTGAGACCGTACCTGTAACCATGTCCTGTGAGTCCTCCGCCTCCCTTCAGGTGATAGCATACACCCTTCCTTACATCGGAGGCTTGTTCAAAACACCTTATTGTGGGTTTTGCGATGCACTCCCTCTTGGTTGTCCCATCTGGAACAGTGGCACCTGTGCTCCCATGGGCTTGCCCGAACAGTCCTTAATCTGGCAGCCATGCTAGCCACATTCATAACAAACTCCCGTCCTAGTAAAAAACGAGGCTGATCCATGTCTTCTCCCACAGAAATGGCACACACCATTCGAGTTGGGTGCCGGCTTTCCAATTCCACCCTTCCGGTTGGGTGGAATGGAATACCTTCCGACTAGGCAGAATGGAATACCTTCCTCTTGTTATCGGCCTTTTTCCCGAACCGATTGTTATCTCTGTTGGGCCCGAATCGCAACCTAGATGCAGCGGCTCGCTTGTTCATGTTCCTCTCGATTAGCTGAGCCCTCTCGTACAGCTCATTGTAATCCTTGAGATTCAGCAACACCAACAGATCCTTGATCTCTGGCTTCAAACCGTCTCCGAACCTCCTCGCTCTGTCCACTAGGTCTTCAATTAGCCTTGGTGCATACTTGGACAATTCTGCAAACTTTGCCTTATACTGGTCCACTAACATCAGGTTCTAACAAAGACGCTGGAATTCAGCCATTTTTTGCTCTTTGGTGCAGTCTGAAAAGTACTTCCCGCAGAAGACTTCCACGAAGGCATTCCACTCTGGAACTGTACCTTCGGGAAGCACTCTCACTTTGGTGGCTTCCCACCAAGTGCTTGCGTTCCCTTGCAACTGGTAGACCGCCAGGCCTACCTTGTCTTCCTCAGAGTACCTCAGCAATGCGAAGACCTTCTCTAGCTCTCGAATTCATAGGGTTGCAACCTCAGGATTGCCTGCTCCCAAGAACCTCGGCAATTTCAACTTCAAGAACAGTTCCACCAACTTATGCATGAGCCACTCACTATTTCCATTTCTAGGTGGGACTTCAGCTGGTGCAGCGATAACAGCAGCAACGGCATTGGCGAGAACAGTGGTGGCGGCGGTAGCAGCAGCTTGGTTTTGAGCCTGCTGACCCATCATATTCCCTAGGGTCTCTAGCGCCTTAACGATCCCATTTATCCTAGGATCACTTGGTGCTCCTACCCCAGTACCAGCCTGCGGTGGTACTCTTTCTCTCACGCTAGCCTGAGCTGGCGTTCTACATCGGGTACTGATCCGAGTCAGCATCCTACCCTGAGTACCAGTCGCTACTGCCTTCTTCCGAGGAGTCCTCTTCTCAAGATCGCTCATCTGGTAGAATTCTTACAGAAATCTACTTTCCAATTCTAACACGGAATTAGAAATCTGAACAACCTACACAAAACAATCAATAAATGACAAACATCAGTGTAAGGAAAGTCTTTCCTAGCTAACTATCCTATAACCCATCGCACCTTATCACTATAGACACTGACCAGGCTCTGATACCACTTCGGGCGAGGATGTCACACCCTGAACCTTGGGTACACGCACATCCCTTGGCGGTCGATTAAAAATGCGACGTCCCAGGACACGTCGTCAACCCATTCTTTTTATCTTTCAATTAAGCATATGCAGAAGCAAATTAAATAAACCCCAGCCAATAAACAAACATAGGGATAGTAAAAACATGCTAGTGATTTTTCACAAACTACGCTTTATAAACATATCAAGTTAACCCTTGTTGGAGAAATCATGCCAGAATATTTTGAAGCTGACAAAACGTTTCTTTCAGTCTAGTCTGGACCTTTACAGTCTTTCAGTTTAAAGTCTGAAGACAGTTGGACATCAAGACTCAAGACTCAAGACTCAAGACTTAAAGATTTTCTCATTGACAGTTTTCTAATCCAGTGTCGAAAGGCTATCTAGAACCTAGGTGTTTGGTTAAGGAGATAGTCCTATTCTCTGGAGAAGATATCCTGGCTGGGTTAAGCTAACGGATTCTTTCTATTCAAAGATCCGATGATTGACGAAGTAATCTTGGAAAGTTCTATTCTTGGAAACCAAGATCCCGGTTGTATGGGCGAACATGATTGATGGGCTATCGTCAAGTTCCTTTAATAGCTCGAAAGATCTCCTTAATTGATTCCGTCCAACGGGTAGATTGGAGGAATTCCTTTGGTAAGTGCCAACGGGTATAATGGCATGAAGGAGTATAAAAGGAAGACGTTCAAGCTATTTCGGTGCATGCTCGATAGACGAATTCCAGTGAAGTTCCTTGATATTCCGTCGATTCATTCGAGCAAAATTGTATACACAAAAGAGTGTTTATACTTAGTGGTATCTTGAGCAAGTGTGGTAGATCATCTACATCATCAATCAAGGAAGAACAACGCTGTAACACTTCTTTGTTCATAGTGGAATCCAGCCAATAGGCTGTCAGTGCGGAAGAGTGGACGTAGGCTTAAACTAAAGCCGAACCACTATAATCATTGTGTTCAATTCTCTTATCCCTTCTCTCGTCTTTTGATTTCTTTGTTTATATCCATCGATTGTCTAGTATTGTGTGATTTAAGTAAAAATCGTTTTATACCTATTCACCCCCTCTAGGTACTCGTTCTAGCTATATCAATTGGTATCGAGCCCGTGTACTCACTTTATTTGAAGTGTTTTACTTCGAGTAAAAGATCCATGGCTAGTATGTTAGCACCGGGCTGGTGGAAGGGCAAAGCAATACCAGACCACCCTACTTTGATGGAAAGGATTACAACATCGGAAGAACAAGATGAAAGCTTTTCTGCGATCAAAGGATCCTCTCGGAATGGGACGTTGTAGAAAAGGAATCATTCCTAAAGCCGCAGCCTATCTCGGAAAGAGGAAAAGAAGCTGTGGAAGCTAGCGGAATGCCTCGGGAAGAAATAATCAAGAGACAAACTCTTGATGCAAAAGCAATATATTCTTTGTATTGTGCTTTGTCACCTACTGAATATAACAGAATATCTTCTTGTGATACAGCAAAAGAAGTCGGGATAGGTTACATATCACCTACGAAGGGCGATCGAGTGAAAGAGACCAGAATCAATATTCTTCTCGGTCAATATGAAGCTTTCAAAATGAGATCTGGAGAATCAATAACTGACATGTTCAGTCGTTTTACAGAAATTGTGAATGGTCTTCAAAATCAAGGTCAACCAATTTTTGATTCTATGAAGGTTAACAAGCTTCTGTGTGGACTCTCCAAGGATTGGAATCACATAAAGACTTCAATAAGAGAGACACAAAGAATCATGCCACTATCTGTCGATGAGCTGGTTGGAACTCTTCAGTCTTATGAAGTGGAACGAATAAACGAAGACGAAGATCCAAAAGGTAAGAAATCCATTGCATTAAAATCAAATGATGATTATGATGTTACAGATTCTGAAGACAATATGAACGATGAAGAACTTGCCCTTATGATAAGAAGATTCAGAAAGTTAAATAGAAAAGGAAGAAGATTCAACTCTAAGAGACAAGGCTTTCAAAAACAACAGACCAAGACTGCTGATGATGATGAAGTAAATAAAGATGTAGTTTGCTTTGAATGTAAGAAAAGGGACACATCGACCCAACCGTCCTCTTCTAAAGAAGAAGAAAGGAAAGGCTGAAAAGTCTCGAAAGGCTCTCAAAGCGAAACCCGGAGTGATACAGAGTGTGAAGAAAGTGATGATGAATATGCCAACTTGTGTCCGATGGCACAATCAGTCTCGAGACTCAAACTCGAATCGGACTCGGACAATGAATTTGAAGTAAGTAATTTCAAAATTCCTGTCAAGGTTTCTAAGTATATTGATGAGTTGTGTTTAAGTCTTAAGACTTCTCTTAAAAGGATTTCGAACTTAAAAGGGAAAACTCGTTTTAAAACAGCAGGAAAATATTTTGAAAGAAAAAGTTAAATGTTTAGATATGAATGTTTCTACTCTTAAAGAAAATGAAGAAAATCTTTTGAAAGAAAATTCTCGTTTAAAAATTGACTCATCGAATATTTCAAAGAAATTTTCAATAGGGTCTGAGAAACTTGAAAAATTCTTTCAAAGTACAAAGACCTTATTTCAATAAGTCTGGTTTAGGTATGACAGAAGAAACTATTCCCTTAATTGATTTTCCTAAAGTAAAAGAAAGAATTAAGCAAAGACCTTCAAAAGAAGCTTATAAAAATCATTTCAAAAGGTTTTGTAAAGCCTGTAGGTCGAGATGCTCTCAGTGTTCTAAGTGCAAAAGTCCAGATCATTTTGAAAAAGAATGTCCTATGGTTTGGAAACTCGTTAAGAAAACTTGGGCTAGTACCGTTTATCTTACTAACACAAAAGGACCCAAGAAAATGTGGGTACCAAAGAAAGCTTGAGATATTTCTTTGAATGCAGGTATCTATCAAGAGAAAGGTAAAGTGGTATCTAGACAAGGTGGATGTTCAAGACATATGACGGGAGACTCAAAATGCTTTATAAAGCTTGTTCAAGTAAATGGTGGAAAAGTCTCATTTGGAGGAAATAGCAAAGGAAGAATTGTGGGTTTTGGAACCGTGAAAATTGGGAATCTCACAATAAGCAATGTTTCTCTAGTGGAAGGACTCAATTATAATCTTCTCAAAGATCAGTCAACTATGTGATACTCGGCTTTAAGATCTTCTTTCAAGAAGGAATATGTTAGGAACCGGTAAAGACTCTACTCGGTCTTTCTTGGGTAGAAGGCATGGAAATATCTATCTCCTAGACGTGAAATGAAGAATCGCAATGCTTGATTTCAATACAAGACGAAGCAAGTCTCAGGGCACGTAAAGCTTGGGCATATTAATATGAAGCAATTAGCCAAAATCTCATCAAAGTAGCTTGTTCGTGGTCTACCCAAATTGCCTTATCAAAAGACCGAGCCGTGTACTCCATGTATTCTGGGAAAACAGGTAAGAAATTCATATAAGTCTATAAATCATGTCTCAACTAATCATGTACTGCGGTTACTTCATATGGATCTCTTCGGACCAACCGGTAACCCAGTATTGGAGGTAAGAAATATTGCTTAGTAATCGTGGATGATTACTCTCGCTTTACTTGGGTATTTTTTCTAACAAGTAAATCCGAAACCTTTTCATATTTTGAAAAATTTGCTAAAAAGGTTCAAAATGAAAAGGGATGTGTTATTTCAAGCATAAGAACAGATCATGGTGGTGAATTTGAAAATCAAGATTTTACAAAATTTCGTGATGAATCGGCTTTAAGCATATGTTCTCTTCTCCATATACTCCTCAGCAAAATGGAGTTGTGGAAAGGAAGAATAGATCTCTTCAAGAAATGGCAAGAACTCTTTTAATTGAAAGCAAAATTTCTTCTCGATTTTGGGTCAAGTCGTTTCAACAGCTTGCTATATTATTAATAGAGTCTTTTAAGACCTATTTTAAAGAAAACCCCTATGAATTATTCAAAGGTAAGAAGCCTATTGTTTCATACTTTCATGTATTCGGTTGCAAATGCTTTATATTGAAAAATGCAAAAGATAATGTTGGTAAGTTTGAAGAAAGATCGATGAAGGCATCTTCCTTGGATATTCTTCATCAAGCAAAGCCTACGAGTCTATAACAAGAAGAGTCGATGTAGAGGAGTCAATGAATGTCAAATTTCAAGACTCGGTTCAAGATGAATCCAATCGACTCATCATGAAGAGTCTGATCTTGCTCCAACCTCTCCAAAGTCTTCAACTCAAGAAGCGTCACAAATTTAGGAAGACCAGCATCAAACCATTTTTGAAGACTCAGGCAAAGAAAGGGATCATTAGTCAGATAAATCAACCAGTAACTGGAAGCATAAGTCCAGTCATCCCAAAGATCTAATTATTGGCGAACTTAATGAAGGAATTCGCACTAGATCCAAAAGGCGTGAAGAGTCTAGTGCCGTAGCTCTCATTTCTGAAATTGAACCAAAAAGCATAGAAGAAGCTTTGTCGACGAAAGCTGGATTGAAGCTATGCAAGATGAGCTCTGCAGTTTATCATTAATGATGTCTGGGAATTGACACCTAAACCAAAAGGTAAAACTGTTATTGGAGCCAAATGGGTGTTCAGAAACAAGATGAATGAGAAAGGTAAAGTCGTACGAAACAAGGCCAGACTCGTAGCCAAAGGATATACGCAAGAAGAAGGGATAGACTATGATGAGACTTACGCACCAGTAGCAAGGTTAGAAGCTATTCGATTGTTGCTTGCTTTTGCTTGTTATAAAGATTTCGGAGTTATTCCAAATGGACGTCAAAAGTGCCTTCCTGAATGGATTTATCCATGAGGAAGTCTATGTGGAACAACCTCCCGGGTTTGAAGACCCAAAGAAGCCGACTCGTCTTCGACCGAAAAGGCTTTGTATGGTTTAAAGCAAGCACCTCGAGCGTGGTACGACGGACTCGTAAGTTTTTAATACGTAATGGATTTGTTAAAGGTAAAGTTGATACTACTTTATTTATCAAAAAGGAAAACAAAAGCTTTTTAATTGTTCAAATATATGTAGATGATATTATTTTTGGATCATCTAATGAAAGTCTATGTAAGAAATTCTCTAATCTATGCAGGATGAGTTTGAAATGAGTATGATGGGAGAATTAACATTCTTTCTTGGACTTCAAATTAAACAATTGAAGGAAGGAACTTTCATTTATCAAGAAAAATATGCTAATGATCTTGTCAAAAGATTTGGGCTTGAAAAGTGCAAAAAGACCGACATACCAATGTCTTGTTCCTTGAAGATAGACAAAGATGAAGAAGGGAAGAAAGTTGATCAAAAATTATACGGGAGTATCATCGGTTCACTTCTTTATCTTAATGTTTCTAGACTCGACATTTTGTTAAGCGTTTGCATCTCGTGCTAGGTTTCAATCGATCCTAGAGAATCTCATCTCGTGCTGCAAAACGTATTATTAAATACGTTGCTTCATCTTCAAGCATTGGTCTATGGTATCCAAATAAGGGAGACTTTAATCTTCCGGGATATTCGAGATGCAGATCTAGCGAGGTTGCGAGTTGATAGAAAGAGTACTTGTGTACGTGCGTTGCTTGGAAACAGGACAATATCTTGATTTTCAAGGAAGCAGAGCACTGTGGCTCTTTCAACAACAGAAGCAGAGTATGTAGCCCTTGGCAGCTGCTGTTCACAAATTCTGTGGATTAAACAACAGCTACAAGACTTCGGAATTGAAGACTCTTGCACGTAAATCAAATGCGATAGCACCGGTGCAATAAATCTCACTAAAAATCCAATTCTTCACTCAAGAGCAAAGCATATAGAGATTCGACATCACTTCATCGAGATCATGTTCAAAATGGAGAAATCTCGATTCAATTTGTTGATTCAAAGAGTCAATTGGCGGATATATTCACAAAGCCTTTGGAGAAAAATCAATTCGATTTTATTCGCTCAGTCTCAACATTTTGAAGCTTGAGGAAGTTAAAGTCTAGCGACTTTGCACTGAGACTTAGACTTTAATTCGAGACTCATGGGTATTAACCGTAAGTTGTTATTTTATTCGTCTCGAAAAGGTATGATTATTTAACCAATTTATAATCACCGAGAAAAAGGGAATCGTGTCTTTTCAAAAATATAACTTCTATTAAAAATGGCAGTTATTGATTTTAAAAGAATACGACGGTTCACTTTCCTTCGTACCGATTGATTTTTCCTTTTTGAAACGAGCTAAATATAAACAGTTTTTCTTCTTTCTATCGTCTAAACCCTCGAAAAGCATTTTCTCTCAATCTCGTTTCCATTTCGTGTTCAAACTCGAGAAAGTTTTCAACTTTTCTTGGGAAATCGATTAAAGAAATCTCTCAGTGTCAAAGAAAGATGTCTTCTTCAAGAAAGTCCTCAAGGATTGCAAGCAGGGGACCACAAAGAGCAAGAGGAGAAAGAGAGAGAAGCGACAGAGAAAGAAGAAGCAGAGAAAGAAGCTGAAGAAGAAGAGGAGGAAGCCAAAGAAAAGTCTGCAGATGAAGATTTTCAAGATGCTGCAGAGATTGACCCTCATTCTTTCCCATCCGAGGCTTTCGAAACAGGGGGAGAAGCATTAGAAACGGGGGAGGAGTTGAGCATAGAAAGTCTACATCGGTTCCTCGTAAAGATGTTCAAATGCCCGGAGAAGGTCATGATACATCAACATCGAAACCGCGCGATTTCACGGAAGATCCTTCGTCTCCGCGTTTACTCCATCGACAGAGCAAATGTCGGCACACGGACGGATAATTCGGCAGATTTTCGTCGCATTCTTGATATCCTTCGGAAATGCGTGGTCAAATCTATGCTTTGACTGCGAAATTCAAGTCCCGAAGAATGCTGGAAAGGCATCTTCTATTTCCCTTCAAGATCAGATCAAAGATCTCTATCTTCAAATCTAAGCAAATGCCAAAGGAGAAGAGGTAGCTCATCTAAGGGAAGACTTGAAGAGGCTGGAAGGATTAGTTCAATCCATGGGAGATTTCCAGATCGTTCGCATTCCCAAGCAAAATTGACTACTTTCTCACCTTTTTCATGATGACAAAAAGGGGGAGAAATTGCCGCTTTGAACTCGAACTTTGACTCGAACTTTGAAACTTTTGAACTCTGAACCTTTTGAACTCTGAACTTTATATTCTATTTCTTTTATGTGCTTATTGTAAGCTTGAACTTGAGACTTGGTCTGATTTAAGTGTGGATTTTGATATCTGAATGCTTGCAGTTACATCAAGTATTGTTATATGGTTTTACTTGTGAAGGACTAACCAATCTTCTTGTGGATGCAGAGTCTGGTTGTTCTTTATTAGTTCTTATGAGATAACCATATTACTTGAGTAATATTTTGCAGGTCAAAGCTGTTCAAATCTACAAGAAAGTTTTGTCACCATCAAAAATGGGGAGATTGTTGGAGAAATCCTGCCAGAATATTTTGAAGCTGACAAAACGTTTCTTTCAGTCTAGTCTGGACCTTTACAGTCTTTCAGTTTAAAGTCTGAAGACAGTTGGACATCAAGACTCAAGACTCAAGGCTCAAGACTCAAGACTCAAGACTTAAAGATTTTCTCATTGACAGTTTTCTAATCCAGTGTCGAAAGGCTATCCAGAACCTAGGTGTTTGGTTAAGGAGATAGTCCTATTCTCTCGGAGAAGATATCCCTGGGTTAAGCTAACGGATTCTTTCTATTCAAAGATCCGATGATTGACGAAGTAATCTTGGAAAGTTCTATTCTTGGAAACCAAGATCCCGGTTGTATGGGCGAACAGATTGATGGGCTATCGTCAAGTTCCTTTAATAGCTCGAAAGATCTCCTTAATTGATTTCGTCCAACGGGTAGATTGGAGGAATTCCTTTGGTAAGTGCCAACGGGTATGATGGCATGAAGGAGTATAAAAGGAAGACGTTCAAGCTATTTCAGTGCATGCTCGATAGACGAATTCAGAGTCCAAGTTCCTTGATATTCAGTCGATTCATTCTGAGCAAAATTGTATACACAAAAGAGTGTTTATACTTAGTGGTATCTTGAACAAGTGTGGTAGATCATCTACATCACTGAATCAAGGAAGAACAACGCTGTAACACTTCTTTGTTCATAGTGGAATCCAGCCAATAGGGCCGTCGGTGCGGAAGAGTGGACGTAGGCTTAAACTAAAGCTGAACCACTATAATCATTGTGTTCAATTCTCTTATCCCTTCTCTCGCCTTTTGATTGCTGTTTATATCCATCGATTGTCTAGTATTGTGTGATTTAAGTAAAAATCGTTTTATACCTATTCACCCCCCTCTAGGTACTCGTTCTAGCTATATCAACCCTACGGGTTCAAATACACAAGTCTGTCTCAAAAAGAACTACTAAGAAACCTACACCCCGGATCCCTCTGACTCGGGCTCGGGATCCTTTACGACACCATCCGGTATATCGATGTCCATGGGGTGACCTACCTCCCCATCCTCCGTTTCGATGGGCGATTCGTCAAAACCCTACAGGGGACCCTCTCGACCACCGTTGCGCTTGTTAATGCATGCTTTGAAACAAAGAGGTACCAAATGAAAGAGACCCTCATCAATCCAAAACGTGGTCACCACTAACTCGCAAGTCTGGGTGGTCCCGGGAATAGGGAAAAAGGTAGACTTTGAGTCCATCTCCCACAGATACCCAAAACAAATGGGACATATCATCATACTAAGGACTTGAAAAAAGTTAACCACGACAAGGTGAGATAAATCTCAGTGAGTCAAAACCCTAAACCTCAATTAGAACGCCAATTCACCTCGAAGGTGGTCCTAAACACACACCATACAAAAATCACCTCGCCTCGGTGCATCCCTACATGTTAGCTCATCACACATGCTATTATCAATGCAACACGCATAATTTAATAACCGAAACACATGTTCTCACTCTTCAAACATTCACATAGGTCCCGATTATAAGGTAAAACCGTTATGACATGTCCCATACCGTGCCACATGACTTTGTCTCATAATTAGGCGCAACTATCACAACCATTTAGGCGTGTTCCAGTTATTACGACCCATTGGCCACGGCTAACTCAGTAGTCGGCGGTCATCCGGCATAATCGGGCATTGTCCCGCTCCATCGGGCACATCAACATCTAGCACTACATACCTAGATGGCATTCCATAAAGGAGTCTGGCCTCCATCGTGACTTGGCATCTGTTGACGTGGGGCATCCGAACATAATCAGGCATCACCCTCCTGACTCTCGTTGGGTGACGGGTTCTGATAATGACCATACGAGCGCATACTTGGCCAAGAATATCGTGCTTTGCATTTAAATACCTTGTTTTTAAATAATGAACTTGGCCACTTTTTCTTCGTATTAAAAATTCCCAGTAAAATAATCGTGCGCGATCACGTATTTAAATTGAACCATTAAACATAGCATGCTCCCATTTTAAAACTCCACGAATTTATATAGTACATAAAAATCGGCGTTGAAACTTGACACCTAGCATTTTTCTATTTAAATGCCCATGAAATCGAGTTTTGCAATAATAAATGACAACTACCATCAAGCAATCAATTGCACATATAATCCATCAAAATCGCACAAAATTCCATCTAGAAGAACAAGAGCAAAATTCTACAAAACGGCAATCCGTCACTAATTACACTAATTGCGAATAATTAAATCAATTGCGATTAATTACGCTAATCCAATTTAA
Organism: Eucalyptus decipiens; assembly: GCA_014182575.1. NCBI lineage: Eukaryota > Viridiplantae > Streptophyta > Magnoliopsida > Myrtales > Myrtaceae > Eucalyptus > Eucalyptus decipiens. The sequence continues at coordinate 56,899,747 of CM024614.1, read as the reverse complement.
TTAACATAACCATGATTAATTAACTTAAGCATGGTTAACTAATCTAATCAAAGTAAACTACCTAACTAAGGTAGACTAACCTAACCAAACTAACTAACCTAACCAAGCTAATTACAATAACCAAGCTAGTTACACTAACCTAGGATTAACTAACTAATCCCTATTACGCTAATCTAACCCCTTAAGCACAATTAACAACCTAATCAAGGATTATGAAGTTAACTCACCGGATTAAGATGGCGGCGAGCTCATGGCGACAGTGGTGAAAACCCAAGACTACCGCGTCTCTAACAGAGGCTTGGTGGAGGCGGGGTTGGCCCTACAAGGCTCTTAGCCAAGGATGGAGTTTCGGTTTTGTGGAGCTGCTGGTCGAGTTGGCGGGTAGGGGTAGACGGTGAGCTAGGTGGCTGCTGGACGTAGATTGTGGTGCTAAGGTTGGGTGGTGCCATGGGTGGCAGCTGGCGACGGGCTGAGGAGTTGGGCATGGGGCGGTTGGCGGATGCACCTCGGCTGGATGCTGGTGCTAGGCAGATGCGATGATGGAGGCGTGAGGCGGACGGTGGCTCGGTGAAGGTGTGCTGGACGGTGGTGCGGTTACTGGGGTGATGTGGCGTGAGGAATGATGGTGGCTACAGCAAGAATAGAAAGGAAAATGGCAAAAGGAGAAGCTGAGGGAAATGGGAAAATGGAGAAAAAGAAGCAAAAGCTGTTGGTCGGTTGCAACTGGGGAAACTCACGCACGCATGGGGGGAAAGAGAAGAAGAAAGGGAAGAAATGAAGTCAATTCAGCAACCAATGAAAAGCCTAGGGAAAATATCTATGCACTCATCACATTCCTCCAAAGTCTTCATCCTTCAATGTCAATGCCTAACCACTCACAATTTAGCTCTAATTTTCCCAAAATAAGCCAAATTAGGGGTAGAAAATCCTTTCTGTTCAGCCCATCCAAATTTCACCTTTAATTTCCTTTTTGTTCAAAAATCGATTTTCCGCAAAATTTTCGGACTTGATGAAAATTTGTCGAAAGATGATACGACATTCTATAAATGAATCATGACATGCTCAAATGTTCGAATCCCGAAACCAAATTCAATTTCGTGGTTAAAATTGACCAAGCGCAATTTTAGTATGACATAATCTATCGGGTAGCTTTTAGGGATTTTAGCGCGTTTGACCCGTGGTCGATAATTTTTTATTCACGTTTGTGCATCTCCAAATCATAGACGACTCTCGTTTGTCATAAAAATCGCGAGATTTCAATTACGTGTTACGAGTATAATATTGATTGAAAATCGAGTTATTGCCATTCGACGCGAATACTATAATTGTGCGGAATCACCCGTAATTCGACTACGTAATTCCATCGAATCGACTTATATCCAATCACAATTTGATTATAACGGTGTCGTATTGACCCTTGCCGATTATTATGGTCGAGCAGTCGATTTCTGATTGAATTCTTTAGTCTGTCACGTTTATATTCATTAATTGTTTCACCAAATAGATTAGTTAACTCGTGAGGGATCAACTCCAAGTAAAATAACTATAAGCACATCGACGAAACAACCATTTCATATAATCAAAACGGGGTCAAATTTTAGGATGTCACAGTTCGTGCTTTGGTTTGGTGTAAGATTCTTGGACCTAAGGCATGATGCTAACTTGTATGTTGGATAGCTATGGTTCATAAGTATACATATTGACACTTTGTCGAACCGTCTCTATACTTGATGGTCATAGTTTGTTCACATACAAAAGCACACGCGTTTGCAAATACAAGATTGATGTCCTATGCGATCTAATTGAGATATTGTATTGAAATCCTCAATTCATTTTATTGAAATCCTCGGTCGGGGTTGTAATTGAGAACGAATGGCTCATGTCTCTGAGAATGAATAGTTCATGTCTCAAAGAATACATGTCAATTAGATTTGGAAATATGATCGATTTGGTGGCTTGACAAATAATTCAATGGCCTTTGTTCTATTGGGACATGGTATGACAAAAGGATCAAATTACACGGTTGCCAAAGCTAATAGGTTCATTATATTCATATTCACATTGTCTGGGTAGTCATGACATATTGCTAGATGTCAATCATGGTTTGTAGGAATAAGAGACTGATCTGGATAATCAATTCTCTTAATTGTGCTAATGTGTTAGTGCAAGTCATACTGCCAACTCAGTGATGAACCTAGGGATTTCACACATCATAACCAATTAGAATGACGTTTGAACAAGAGAGACAATATTGCAAGTGAGTTTGCAATTAAGCCAATCAGATTCAATTGGGCTAAAAATAAAAGATATGAAAGGAGCTTCAACCTTTACATAGATCTGAAGCGGGTTTCAAACTTTACTACCGAATCAAAGATTTGAAGTAAGTTCAAATTTAATGATCGAATTAATAAGTTAAAGTAAGTTCAAAATTAATACCCGCATTAATGATCATAATCAATGACATCATTAGTGATCTGAAGTGAGTTCCAAATAAATAGCCAAATTAATGATCCAAAATGGTTTCAAACTTAACGGCTAAATTAAAGAAATGCAATGGTTTTAGATTTAACGGTCACATTTATGATCTGAAACAGTCTTAGAATCAATGAGTAATTTAATAATATGAAACAATTTTAGATTCAGACAATCAATTATTGTTCTGAAATGATTTTAGATGTACTGGTCGAATTAAATATTTGTAATGGTTACAAAGTTAATGTCTAGAATAAAGTCTTATAACAGTTAGAAATTATTTCCTGGAATAATATTCTATAATAGTTATAGAATTAATGTCCGAATTAGTGTTTGAAATGGTGTCAAAACTTACATCCATCAGATGTTACGATCGAATTAATTTTATGAAATGGTTTTAGAGTTAATGAGCTGATTTAAATATGATCTAAGACCGATTATAAGAAGGCAATTGAGAGAGCAGATCATAGGATGATCGACAATCGACAATTAAGAGTGTTGATAGTGATCAACCAAGTCATTCACACACGAGAGTAATTGCTAGCACAATTGTAGTTTTAGATCTCTCAATTTCTCTCTACTGTTTAATGTGAGATTGGTGGTGTGTCTGAACTAGAGACTTGACACTTGTGGGACTGGATCTAAAGAACGTCGGCACTTGCATTACGAAGAGATCAAATGTTTATGTTCTAGATCTGAAGAATGTCAGAATCAATATTACCAGAAGACATCTAACGTTCATGGTCAGGATTTCAAGAATGTCAAAGTCAACGTTACCAAAAGATCAAGCATTCATAGTCAGAATCTAAAGAACGTTGGAACCGATGCTATGAGGACATCAAAAGTTCGTGGTCAGAATTTGAAGAACGTTGGAACCAAAATTTTTGAGCAAGGACTAAAAGTAATGTGATTAGCCTCCTTCTCATTTCTACATGCTTTTATTAAAATGAATGAACAATACTTTGGAAATATGTGTATGAGTGTTTAAACTTCTGCTACAAATCGTTTTTTTTATTCCTATTTACCTATGCAGTTATTCTTGTTTATTGAAACAAATCCCAACAAAGTCACCAATGTCGCAACGTATTTGGTCGATCTAGATATATAAGGTTATGGTGGCCAGGTCAGGAGGACTGATCCTGTTATCTCTGACGTCGATGACCTTATATGTATCTCAATTTGATGACCCGTCCTTAAAGTGCACCACATCCAGGTCGACCTAGATCTAAAGGCATGGTGGCCCGGTGGCTCTCACAGAGAGAGAGAGAGAGAGAGAGAAGATGGTCAACATGGTGATTGGCTCTGCAACAACGATGAGCATCAAAGCCTGTAGAGGACAGCGACTTCGTGGTTGCAATGGGGCAACAAGGTGGTGGAGACATGCAAAGGCAAGGGAGACAAAGATGGAGGGGAAAAGTTAGATTTTCGCATGCTTATTGAAGTTAAGTTTAATTAGAGATTATATATATGTATGCAACACCAACCCGAGAATGGCCAAACGGAATTTTCTCTTTATTAGAGATTGAGGAAAAAGAGCACTAAATTAAAATTCCGTATTTTTAACTGATTTGAATAGGTAGTATTTTTACTTGCATTTTTCCCTACCATTGACGGCAAGTTGCAAATGGATGAGAATCGGTCTAACACTTTGATGTGCCGTGCTTCACAAGCGGAAAGAATTTTCTTTATATTACATCATTCAACTTCGCAAAAGTAAACCTTCTTGACGGTTTAGCCAATATGGCTCCAAACATCAAGGGGTTATCCACGATAAAGAAACATCTAGAAAAGGTCTTTCTTGACGCATTTCTAGAATTTCATCAAAGAATAATGCTTTTTTCCAGGCAAAGTAGTTACGTTAGTTTAGTTTCTCCGCTTTGTTGATCATTATTACATCGCAATCTATTTCTCCATAATGATCAATAAGTCTTTGCAAAATAATAAAACAAGTTGTGATGTGAGTTGTATGGACCAATAAGTACATTATTCTTAGTTAAACATTGTTAATCGATAAGTCCATTTGCATATTCAAAGCGAGAGGGTCGGTAGACTGAATCATTTGAGGAAGACTTGATAAAACAACTCCATATATCCACTCGTCACTTTTCAATTCCCACTTGAAAGTCCAATTGTCTGGCTCCCAATCCCACAACCATGATAATATTATAAAAATATAAACATAAATTTAAAATATTCCCACGTTAGCTCGAGATAATTGATAAACAAGAGGTGGGAGTGTTATTTCATATATCACCTAACATGACTTCTTGAGGTCCTATCCAAAAGGAAATTGTCCAATTAATCTTAAACCTATTTCGTGAATATCAATTCCATCCTAAACTTTTTAATTTTACCAACTTCGTCCTCAACATTTACACAAATGAAAGAGAACAGTTATTTTGATTCATTTTCTCTGAAAATCATTGATGTGATGGTGTGTCACATAGAATAACCACCAAATTAGACTATCACTTCAATGATTTGTAGCGAAAATTGACCAAAATAATTACATTGGAATTTCAGACAAAAATTTTAAGATTATATTAACAAAATTGAAAATTTTATAATCATATCATCATCCAAACAATAAATTTAAGATAGATTGGATAATTTTATCCGACAAGGGCACTGGGACAACCCTTTTACAGATGAATTGAATACCCAGGCAACAGGGAAGAAATATCCCCAATGTTATTGACTTGGTTCTTTACTCCATGGTCTCGAATTTTTTTTCTTTATAAGTACATCTCATTTGTACTTGGTCCATTCAAACACGTAAGAGCCTAAAAGTAAAGAAAAGCCAACCCTGAATAACCTAAACAAGCTGTCATGGCCTCCTTTCCAAAACAATCCTCAATCGAATTTTTGTATCTTTCCTGAGAGTTTAATCTACCTAAACATAAACTAAACCTGAACTACATGCATGCATGCTATCTAAAAGAAACTAAACTGAATCGAGAACTAAGATTTAACACCTAGTAAGACCTATTTTTCTAACTATTTCCTAATTTATTTTTATTTTTATTATATATTATGAAAAAAATAGGGCACGGGCGGGGGCCTTTGGGCCCAGTCCAAATATTGATCGTACTTGGACATCGCGGGTTCTAGGCTGTGGACATAGTTGAACTCTTATGTCTGGCCTTCTCAATTGAACTAAATCCAACCCACTCAAAAACAAACTAAGCCCAAACATTTATAAACTAAGTCAAACCCAAACCGTTTCTAAACTAAATCAAGCCTAAACTCACTAAAACCAAAGCAAACCCAAATTTACTAAAATTCAACTTAAGCCAACCACTGGGGGTTCGCCCAGTGGCCACCCTTCCAACTTGGAAGGGGGAGGTTGGGGGTTCAAATCCCCACCTTCTAGGGGGGATTGGGGTGTGGCGATTTCATTTCAGGAGTGGGTTTCGACTCCCACGCCCTGCAAGGAGGCAGGGCAAAAGTCTGAGAGTATGTGTTAGAGTATGATTAGAGTATGACCGATTAAAAAAAAAAAATTAAGCCCATTTATTATTTTCTTTTTCTCTATTTTTGTATTATTTTTTATTCTCTTTTCTCTCTGTTTTCCCCTTTTTCCCCTCACATATCTATATTATGTCAAGCTTAAGAAACAAAACACTAAAATTAGTGATAAATCTCCACCCAAATCAAAACCGTTAATCAGGTGGATCTAACATTAGGGCCCTCATAATCAATAGTCTAAATGATGCTTAGCAGACCATGTAGTGTAAGCCAGATGACATCGAGAAGAGAATCAAGTCGAGTTATTGTGCACTACTCCAATAGAAAGTCTGATCGATTAAATAGTTTGGACTTTTCTTGGGTGCATAGGAATATCAAATGGGTATGCTCTTGACTTCCACATTCAATAGTGGGCAAAGAACACCCCATGTGTCACAACTTGACATGGGAAACATATAAGTGCCAAAACTTCAAAAAAAAAAAAAATTTATGTATCACATTTTTCGAAAATTAGACACTTATGTGCCAACTCCAGCAAGGCTTACCAAAAATCTGATGTATCGTATCTACGTGGCTTGCCGTTGGCATTTAAGTGTACATTTTGAAAGTTTTGGCATTTATATGTCCCCTTGTGCGAAGTTGTGGCACTTAGGGTGCTCTCCTACCTTAAATTAGCAGAGTGCACAGGTCCCTTAAGAAATCTCTATCTTGTGTGTAGTTACATTTGTACGAATTTATCCCACAATTCAGAATTTGTATATTCAAATAATGTTAGCCATGTGTTTGATTAAATTTAGATTACCAAGAAAACAAGGCATCTAGAGACTCAAAACAAGTGTTGATGCCAAACCACCCAAAAGTCCAAAAGAAAGTTTAAAAAGAGAAAAAATTAAACTGATCGAAACAAGCTCGACCCATTGCCGTTTGCATACATAAGATTAATGATCATTGTCAGGTCTGTGCGCCTTTAATTTTCATCCATGCGTGTTATTAAGTGGAATCTTATATATTCATTATTGGTCCTTTTCCAAAAATATTAATTGACCCGACATCTCACAGTATAGAATTAGACACGCCTTATTTCATATCTTACTCTTTCTATTTTGTTCGTTCCTCTTACAGGTTATTAGACGCTGGGCATGGTCCTATCTATGCATCTCACATTTCACATGCAACGTCTTGCTTAGATGTGAGAATGTGAGATGACGTGTAATCTAGCTCTAACGACGGAGTCAAGCCCCAATTGATATATCTAAAGTAACCGGACTAAACGACGACTATTTATAGTCATGGGTATCAATTCTTCTACGCCGTGTTTTGCGGAGTGAACTCTTGGGTTGCTCTTAAAAGACATAAAATTCATAATGCGGAAGCCAAGATCGATTATAGACAAACCTCCAGCCATTGTTCGTAATCACGTTCGTCGGAAAAACCTGAAAATTCAGTAAAATATTAGGCACACTTTACTAACCCAATTCCCTCACGTACTGATGGTATATTCCAAATGGAGGGTTTCTGTTAGACCTTGTGACTGCCAGTCAGAAATGAACGTACGTTTCTTTTATACATCATCTCCCATCAAGACGGTTACCAAATGGGCGGTTGTCACGAAAGAGTACGAATCGTGGAAAAAATACATGTGGAATATGTTGGAGAAAACTTCCTTATTTGTTTTGAAGTTGACAAAAACGTTTCCTTCCATCAAAGTCTGAAGACCGCCGGACTCAAGGCTTAAAGTCTACCCTCATTGACACTTTCTAGACCGACGAAGAAATCTTATTCAGATGCAAGTTTATCTTTAAGGATTTGATCTGTTTTGGTTGAAGATTATCTCACGGCTGGAGATAGCATCTAAAGATCTATTATTCGTATTGCAAATAATTCGAGTAATTTGGATCTGTTGATTAACAAAGTATACTTGGAAGGTTCTACTTATAAAAACCTAGATCCTGATTGTATGGGCGAGCAGGATTGGTGGGCTATCTTCACATTCCTTAAGTAACTCGAGATCTCTCTAATTGATTCTATCCAACGAGTAGATTGGAAAAACTCCTTTGGAAGGTGCCAACGGTTATGAAGGCATGGAAGAATATATAAGGAAGATGCTCTAGTTATTCGAGTGTGTGCGTGATAGATAAATTCTAAAGTCTAAAGCTCCTTATTCTTTGCTGATTTATTTGTTGAGCGAAAATTTGTACTCAAAAGAGAGTTTAGACATTTGTGAGACCTTGAGGAAGTGTAGCAGAGTCTTTACACTGTGGAATCAAGGACGTGACACTATAACGACTCTTTTGATTCATAGTAAAATCCAGCCGGTGGGCTGTTAGTGCGGGAGAGTGGAAGTAGGCTTGGATTAAGCCAAACCACTATAAATCATCATGTTTTCAATTCTCTTTCCCTTATCCCTTTACTTAGTTCATAGTCTTATATATATCATTACAGATATTCTATATCTTAAGTCTTCCGTTGTTATATAAATTGAATTAAGTTGTTGAGTTTTATAAAATTCGTTTTTACACCTATTCACCCCCTCTAAGTGTTCATACTAGTACTTTCAGAATAACTACCACTTTAAGAGAAAATGTGAGTCCGAAAATGTGGGATCATAAAAATAAATAACAGCTTTCTTTCATCACATCGGATCTCATACGAACTTTGAGGGAAACTTTCCATAACCAATGTTAAGTATTCAATGTTGTTGACTTGCGTCCTGGTCCTTACTCTAAAGAAGACTAAGGAGTCTTTGCAAATAGAGGGCGACGCTTAACAAATGTTCGGTGTTACAACTTGTGATGTGAGATGTGTGAAAAAAATTCACAAGAAGTATCTTTCTTTGTTGATAATTGTTGGTATTTACTCGTCAAGTCCCATCTACATCTCGCATTGCACATGTAACGCGTTACTTAGACGAGAGATGGAGTATGATCTAACTCAATCCACGTGGCTCAAGCCCCAAATGAAATACCTGAAGTAACTGGATAAAAGGACGACTATTTATAGTCATGGGTATTACTTCTTCTACACCGTGTTTTGCGGAGTGGAAGAATCTTCTCCAAAACCGCCATTGATTCAAGTGGATGTGAACTCTTGGGTCGCTCTCTCTTCCATCACATGGGATGTCGTACGAACTTTGAAGGGAACTTTCCATAACAAATGTTAAGTTGTCAGTGTTGTTGACTTGCATCGTGGTCCTTACTCTAAAGAAGACTTATGAGTCTTCGCAAAAAGAGGGCCATGCATATCAGATGTTCGGTGTTACAACTTGTGATGTGAGACATGTGGATCACAATTCACTAGTCAAGTCCCATCTACATCTTGCATTTCATATGTAACGCCCTTAGTTGGATGAGAGATGGAGTATGATCTAGCTCAATCCATGTGGCTCAAGCCCCAAATGAAATATCTAAAGTCACTAGACAAAAGGACGACTATTTATAGTCATGGGTATTAATTCTTCTACACCGTGTTTTGCGGAGTGGAGGAACCTTCTCCAAAACTGCCATCCATTCAAGTGGGATGTGAACTCTGGGTCGTTCTCTCTTCCATCACGTCAGATCTTGTATGAATTTCGAGAACTTTCCATAACCAATGTCTAGTTTTCTGTATTGTTGACTTGCATTCCGGTCCTTGCTCTAAAGAAGCCTAATGAGTCTTGGCAAATAGAGGGCCACACATATCAGATATACGGTGTTAGAACTTGTGATATGAGACATGTGGATCACAATTCACAAGAATCACAATTCACAAGAAATATCTTTCTTTGTTGATAATTGTTGGTTTATGAGTCAAGTCCAATATGCATCTCGCATTTCACATGTAATGCCTTACTTAGATGAGAGATGGAATATGATCTAGCTCAAGCCCCAAGCAAACCATCTGAAGTAATGGGAAAAACCGGTGACCATGTATCGTCATAGATATCATCGATTCAAGTGGGATGTGAACTCCTGGGTCACTCTCTCTCGTCACATCAGATCTCCTACGATTTTTTAGGATAACTTTCTTTAACCAATTTAAAGTTTTTAGCATTGTTGACTTACATCTTGGTCCTTGCTTTAAAGAAGACTAATGAGTATTTGCAAATAAAGGGCCACGCATATCATATATACGGTGTTACTAGTTGTGATTTGAGATGTGTGGATCACAATTCACAAGAAGCATATCTTTCTTTATTGATAATTGTCAGTTTACTAATCAAGTCCCATTTGCATCTTGCATTTCACATGTAACGCCCTACTTAGACGAGAGATGGAGTATGATCCAGCTCGATCCATGTGGCTCTAGCTCAATCCATTTATCATCATAAATATCATCGATTTCAGTGGGATGTGAACTCTTGGGTCACTCTCTCTTCCGTCACATCAGATCTCCTACGATCTTTGAGGGGAACTTTCTTTGACCAATGTTAAGTTTTCAGCGTTGTTGACTTACATCCCGATCCGTGCTCTAGAAAAGACTAATGAGTCTTTGCAAATAGAGGGGCACGCATATTAGATGTACAATGTTACAAGTTGTGATGTGAGACGTGTGGATCATAATTCACAAGAGTTTATCTAATGGGAGCAAGAGGGCGGTAATCTAAATGAACGAAGCTTGCTAGTCCATTGATATATCTGAGTTATAAAAGCGAAAGACAAAAGAAGTTTTAAATCAGAAACCAAAATGAAGCAAGGCTATTCAACTTGTTCTGTGATTTCATGTGTTTACTTTTATTCCTCAGATTAAGCTCAAAGCTTTGAGTGCAAATCCTGAACTTTCTATCCAGTGTGAACTTCAATTCATACGAATCTATCGAGCAATTTCGAATTCATGGATTTACAATAATGTCGTCCTTGTCTCGAGCAAGTCATCATGGAGTGGTCCACAAGAAGGTGGGATCAATTAAAGCAATTAGGACCTTTCTTGTGTGCGTGGGCATAAGAAAAATTCTTTAGCAATGGATGCTCTTGACTTCCACATCCAACAGCTCGATTTGTCGAATATGCAGGTCCCAATGCTGAACTCTCCATCGAGCGTGAACTTATATTCATACGAGTCTATCGAGCAATTTCGAATTCATGGATTTACAATAATGTCGTCCTTGTATGTAATAAAGCTATGTTACCGTGAATTGATGAATGAAAACAAGGGATAAGAGACACAAGACAAATGTGGATGCTAAAAGGCCCAAGAGTCGAAAAAAGAGAGAAAAAAGAAAAAGGTAAATAATCAAAATAAAGCTCTCGATGCTTACTTGAGACCATATATGCGATAGAAGCGATTGCAGTTTGCATAAATGTTCGATCATTATTGTGTCCATCCAGCTTTAATGTCTCTCCATGCTATATATTCATATCGGTCCGATTCCAAACAGTTTTAAGTCTTTGAGAAAAGAAAATTTGTCTAACCAAATATCACAACAAAGGTCACCATTATAGATTTGAAACTCCTTATTTTAGCTCTTGCTATTTCTGTTTTTGTTTTCTTTCCGTCAATATCTATTTGACACGGTTACGTGAGACACTACTTACATGGGAGACCAAGGAAAATGGAGTAGATGGTTAAGTCCTCCATTGACGTCAAAGTCTATCCACATTGGCAATTCGTCCAGTCTTGTCCTATGCCGTTTTTCATCGCGGCGGAGAAATCTTCTCCAAAATCACTAATGCTTCAAGTGGAATGTAAACTATTGCGTCACTTTCTCTTTCATCCCATCTTCCGTACTGCTAATGGCATATTAAGATAGGTTCTCAACTATATTTTCACATTGGTCCGTTTCCAAACAGTTCAAGTTTTTGAGAGAAGATAACTTGTCAAACCTGATACCGCATATCATGTTTTACACGTAACACGCTACTTCCATGAAGACCGATGAAAATGGAGTAGATGGTTAAGTCCTCCATTGACGTCAATCCACATTGGCAATTCGTCCAGTCTTCTCCTTTGCCGTGTTTCACCATGCGGAAAAATCTTCTCCGAAATCGCTATCGCTTCAAGTGGAATGTGTCCACATACAAGAATTCTGGTGTTCAGATTTTGATCCGATTGGCCGTCCGATGCCTAAGTAACGGGAGAGGAGAGTGTATGGCAGTAAGTACTATGTGAGGAAGGAGAAGCTTACCTAAGTTGCTTTCATAGTATTTTAAAGTGTGACTTATTTTTGTTATTAAATGTCGATCTACATGTGGTAGTCTAATTATTACCGGTGGCTGCATGTCATGACAAGTAGCTAGTTCATGACATGTCATGTCAAACCGCCCTTACTAGCCAATAAGCTCTTGACCTTAGTGGTTCCAGTATCGTCTCTTTCAATGGAATAGCTTTTACATGGCGTGCATCCTTTTGTCGGATTAACCCGACTCTACTTATCATCTCCATATTGTCTCGCCTTAGCCATATTTGTCAGGAAGCACACATGATCAATAGTCCAGATGAGCTTGGTATACCATGCAATGCATCTAGAAGAGAATGAAGTCAAGTCATTATGGAATGCTCCATGAGATGGTGGAATCAATTAAAGCAATAAGACTTTCCTTGTGCCTGCAGGTGCAAGGAAAGTCCTTTAGTGATGAACACTCTCGACTTTCATGTCCAACGACTCAATTTGCAAAATACCCAAGTCCGGAAACTGAACTTTCTATCCAATGTGAACTTAAATTCATACAAATCTATTGAGCAATTTCAAATTCATGGATTTACAATAATGTTGTCCTTGTGTCGAGCAAGTCATTATGGAATGGTCCACTAGAAGGTGGGATCAATTAAAGCATCTAGGACTTTTCTTGTGTGTGCAGGCATAAGAAAAGTCCTTTAGCAATGGATGCTCTTGACTTCCACATCCAACAGCTCCATTTGTCGAATATGCGGGTCCCAATGCTGAACTCTCCATCGAGTGTGAACTTATATTCATCATAATCTATCGAGCAATTTCAAATTCATAGATTTACGATAATGTCGTCCTTGTATGTAATGAAGCTACATTACCGTGAATCAATGAATGAAAACAAGGGACAAGAGACGCAAGACAAATGTGGATGCTAAAAGGCCAAAAAGTCGAAAAAATAAAGAAAAAAGAAAAAGGTAAACTAATCAAAACAAAGCTCTTGATGCTTACTTGAGACTATATATGTGATAGAAGCCATTGCAGTTCGCATAAATGTTCAATCATTATCGTGTCCATCTGGCTTTAATGTTTCTCCATGCTACCTATTCATATCGGTCCGATTCCAAGCAGTTTTATGTCTTTGAGAAAAGAAAATTTGTCTAACCAAATATCACAACAAAGGTCGCCATTATAGATTTGAAACTCCTTATTTTAGCTCTTTCTATTCTATTTCTATTTTGCTTGTTTTCTTTCCGTCGATGTCTATTTGACACGGTTACGTAACCCGCTACTCACGTGAGAGACCAAGGAAAATGGAGTAGATGGTTAATTCCTCCATTGACGTCGTCGGTCCATACTTGGTAATTTCTCCAGTCTTCTCCAATACCGCGTTTCCTTTCTTTTGGTCGAAATGCGGTCTTAGTGGGTGGAGGATTCTCCTCCAAAATCACCATTACTTCTGGTTGGATGTGATCTTTTTTTGTCACTTTCTCTTACATCACATCTTTCATTGCCGACAGAAATTTTCTTGACCATGTTAAATACATTTTTCAACCAAAAACATGAAATGGTGATCATCTTATGATCAGGTAAGATTTACACAATTGAGCCTATAACACACCACGCCAAAATATATTTTTCTTGATGATGTTTGATAACGATCTCTACACGAAAACAAAGAGAAAATATAGCTCAAAACACTCATTAGTATTTCTGGAAAAGAAAAAGAAAACCGAAAATAAGACTTCGTAGTGCATTTGTTGAATTTCATGCTTTTTTGGCAACGGATTCATTATTTATTAAAGCAGGTTGGGATTATATTTCTGCAGTATTAAGTTATCGCTTTGTGGACTTACATCCAAATCCTTACTCTACCAAAGACTTATAAGTCTTTGCAAATAAAGGGCCATAAATATTAAATATACGATTTGCATTGCGCATGTTACCAAAAAATATAAAGGAAATAGCGACCGCAAAAAATGAGAATTCATAAAGTAATTGCATAATATTGATAATTTAGGGAAAAATGTGTATTACCTCTCAAATTTCAAGAGAGTTTTGTGTAATATCTCCCAGAAAAGAAATTTGATATTTTCTCTCATTCACTGAGAAGCAGCGATCATTGACCTGTTTGTTGACTTGATGGTGTCGATTCTTTTATAAATACGTGGGTTATAGTTAGTCCCTTATAACACATGCGCACCTAGAAACGAAGGAAAGCCCACCCCAGCAAACCTCAAACCTCTCATGGCCTCGTCTCAGAAACAATTCTCAATGTTGTTCCTCGCTTACCTTCTTCTCATATTCCCACAACAAATGTCTTGTCTTGCTTCATCTCGAAGCTCTTCTCTAGTTGCCCTTACTGATGCTAGTAACCATACGGTAAATGAGGAAGTGGAGGCACTCCTAACATGGAAGTCTAAGTTAGACAGCAGGAGTCGCTATAATTTGTCTTCAGGGAATGGAAGCAGCCCTTGCTCATGGCACGGAATCGATTGTGATCCTCTGGGGAGCGTTGTGAGCTTCAACCTTTCATCTTCTGCCATACATGGTACGCTTCACTCTCTCAATTTCTCCCATTTGCCCAACTTGGTCACTCTTAGCCTTCCCTCCAATAAGCTCTTCGGGAACATCCCTCTGAGCATTGGCCATCTTTCCAAGCTTATTCATCTGGAGTTAATTGGAAATAACCTTTCGGGAAACATTCCAATTGAACTTGGGTCATTGCGATCTTTACAATATCTCGATCTTGCTAGTAATAATTTGACTGGTCCAATTCCCATTGAGATACTTGGCTTGAGCAACTTGACAGTACTAAGCCTTGCATTTAATAAGCTTTATGGTTCCATTCCTAAAGAAATAGAAATGCCACCTTTACAATATATCAATCTTAGTCGTAATGATTTGACTGGCCCAATTCCCGTTGAGATACTTGGCTTGAGCAACTTGACATTTCTAAGCCTTGCATATAATAAGCTCTTCAGGAACATCCCTCTGAGCATTGGCCATCTTTCCAAGCTTATCCATCTGGATTTAAGTCACCATAACCTTTGGGGAAACATTCCAATTGAACTTGGGTCATTGCAATCTTTACAATATCTCGATCTTTCTTGGAACAGTATCGCTGGTCCTATTCTTTCTTCCATCAGAAACATGAGTAGCTTGGGGGAGTTATGGCTTGGTGGTAATCAACTTGTCGGATCCATTCCAAAGGAAATAGGAAGGTTGGGGTCTCTCCATAAACTTGACTTATCTTCCAATTATCTCAAAGGATCCATTCCAATTGAACTTGGGTCATTGTGATCTTTACAATATCTTGATCTTTCTGAGAACATCATCGCCAGTCCTATTCGTTCTTCCATCGGAAACATGAGTAGGTTGGGGCATTTATTGCTTGGTGTTAATCAACTTGTCGGATCCATTCCAATTGAACTTGGGTCATTGCGATCTTTACAAAGTCTTGGTCTTAAAAAGAACAACATTTCCGGTCCTATTCCTTCTTCCATTGGAAACATTAGTAGCTTGGGGGGTTATGGCTTGATGGTAATCAACTTGTCGGATCCATTCCAAAGGAAATAGGAAGGTTGGGGTCTCTCCATGGACTTGGCTTATCTTCCAATTATCTCAAAGGATCCATTCCAATTGAACTTGGGTCATTGCGATCTTTACAATATCTCGATCTTTCTAACAGCAGTCCTATTCCTTCTTCCATCAGAAACATGATCTTGGGGGATTTATGGCGGTAATCAACTTGTCGGATCCATTCCAATTGAACTTGGGTCATTCCATCTTTACAAACATGAGAACAACATTTCCGGTCCTATTCCTTCTTCCATTGGAAACATGAGTAGCTTGTGGCAGTTATGGCTTGATGGTAATCAACTTGTCGGATCCATTCCAAAGGAAATAGGAAGGTTGGGGTCTCTCCATGACCTTGACTTATCTTCCAATTATCTCAAAGGATCCATCCCTACAACTTTAGGAAATTTGAGTAATTTGACAAATCTTTACCTCTATGGCAACCAGCTTTCTGGCTCCATACCTTCGGAAGTTGGAGGAATGAGTTCATTGGTAACAATGCAATTGGGAGAGAATAATTTAACAGGTCCTATCTCATCGTCCATAGGCAACTTGACCCATCTATTGGACCTTCATATTGCCACCAACTTATTGTCGGGCTCTCTTCCCACCAAGATGAATAATCTCACATCCCTCACAAGAGTAGTTCTAGATGATAATCACTTTGTTGGCCAATTGCCACAAGAAATATGCACTAGCCAAACTCTTGTGAAATTTAGTGCATCAAACAATCACCTCACTGGAATCCCAAGAAGCCTGAGAAATTGTTCAAGTTTTAATAGACTTAGGCTCCAAAACAACTTGCTCAAGGGAAACATAACGAATGCACTTGGTGTGTACCCCTCCTTGGATTACCTTGAGTTGAGCAACAATGAACTTTACGGTGAGCTACCCTCAACATTGAGTGAATGTAGAAAATTGACAAGCATGATAATCTCCAACAATAAAATCTCCGATGCCATACCACCTCAGCTTGGAAACATGACTCAATTGGGGAAACTTGATCTCTCTTCAAATTATATTGTTGGAGAAATTCTTAAAGACCTAGGAAAATTGAAGTTGCTAGTATAGCTTTTCTTGGACTCCAACCTTTTGGTAGGCCACATCCCTCAAGAACTTGGAGCATTGTCCAATCTAGAAACACTCAACATTGCAGGAAATAACTTGAGTGGCTCAATTCCTACCCAACTTGGGGAGGGCTACCACCTTCTATTCTTAAATTTAAGTAGGAATAATCTAGAAAAGAGTATTCCCATCGAGATTGGGAATCTTCAATCCCTTTAGCATCTCGATCTGAGTCAAAATTTGCTCATGGGAGAAATACTTAGACAACTTGGGCTATTGCATAGATTAGAAATACTCAATCTCTCACACAATTAGTTATCGGGTTCAATTATCTCAACATTTCAGGATATGATAAGCTTGACATCCATCGACATATCGTTTAATGAGTTAAAGGGTTCTTTACCAAACATTCTAGCCTTTCGTAATGCTACGATTGGAGTTGTGAGATAGAACAAAGGCTTGCGCGGAGACATTGCTGGTCTTAGCCCCTATACAGCACCAATGTTGAAAGGAAGAAACAAAAACAAAAAGTTGCTGCTAGTTTTGATTCCTACTTTGGGTTGCCTACTTTCTTTGCTTCTTGTTGTGGGAGCTTCAAGTATTGGATGCTGAAGAATAAGAAAAACAGAGGCTGCTTCGGCTAATGGAAGCAATGAAAACCCCTGGATAATATGGAGCTTTGATGGAAGAATGGTTTATGAGAGCATCATTGAAGCCACAAAAGAGTTTGATGCCAAATATTGTATCGGTGTGGGAGGACAGGGGAGTGTTTACAAGGCCCAGTTGCAAACAGGTGAAACCGTTGCTGCAAAGAAATTTAAAGAAGCAGTGGACGTAGAAATGGCCAATCAAAAGGCATTTGAACGGGAGATTCATGCTCTGACCGAAGTTCGGCATCGGAATATCATCAGGCTTCATGGCTTTTGCTCGAGTTCTCGACATTCATTTTTGGTATACGAGTTCTTGGAATCCGGCAACTTGAAGGATGTATTGAACAATGAAGAGAGGATGGCAACATTTGACTGGAATAGGAGAGTGAATGTTGTCAAAGGGGTGGCTTATGCATTGTCCTACATGCACCATGAATGCTCTCCTCCTATAATTCATCGAGATGTCTCGAGCAAGACCATTTTATTGGATGAAGAATATGAAGCTCACGTCTCGGATTTTGGCATGGCTAAGGTTTTAAAACCTTATTCATCCAATTGGACTTCCTTTGCAGGCACCTTTGGATATGCAGCTCCATGTAAGTTGGTTTCTTCAAAATTTCACCTCGCTTAATTTTTATGGATAGGAAAGTGATCATACTTGAGATCCTGATCTCCAACCACCTTCCTTTCTATTTCCAAATTTCTAATACCAAGTCCAACACTATCTACGTGATTTGAAAGTTCGATTAAATATTAATTGATATGTAGGCCACTAATTTAAAAAGTGAAACTTTTTCCTAAAGCATTGGAAAATTTTAAAGCCCATTGGAATCTAAAGAATGTATTTATTTATTTTATATTCTCTACACTTGATTTATTGAAAATCAATTTAAATTTATAAAGCATAGATGTTGTATAAAAGCTAGAAAAAATTTGCTCTTTTCTCTATGTAGAACTTGCATACACAATGGAAGTGAATGAGAAATGTGATGTTTATAGCTTTGGAGTGGTGGCATTGGAAGTAATCATGGGAAGCCATCCAGGCGACCTCATTTCTTCACTCGCGTCCTCATCTTCATCACCATCGAACAATTCAACAACTTCTTGGCCACTGAAGGAAGTTTTAGATCAAAGAATTCCATACCCGAAAGATCATGTGCTAGGGGAGGTGGCTTTAGTGACAAAGATGGCATTTTCATGCTTAAATCCCAAACCAGAGCATCGTCCAACCATGCAACAAGTTTCTAGGGTGATATCAACATGTAACTCCATCGTGCGAAGTGCATTAGAGGACATCAAATTGGAAGAACTAGTTGATCCTACATGCTTCACTTTTCGAGATATTTTAGTCTTTCAGTTGTAGCCTGTGTAGCAAATTGTCTTTTGTACTTTTTTTTTTTTGGTAAAAATCTTTTGTACTTTATTTATCTTAGCTAATTCCATTATCCATTTCTGTAATGGTTCGTTAGTTACTTGAAAGCTTTTGGGAATTTTTGTAATTTGCAATTCCATCCCGGAATGGTTGCAACGTCCAATCCTTAAGAATAGTTTTAATGATAACAAGATCATTAATATTTCTTATAAATATTACATTTGCTTGTTATAGTTTAGCTTTTCACGTCGAAAATATGATAAATTCAAATGACCACAATTGATGTACATTGGCATCTAGTTTTGTGAATTTTGGTCCAATTATTTTTAGTAGAATGTGTAACATCTTGAAATTCGACCCTGTTTCGATAAAGTGAAATGGGCATTTCGTCGACGTGCTTATGGTCCTTTTTCTCTGAGCTGATCACTCGCGAGTTAACTAACCTATTAGGTGAAGCCGTTAAGGGATGTATCTGCAGTAAAATCCCTAAAAGCTACTTAATTGGTTGGATTGGACTAAAATCATGTCTGATCGATTCTAACCATGAAATTTAAATTGGTTTCGGGAATCGAATATTCGAGCGTGTCACAATTCATTTTTAGGACCGTCTCATTGTCCGTCAATTTATTGACGAGTCCGAAATTTCGAGAAAGAAATTATCGGAAGAAAAATTGAAGAACGGAAGAAATTAAAAAAAGAGAAAGAGAAATGGAAAATAATAGTGGTAATAATAATTTTCTTATTATTGTATTATTTGATTGAGAAATCGTTGGGCATCGGTTGTCGGTATCGAAAGTAAGTTGGTAATCACCTGAAAGAAAATATGTGGGCTCGGTGAATTGGAATATCACCTAGAGAATGCACATGAGTTCAGTGGTTGAATATGTCATCTTGGCGAAGAGGTCGCCTAAGAGAATGCACGTGGCTCGGAGAGTCGGTATGTCCTCCTGGAGAATGCATGTGGCTCGGTGAATTGATGCATCACTTTGGTGAGTTAGCACCTAAGAGAAGGCAGGTGGGCCCGGGCATTGTAAAAAGGACACGTGACTCGGTGATCTGATGTGTCACTTTGGCGAACTAGTGCCTTAGAGAATGTACGTGGGTCCAGTATTTGGGAATAGCATCTAAAAGGGCACGTGGCTTAGTGACTTGATGTACCACCTTGGCGAAGAGGTCGCCTTAGAGAATGCACGTGGGCCCAAGGTTTGAGGCACATGGCTTGGAGACCTAGGATGTCATCCTGGAGAATGCACGTGGCCTAGCTTTTAGATATTCCACAGCGGGGAATGATTTGTGTGACATGTAATCGACTAGTTCGATCTGTTTTGAGTAAATGGG
The DNA here is from genome assembly GCA_014182575.1 of Eucalyptus decipiens. Taxonomy (NCBI): domain Eukaryota; kingdom Viridiplantae; phylum Streptophyta; class Magnoliopsida; order Myrtales; family Myrtaceae; genus Eucalyptus; species Eucalyptus decipiens. The sequence continues at coordinate 56,879,721 of CM024614.1, read as the reverse complement.
TACCTATTATGAATTGTATTGACTTGCAGGTGGGATCTGAGGTCAAGGTAAGTCCTCTGACCTGTGCATGTTTAGGCAGCCTATAGTATAATGGTCTACTAATCAGGCCTTAGTAGGGTAGAACTTGCTGAGACATAGTCTCATCCCGGTTGTGGGACAACATTTCAGGATCCCAATGAGGAGCTGAGGAGGAGGAATCTGAGAAGGAGAACTCTGAGGTGAAACCTGAGGAGAAGGATTTTTGGAAGAAGAAGATAATACCGAGAGGGATCTTGAGTACGACCCGGATGGATTAAGATTCCATCTTCTTTTGTGAACTCCATTTTGATGTGAATAGAGTTAGAGTAAAAAGTTGTGAATAGTTGTGAAGTACTCTGGTTTGTGTTTTGTATAAAAGTTTGGTATAAGTTTCAATATGAAAATATGGCCTTGCTTTTCTATCCCATCGATTTACTGTCTGGGGATTTATAACTGCTTCCGCATGTACTTAATAAATGAAAGGGTTGGCGATACATAGTCCTAGGATATCGCATTATAAAATCAACCAAAGGAGAAGGATGTGTGCGTGCCCGAGGATCGAGGCGTGACATCCCTTTTTGTGGTATCAGAGCGAAGTTCAAGATTGGAGTGATAAGGAGCGTTGACCATGGGATAGTTAGTAGGAAAGGCCTTTAAATTCATGCTAGTGCATGTCTGTGTTAGCTGGATGCTAAAATTGCTTGTTGTTTGGATCGCTCTGTTTCTAATTCGGTGTTGAATTGGAAACAGGTGTTAGCTGAGTAAAGCTACACTATGAGCGATCAAGAGCCGAGAACTCTTGCAAAAAGGACCAGTAGGGCCGTTATTCGGGGTAGAGCTCCAACTCGTGTTGGAACCCGAGGCGGACATGGTCGAGCGCCAATACAGGCTAGCGCGAGTGGAGTGATTCCACTTGTCGTAGATGTCGGGGTAGCAGCCCCTAATGATCCTAGGGTGGATGGGATCTTGCATGTTCTGGAAGCGATGGGTATTAGAATGGATCAGCAAGCCGCTACCGTTAAAGCCGCTACTCAGGCTACTGCAATTGCCACTGCTGCCACCGCCATTAGAGCTGCCCCTGCTGCCGCACTTGCAGCCGCACCTGCCGTTGCTCCAGCTGCCGTGAATGTTGAAGGTCCATCGGGGATAGTGGTCGCTGCAAGACCAATCCATAAGCTAGTGGAGCATTTCCTAAGACTAAATCCACCGTTGTTCACCGGGTTTGGAGATCCCGAAGCTGCTTTTTCATGGGTTCAGAAGCTCGAGAAGGCGTTTGCATTGCTAATGTGCAACGAGGCTGAGAAGGTAATGTTAGCAACTTACCAGCTGGATGGAGTTGCGAACACTTGGTGGATGACTACCCGTGAAACGATCTTTCCAGAAGGCGCTGTTCAGGACTGGAACACTTTTCGTGAAGCCTTCAATGATAAGTATTTCTCCGAGACTGCCAGAGAGGTGAAGATGGCAGAATTTCAACGTCTTCGCCAGGGTTCCCTATTTGTTGATGAGTATGAGGCAAAGTTCGCTGAACTTTCGCGATATGCCCCCGAGTTAATTGAGAATCCTGTGAATCGAGTGAGGAGGTTCAGAGATGGATTCAGACAGGATTTGAGAAGCGCCTTAATTCTTCTGGATCTGAAGACTTATAATGACATATATCGGAGAGCTCAGAAGATTGAGAAAGATCAAAATGATAAAGCTGCCTCATCTGGATCGAGGTTTAGCTCTCATAGAGACAACATCCGCCAAGGAAAGAGGTCGATGTTTGGAAAAGATTCCAAGGCCCGCCCAGCAAGAATGGTGGATTTAAAGGTCAGGACCTATTAGAAGTGATGCATGTTGCTTGTGTGGGAGAAGACATGGGACAGCACCATGCCCAGCTAGGACGGGTGCATGTTTCAAATGTGGCCAACAAGGCCACATAGCCAGATATTGTCCAAAGAAACAAATAGGACAACCTTAGTTGCCGTCGCCGCCACCGATGAGACAGATAAGAGGGTATGCCCCTCAAAATGCACCGCAGGGAGGACAGTAGAGACCTCCAGTTCAGGGCACCGTGTATGCAATTACACAAGGTCAGGCAGAAGCTATGCCTGACGTGATTACAGGTACAGTCTCGTTCAACGACCAACCTGCTTATGCTTTGTTTGATTCGGGAGCAACCCATTCCTTCATTGTCGAGCAATATGTTAGGATGCTAGGGTTGAGTCCTATATTGTTGGAGTCGGCAATTTGCATATCTACACCCTTGAAAGATAAAGTTATTGCTGCTTTGGGATGTTTGGGGTGCAAGTTAGAGATTGGTGAGCGAGTGGGGAAAATTGACTTGTTAGTCCTAGCCATGTATGATTTTGATTTGATAATTGGCATGGACTAGCTCACCAATCAACGAGCTAAAATGGACTGCTATTGCAAGGCGATTCAGTTTGACCTGTTAGGGGGTAAGAGCTTCGAGTTTGTTGGGAATCGAGGAGGACCCTCGATTTCCTTAATCTTGTCGCCGGAAGCAGCTCGTTTGTTAGACGAGGGTTGCCGAGGGTACTTAGCAACTGTCGTGGATACGACAGTTGAAGAGCTGAAAATGGAAGATATTTCAGTGGTTCAAGAGTTTCCAGATGTCTTTCCAAAAGAATTACCAGGGTTACCGCCAGAAAGAGAGATTGAATTTGTAATCGAGCTAGCACTAGGGACAGAACCGATCTCAAAGGCACCTTATCGAATGGTGTTATCTGAGTTGAAGGAACTAAAGGTGCAGATGCAAGAATTACTAGATAAGGGATTTATTCGTCCTAGTGCATCACCTTGGGAAGCACCAGTTCTGTTTGTTAAGAAGAAAGATGGTTCGTTGCATTTGTGCATCGCTATCGGCAGCTCAATCAGGTAACGATCAAGAACAAGTATCCATTGCCGAGGATATATGACTTGTTTGATCAACTGCAAGGAGCGTCAATATTCTCGAAGATCGACTTGAGGACAGGATATCATTAGCTGAGAATTAGGAAAGAGGAAATACTCTTAAGTCGGCATTTCGTATCCGGTATGGTCATTACGAGTTTACAGTGATGCCGTTCGGGTTGACGAATGCTCCAGCTGCCTTTATGGATTTGATGAACAGAGTATTCAAGGAATAGCTGAATCAGTTTGTGATCGTGTTCATTGATGACATCTTGGTCTATTCTAGAAGTGATAAAGAGCATGAGAATCATTTGAGATTAGTGCTTCAGACCTTAAGAACTCATAAACTGTATGCTAAGTTTAGCAAATGCGAGTTTTGGTTAACCCGTGTTGCGTTCTTAGGTCATGTGATTTCCGGAGAAGGAATCTCCGTCGACCCGAGCAAGATAGAAGCCGTGATCAAGTGGCCGAGACCATCGACAGTGACAGAGATCAGAAGTTTTCTGGGGTTAACAGGTTATTACAGACAGTTTGTGGAATGTTTCTCATCGTTAGCCTCGCCTCTGACAAAGCTCACAAAGAAAAATGAGAAGTTCATATGGACAGACAAGTGCGAGCGTAGTTTCCAAGAGCTGAAGGAAAAGTTTACTACCGCACCTGTGCTGACGATTCCATCTGGTCCTAGAGGATTCGAGATCTATAGCGATGCGTCATTCAGGGGATTGGGTTGCGTGCTAATGCAACATGGCAGAGTTTGTTGCATACACTTCTCGGCAGTTGAGACCTCATGAATTGAATTATCCGATGCATGACTTAGAACTTGCAGCCATAATATTTGCATTGAAGATTTGGAGGCACTACTTGTGCGAAGAAAAGTTTCAAATTTTCACAGACTATAAGAGTCTCAAGTATTTGTTCTCTCAGAAGGAGTTGAACATGAGACAGCGCCGATGGATGGAATTGTTGAAGGATTATGACTGTGATATTCTATATCACCCGGGAAAGGTGAACAAGGTCGCCGATGCATTGAGTCGGAAGTCTTTAATAGCGCAAATCTGGGTTAAGGAGTGGAACTTAATCGAGAGAGCTCAGGATTCGGAATTCAAATTTGAGGTAGGCCACCTTTCAAGTTTTATGGCCACCCTCAGAATTGAGCTGGATGTCTAGGTCAGAATTAAACAACTCCAACCAACAGATCCAGATGTACAGAGAATTCTTCAAGAGGATACCAATAAAAGAAAGGTTGATTTTCAAGTTTCTGATGATGGGGTATTGAGGCTCCATGGACGTTTGGTTGTACCTGACAATGTAGAGCTTAGAGAAGAAATTTTATCTGAAGCACATCTTAGCAGTTATAGCATTCATCCTGGAAGCACTAAGATGTATCAGAATCTACGTCAACACTACTGGTGGTCAGGTATCAAGGCGGACATTGCCAAGCATGTCGCCAAGTGTTTGACTTGTTAGCAAGTAAAAGCCCAGTATTGCAAGCCGGGAAGACTTCTACAACCTCTTGCGATCCCAGAATGGAAATGGGAGCATATCACGATGGATTTCGTGACTGAACTACTAAGGAGTCAAAGAGGAAATGATTCAATTTGGGTAGTGGTCGACAGGCTGACAAAGTCAGCTCTCTTCATTACAATTCGAAAGGACCTGAGTCTGGATAGACACGCAGACCTGTATGTGCGTCAAGTGATTCATATGCATGGAGTGCCGGTTACGATAACATCCGATAGAGACCCGAGATTTACTGCTGCTTTTTGGAAGAGCTTGCAGAGTACTTTAGGTACAAAGCTTCAGTATAGTACGGCATATCATCCACAGACGGATGGCCAGTCTGAAAGGACGATTCAGACCCTTGAGGACATGTTGAGAGCGTGTGTAATAGACTTCAAAGGAAGCTGGGAAGATCAGCTTCATTTGGTGGAATTCGCCTACAGCAACAGTTATCAGCAGAGCATCAAGATGGCTCATTTTCAAGCGTTGTATGGCAGAGCGTGTAGAACTCCAGTATGTTGGGATGAAGTCGGGGAAAGGAAAATCACAGGCCCAGAGTTGGTTCAGCAATCAATAGATGCCGTGGCAGTGATCAAAGACAGATTAAAGACAGCGCAGAGTAGGCAGAAAAGTTATGCAGATAAGCGTCGAAGGTCTTTGGAATTCCAAGTTGGTGATCACATTTTTCTAAAAGTGTCACCAATGAGGGGAACTTCGCGCTTTGGTAAGAAAGGCAAGCTGAGTCCGAGGTACATAGGTCCGTTTGAGATTCTTGAAAGAATCGGAAACCTAACGTATCGTCTTGCGTTACCGCCAACATTGGCGCAAGTGCATGACGTCTTTCACGTGTTGATGTTAAGGAAGTACGAGCCTGACCCGACCCACGTGCTCAATTTCAAGGAATTGGACATGGATGACTGTGTGTCATACGTTGAAAGAACGGTTCAGATTGTTGATCGCAAAGAACAAGTTCTGCGTACAAAGACCATTCCGTTGGTCAAAGTGGTTTGGCAACACTACGGCACTGAACAAGCGACTTGGGAGACTGAAGAGTCAATGAGACAGTTGTACCCTTGCCTTTTTGATCAAAGTGTGTAATGGTTTAAATTTCGAGGACGAAATTTTTATAAGAGGGGAAGAGTTGTGACATTCTGAAATTCGACCCCGTTTCGATAAAGTGAAATGGGCATTTCGTCAACGTGCTTATGGTCTTTTTTCTCTAAGCTAATCACTCACGAGTTAACTAACCTATTGGGTGAAACCGTTAAGGGATGTATCTGCAGTAAAATCCCTAAAAGCTACTTAATTGGTTGGATTAGACTAAAATCGCGTCTGATTGATTCTAACCATGAAATTTAAATTGGTTTCGGAAATCGAATATTCGAGTGTGTCACAATTCATTTTTAGGACCGTCTCATCGTCTGTCAATTTATTGATGAGTCCGAAATTTCGAGAAAGAACTTATCGGAAGAAAAATTGAAGACCGGAAGAAATTAAAAAAAGAGAAAGAGAAATGGAAAATAATAGTGGTAATAAGAATAAGGTAATTTTCTTATTATTGTACTATTTTCTTTTTCTTTTTTTCTCTCTCTCTCTTCTCTCTCTTCCCTTCCCCCTTCGTGCGCACTCCCCCTCCCCAACGACCGAACACCCCCTTGCCAATTTCAAATTGGCTTCTCTCTCTCCCTTTGACTTTTCAAACATTCTTATCTCTTCTCTCTTCTTCTCTCTCCTCTCCCTTCTCCCCCACTCCCCACGTGACCGAACCAACTCCTTTCTTCTTCCTCTCTTGTTTGTGAAAAAACCAGCGAACCAAGAAGAACGGAAGCAACAGCTCGCCGAAGCCATCGCTGCCGCACCGGAGCTAGACCGCGGCCCGCACCACACGCCTGCGCACGCCGCGCGCTCCGTTGCCTCCCACCCGCACCTGCCGTCCTCGCCGTGCGCCATCCAGCCCCGTTTGGCCTCTGCTCAGCCCCTGTTCCACCTCATCCGGCCATCTCCGGCCACCGTTCGAAGCCGCCAGACCTCCACTGGCCCTCACCGGAGCTCCGCCCGCTCTCCCGACCCTTCTCCGCCCCCAACCATCTCTGTTTCCCCCTATTTCGCAGCCAAACCAGCAACCCACCGAGTGGGTTTCCAGCTAGTTCGGGCTTGTTTTTGGGCCGTTTCCGGGCCTCGAACCCGAGCCGTGCTTTGGGGTTTATCGTTCCTCGTGTCATCCCCGTCAGATTGATCCGATTTGCGTGCGATTCTGGTGAGTAATCTCACTAATCCTTGCTTAGTTTGCTAATTATGCTTAGAGGTTGGTTAGGTTTAATTAAATGCAATTAGGTGGTTAGATTAGAATGGATTAGTGATTATTAGACAATTGTGATGCAAGTTAGATATTTTGATTGTGCAATTAGCAAGTAGACGTAGTCTACTATTTATTTTGAAAGCATATCGGGATTTTTCCCAACCCTTAGCAGGCTTGAATTAGGCAATTCGAGCCTAAATTGATTTTTAGTAATTAATTATTAATTTTCGAAATTAATTAATTATTTATTTATTTTCCGGAAATTCAAGTTGGGATGGCCAGTGACCGGAATTTTATGCTGGTGATTGTGGTGAAGTCCGTTTATTTAATTGGGCTTTATTTTGAGCTAAATTGAATTTTTAATATTTATTAATTAATTTTCGAAATTAATTAATTATTTATTTATTTTTCGGAAATTAAGACTGAGATGGCCAATGACCGAAATCTCGTGTTGATTGTCGTGGCGCAGTCCATTTATTTAATTGAGCTTTAAATTGTATGGAATTGATTTAAATTGTGAATTTTAGGGTACGTCATTATTGAGTTGATTTGATTATTTGATTGAGAAATTGTTGGGCATTGGTTGTAGGTATCGAAAGTAAGTTGGTAATCACCTGAAAGAAAATACGTGGGCTCGGTGAATTGGAATATCACCTGGAGAATGCACGTGACTTTAGTGGTTGAATATGTCATCTTGGCGAAGAGGTCGCCTAAGAGAATGCACGTGGCTCGGAGACTCGGTATGTCCTCCTGGAGAATGCACGTGGCTCGGTGACAATGTATGGCATCGTAAAAAGGGCATGTGGGCTCGGTGAATTGATGCATCACTTTGGTGAGTTAGCACCTAAGAGAAGGCACGTGGGCCTGGGCATCGTAAAAAGGACACGTGGCTCGATGATTTGATGCATTACTTTGGTGAACTAGTGCCTTAGAGAATGCACGTGGGTCCAGTATTTGGGAATAGCATCAAAAGGGCACGTGGCTCGGTGACTTGATGTACCACCTTGGCGAAGAGGTCACCTTAGAAAATGCACGTGGGCCCAAGGTTTGAGGCACGTGGCTCGGAGACCTGGGATGTCGTCCTGGAGAATGCACGTGGCCTAGCTTTTAGATATTCCATAGTGGGGAATGATTTGTGTGATATGTAATCGACTGGTTCGATTTGTTTTAAGTAAATGGATGCCTATTATGAATTGTACTGACTTGCAGGTGGGATCTGAGACAAGGGTAAGTCCTCTGACCTGTGCATGTTTAAGCAGCCTATAGCATAATGGTCTACTAATCGGGCCTTAGTGAGCTAGAACTTGCTGAGACATAGTCTCATCCCGGTTGTGGGATAACATTTCAGAATCCCGATAAGGAGCTGAGGAGGAGGAATCTAAGAAGGAGAACTCTGAGGTGAAACCTGAGGAAAAGGATTTTTGGAAGAAGAAGATAATATTGAGAGGGATCTTGAGTACGACCCGGATGGACTGAGATTTCATCTTCTTTTGTGAACTCCATTTTGATGTGAATAGAGTTAGAGTAAAAAGTTGTGAATAGTTGTGAAGTACTCTGGTTTGTGTTTTGTATAAAAATTTGATTATAAGTTTCAATATGAAAAATATGGCATTGCTTTTCTATCCCATCGATTTACTGTCTGGGGATTTATAACTGCTTTCGCATGTGCTTAATAAATGAAAGGGTCAGCGATACATAATCCTGGAATATCGCATTATAAAATCGACCAAAGAAGAAGGATGTGTGTGTGCCCGAGGATCGGGGCGTGACAGAATGTGTACCAACATCATAAGTTAAAGAAAACATGAGGTGCGGATTGGAGTATGATTTGCTTTGATCAAATTATGTGAGTAACTTTACATCCTTTGAAAAAGAGAGAATCAATTTTAGCAAGAATTATTTTCAGAGATTAGTGCCTTAGAATTCCTAAAACTCATCACAAAAATACAATTGAGTCATAAAATTGGGCAATCAACTTCCTTCATAAGTTCCTTCCACTTTGTCTAATGGGAAATGGTAATGTTTGATCTTTAATTTTTTAATGTGCGTGGCGCTAGTGTGGCACCACCTATGAGGCATGTCCTTAAGAAAAAAAATGAATCACAAAATGAAAAGAATTAAGGAAGAAGGATAAATTAGCAAAAGAAAAAATATTAAGAAAACACCAAAGTTTATTCCTTTTTTTATTAAAAAAAAAGATGCAAAACCAAGGTATTGGACTGTGGGGCAAGTGCTGCTGCCCTTGCATGAACTTTGCCGAAGAAGTTGGGGGCATTATGTTATGCAAAGAAATAAGCGTACTAGAAATTCTAAAACTTTCAAAAAGTGCAATTTCTAAAAATTGTTATGAAAGTGCAATTAAATCCTAAAACTTGTCAGAAAAGTGTAATTGAATCCCAAAACTTCCAAATTTGACAAGTTATCAATGAAAAGACTTGATTTGACAAGTTTCAGGATTTGATTGCACTTTTTGAAAGTTTTGAAACTTTATTACAATTTTGTAATAAGTTTGATGACTTAATTGCACTTTTTAAATGTTTTAGGATTCCATTGTGCTTTCATGACAAGTTTTAGGACTTTCAATGCATTTATCACTTTTTCAAACAAACGTATGTATGGGCGGGCTAGATTTCAAAACCCTTGTCTTGACCCGGCCGGTCCATTAATCGGACCCGAAAATTTTGCCCAAATCTAGCCCGATGGGCCTACATGTTGCTTGGTGCTGACGTCTCTCTCTCATCTCCCTCTGTGTCCCTCTATGAAAAAAATATTGCGTGTGTTTAATATGACATGTAGGAAGATACAATTAACCATACACTGATCGATATGTGGCAAATTCGAGCCCACCTATTAGTCCCACTCTCTCCGTTAACACTCTGTCTCTCACCTTTACTCTCACTCCTCCCCTCTATTTCTGCTTGCGACTCTCTCTCTCCCTCTTCTCTCTCTACTTCTATTTTCTTTCCTCTTGTGTTTGCCATGGCTGGAGCTTGAGTCGGCTTTTGCTGACCTGCTCACGAGCACACCGATGCTCGTCCATGGCCATCGCCGCCGGTGCAAGGGGCACGGAATGCAGGGACTCACTAAGAAGATCAAACCCATCTCCCAAAAGGTCTCCAGGATGAGAACTGAACGGATGAACGGACGAGGAGAGATGAAAAGTAAAATAAAAACCCAAACTTTCTTGAAGAATCTCAGTAGGCGAGGTCAAACGAGAGCTGGGAGGAGGAAATGGGCAAATGGGTTTTGTAAATGGGTGCGTAGGCATATCGGATCGGTTTCGTTATTTAATGTGATTTTATCACTTGTGTCGTCCTTGTCCGTTCTTGCTCTATTGCACTCTTTGTCTATTCGTTCATTCATTCGTTCATGTATACTAGTGATCCATAGTGGCAGAAGGCTATGGCGGTAGAACTATAAGCACTGATCGATAATCAAACCTGGGATTTGGTCACTCTATCCCTAAATAGAAAGGTAATCGGATGTAAGTTGGTATATAAAATAAAGTATCGTGCTGATGGATCTATTGAGCATTACAAGACTTGGTTGGTGGCTAAATGATTCACTTAGTGAGAAGGTTTCAATTATCATGCAACCTTCTCCATTTTAGTTAAAGATGTCACAATTTGTTCCTTCTTATTAGTTACAGCTATCCATGATTGGCCATTACACCAAATGAACAGGCAAAATGCTTTTCTTCATGGTGATTTGGATAAAAAGATTTACATGGATATTCCTCAGGGTCTATAGAGACAAAGGTCTTTTTATGGCTTAAAACAAGCTTCTAAGCAGTGGTACGCCAAGTTTACCAATGCTCTCACAACTGTAGGCTTCAAACGAACTAAATATAATTATTCCCTATTCACATGGAATAAAGGTATGTCATCTATTTACTTGATGATATATGTTGACGATATACTCATTATGGGCAATGATAAAGGTGCTATAAAGAACCTTAAGAAATAACTACATTTCTCCTTCCACATTAAAGACTTGGGAGCACCTAAGTACTTCCTAGGGATTAAGATTGCCCGATTTGACCAAGGAATTTCCCTTAGTCAGCGGAAATTTGTGCTAGAGATTATATCAGAGGTAGGATTGTCAGGATGCAAACCAGCAATTATTCCAATTGAGCAGAACACCAAACTGACTACAACAGATTACTATGCAAGAATATCTTAGGACAATGATCCCATACTTGAAGATCCATCGAGCTTATCAGAAAACTCATTTATTTGACTATGACCAGGCTTGATATTTCATGTCTCGTGTAGACATTCAGCCAATTTATACACAATCCAAAGCAATCTCATATGAATGTTGCCTTAAAAGTCATGAAATATTTAAAAAAGTGCCAAGGACTCAGGATACTCCTATCCAGAAAATGCAATATGGAGATGATGGCATATTGTGATGCAGACTATGTGACTTGTCCCATGAGCCGAAGATCCATCACTAGCTTCTACATTAAATTGGGAGAATCTCTTCTTTCATGCAAGACCAAAATGCAGGCAACCACATCATTATCTTCAGTTGAGATGGAATACCGAGCTATGGTGAAAGCTACCTATGAGATTGTTTGGTTACGAGGCTTGCTTTGGGATCTTTGAATACAGCTGAAAGGTTTGATAAAGTTATTTTACGATAATGATGCGGCCCTCAAGCTTGCAGCAAATCCCATAGTGCACGAAAGAACTAACCATATAGAAGTGGATTGTCATTTCACTCAAGAAAAAAATTTAGGAAGGAATAATTAAGATAAGAGGAATTGGAACCACAAAACAACCTATTGACATCTTCACCAAACCTCTGCGTCAAAGACAACACGCATATATGTTAGGCAAGCTAGGCGTCCTAGATATCTACAAGCCAACTAGCTTGAGGGAGAGTGTTGGAAGAAATGCTCGAGATTCCTATTTCTGATTATGATTGTGCACTAAATCAATTAGGGATTAGATTGAGATTAAGATTAAATTGTTGAGATTAGATCTGATTTGTAGAATATATAATTGCCATTTGTTGTGTACATCTTGTACTATATTTACAGAGCATTGTACAATCAGGAGAAAAAAAAAAGAATGTACAAAATTTTCCCTAAACTTCTTCTTCCAGTCACAATCTTGATTATCTTCCTTGTTCTTTCTTGCTTTCTTTGAAAGCATATTGCCAAAACTCTTGTGACATGCAATTCATTACAGGTTAGTTTGATGCAATTGGAAAGGTACATAGTGGTGACATATCCTTTATATAAGGAGCATATATAGAATTCGAAGCTACATCTTGAACATGGATGGGATAGAAAGTTTTCTTAGAAAATATTGATCAAGGACAAATCCGAGGAAATGATTTTAAATTCCACATCCAAAAGATTAAGTAGTAATCCATGTTATTTATGGTGAAATCTCTATCAAGCTAAGGAATTTTTATTTTACAATTACATTGTGTCATATATTTATCACACCGCATTATGCCACGTGACACATTCATGTGTGAGCTTTACCCGATGATTTGCCTTTTGATTTTGACTTTAGAAAACTTCCAATCCTAACAAATCTCTAATTCTTATGAATATTTTGGCAATAGATCTCCAAATAATGTACAAGAAATAATAGAATTATTCAAATATTGGTAATAAATCTTCAAAAATAACTATTTATGTATAGATTATATTTGGAAATACCTATATATTATATATTTGAAAAGGTCTCTCTAGTTTCATCCCTAACTTTAGCGGTTGAAATGTTTATAATGTCTTATGTGACAATATGCTTCTCCATTGTCTCTTTTATATTATTATTATTATTATTATTATTATTATTATTATTATTATTATTATTATTATTATTATTATTATTATTATTATTATTATTATTATTATAATATATTTTTTTCTATCAAAATCTCTCTCTTTCCCTCATCCTAAAAATGACTTCCGGTGCGAAATGTTTATAATGTTTACAGATTTGACGTTGATTCAACTAAGTTGCATTGCTCCGTGATTAGCTTATATCGTCTCTAGATCTTCACTATCTTGGTTCACCATATTCAAAACCCACTTGGAGAGATTTCTTGATTACTGGTTTCTACGGCTTGTAAGTACAGCCTAGAGATATGTTCTTCTAGTATTTATGGAAACATTATCATATCTCTATAACATTTTGCAAGAGGGATTTTTGGTTTCACCCCTCATGACGCATGGATAATCTGCCAACAATCATGGTTTCGAGGAGTGACTTTTAGAGCTTATAGATGGAGGAAATTGGGGTTTCGGACCCAATCAAGATTTAGCTCATTGGATCACAATTGTAACTCTCAATTAAGGAAAGGAAATCAAATGGTGATATGGGCTGCCTTTTGGGTCCATGGAGCTGCTTCAGATGCAAGTAAATGATAGTGGCTGTTTTGAGGAAAGTGATGTTGAGGGTATTTAAGGAGTTTAAATTTAAAGTGCTGGTATGCATACATTTCCAGCTATTCATGGTGTAAAAACGGTAGTGTCCTTTAAGAGTACTTGCTTATGATTAGGTTTAAAAGAGTTTAACAATATCAAGATATTTATCTCATATTTGATTAATATTAATATATGAAGATCAATCTCATACTGGACTCATACTTGACAAATAAATAATGCTTGTATTAGGAAATATAAAATATTAAAAGTTCAATCTCATATTAGATTCAATTTGACAAATAAATAACATTATAAAAATCAACAAAATAAATTTCCATCATCACAAACAATTTAGATGACGTGCTTTACAAATGAATTGACATAATAAAATCATTGAAGGGAGAAAAGTATATGTTTATAAGGTTTTATTACATGACCACGTATATTTCAACAATAAGGATAGCGTATAATGAGAGATTATTTAATTGTTATAATTAAAAGGTTTTATGAATACCCATTATCACAAAATACTTTGTCGAATTGCATAGAAAATTGATATTAACAAATCGATAAAGAGCTTACATAACACGAAAGACTATATTTAACAAATAAGTGATATAAATGTGTCTAAAATACAAGATGCTTGCGAATAGCTAATCGATGTAGGAATATCTATTATAACATGGTAGTTTATATTTGACAAAGAGAAAGTTGATAGAAAAAAATTGTATAACATGACAGCCCATATATAACAAATAATGATATAAATATGTGCTAAGTCTCTGCTAAAGTATCGATAAGAATGTAACCCATCATCACAAAAATGCTAGAACATAATTTACGAATAAATTAATATCATTAAATGATAATAAATGTATATTACCAAATCAACGAAAAAAGTTACCAGTGCCGAGGTATTTCTTCTTCAAGAAAGATGCGATAAATAACTATAACGTCAATTTTCCTCACAAATGTTGCTTTGCCAAGAAATATCAAATAAATTGGCATTTGCTCAGACTTATTGAAGGAAAAATAAATCACATTTTGTAAAGCAATGAGGAAAAATATCAATCAGTATTAATTGTATCCAATAATTAACTTGAGATAACAATTAATGCTCGATTGGCCATCAACTTTTAGCAAAATATAAAACATATAGTGTTAGAGCCGTGCAATGTAAAGGCATCCTGCTAATGTATAATAAAATAAGATTACCATGACTTTTTTCCGTTGACGTCAAATCGCAAATGTATGGGAATCCGTCGAAGTCCTTTACGTGTCGTGTCTTTTGGGGCGGAGAGAATCTTCTCTAAAATACAATATTGAACTTCACTGGGGTAACCCTTTTGACTTGTGCAGGACTTTGTTGTTGCATTTCCAGAATTTCATCAAGCAATAGTGCTTTTTGTTTTTTGGGCGTAGATACTAGTTTAGTTTCCCCCGCTTTTTGATCAGTCCTTGCTCCAAAATGACCCAAAGTCTTTGCAAATTAACAAAATAAGTTGTAATGTGAGTTATGTGCACTAGTAAGTAATATTTTTCTTAGCCGATGATTGTGAATTTATAAGTCCATTCACTCAATTAGAAGGAGAGGGAAGAAAGATTGAATTACTTTAAGGTAGACCATATTATTGTTGGTGCAAAAACCAACAGGAGCTTTGAGTAATTAAAGAGAGAACTACTCGGACTACCGAATTGTTGACTTGCACGGAATCGTGGCTTCTTAGAACCATGCCCAAATTTTCAAACTTGGGTATAGATATGGGTGTTGATATGAATATGGATCTGGGTAGAATTGGAGTGGAATGGTGAATTGGCGAGAGCCCTCTCAAGATTCGTATCCCCAAAGATGACAAGGATAGCAAAGTCACTTTTGGTACTGCATTGTCCTTGGTGTCACATGATAGCTCATGTATACTTGTAAGTATATTCGGTACAAGAGAGGGCTCTCACCATATTGATTCATTCAAGATTTCTGTATGAAAATTTTATACTTTCTTCAAGGAGGTCAATTTTCGTAGATTCTGCTAGACTTGTGAGAAGAATTCTCATATTTTTTTCCCCTGTAAGAACATGGCATGATGTATGTAGCAGGAGGAATTAATATTTGCCCCTTTAGCCGAACTAAGAAACCCTGTCATGAGTAATTTTCTTTTTCACCCGTCCTTATATATTGAACCGAGGAACGTTGCCCAAAAGAAAAACGTAATATAGGTATATAATAGTTCTGTAGCATGAACAGAGAAAGAATTTCGTGGGCATGGCACTAAAGCAGAGATGTTTGTTACGTCAAGAGAGAGAAAGCAATAAGTATTGGAGAAATATGACAAACAATTAGGATGAACAATGAAATCAGATTTTAATGTGTGATATTACTTTTTTTGAGGAGTTATTTACCCTACAATATTGCTAATGATCTCTAACAAATTTTCTCCAAAATATAATAAATTCTTAATTAAGAATACTAGATAATAATTCAAGTATTTCTTCGGAATATCTCAAGTAAAATAATTGGAAATAATTGCTATTTTTATTTGAAAAGAAATTTCACAAAGACTTTATCATTATTAATCCCAAAAACCGACATACCAATTTCACTCTTTTAAACAAAGGCAACCCTTTTGAAAAGTTGCAAATTGAATAGATACATTCTCAAAGATTATGTTTAAAAGATATAAAAAAATTCGGAATTAAATTAGTAAAAATAAAAAATAATCATAACTCCTCTATGAATAGTTGTATTGTTTCAACGTGATACTCAACATGATGCTATGGTTAATTTTTATAAATATAGATTTAAATTTTTTAATAAATAAAAAATAATGATCATTAATTAGCATTAAATTTTATTTAATGTGCACTAACTTTTTTTTTTTTTTTTTTTTTTTGATGTAAGATAAACCATCTCTTAGTCTGTTTCGACTACAGTAAGAAATTGGCAATCATTTCAAGAAGAGGACGATGGACGTGAAAAGACCATGATGGGTCAAAATCAGGTCTTTCCGGATCAGGTCACGGAAATTTTGGTAAAAGCTAAGTATTGCTTCTGGAATTTAAGAGAAAGTCATCAATAGCTTCTGTATCGCTTTCCCCCTTTTCCACCATCAACTGCAGATTGAAACGTGTCTAAGGGATAATTATGAATCCTCCGCCGGGGTGCTAAACATGAGGATAAAAGGCCGAAAAAGCAGGAGAAGTAGAATAACTAGATGTCGGAAAGTTTTCTACGTCCACACCAAAAGGGAAAAATCCTGCGGGAATTTCCTATTGCAGGCGTGTTGGAACAAATAGGATGAGATAACATTTGTGGTTTTACTCTATATAATTTAGGATTGAGAAATACTCGAGGGATTGTAAGTTCTGTATTTTTCAGATTTACTTTTTGATTTTTTTAATTGACTCTTTTTATTGAATAGTATCAATACTCGGATGAAATCACCTAAATCTCTTATTTTCTTTATCATTTATCATTAATATCTCTAATAATTCCTTCTCATGTTAGATTTGAATGGCAAGATTCGTCAATTTCCATGTTGTTTCACTACATGAGTTGTGTGGACCAATAAGTATACATTTCCATAGTTGATGATTGTTAATTGATAAATCCATTTGTATTACAAGAAGAAGAGGGGAGGAAAACTGAATAATCTCACGTAGACTAGTTTATTTTGATGCAAAAACCTTATAGAACTTTGAGTAATTAAAGAAATCTACTAGAATTCTGGCGACCATGACAAAAGTTCACTTTCTTCTTCCATGATTTCACACTTTACCTTTCAATTCCATCATTAAAGTCCAATGTCCAATTGCAATGGATTTTGCTAAGCATACAAAACTTCAACGAAGCTAAGCATTGCTCTTGGACTCTAAGAGAAGCATGTACCACGTAAAAGTTAAAATGGATGAAAAGGAAAAAAAATAGGAAGAGAAGTAGAATAATTAGATGTCAAGAGTTTGACGAGAGATAAAAATTGTGCAGGAATTATCTAGTGTAGTGTGCAGAATGTGATATTGCGAGGTAACACTTGTAAGTTTTATCTTTGGTATAATTTAAAATTGGAAAACACTTAAACGATTGTAAACTCTGTATTCCCCAATTTACAATAAATTTCTTGAAGATTGGCTCTCCCCATAGAGGTCTTTTCAATGCATTTCTTAGCGGATTTACCCAACTCATCACTCACACACACACACACACACACACACACACACGCACACACACACGCACACACATATATATATTATATCATCAATCTATAGCCACTACTATTGAGATGCACACATGATCAATTGTCCAGACGAGCTTGGCGTGCTATGTAAGACATTGAGAAGAGAATCAAGTTAAGTCATCATGGAATGATCAATCAAAAAGTGAGATCAATTAAAGCAGAGCAAACTTTCCATGTGCACGCAAGCATAACAAGAAAAATCGTTAGAAAATGCTAGACTTCTACATCTAACTATTCAATCAACAGAATAACCAGGTCAGTAGTGGTGAATTCTTTATCAAGCAATTTAGAATTCATATTTTAGGATAATGTCATCCATGTATGCAATAAAGTTACATTACCATGAATCAATCAACGAAAACAAGGGACCCAAAGACGTAAAACAAACGTTGATGCCAGAAGATCCAGAAATCGAACAAAAAAGAAAAAAAGAAAGAAAAAAAAAAGAAAAAGATAACGCCTACTGATGAAAAATCAAGTCAAGTCGACCACTTTTCTTGTAGCTTTGGAATCGTGTTTCATGCAACATGTACGCGGGGAACTCTTCTTCTGTTGCTGTGTTTCACCTGAGTGGGGAGTCTTCTCCAAATCACTTCACCATCGTTTCAAGTAGGGATGGCTTTTGACCAAAAAAACAGAAAGAGTAGGGATGGGAGCTTTAGGGTCACTTTCTCTTCCATCGCATCTTCCGTCCTTGACGGATCTCGTACGATCCTTCAGAGGAATTTTCTTGATGATGGCTTACTGATTTATGATAACGACTTCTACATAAAAGCAAAAAGGAAGTATAGCTCAAAACAACATCAGTATTTTCGAAAAAGAAGAACAAAATCGAAAATAGGTCTTCCCTTTGCGTTTCTTGAGTTTCATGCTTTTTTGGCAATGAATTCATAGTTTTCTAATGCAGGTTTCGATCATATTTTGGCAATATTATGTTTTTGTGGAATTGACTTCCATCCTGGTCCTTACTCTAAAAGAGACTACCAAGTCTTTGCAAATAAAGGACCGCACATATTAAATGTATCATGTGCATTGCACATATTAATGTAAAATATAACGGTAGTTGGCCAAGGAGAATGGAATTGATGGTCCAGTCCTCTGTTGACGTCAAGGGTCTGTCCCCATTGGGAATTTGCCCCGTCTTCTTCAATGTCGTGTTTCACCAAATAAAGGAATCTTCTCCAAAATCACCGTCTCTTCAAGTGGGACGTGAACTTTTGTGTCAATTTTTCTTCCATAAATTGGTTGTACTTGGTCCATTCCAACACATAGACACCTAGAAACAGAGCAAATACCACCCCAAATAATAGAAAAAAAAATCCACTTTTAGGAAAAGTCATTGGAATGAAAAAAATATATGTTGAGAGAGATATATGATTATGTTAAAATGCATAAGTATGCACGACTCGTATTATCAAAACCTTACATATAATATAATTCCAATAATTTTGTAGTTGATGAGTGTAAAGTCCTATATTGGTATCATTCCCATCACGAGTAACTTATGATATCCATTTGAAAAAGCATTTTTTGCCCTATTTCACAAATAAATTATACTAAATTTTTTTTAAAAATATTACATGATATGATAGGCCCATATAAAACAAAAAGATATATGGAATGATCACAATTAGATCATAACACATATTTTATGTACAGATGGAAATTAGAAAATTAATAATAAATTATCTATTAACACAAACAATCAATTGAAGAAAACAGTTAAACTTAGAAGGGCTTTGTAACATGATAGTGCATGTTCCCTAAATAAAGGATATTAGAGGATAAGTTTTTTTTTTTTTTTTTTAAAAGTTATATAACATGATACATTCTACTTAATAAAGACATGATATTAGAGGATTAATAGAAAATTTTGATTAGGCATGATTTTTTTATATTATGAGATCAATAAAATAAATGCTATCAAGTTAAACAAAAGAACCTGTCTTTAAAAACTATCTTATTGTATAACGTTATAGGGTCATGTATGATTGTGCGTATTTGATGAATAAACATGAATGAAAAGTTGATGACCCTTATGAGTAAATGCATAATCGATCTTATCACTTTGCAATTAGTATAATTGTGAAAGAGAGTTGCATACTATGTAGATACACAATACAAAAAGAAAAAAAAAATATTTTCACAAATAAATGATGTCAAACGATTATAAAAAGAACTATATATAAAATGATAGCTCATATTTGATTAATAAATAACATTAGAGGATTATTAAGAAATTACCTTTCAATGTTACAAATAAATGAATACTAGGATATTAACAAAAAAGTTATTGTAAATAGAAAACCATAATTTCATTATGCTTATAGACCACCATTTCATTATGTTTATGGCGGACGAAAAAATATTTTTAGCATATTACATTTCCATATGCCATACACAAATATCACCAAGTGACTCTTATTATAAAATGCATAATCAGAGATAACTAAGATCATGTTTTAAAATATTTTTAAATTTATAGTAAAATAACGATGAGAACATTATTGACCCGAAAAAAATATTAATAGAACATGTCTTACAAATAAGTGAATATCATGAAAGGATAAAAATGATATTGAAAGTTTTAGAGAGCATACGAAGAGATGGTTTCCATGAGTCTTATTAAATTTGTTGATAGAAAGTTTTAGAGTGTCCATCCATTAAAAAAAAAAAAAAATCAATTCTACAAAAGGCCTATAATTGTGAAATTATAATAAGGGCGTCAAAAATTGTAGCATTTTTCTTGTCGAAAATAATTTTAACACTTTAAATTTTGATAAACACATATGTTTCTTCGTGAAAAGCAAAAGTGGCATTCCTTTTTCAGAGAACGTGTATTATGGACTTGCTTTAACGTGGTATGAGTGGGAGACGTCTTTTATTTGTTCCTCACATTCTATTTTGTTTTTGAACATGGTCGAGGCATTATTTATTATATAAGACCTTCAAGTATATTGAAAATATTATTTGAATAATTGAAACATACTTGTTACTTGTCGTTGTTAAACCATTTATTATTCGTCGCCCACTACTGAAGTTGCTAAATTCGCTTTGCGAGTTAAGAAGATGGTTTTAGAAAGGCGTCAATATGCACAAATTAAGAAAGTGGGATGGCGGACTAATCCTGAGTGGTCAAATGGCATCGGATTCAAGAAGGAAACGCTTTCTTTTCCATGGACGATTTATGCTATATCAAAGTCATTCTTGAAATGGCACAGGATTTTAATTTCCTCAAGCAAGAAAAGCCAAAATTATCAAGATAAGAGTTGTCATTGAGAGGACTGGGTAAGCTTAGAGCGTGAACCAATATTGACTAGGTCTTAGATGGCATAAAGATACCCCCTTCGTTCTACTACAAGTACCTCGGCCTAACTTGGTCCATCTACACTCCCACGGCCATCGAAACAAGAAAAGCCCCCTCCTCATAGCCTAAAGTATCTTGTTGGATGGCGTCTTCATCTCAGAAACAACTCCCGATGCTTCTCCTAGTTTATGTCCTTCTCATGCTTTTTATGCAAGAAGTGCCTCACCTTGCTTCTCCCGAAAGCTTTCCTCTAATGGCCGTCGTTCTTTCAACCAGCCAAACAAGAGATCAGGAAGTGGAGGCACTCCTGAAATGGAAATCTAAGCTCTGCAACGAGAGTCGCTCTATCTTGTCCTCGTGGAATGGTGGCAACCCTTGTTCTTGGCAAGGACTCAGTTGCGATCCTCTGGGGAGCATCATCTGTTTGAACCTATCGAGCTCTGCCATCCGCGGTATGCTTCATAATCTCGATTTTTCCTCATTGCCAAACTTGGTCACCCTTAAACTTGCCAACAACTTGCTCTTCGGAAACATCCCCTCGAGCATCGGCAATCTTTCCAAGCTCACTTACCTGGACTTGTCTGAAAACTACCTTTCTGGAGAGATATCGACCCAACTAGGATCATTGCGGTCTCTAGAAGTTTTGGAATTGTCATCGAACAACATCACAGGTCCAGTCCCTGGTTTTATAGGAAGTTTGAGTAACTTGACTGGCCTATACCTTCTAAACAATAAGATCTCCGGGTTCATCCCTCGAGAAGTAGGAATGCTCAAATCTCTCAAATATCTGTTTCTACAAAACAACCGCATCACTGGCCGCATTCCTTCTTCCATCGGAAACATGTGCAGCTTGATGAAGTTACAGCTTTCCAATAATAGTCTTATCGGGTCCATTCCAGTAGAAATAGGGATATTGGGGTCTGTGAGTGAGCTTGATTTATCAGACAATTACCTCAGTGGATCTATCCCCACAACTCTTGGAAACTTGAGTACTTTAGCGTTTCTTCACTTCTATGGAAACCAACTCTCTGGCCACATACCTGAAGAAGTTGGAGGAATGAGATCCCTCGTACATTTTGAGCTGCCAGAAAATAATCTCACCGGATCTATCCCGGAAACAATAGGGAAGTTGGGCAACTTGACCGTCTTGTTCCTTACTGGAAACAACATCTCTGGCCCTATACCTTCTAGTATTGGAAACTTAAGCAATCTCCAAGAATTGTACTTGTACCAAAATAAGTTGTCTGGCTCGATTCCAAAAGAGATGGGAAGACTAGGACTCCTCGTCGTTCTGGCTCTATTTCAGAATAGCCTTCGAGGCTCTCTTCCAATTGAGATCAACAATCTCACATCCCTCACAGGCATACATCTAGGCAATAACCAGTTTGTCGGCCAATTGCCCCCGGATATATGCAACGGTCAAGTTCTTAAAAATTTCACTGCTCAAAACAATCACTTCACAGGACTGCTACCAAGAAGCCTGAAAAATTGTACAAGTTTGCATAGAGTAAGGCTCCAAAATAACCAGCTAAAGGACAACATTACTGATGTTCTTGGCACATACCCCTACTTGGATTACCTTGAGTTGAGCAATAATGAACTTTATGGAAAGCTTCCAGCAAGATTGGGCACATGGAGCAATTTGACGAGCCTGAAAATCTCCAACAATAAATTATCAGGCATGATACCACGTGATCTTGGAAAGATGACTCGATTGCATGTATTACATGTATCTTCGAATAATCTTGTTGGGGAAATTCCAAAAGAACTTGCAAAATTGCAGCTTCTTCTAGAGCTTTGGCTGGACTGCAACCATCTCACAGGCCAGATCCCTCGCGAAATTGGAGCATTGTCTGACCTTGAAAAAATTAATGTTGCAGGAAACAAGCTAAGTGGCTCAATCCCCAGTGAGCTTGGAGAGTGTTTGAAACTTCTGTATCTAAATTTAAGCAGAAATAATCTTGAGCAGAGCATTCCAATTGAGATCGGCAACCTGCACTTTCTTCAAAGTCTAGATCTAAGTCGAAATTTCCTTACTGGAGATATACCTCTACAACTTGGAACGTTGCACAGTTTGGAAACACTCAATCTCTCACACAATCAACTATGGGGTTCAATTTCACCGACTTTGGATGCTATGACAAGCCTGACATCTGTGGGTGTATCCTATAATGAGTTAGAGGGTCCTTTACCAAATATCCCAGCCTTTCATAATGCTACAATTGCTACTGTAACAGAGAACAAAGGCTTGTGCGGAGAAATTACAGGTCTCATGCATTGTCCAGGGACAGCAACAAAAGGGAAAGACAGAGACAAAAATTTGCTGCTCATTTTACTCCCTACTTCTGGTTGCCTGCTTGCTTTGTTTCTTGCTGTGGGAATTTCGTGTATTGTATACCGAAGAACAAGGCACGGAGAGACTGACTTGATAGAAGTGAGCAGTGAACGTATGTTGGAAATATGGAGCTATGATGGAAGAACGGTGTATAAGAACATTATTGAAGCCACCGACGAATTCAATGCCAAATATTGCATTGGCATGGGAGGACAAGGGATTGTTTATAAGGCCAAGTTGCAAACGGGTGAGATTGTTGCTGTTAAAAAACTGAATCAAGAACCAGATGTTGAAATGGCTAGTCAAAAAGCATTCGAAAGGGAGATTCATGCTTTGATGGAAACCCGACACCGGAATATCGTCAAGCTGTATGGCTTTTGTTCAAGCTCTCGCCATTCATTTTTGGTTTATGAGTATCTTGAATTGGGCAGCTTGGAAGATATTCTGAAGAGTGAACAAAGGATAAGAACGTTTGACTGGAATAAGAGAGTGAATGCTGTTAAAGGCATAGCTAACGCTTTGTCCTACATGCACCATGAATGCTGTCCTCCAATAATTCATCGAGACATTTCAACCAAGAATATTTTACTCGACGAAGAATATGAAGCTCATGTCTCTGATTTTGGCATGGCTAAGGTTATAAAACCTGATTCATCCAACTGGACTTCATTTGCAGGCACATGTGGATATGCAGCTCCAGGTTAATTCCTTTCATGAGATTATACTCTTTTTCATTCATAACTATGTGATGTTTCTCACATTCAGCGAATCCTACTTAATGATATGTGAATTATCTGTCTCCTTTTGTTAACATATACCTAACATAGAAACTCAACGTTCTTCACGTGTTTTCCTTTGAGCAGAGTTACTGTAATATAAGTCACGCTAACAGATAAAACGAAATATTGTTCTTAGTGAATGAGAATTATTAAAATCACTTCGAAATCTAATGAAAAATACAAGGTCATTTGCAGTAGAGAAGAGTTAAGGAGAATTTTTGTTCTTAACAAATTTATCCTCACATATTATTTGTTCAAAAAACAATAATAGTCGGAACAAAGAAGAGATTCATATGGTTAAGAGTCCCAAAAAAAAAAGTCCTCTTCTTAGGATAAGGATACAACATGAGTACATGATTAATTTTTTTTGGTCACAAGTACATTATTAATTGGAGAGGGATAAATTCATATTGTTTCTGTTTGACATTTAAGGGTCGGTCCAAATACGAGGTTTCTTTAGACTGGTTTCACTTACTTAAATGTGCACCTCAAGACTAAAAGAACAAAATGGGACACATTGATAAGATCAAGTGAGAAAAAAAGTCGTTTCTTTCTATTTGCAGAACTCGCCTACACAATGGAAGTGAATGAGAAATGTGATATCTATAGTTTTGGAGGGGTAGCAATGGAAGTGATAATGGGAAGACATCCAGGCAATGTCATATCATCTCTCTTGTCCGCATCTTTACCATCATCAAGTGATTCGATGATTCCTCATTGCTCATTGAAAGAAGTTTTGGATCAGAGCATTCCATACCCTGAGGCTGCCGATTTGCTAGGGGAAGTTGCTCTCATGATGAAGATCGCCTTTTCATGCTTGAGTCCCAAACCGGAGCATCGTCCGAGCATGCACCAAGTTTCTCAAAGGCTATCGGCACATCGTTCATTCATGTTTAATCCGTTAGAGAACATAAAATTGGAAGACTGAGTTAATATTAGAGGCTTCACTTGTTGAGCAATTGTTGTCATGTCAGTATATTTGCATTGGTTATCCATGTCATTTTATATCGTCCTAATATTATTCTTGATGTGATTACAAAGTGCTTGTCATTAAAAGTTAGTGAAAACACATCAAATCTTGTTAGTTTCAAAGTTAATTCACATCATATTGCTTAGATCTCGTCTCTGTCACTAAATTGCAGTCATATTTAAGCGTTGCTGTCATGTCCGCCATTGGAATCGCCACCTCTAGTCTTGCTGATACTGGAAACTATGAGCCATTAGCTAATTCTGCTGCACAACTTCGAACGCATGAATCTCCTCTGTCCGACATTAGTATTTGTGCGATTCTCATGGCGACGAAAAGTTCATGATTTCCAGTTTCTAGGAAGTACGTGGATCCCAATCTCATAACTGGAATACAACACACGAGCGCGACCTGTGTTTTTGACGACTATACCAGGTGAACTTCGGTTGTTCATCAGTAAACTAAAAGCAGACTCACCCTCAGTTTGGTTCCAGTTCAATCAGACTGGGGAAGTTCGCATTCAGTTCTTTGTCAGCCCTCTGGCCTTATATTGTTCCTATTCTTGTTTCGTCCTTATTACCGAGTATTTACCAAACTTTGGCTTGCGATGTCTCGTCTTAGATCTAATTGAAGTAATTCATGATTATCCGGAAAGCTCGCAAACTCAACTTTCAAACGGTGCCACCTAATTGAAAGCTTACGAAATTCCAAATATTTATGTATATGATATCTTCCGATCCAATTGTCAGATTTCGCCAATTTGGGTATGGTCGGGATGCTCTTGATAGATGCTACCCAATTATTCCATCGAATCAAAAAATCGAACAAGTAAGGCTTCAGATCAAACTTGATGAGACTGTGAGATCTTAGGTAAGAAATAATTTGTCTATGTATGCTCTCTACATTCTTTGCTCTTACAGCACATGAGGAGCGCAAAGACTCCCAATAAGGCAATCGATTTAAGTTTTTAAATTGAACTTTCTAACATGATATGGAGTCACATTCTACCCTAATTTATTTCGTGAACCTCTCCGATTATTAATTTAAACTTTTGAACTAAAATTTCTAATAAAAAAATAAAAAATAAAATGGTAGTCACTTTATGATCAGGTAGGATTTACCTAACGGCGCCTATCCCGTGCTAAAATTCTTTTTCTTGACGACAGCTTTTATATATATGATATAGAAATGGAGAGAAAATATAGCTCGAAAAAAAAAAAATCAAAAGAAGGACTTTGATGTGCATTTGTTGAATTTTACACTTTTTTGGCAACGAACTCATACTTAGTTTATTTTACCAAAAAAAAAAAAAACTCATACTTATTTTAATGCAAGTCGGGATTGTAATTCAACAATATTAAGTCCTTGCTCTGAAGAAGACTTAAAAGTCTTTGCACGAGTTGTGATGGGAGACGTGGTCACGAGATGATGACTTTATCTCTCTTTGCTGATGATCATCGGTTCGATTAAACAAAGTCATCTAATGAGAACGAGAGGGACGGTAGTCTAAAAAAGTAAAAGCTTGCTAGTTTATTGATTGATGCAGAACTAACACCAAATTCGAATAACAAAAGCATAGAAAAAGTTGGAAATTAAATTGAATTAGATAATTTCAACTCGAAACGACTTCTTTTCTTGAGAAAAAAGAAACTGAGAATGCCATTTTAAATAGCATAAAATGTTGGGGGATGGAGGTTAAAATCCACGTGAGTAATTTGGCCATTTTCTTACTTTTCTTATTGTTAATTTATTACTCTTATCGATATTGTTATTTATTATTGTTTTCCCTAGCTATTGATACGCTGAAGTCGCATACTATTCCTTTGAACAACTCTAGTCTAGGCGAAAAGAAGAGGAAATCAATTCAAGAAGACGTCTATTGACTGTTATATTCTAATCCCATGCTTACGGTTGCTTGGTTTCCTGCTTGCTTGTATTGAGAAAATGGAAACTAATCGCCAGGACCAACCTTCGTTCCGCCAATTTAGAAAAATATTATTTGATGGGGAAAACTAGCATAAATAAATACATTTCTTATTGGTCATTTCACTCTCAATTTCCAAATCTTTAAATGAAATTGCAATTTATTAACGTACATAATTATATTTTGCCAATTTAAGTTGAGACCTATATGTCGTATTAGGAAAAAAAAATTAGAGATCCCGAAAGCCTCATGCCACCTGCTCACGTGACAACAAACATAACAAGCTATATTGGTGGAAATCAAAGGGAAATACGCCTGAAGGTTTCTGGGCGTGACCAGGGAATTATTCATTCCTTTGTCTGAAATTTCTTTTCCTCGTGACTTTCTATCAAGCTATAATACGTCCAGAGAGTGCCAATAGTGCCGATTGTTTGTCAAGAATAACTTTTTCATTTGGTAAGAAAAAAGCGAGATGAAGAAATTAACGCTAGCAATTCTTTCTCTGCTTCAACATAAGATGCCACACTCACTATCAAATATTCCATTTAGGTGAAATGTTCCATTTAGGTTATAACCACTCTGTACCACTTGCGATCCATACGTCCACAGTGAGTGAGATGCAATTAGATAACTTAGCCCAAGCTATTAAGCATTTTGATTACACATGAATAAAACTCGTGACCTCGTGAAAGAAAAATTACCTAATTGACTAATTGCCCAACCACCATGATGTATTGTCAAGAAGAAGACTACAAAGTATTAAAGATGTTAAAGTCTATTGAGTGCTACAAAATTTTTCGTAAGACTGCCATTGCTCAGTATTTTGCCTAGCGACTGATGACCATTGCATTTTTGCACTCATAGGCGCGAATAATGGTAGTTTATCGTCCAATTTGGGCCAATAGAAGAGAAGCCCATTATCATTGAAATTATCAAATTTGTGGGTCTCTGAATCTTGTTGAATTCGTCAAGGCCTCCACCTCTAGAAGGACATGCATCTAAGAACACGAGGAACGCTATCGGATTCTGATCCGGATTGGCCGTCCGATGCCAAAGTGGAGAGGAGAGTGGGTACCACGAAGTATCAAATGAGGAAGACGAAGCTTTCCTAGTATGAGTTTTGAAGTATTTAAAAGTGTGAAATATTTGGTATTAATATCTACTATGATAACTATAGATAGTGTGATAGCCATGCAGATATCAGTGAATCCTTGATTTTAGCAGAGACGAGAAATTAGATCACAACAATTAGGAGAACAAGCGCCAATATGAGTAAGAGCTCAAAGTGAGTTGGAGGTACCAAAATCAGCTAGTGTTCTTGAAGATCCTTTTTTTGTTGATAAAGGTGAAATGATCATTAGTCCTGCTATCCTGTGTTATTTCGTCAATACCATCATTAAATATTGTCAACTGACTGGCCAAACAATCTGCAGATGTTGATGATGAGTTTCGAATTGTGCTAATGACGAGATGCTGGTGATGATGGTGAGGTATATATTCGAATACGATTAAAAATTTAGCTATTAAAAGACTGGATTTCGTAGCAAAACAATTGGGAAAGAAATCAGAAAAGCAACCAACAGTTTTTAATATCAGTTAAGTTGACACTTGCAATGAACTCTGTTTTAGGAAATCTTCTAATGTCAAAAGAAATGACTATGGTCAATTCCAATTCTGACAATGTTCTTCACCTACTCTCAAACGACTAGCTTGATCTCCTTCAAGGTATTTAACGGATGGATTGAAGACTTTAATAAAATAAGATCATGAAAGCCTGGAAGAAGTTGGACGAAAAAATAGTGAGAATTTTGTAATTGCACATTGCTTAAGAAATTGTAGTTGCTATTCATAGATATCTTTGTGTAAAGGTTCTTACATTGCATTTAATTGTAAATAGTGAAGTGTACAAGTGTAAAATAAGCCTGATAGTGTGATTTAGTTTTTGGAAAATAACTAGACTTGCCAATTGTAACTTGCATTGTAGATTACTAGTACAATCCAGCTAGTGTTAATGCTGTTATCTGCGAAGTGGACATGTGCTTAGGGACGAAGCCAAACCATTATAAATAACTAAGTGATTTACCTCTCTTGCTCATATTCGCAATACCTATTCACTATCATCACATACGTTGATCATTATCTCACATTGTCTAACTGATTACTCTATTATATTACATGAAAGGTTTTCATTATTCTTATACAATCGAGTCAATTCCTTTTAGATTGTACTATTAGCCTTAACACAGTGGTGCACCACAATTAATCGACCTAGATCTTAGGGTATAGTGTATAGGTGGCTCGAGGGAGGAGAGAGAGAGAGAGAGAGAGGCGCTCGTCAATGTGGTCGTGGGCTCTGCAACAACGATGCAGACGATGATGACGATTGCACTATTACAATGAGGAGGCAACGTGGTGGAGACAAGCAAAGTCGAGGGAGAAAGAGATGGTGGGGAGAGGTGTGGAGGCCAAGAGGCTAGCTTTTGTTTCGGTTGGACTTTCTTGTATGTTAATTTGAGTCTAATTAGAGATTACATACCTATATGCTACACCAACAGGAGATTGGTCGAAGAGAATTTCCTCTTCATTGGAGATTGAGAAAGAGAGCACTAGATTTAAATTTTCTGTAAAATAAGTTGGTTGAATTGATTTCCTCTGTTGATCGTCAACTTGCAAATTTGTGAGAATCCGTCCGCCGCTTTTAGGTGCCGTGTTTCGCGGACCGAAGAGAATCTCCTTTAAAGTACAATATTCGACTTCATAGGGATAAACCTTCTCCGCTTTGTTGACCATTATTACGTCCCGGTCCTTGCTCCACAATGACCAATGAGTCCTTTAGCTTTTTTTCCGGATAGATTTCTTAATGACTTATTCTCTCTGTGGAGTAAATACTAATACTTGGACTGAATTATATAATTTTTTATTTTTTTTAATCTTCCCTTTGGTTACTTTTTGTTCCCACGTTGGAATTTATGACTACATGTCATGAAAATGGCTACGTCACGACATATGGTAGTCAAATTGCTCTAATTGGTCAAAAAACTTTTTTGTTAGGGGTTCCATTGTTGCCTTTTGCAATGGGATGACTTAAGCGGAGATCTTTTCAATGTATTACTCATCAAATTTACCCGACTCATCACATATCACATATGTATCGTCTTTCTTTAGCCATTTCTATCGAGACGCACACATAATCAACAGTGGCCATGAGCTTGGAATACTATGTAAGACATTGAGAAGAGTCAAATCATTGTGGAATACTTCATCAGAAAATGGGATCCATTGAAGCAGTTCAGGCTGTTCTTGGTGCACGCAAGCATAAAAAAAGTACTTTGGGAATGCTCGACTTCTACATCCCGTTAACCAAATCAGCAAAATAGCCGAGTCCCTAGCGAGGAATTCTTTATTAAAAATGTGCTTATATCTATAAAATTTATTGGGAGATTTGGAATTTATATTTTAGAAAACGGCTAAAAACACAAAAAAACTCTAAACTATACCTATTGTGACTCATTTATCCAAAAAAATTGTGACACTAAAAAGTCTAAACTTATACTTATGTGATAGATTTATCTTCCATCAAATTTTTGTCATGAGAATCATTAAAAATCAGTTTACATTGATATTAAAAAAAAAAAAAAAAAAGCAAACAGTTTTGACCTAGTGTCCGCATGGCTTAAATGAAATAAAAATAATGCTATTTTGGTTGAAAAATGATCTAACGAAATTTTGACAAACAATAAGTGTCTCGGATAGGTACAAGTTTTGGGTTTTTTATGTTATAAGAAAACATTTAGAATAAATATATCACAAGTGGCATAATTTGGGGTTTTTAATATCACAAAAGAAAATGTCATGGTAGATATATCATAATGAACATAGTTTGAAATTTCTTGTGGCCTTGTTCCTTTAGGAAAAATGCTGTCCATGTATGTGTTAAAGCTATAATACCATGAATGGATCAATGAAATAAGGGCCCAGAAACGCAAAACAAACGTCGACGCCAAAAGACCCAGAAATTGAAAAAAAAAAAAAGAAAAAAAAAAAAGATGACGCCATAATTATAAAAAGATATGCTCTATATGTAAAGTTCGACCATTTTCTAAATAGCTATGGACTCATTTTTCATGCTATATGTATATGGGGATTTTGTCCAGTCTTCTTCCGTGCCGTGTTTTACCCGGTGGAGGAATCGTTCCCAAATTCACTATCATTTCAAGTGGGATGTCCCCCTTTGCGTCAAATTATCGTCCATCACATCTTCCGTCATTGACGGAGGTTAGATGATTCTTTAGAGGTATTTCTTGATGGTTGCTTATACATTTATGATAACGATTTCTACATAAAAACAAAGACGCAATATGGCTCAAAACAACATTAGCATTTCCCAAAAAAAGGAAAAACTGAAAACAGGTTTTCTCTGTGCATTTCTTGAATTTCATGCCTTTTTGGCAACGAATCCATAATTTTTAATTCAGGTTGAATATGTATATTGGCAATATTTTACTTTTGTGTAGGTGATTTCCATCCCAGTCCTTCCTCTGAAAAAGACTAACAAGTCTCTGAAGATAAAGGTCCACGCATTGCAATGTGCATTGCATGTATTAACGAAAAATATAATGGAAGGTTGATAATTATAATAAAATGAAAGTGGATGAGCAATGTATAAGATCTCGAGCAGGCTACGAAATTTAGTTCTCTACCCGTACAATTTCGTCTCTTTCAAGTGTCATTTTATGTGAGCAATAAATTGATTATGCTTTTTGCCTTTATTCGTTTGATTCATTTGCAAGCACAAAACCTCAGTTAGGAAAATGTTTAAAAAGAGTAATTGTTAGGCATCTATCACCAAAATTGATGATTACAGATCATGAAAAACATTTAAATATCCATAGGATAAGGCAATGGAACACCGGCTTAGATTGATACTTAGTTGAAATGGGCAACTAGTTACACCCAAAAAAGTACGAAAATTTAAATAAAAAAATGAAGGGCCAAAAATCATAAACGAGAGTTAGATCTAGCATGTTATATGTTATATCACGTGAAGACGCGTATAGGGTCACTGTCACTGAAGACTACAAAAGAAAGAGAACATGGGTCCAAAAAGGTAGATTGGATATGGCCTGTGCCTTCCATGTGAGATAGGATCCGCAATAATTGAATTGGCTTGTTGACTATGACCTTTGCTTATGTGATTTCTCTATTTCTTGAATTCTTAAACGGAAGGAGACTAAAGATCATATTATTCACATGAGGGGGGATATAATGATTTTATAATTGATAATATTACCAAACTATTTTTCTGACAGTGTTAATTGAGAATATAACAAATAATAATTGGACAAGTCACCTTGTCATTGCCAAGGGATGTTTGTCTGCAACTTTTTGAAACCCAAGTGTTGGAGGTTTATTTGTTAAAACAAACAAAGTGTTTTCTTTGTCCCACATAGGAAAAGTGAGAGGGAGTGGGCTAATTTAAAAGTGCGGGTTTTTCTTTAGAGACTTGTCGCGACCTCCCCGAAGCGGGTTTGGACCACCTAAGGGTTTGGCTAATGGATTGCTAAGCCTTGACTTAGCTCGAGCTCTCCCAAGCCCATACCATTCGCGACTTAGGGTTTAAGTTCTTAACATGCAATTGATTTTCAATTAGGAGTCGCCACTAATCTCTTTTTGGTGGGTCGATTAGAAACCCAAGTAAAGTAATGGGAGAATTACTTCACTCCTACGAACCAGAGATTAAATGAGTTCGGGGGACTTGATTACATTAGACTTGTCTAATGCCCTTTCGGTACCTTTTCTTTTTTAAAAAATGTTTTGCAGGCAGCTTGAATTGATTTTAATTTACCTCCCTAACATGTGAAGTGACCATGCGAATGCACAAACCACCAATTTAACACCAGATAAATCAGTGAATAAATGACAGGATTACCTCATAGCAACGAAAGCATCTGCAATGTTAAATCAGAATTCACATCAACAGACCTAGATGTGATTTCTAATTAACAGGCAATTTCCCATTTTTTTGGTTTTCACTTATTAATATGCAATGCATGCTACTAATCTAGCATGGAATGGCATGACAATGCGTTCTAAGCTACATGACATGAGTAAAATTTTTTTGTGTTTTCTCAATGAACATGCAATAATCAAATACGCAAATCAAAATGACCTAATTATAATGACGGGCAATTTTTAATTAAATGAGCCTAATTCTACATGACGTGCACATGATATTTCTATTCCTAAAAATGCAATTTATCCTAAAAATTGAAACTAATTTATCTAAAGACAAATTTTGTATTTTTCATGTTATTCGAAATTAAGACAAATGCAAATATTACCTAGCTAAAGTAAAATTCCATCCAATTTAAACTTAGGATTAAGTCATGCTAAATCCTAATTTAAACTAAGACGTTGTTTTAATCTAGCAATTTCTAACCTAGGATGCAAATTGATCTAATCTTAAAATGAGACATGTAATTCTATTCTAAAATGCATGATGAATCTTTATGGAAATTCGTAATTAAAAAAAAACACTAAAAAAAACCACTAGAGTGAAAATTAAAGGGACACGTTATCTCTTCTAAAGCATGAATTTTTAAAAAAAAAAAACCTATTGTGCAACCTACAAAAAACTAGCATCCTAAATTAATCAATTTTTCTTGGATTTTTTTTTGTTGTAAAAAATTGAAAGTAAAAAAAACCTATTGACACGTGCAATTCTTAAAAAAACTAATATCATGAATGCATTCCTTTTTTTTTTTTGATTTTTTTAAAAAAACGAAATAACTAAATACGCTAACCCTAGACCTAATCTAACTTGCATTTTTTTTTTTTGAAATTTTTATGCAAAATATCCAATTCAATCAAGATGAGATTAATGCCCAAAATTGACGAACCATCTCTCGCGCATGAGATCGGGTTGGTCAATTTTAAATTAAATCATGAATCGAATCTCGGGCATGAGATTGGATTGTCGATTTTTATACGAGATCGTGAGTCGGATTTCGGGCGCGAAAATCAAACTCCTAATCCCTAAATTGAGGGGCTATTTCACATTGGAACTTCAATCATGCATTAGTGAATAATCACACTAAGAAACTATATAAAAACAAACTATAAACTATATAAAAGAGGATAAAATAATAATAATAAAAAACTACCTAGTCCTCCCCTTTTGCTTTTTTCTTTTTTTCTTTGTTTTCTTCTTTTTCCTTACCCACGCACGGCTTGCTCGTGGAGGTGTGCAGCCGTGGGTGGTGGTCGGCGTTCCGGTGAGGGGCGGCGGGCGTCGAAGCTCCGGCGAAGGGCGGCAACCGGCGAACCCAGCGGCGGCAAGGGGCGAACAGCGGTGCTCGAGCGAAGGCGCTGGATCGCGGCTCCGGGCTGCAACGGGCGTCACTCGGGTTGCAGCGGACGGCGCGAGCTGGCGGCTGTTGGCGTCGGAGCACGGGCGGGCTGAACGGCAGCGGACGGGGCGGATCGGCTGGTTTGCGGCGTCGGGTTACCGGTCGGAGGTCGCGGTGGTGACCAGCGAGGATGGGCTCCGAGCGGCGGTACGGCTTCAAGCGCCGAGCCCGCGGATCGCTGCGACTTCGGGTTCTGGCTCGCGGACGGAGGTGCGGCGAGGAGGCTCGCGGGCTTCTGCAGATCGGGTTCGGGCGAAGAGCGGTGCAGGTACGGGCATTGGGCGTCGGCTGGATGGCGTTGGGCGGTGAGCGAGAGGGGACGCGCGGTGGCTCGGCTGCGCGGGAGCGTTGCTTTGGCGGCGGACGAGCGGCGGGGTCTTGAGCGGAGGCGGGGGGCGGTGCTACAAGAGCGGCGAGAGGCGGAGTTGTTCGGCTGCTGGTGCTCCGGCGAGTGCAACGGTGCGGATGCGTGGGGAGTAGCACAAACCGGTGGAAATTTTGCAGCGAAGAACCCTGGAGAAGATGAACAGTAGGCCTCCTTTCTTTTTTCCCCCCTTTCTCTAGCAGGGAAATTTTCGTGCGTGGACGGGTATGCATTAATGAGGAGGTTCCTTCTTGGTGTTACTAAAACTGACATATTATATAATATTATGGATATATTATAATAATACAATATGGGCATATTATATAATATGTTGTGAGCTGCTTTTGCTTCTTTGAAAATTTCTCCCGAATCCGCACTCCACCGAGTTTGTGTATGCAATTGACCGCGAACCCCTGCTTCTTGTTGTCCTCTTATTACCGATGCAAATGCGACTACATGAGATGCAATTTTAATATTTTTTTCTTAGGGGTTAAAGATTAATCCCTAAATTTCATGCAATTAATTACTAAATGATCGGTCAAAATTTAGGTGTCAACGGCTGCCCCTCTTTGAAGGTGAGCTCGAGAGGTTGCATTCAAAGACAATATGATACCTAAATTTTGACCATGCACATGCAATGGATGATATTTTGGCAGGCCATGGATTTTTGTTTTTTTTTTTTTGTTGTTTTTTTTTTTTTTTTTTGAAATGCCATTTATATGATGCATGGACATGCTAATGCCAGTGATAAAAGGAACTTACCGGAATAACTTACCTTCGAGGAGGGTAGAGTAACTCGAGATATTTGGTGTTACATGTCCAGGACCCGTACCATTCTACGGTCGCCTAGAATAGTAACATGACTTCACAAAGAAACTGCTTTCCTAGGACCCGTACCATTCTACGGTCGCCCAGTATGGCATCGCTTGGTTGTGTCTAGGACCCGTACCATTCTACGGTCGCCTAAACGGGAAAAATTTTGAGACATCCAGATCCAGCCTGAGATGTCAATAATTTGGGAACTTAACCAATAGACACTCAATGTTAGGTGAGATGAATATTGGATTAAGAAGGTTCGAAATACCTAGATCCAGACTAAGGTATAACGAAAAGGATCGAAAAACATTCACATCCAGAGTGAAATGTTTAACAAAGAGTTTTGAGACATCCAGATCCAGACTGAGATGTCAAGAATTTTGGGACTTAACCAATAGACACTCAATGTTAGGTGAGATGAATATTGGATTAAGAGGATTCGAAATACCTAGATCCGGGCGAGGTATAACGAAAAGATCGAAAAACATTCACATCCAGTGAAATGTTCAACGAAAAGTTTTGAGACATCCAGATCCAAGGCGAGATGTCAAGAATTTTGGGACTTAACCAGTAAACACTCAATGTTAGGTGAGATGAATATTGGATTAAGAAGATTCGAAATACCTAGATCCGAGACTAAGGTATAACGAAAAGATCGAAAAAACCTTCACATCCAGTGAAATGTTTAACGAAGAGTTTTGAGACATCTAGATCGGCCGAGATGTCAAGAAATTTGGGACTTAACCAATAAACACTCAATGTTAGGTGAGATGAATATTGGATTAAGGAGATTCAAAATACCTAGATCCAGACTAAGGTATAACGAAAAAGATATCAAGAATTTGGGAATACCTAGGACAAACCTGGGATATTCGTGGGGGTCACTTACCTCTTGGCAAACAAAAATTTTGGAACATCAAGGAGGTACTTCAAATATTCATGGAGGTTTCTCACCTCGAGGCTTCTGAAAGGCAACATAAATGTCAGGAGCTCTTGGGTCTTCAAGGAAACATTACATCGGACATGATTAGAGCCAAAAATACATGCATTTGCCAAAGAAATAAGCAATTCAGCACACTCCAAAATCCACTGAAGCTTTTATCCATTCAACCAAGATTTATGCATGATGGTTTTACCATATTTGCACCACCCGAACTTTTTGGGGAGAATCATCGTTTATGACAATTTTCACTTATGACATGGATTTTCAAGAATACCAAATGAGAGACTTTCGGTTAGAAAGGACTTTCACTCACTCTCATTACGAAGGCTATTTTGTCTCGACCATTAATGTCGGATCACGGGAACCACTCAATCTTACTTTCATCATGTCAATAAGGGTTCGAGTATTCTCGCAAGCGGTACGACTCTGTCAATGCGAGAGGTCTTTATCAGGAGCGTAATGTAAGCTCGGTCAATGGCTCAACAAAGAGGGACTCTTCGAGTCAAGGCTAATGAAAGAACAATACTTCGCAATCACCTTCAGGTTTACAAGTCAAGGAACTGCGAAATGAGATAGAAATGGTCTTGCTCGCACTTCTTCGAGCGATGCTTTTAAGCATATGAATTCCTACGTTAATTTCGGTGCCCTAATCGAAGAGACTTTGTAAGGGACGTTACGTAGATTAAGTTCATGGGTTGAGAAGTGAATGGATCATTAGGCTCAAAATGTGTATAAGGGGACGAGAATTGGTGATCATCTTGGCATTGTCACCGGTCTCCTTCTTCACCATTGGGATTTTCCTCATAGGTACTATAAAAACTTGGCATTTGAGTTCTTTGAGTACCACTCCATTGGGAATACACCCTTTTACAATTGATAATCATTTATCTTGACTCTTTCTTTCATTTTTTATGGGCATTGGCCTTGCTTTTACCAGCACACTTTGCTGTTTTTTTCATGCCCCTCCCTTTTTGAATAACCACGTAATGCTTTGACATTTGGGTTCTTGAGGAGTTTTCATTTTTGTCGGCACTCGGGATTTTGCTGCTTGAACATTTGTTGTTTGCCTTGCCCCGGTGTGGGGGATGATCACCAATTGGGTTTAAATGAAACGAATTTATAGGCTCAAGGGGCTACGCAATGGATAAAGTGTGTTGGATAGAGAAAGAACTGCTCTTCATCATCCTAAGGCACTTAAATTACCGTATAAATTCAATGTAATAGCAATACCTGAAGATTGATGCAAGTGAGAGCAAGAATATTCCTATCAATTCCTCACCTCATGATGTCGTCTTACCTCCAGCTTGCCCCAATGTGGGGTGGTTCTTAACAGGGGTAATTTAAAAATTATTCACATGCGTGGGCTCAAAGAGGGTTTAAACAATGGATGATCACATAGTGTTTGGGATAGAATGAACCGCCTCTCATCATTTCGATCATCGTACCTTTCGCGAGAAAACTCTTTACCTTAGAAACATGGAATTTCCTACACTCATCTCACCAGTATATGAGCAAGGGACTGTGTATAGGATAAGATTTGCCTTTCATCATCTGACATGTCTCATTTAGCATGTTCAATTCATTCCACATCATTCATTAACTTGATCGATGGTGACAATCCTCGGTGGAATTGGTAATTAAATAGGTAAAACTATCACGCAAAATTCTCCTTTGAAAGGTCACAAGTACTTCATGAACTCATCAGCTTTGAACACAAAGAGTTTGCAGCTCAAAAAAGAAAGAAAAGGATTGGTAAAAAAAAGGGTTTTTTTTTTTTTTGGCAAACTTTTGCCATTTCCGAGGATCGAACCACAGTCGTTCTCGGACCCTTTCATTCCCCATGCCACCAGGCCGAGGCGCTGGTGGTGTCCTCGAGGCATTTCTTTTTCTATTTAATTGAGCCCGACACTTTGGGTCAACACGTCGATATACCGAATCAAATTAATTCGATATGTGTATGGAACAGGGCCTACTTCTCATCTCATTCAATCCATTCCCACACAATTCAACGAAGAAATGAGTACCTTCAATTCACAACAAATTCTTTCAAGGGTAATACTTCTTCACAGCATCAGAGTTAACAGGATTAGAAAACTCACGACCATCCATTTCTGTAAGGATTAAGGCACCTCCGGGAGTACCCTCTTCACCATATACGGGCCGCTATAATTTGGAGCAAATTTGCCTCCAGGATCGGAAAAATCGGCAACACCTTTCTTAGAACTAGATCATTCACTTGAAGTGTCTTGGCCGCACCTTCCTATTGAAAGACTTGGCTACTCTTTGTTGATATGCCTGACCATAGCAAAGAGCTTTTAACCTTCTCTCATCAATTAGATTCAACTGCTCGAACCTTTGTTGCGTCCATTCTGCCTCGGACAATTCCACTTGGGATAAGACTCTCAAAGAGGGGATTTCTACTTCCACAGGCAAGACTGCCTCCATGCCATAAACCAAGGAGAAAGGGGTCGCCCTAGTAGATGTTCGGATCGATGTCCGATACGCCATTAGAGCAAAGGGTAACCTTTCATGCCAATCTCGATAATTCTCAGCTGTCTTAGCCAGGATCTTCTTGATGTTCTTATTAGCTGCCTCAACAGCTCCATTCATTTGTGGGCGGTAAGGTGATGAATTCAAATGCTTGATTTTGAACTTTTTGAACAACTCATCAACAAATTTGTTATTCAGATTTGTCCCATTGTCGATGACAATTGCTTCGGGGACACCATAACGGGCGATTATGTCACGACCGATAAACTTCACAACATTTCGGGCGTGACATTAGCATATGATGCGGCTTCAATCCACTTTGAAAAATAATCTATTGCTACCAATATGAATCGGTGCCCATTTGAGGCTTTGGGATTTATTGGGCCAATTACATCGATCCCCCACATTGAGAAAGGCCATGGCTCGAGATAGCTGGTGCAACTCGGTTGGAGGAACATTTATTTTATCTCCATGAATTTGGCAACGATGGCAACTTCTAACATGCTGTATGCAGTCACTTTCCAATGCAAGCCAATAGTAACCCGAGTCTCATGATCTTCTTGGCTAACATGTGCCCATTCATGTGTGGGCCACAAACTCCTTCATGCACTTCATGCATGATTTGGGTAGCTTTCGCTTCATCTACGCATCTCAATAAAACTGAATCATAAGATCTCTTGTATAAACTCTTACCAGCGACAAAGAACTTTGAGGCCATCTTCATTATGTACTTTCTATCGGTGGAGTGCTCCCTTGGGAAATTCCTGCTTTTGAATATAGTTCATGATGTCATAATACCATGGCTTCTTATCAAGCTCTTCATTCACGGCCATGCAATAAGAAGGTTTGGCTAAAACCTCAATTTTCAAAGGCTCAACTTCTAAACCATCAGTAACTTGCAACATGGATGACAATGTTGCCAAGGCATCAACAAGCGATTATGAGATCTAGCCAAATACTCAAACGAGATTTCATCGAACTCCTTCGCCAACTCTTCGAGGTACTTATGATATGGCAGTAATTTGGCATCCCTGGTCTCCCATTCACCTATGGTTTGGAGTATGATCAGTGCAGAATCTCCATATACTTTCAATTTGGCCACTCCCATTTCAATTGCGGCCTGAAGTCCGAGAATGCAAGCTTCGTATTCAGCAATATTGTTAGTGCATGGAAATATTAATTTCGCAGCAACTGGGTGGTGTTGTCCGTCTGGGGATATCAGGACTGCCCCAGTACCAGAACCGGACAAGTTCACAGCTCCATCGAAGAACATGGACCATGCATCTTCATTTATGGCTAAAATACGATCATCCGGAGCACAATCATCATCATTGAAGGTTCTAGGATTCTCAGCCAATAAATCAGCAATTACTCGGCCCTTAACGGATTTTTGTGGCATGCCTTTGCACGTCGAATTCCGAAATCAAGACCCGCCATTTGGCTAGTTTACCCACCAAAGCTGGTTGATTAAATAAATACTTGATGGGATCGTTCTCGTCACGAGAAACGTCACGGTAATGCAAGGTGTCTTTGTCGCGATCTATGCAATACCCATACTAACGCAGCACAAGTTTTTTCAGCATCGGGATACTTTAGCTCCGAGACGGTGAACTTTTTGCGAGGTAATAAATGGCCCGTTCCTTCTGATCCACGGGACTCTTCTGAGCTAACATCGCACCGAGTGACTCACTATGGATTGTGAGGTACAAAATCAAAGGATGCCCCGATATCGGTGGGACAAGAACCGGTGGATTCATCAAATATTGCTTCAGCTTATCGAACGCCTCTTGACATTCATCATTCCACTCAACTCGTACGTTTTTCCTCAAGAGTTTGAAGAATGGCTTAGCGGTCTCCGAGAGTTGGGAAATGAATCGTGCAATGTAATTCGGTCTCCCTAGGAGACTCCGGACCTCCTTCACTTGTCGACGGAGGTTGCAGCTCACATATTGCTTTGGCTTTAGATGGGTCAACTTCGATCCCTTTGCTACTCACCATAAACCCAAGTAATTTACCCGACATTGCCCCGAATACGCACTTGGCGGGGTTTAAACGGAGCTTGAATTCACGGAGTCGATCAAATAACTTTCGAGGGTTTTGACATGACTTCTCCCGGGCCGGGTTTTTGCAATCATATCATCAACATACACCTCGATTTCTTGATGCATCATGTCATGGAACAACGTAACCATGGCTCTCGGTAAGTTGCCCTCGCATTTTTGAGTCCGAAGGGCATGACCTTATAATGAAAGGTTCCCCACGGGGTGATGAATGCTGTCTTCTCTTTGTCTTCATCCTTCATTCTTATCGGTTGTAGCCAGGAAGCCATCCATGAAAGAGAACAATTCAAATCCAGCAAGTACTATCCACGAGAACATCGATATGTGGCAATGGGAAGTCGTCCTTTGGGCTGGCCTTGTTCAAATCCCGATAATCAACACATACTCGGATTCGACCGTCCTTCTTCATGACCGGTACTATGTTGGCCACCCATTCGGGGTATTGCGAGACTTCGATGAATCCCACTTTGAGAAGTTTCATTACTTCCTCTTCTATCTTCTTCGAGAGCTCTGGTTTAGTCCTCCGGAGCTTCTGCTTCTTGGGATGCACATCTGGATTAGTGGGCAAACAATGTTCCACAATCGACGGATCTAAACCCGGCATATCAGCATATGTCCAAGCAAAGATATCTTGATATTCTTTTAGCAATTGAGTCAGGTGCTCGGCCTCATCTTTGGGAAGATTTGCCCCAATCTTTATCTCTTTGGGCTCCTCGGCATCACTTCATTGATAGTGATGGTTTGCTCGAGGTGAGAACTTTGGGTTTTTCATGTTGCTCCCAACTTTGTTGTACTCCAATGGAGTCACCATTTGGATCATCAGGGTCATCACCGTCATCGCTCATGACATTGGATTGGACCATTTTCTCCTCTTTGCCTATCATAAGGCTGCTCTCTTGTGGGCTAGCACCCGTTTCCTCCGATGGTTCTTCATCAATGGCACCTATGAGGAGATCATCGAATAGAGTCGTAATCCCTTCCATCCCATCATCTGGATCCTCTGTCTTTGTCGGGTCATCGATGCCACTTGATCCATCAGGCGCGATACCACGGGTGTTGATCATTCCTCCCTCATCATGCATCATTCTAGCAGGGCCCGGGAATGTCTCGCGGATATCGAGGAGTAATGAGTTTCTCCTCTCTTGTTCATGCCCTCCACCTCTTCCATGGTACCCTAATCCGGCGGAACGAAATCTTCGAGGGGCTTCAATAGGATTCCGAATGCCTGTTCTTGTCTACCGAGTCCACGGCCGGGGAATAAAGCCATTTCCAACCATCACTCTTGCTACCATAACTGCTGCATTTGACACATCAGGGATGGGTGTTCTCGATCCTCGAGATGCATGGATAGTGGATACGAGCTCAAACGATTGGTAGCTCGACTCCTCCCTACGTTCCGGCTCAACATAGGGGATAGCCGTCTCATGATAGATCCGATGATCCTCCTCGCCATGAACAATGACTAGCTTTCCTTTGACAACAAATTTCACACTTT
This sequence comes from Eucalyptus decipiens, assembly GCA_014182575.1. NCBI lineage: Eukaryota > Viridiplantae > Streptophyta > Magnoliopsida > Myrtales > Myrtaceae > Eucalyptus > Eucalyptus decipiens. The sequence goes on along the minus strand of CM024614.1, from coordinate 56,837,500 downwards.
GGTGGAGACTTGATGGCACGGCTCAGCAGTATGAATCCAAGGACGCCCTAATAGAAAATTGAATGCGGTAGGAATGTCCATCACTCGGAAAAGGACGTTAAACATCACCGGCCCTATTTGCAGATCAAGGTGGGTCTCCCCTATCACCTCCTTTCTTGTACCATCAAAAGCTCGGACGGAGGTCTTTGCAGCACTTATTTTTGAAGGGTCTATTTTCAGGCGGTGAAGAGTTGCCAATGGACGAGATATTCAAGGCGAGACCCATTATCAATGAGTACTCGAGCCACATGGGAAGCCTTGCACTTGACGGATATATATAATGCCTTGGTATGTCCCCTCCCCTCAAGAGGGAATTCTTCATCAGAAAAGGCTATTAAATCCTTAAGAAGAATCGATCCTACGAATTCCTCCAACCTGTCTTCCTCGATCGTCTACGGTACGCGAACTTCGCTTAGAACCTTCATTAGAGACTTTTGATGCGTAGGAGACGTTTGCAAGAGTTCAAGTAAAGAGATCGAGCAGGCAATTTCCGCAATTGGTCGACCACATTATACTCACTTGCTTTGATTATAGCCAGAAATTCTTTGGCCTCTTCATCGCAAGTGGCTTTGCGGGTTGGGCATTAGCTTGAGCATAGGTCCGACCAGACCTTGTAATCGGTCAACATCTAGCTCGTATGACCAAGGGACTGCTTTGTTATCCTTGTACTACAAATGCAGCTGGGGCATCTCAATAATTATTTCTTCATTAGTTGAAGGCACTTCCACTATCAATCCTTCATGGTCGGAGCGTCCTCAAGTGGGGGCATGTCCTCGATCAATGGATCCGGTTTACTCTTTTCAGCACTTAGCTTAGCAAATTCCTTCTCCCAATCAATGACGACTTCGGAGATAGGCGACACTATTCCAGCTTGGTCGGCATATATGATCATGCCAGCCTTAACCATTTCTTGAACCCTTTCTTTCATGGTAGGTAAGGGAGGATTCTCATCTGTCGGATAATAACCAGCTCTAACTAATCCGCTATAGATATCTTTGATAGAAACCTTCAAATTTATCTTTTTGCTAGCATTGAACTCGAAGATTGCATTCACGTTTCCACGATGTTCCGGCAACGGATTCTTCTTGACATTCGGTTGGGTGGTACGGAAAGAAAATGCCTTAGTATCCAACAAATTTTGGATTTTGTGCTTCAAAGTCAAACATTCATCGGTTGAATGGCCGACCTCTCCCATATGATACTCACATTTTTGGAGGGGTCATAGTTGGAGAACTTTTCAGCATTGGGCCGCTTTGGTTCGTGGGAGATCAATGCCTTGTTTCGGAGTATCGGCAAGACCTGAGATAGAGGGCCAGGAAGAGGAGAGAACTGCCTTTTGGTGAATTGCCGCTGTGCAGGCACTCGGCCTCCATCTTGCTGATTCCCGGGGACACAAACCATCAGAGGCTTACCAGGAGCTGATTGTGCATATGCAACATTGACTTCAGTGATCGGTTCTTTATCTTTCTTCATGGTGAACCTTTTGCTTTGATGAGTCGGTTCATTGAACCATCCATCCCTTAGCCCCATCTCGATCTGTTCACCTTTGGGATAAGTTGGTTGAAGTTCTCAACGTATGTGCTAGCCATCCGGTTACGGAACTCATACGGAAGAGTCTTGACGAACAACTTCATCAACTCCTTGTTTGTAGGCTCAGGAGTGATTTGAGCCGCCAAGTTTCGCCACCTTACAGCGTACTCCTTAAATGACTCACTTTTCTTCTTCTCCATCCGCTCAAGATCCTCTCGGGAAGGTGCAATGTCCATGTTGAACTTATACTGCTTTAGGAAAGCGTCAGCCACTTCATTCCAGGTGTCGAGAAGGTTTACATTCTTCATTATGTACCAGTTGAGAGCGGGCCCCGTCAAGCTTGCATGAAACGATTGGATCATGAGAGGCTCGTTCTTGACGTATTGGGCCATGCGTACGTGGTACATTTGCAAATGAGCTTTTGGGGAAGTACCATCGTATTTCTCGAACTCCGGCATCTTAAACTTCTTCGGCACTTTGACTTTCTCATAAACTGACAAGTCGAACGGGAGTGAATTCTGCGATTCTTGCAATTGTTTCAGTTTCTCTTCAAGTTTGGCGAAGCGTTCATCTTGCTCCACCTTAGGGACATTGTCGGGCTTAGCCTTTTCAGGCCGTGACGAACAAAGTGGGTCATCTTCCAACTCGGGCATGTCGTCATCATCCATTTGGGCCTTGTTCGTACGCTTTGGGACTACTATCTCGGGGATAGCGGGTGCAAGAGTCGATGCACTTGGAGGGATTGCATTTGATCTCGTCATCGTTGCATAGAGGTGAGCAACTGCTGGAGTTGATTTTCCACAGCGGTCATACGATCACGCATTTCAATTTGGTCGGCCATTTTTGCTCTTGATCGTGTAATGATGGGCGAACGAGGAGGATCCGTTATCACCTAATTTGAAGAAATGGACAAAAATAAGTATCTCATATGAAATACGCCGGTCCATGGCGATGGTCTAAAACTTTTATTCATTAATGGAGTTTTTGACAATCCTAACAAAATAGAAGCAAGATTGATTCAAGCACTTCATTAATGAAATATAAGCTCAAAATGCCCTAAACAAACAAACTAGGAAAGTAAATGACCAACTTCCTAAACATTAATCTAGAAATGAAAACAACAAGATTGACTCAAACACTTCATCTAGCTTGATCAATATACACTCGGGACACCACTCGGTGCAATCGCTTATTCTCCTCTTGAGCTTTTTCAGCAACCCTTTTGAGGCGTTTATTCTCAGCGCGGTTGGTGATCTTCAGCGGCACCTTTGGTATCTTTGGAAGTAACTCCTCGGAATCTTGTGTTGCTGAATGTACTTAATTGAGGCATAGTACTTCATTTCTTTGCCCTTGAGCTCCTCCTCGGGCCACTTGAGTTTTCGTGGCTGGCACATATCCCACATTGATTTAATTGTGAGAATGGAATCTTCATGGCCTCGGTCTCCATCAATGAAGCTGACTCGGAGTCGATCTGCTTGCAATGCCGGGGGAAGCTCTTGCACAACTTGATACTGACGGGTTACCCTAGTTGGATAGTACTCCGTTGCTCCAGTGAATCCCAGTAGAGGGATTGGGCCAACACCTCCACATGAAAGTCTCGCCACACGAACTTGGAACCACTTAGCATGCCATAAGAAACCCTTGGAAGTTGGTTTTTCATGAAAGCTAGCCACCTAGAATAATGGTAATCTGGTGCATGTTTTTGGTTGTTCTCAAATCTCATAATAGGGTGATTAGAGTTATTAACATCAAGTATAGTCATTGAACCACCAAACCCTTTTATATGAGAAAGGAACCAAATTTGTAAAAGCTCAGGAGAGGAATGGAAGGTCTTGTCCCCGCTTCCTTTAAATCGAGTGAGGGAAAGAAAGGTTTCAGCCAAAATAGTGTTTATGAAATTTTTCCTCCCAACACTTGTTCAACTAAGTGAGCCATCAAAGGGTTAATAGCATTCTTGCAATGAGGAAAAATTATAAACCCAAAGAAAGCTAAAAGGAAAACCCTTCGCATTTGAAATGAATTGCCATTTTCAAAACATTCTTTTAGAAAAGATAAATGACATGTGTTGCGGTGAGCTTTCAAAACCTTTCTTACATTGTCCTCCTTAATTCTCAGAAAATCGGATAAGGCCACAACGGGGTCTATTCCAATAGGTGGACTAATTAATTCAGCTTTCAAAGATTTTCCTATGGCAATGCTATACTCTTCCAAGGTGGGCGTGAGTTCATGCTTACCGCCGAAGATGAAAGTAGAAGTCTCGGGGCACCAACAATGAGCAAGTGCTTGGATGAGGCCGCCGTGGATGTTGATACGCAGCAATGGAAGTAGTCGACTAATGTGTGACTCTACAAATTGACGGCCAGCTTGGTCTAACTTGTCCCACCATGCGCTAAGCTCTTTCTTTGGAGGGAGAATAATTCGAATGTCCGGTATTCCCATTGTATATTGATCAAGACTCGGGACAATCCTAATGCCATGGACCGACAAAATGATATAATAAAGTAAGTAGATTGCAAGAGTGCGAATTTAGAAGACTTACTTTACCAATAAACAAAGGGCAATCACATAGACATGCGCATGGTAAGTGGCTCGATTTCTAATCTATAAGGCTTAACAAAGTGAAGCCACAAGAATGATCAGACTAGCCGCGGGCGTGCGAACTAAGTCGGGTCCTCATGACTTCGGCTTGGTCAAAGAGCCGACCTGGGTTGCGAGCATGCGAACCAAGGTAGGTACTCCTGACGCCGAAAAGAAACCCGGGATTGAGATGGGCGACTCGTACCGCGAGCATGCGGTCGAAGTGGTATCCATCTCAATACCATCCTAGATGATCCTATGCGGCCCGGAGTCCGGCGGCGGGTTGTGTGTGCAATAGTGTAGTGTAAATGCATAGGCATGCGCAAAGTTTATATCAAACAACGCTTCGTTCATGAAAATAAACCATACATTCCTACACCTCCCTGCAAAACAAATGTCAGCAAACACTTCCCCTTATACCTCCCATTCTGCAAGAACATTTAACACCTTAAATGTTAGGGACGTACTGGGATCCTTTGCCAAACAAAAATATTTTTCAAAAGAAAATTGGCCTAAGTCCACTAAGAGTTTTAACTCAAGTCCCCCGGAGTCGCCAAGTTGTCGCGACCTCCCGAAGCGGGTTTGGACCACCTAAGGGTTTGGCTAATGGATTGCTAAGCCTAGACTTAGCTCGAGCTCTCCCAAGCCCATACCAATTCGCGACTTAGGGTTTAAGTTCTTAACATGCAATTGATTTTCAATTAGGAGTCGCCACTAATCTCTTTTTGGTGGGTCGATTAGAAACCCAAGTAAAGTAATGGGAGAATTACTTCACTCCTACGAACCAGAGATTAAATGAGTTCGGGGACTTGATTACATTAGACTTGTCTAATGCCCTTTCGGTACCTTTTCTTTTTTTAAAAAATGTTTTGCAGGCAGCTTGAATTGATTTTAATTTACCTCCCTAACATGTGAAGTGACCATGCGAATGCACAAACCACCAATTTAACACCCAGATAAATCGGTGAATAAATGACGGGATTACCTCATAGCAACGAAAGCATACGCAATGTTAAATCAGAATTCACATCAACAGACCTAGATGTGATTTCTAATTAACAGGCAATTTCCCATTTTTTTGGTTTTCACTTATTAATATGCAATGCATGCTACTAATCTAGCATGGAATGGCATGACAATGCGTTCTAAGCTACATGACATGAGTAAAATTTTTTTGTGTTTTCTCAATGAACATGCAATAATCAAATACGCAAATCAAAATGACCTAATTATAATGACGGGCAATTTTTAATTAAATGAGCCTAATTCTACATGACGTGCACATGATATTTCTATTCCTAAAAATGCAATTTATCCTAAAAATTGAAACTAATTTATCTAAAGACAAATTTTGTATTTTTCATGTTATTCGAAATTAAGACAAATGCAAATATTACCTAGCTAAAGTAAAATTCCATCCAATTTAAACTTAGGATTAAGTCATGCTAAATCCTAATTTAAACTAAGACGTTGTTTTAATCTAGCAATTTCTAACCTAGGATGCAAATTGGTCTAATCTTAAAATGAGACATGTAATTCTATTCTAAAATGCATGATGAATCTTTATGGAAATTCGTAATTAAAAAAAAACACTAAAAAAAAAACCACTAGAGTGAAAATTAAAGGGACACGTTATCTCTTCTAAAGCATGAATTTTTAAAAAAAAAACCTATTGTGCAACCTACAAAAAACTAGCATCCTAAATTAATCAATTTTTCTTGGATTTTTTTTTGTTGTAAAAAATTGAAAGTAAAAAAAACCTATTGACACGTGCAATTCTTAAAAAAACTAATATCATGAATGCATTCCTTTTTTTGATTTTTTAAAAAACGAAATAACTAAATACGCTAACCCTAGACCTAATCTAACTTGCATTTTTTTTTTGAAATTTTTTATGCAAAATATCCAATTCAATCAAGATGAGATTAATGCCCAAAATTGACGAACCATCTCTCGCGCATGAGATCGGGTTGGTCAATTTTAAATTAAATCGCGAATCGAATCTCGGGCATGAGATTGGATTGTCGATTTTTATACGAGATCGTGAGTCGGATTTCGGGCGCGAAAATCAAACTCCTAATCCCTAAATTGAGGGGCTATTTCACATTGGAACTTCAATCATGCATTAGTGAATAATCACACTAAGAAACTATATAAAAACAAACTATAAACTATATAAAAGAGGATAAAATAATAATAATAAAAAACTACCTAGTCCTCCCCTTTTGCTTTTTTCTTTTTTTTTCTTTGTTTTCTTCTTTTTCCTTACCCACGCACGGCTTGCTCGTGGAGGTGTGCAGCCGTGGGTGGTGGTCGGCGTTCCGGTGAGGGGCGGCGGGCGTCGAAGCTCCGGCGAAGGGCGGCAACCGGCGAACCAGCAGCGGCAGGGGCGGAACAGCGGTGCTCGAGCGAAGGCGCTGGATCGCGGCTCCGGGCTGCAACGGGCGTCACTCGGGTTGCGGCGGACGGCGCGAGCTGGCGGCTGTTGGCGTCGGAGCACGGGCGAGGGCTGAACGGCAACGGACGGGCGGATCGGCTGGTTTGCGGCGTCGGGTTACCGGTCGGAGGTCGCGGTGGTGACAGCGAGGATGGGCTCCGGCGGCGGTACGGCTTCAAGCGCCGAGCCCGCGGATCGCTGCGACCGGGTTCGCTCGCGGACGGAGGTGCGGCGGAGGCTCGCGGGCTTCGCAGATCGGGTTCGGGCGAAGAGCGGTGCAGGTACGGGCATTGGGCGTCGGCTGGATGGCGTTGGGCGGTGAGCGAGAGGACGCGCGGTGGCTCGGCTGCGGGAGCGTTGCTGGCGGCGACGGACGAGCGAGCGAGGGGTCTTGAGCGGAGGCGGAGGCGGTGCTACAAGAGCAGCAGGGGCTGAGTTGTTCGGCTGCTGGTGCTCCGGCGAGTGCAACGGTGCGGATGCGTGGGGGGGGAGTAGCACAAACCGGTGGAAATTTTGCAGCGAAGAACCCTGGAGAAGATGAACAGTAGGCCTCCTTTCTTTTTCCCCCTTTCTCTAGCAGGGAAATTTTCGTGCGTGGACGGGTATGCATTAATGAGGAGGTTCCTTCTTGGTGTTACTAAACTGACATATTATATAATATTATGGATATATTATAATAATACAATATGGGCATATTATATGATATGTTGTGAGCTGCTTTTGCTTCTTTGAAAATTTCTCCCGAATCCGCACTCCACCGAGTTTGTGTATGCAATTGACCGCGAACCCCTGCTTCTTGTTGTCCTCTTATTACCGATGCAAATGCGACTACATGAGATGCAATTTTAATATTTTTTCTTAGGGGTTAAAGATTAATCCCTAAATTTCATGCAATTAATTACTAAATGATCAGTCAAAATTTAGGTGTCAACAAGACTTAAAGAATGATTGGGTGGGGTTGGACCACCCCACCATACCCGCGTGCGGGTACTCGATTATTTGGCACACTTAGCACTTTGCGCGCTCGCGGTTTAATTAACACTAATCCCTTTGTTATTTATTCTAATTTTTTATTTCTTTGTTATTACTTTTTTAGTAAACTCAAAGGTTGTCTTTTATTTTGAGAATTTCGGAAATAAAATATATAAAATAAAAATTCGAAATTTAAAAAAAATTAATTAATTAATTATTCTGAATTTTGTTTGTCTTTTCAAGACAACCTTTGGAAAATTACTTATTCAGTTTTAACTTTTCCGAAGGGTTGCAATTGTTCGTTTTTCGACTTCTTCCGAAGAGTCGCATTTGTTTATCCAAACAATTTTCTAAAAGACGTGTTTGTTCGCAATTTTCACGAAGAGTTGCAAGACTGTTTCATATATATATACTTGTCATTTTTCGGAAAGAATATGTGTGGTCATTTTCGAGTCTTCTTTCTAAAAAACAGCAGCCAATTTTTTCGATTGTTTCTTAGAGAGACCATGGAGAAATACTTGAATTGCTATCTAGTATTCTCATATGAGACTTTGTTGTATCCTGGAGGATTTTTGCCGGTGACCATTAGCAACGTTGTGGGGCAAATAAATCTTTAAAGAAAGTGATATCACGCCTCAAAGTCCGAGTTGTTTTACTCGATCCGATTTCATTGTACTACCCAATTTCGAAGCCATATTTTACAACAACAAGTACCTCGGTAATTTTTGTATCTTACATACACTGTTTGTCCCAAAGGATTGCCTCAGAAAATATAAAGAAATATTAATGGCGGTAACTGAAAGTTCAAAAGATAATTGGGTAACATTATAAGTTTAGGGGCAAACAATTACTCCCTCGGATTTGGAAGTCTTGTGTACTTTCTCCTAAAATGAAATTTGAAATCTTTTCGCCCTCACTAGGAAGGGGATAAGTACACTAATGGTGCCATAAGTTGTGTACGGTGCTCACTTTGGTACCAAAAGTTTCCGTCGGATCACTTAAGTGCCAAAAAAATTGAAAAACGCTCACTTTGGTGCCAACTCCGACGAAACTGGCCGGAAATCCAACGTGGCATTTTTTTATTAATTTTTTACGCCGACGTGGCTCGTCGGAGAGCTGAGTCAGCATCCAAACACCAAAACGACGCCATGTGGCATCTTTCCCCCAACTTTGAAACCCTAATCCCCAAATTGAGAGAGAGGGAAGCTCGTCTTCGTGTCTTCTTCTTCCTCGAAGACCCACACCAGCAACGGCACCGGCACGGCACCAGCAACAGCACTGGCAACACACTAGCAACGACACCAGCAACGCACCAGCAGCAGCAGCGCACCAGCAACCCCTTTGACCCATCTTCTTCCTCCTCCTCCTCCGCCCTCGCCTTCGATTTTTCCTGCAACAATCTCCTTGCTCACCTGGTCGAGCAACTACAATGGTGGCTGAGTGACGGTGGCTGAGCAGCGACGGTGGCCGAGCAGCGACGGTGGCCGAGCGACGGCGGGCGAACGATGGTGGCCGAGCGGCGGAAACCCTAATTTTTCCCCATGTGAGCTAAACGGCGTCGTTTCCATGACGCCATCCATGTAGGACGGCAAAACGACGTCGTTTTCTTAAAGAGGACCGAAAACGACGTCATTTAAAGGCCTATCGATTTTTTTTTAAAAAAAAAAATCATTTTGGCCGGAATCTTTCGCCGGAGGCCAGAATCTTTCGCCAGTGGCACCAAAGTGAGCGTTTTTCCTCCGATTTGGCACTTAAGTGATCTGACGGAAACTTTTGGCACCAAAGTGAGCGCCGTACACAACTTATGGCACCATTAGTGTACTTATCCCCACTAGGAAGTGATTATTGACTTGGTTGTTGACTTGATGGTCCAACTTTGTCTATAAATACGTTGGTTGTACTCGGTCTATTTCAACACATATGCACCTACAAACGAAGAAAAGCCCACCCGAAATAACCTAAACCTATCATGGTCTATGAGAAAAACAACTCTTAATGTCGTTCTGGCTTATGTCTTTCCCATCCTCATGCAAAAAATGACTTGTCTTGCTTCATTTCGAAGCCATTCTCCGAGGGCCGCTTAAGCGGTGCTAGTAACCAAACCAGAAATGAGGAATTGGAGGCAATCCTAACATGGAAATCTAAGCTAGACAGTGGGAGTCGCTATGCTTTGTCTTCGTGGAAAGGAAGCAACCCTTGTTCGTGGCATGGAATCTGTTGTGATCCTTTTGGCAGCGTCACCGGCTTGAACCCATCAAGTTCTGCCATACACGGTATGCTTCATCTCAATTTCTCTCAATTGCCCAACTTGGTCACCCTTAACCTTGCCAACAACTTGCTCTTCGGGAACATCCCTATGAGCATTGGCAATCTTTCCAAGCTTACTCATATTAATTGCTCTCAAAATTACCTTTCGGGAAACATTCCAACACAACTTGGATCGTTGCGATCTCTACAAGTTCTCATTCTTTGGGGTAATAATTTCATTAGCTCAATTCCTTCTTCCATTGGAAATATGAGTAGCTTGTGGAAGATAAACCTTAGCGAGTAATCAACTCATGAGGCCCATTCCAAAGGAATTAGGAATGTTGGGGTCTCTTAATTACCTTGATATATCAAACAATTATCTCAACAGATCCATCCCTACAACTCTAGGAATTCTGAGTAATTTGGCATTTATTTACTTCTCTGACAACCAACTTTCTGAATTACAAGTTCTCATTCTTTCGGGTAATAATTTCATCAGTCCAATTCCTTCTTCCATTGGAAACATGAGCAGCTTGTGGCAGATATATCTTTGCGATAGTCTCCTCATTGGGCCAATTCCAAGAGAAATAAGAATGTTGGGATCTCTTCGTTTCATTGGTATATCAAACAATATCCTAACAAATTCATCCCTACAATTTTAGGAAATCTGAGTAATTTGGTGTTTTTTTTACCTCTATGGCAACCAACTTTTTGGCCCCATACCTTCGGGAATTGGAGGAATGATGTCCCTCATACATTTCCAAATGCAAGCTAATGATTTAATATGTCTTATTCCGTCATCCATAGGGAACTTGACCAATCTATCTAACCTTGACCATTTCATGAATAAACTGTTAGATCATATCCCATCCTCCATAGGTACTTTGGCCAATTTGAAAGTTCTTTCCCTTAGCCAAAATGAGCTGTCAAAGTCTATTCCAAAAGAGATTAAAAAGCTACAACTCCTCAGTATACCATTTCTATATATGAATAAGTTGTCAGGTCCTATCCTGTCCTCCATAGGGAACTTGGCCAATCTGAGTGCTATTGGCATTTTCCATGATAAGTTGTCAGGCTCCATTCCAAGAGGGATTGGAAAATTGGGACTCCTCACGTGACTAAGTCTACACGCAAATAATCTGAGGGAGCTTTCTTCCCGCTAAGATAAATAATCTCACATCCCTCACATCCCTATAGCTATCTGAAAACAACTTTGTTGGCCAATTGCCAGAAGAGGTATAAAGTAGCCAAGCTCTTGTGAATTTTAGTGCATTTAATAAACACTTCATTGGACCCATCCTAGGAAGCTTGAAAAATTGTTCCAGTTTGTATAGAGGTAGGCTTCATAATAACTCACTCGAGAGAAATATAACCGATGTTCTCAGTGCGCACCCCTACTTGGATTATCTTGAGTTGAGCAACAATAAACTCTTCGATGAGCTATCACCAACATTGGGTGAATTTAGAAATTTGAGAAGCTTGAAAATCTCCTACAATAAAATCTCTAGCACCATACCACCTGAGCTTGGAAACATGAATCAATTGCACATACTCGACCTCTCTTCAAATGAAATTGTTAGGGAAATTCCTAAAGACCTAGGAAAATTGAAGTTGCTGCTAGAGCTTACATTGGACTACAATTACCTTATAGGCCACATCCCTCAAGAACTTGGAGCATTGTCTAATTTATAGAAACTCAACATTGTAGGAAACAACTTGAATAGCTCAATTCCTACGCAACCTAAGGAGTGCCCCACCCTTCTATTCTTAATTTAAGTAGGATTAATCTTGAAAAGAGTATTCCCATCGTGATAAGCAACCTTCAATCTCTTGAACATCTCGATATAAGTCAAAATTTACATACATGAGAAAAACCTGGAAAACTTGGGCTATAGCACATATTAGAAATACTCAATCTCTCACACAATTAGTTGTTGGGCTCAATTGTGTTGACCTTTCATGATATGACAAGCTTGACATCCATCGACATATTATGTAATGAGTTAGAGAGTCCTTTACCAAACATTCCAGTCTTTCATAACGTTATGATTGAAGTTGTGAGAGGGAACAAAGATTTGTGTGAAGTTATTGCTGGTCTTAACCTTTGTACAACAACAACGTTGAAAGGTGGAAACAATAACAAAAAATTATTGCTAGTTTTGATTCCTACATTGGGTTGCATATTATCTTTGATTCTTATTGTGGGACCATAATATCCCGAAATTTCGCCTATTTTAAAATATATGAAATGATTATTTCATCAATGCACTGATGGTTAATTTACTCTAAACTAATCGTTCATTAATTAACTAATCTATTGAGTAAGGCTGAAAAGAGTTAAAAAAGTGAAAGACTAGAGAATTCAATTAGAGATTGACCGCTCGACTATAAGGATAAACAATAATCAATATTATGCTGTTATAAGTCAATTAGCAAACGGATATAAATTGATTCAACGAAAGTATGTAGTCGGCTAGTGGGTGGTTCTCGCACTATTGCGATATTTGCTGCAAATGATGGTAAATCGATTTTCTATTGATTTTATACTTAGAGTATGTAATTGAATTCTCACAATTACATGACAACCAAAGGCTATCCACGATCCGAAAATGCACAAACGTGGATCGAAAATTATTCACCATGGATCAACCGTGCGAAAACCCTCAAAAGTCACTCGATAGTTTAGATCGTATTAAAGTTGCATTCGATTGATTTTAACCACGGATTTTAATTCAATTTCAAGTATTGAACTTTCAAGGATCTCAAGACTAATCTATTGGACGTCACCTCATTTATCTCCAAATCATTGGCAAGTTTCAAATTTTCAAAAAAGGAATAATCGGATGAGAATTAGAAGCTGGAAAGGTGTTGTGACCCGATCTTGCCATCAATCATCCATCATGAGGAGAGGAAGGGCAAAGGTCGGGTTTATGGCTTGCATTCCAGAATATGTCATCATCTCACATTTCAGATCAACCCTTGTCAAGCCCCAATCCCCGGGCACGCACCCATCCCTCTCCCGGTCGATATAATAGCAGGACATTCCATGATGCATCGCCGACCCATTCATTTTAATATATGCATGCAAAAGCATATGAAATCCCCATACAATAAAATAATGGGATAGAAAAGTATGACCAATTTTTCACAAAAGACCTTTTTATAAACACACAAGTTTATATACAGAAGCCTACAAAAAAGGAATTGGCTTTCAACAAAAGAGAAATGTCCTAGGACTAACTAGTCAGACATACTCGCCGATTCTCCAGGCTTCACCTTCTGAACTTCGAGTCTCGGGTTCCCCACCGCTTTCAACTAGAGGCCTGAAAGTGGTTATACAATAACCATTGAGACAACGTCTCAGCAAGTTCTACCCCCTAAGACCCAATTAGGAAGCCAATATGCCCTAGAGGCTGCCTAAGCACAACACGAGTCAAAGGACTTACCTTGACCTCATTTCCATCCTGCAAATCAACGTTATTTACAAATGCCTTATATCACATCACTCAATCAATTCATAATATCAGATCAAATTATTGATCAATCGATCTAGTCGATTACATGTCATCTCAACCATTTCTTGATCGGCTCATCTTATTAACTCAAATTCAATGCTGAATTACGGCTCAGTAAGCATGGCCTACACGGTCATCTTAAATACTCAACTCCAATGCTGAATTACAACTCAGCAAGCACGGCCTACTAAAACTTTGGTGGTAATGCTGAATTACGGCTTAGCGGACACGGCTTACAAATTATTCGGCGATTAATGCTGAATTACGACTTAGCGAGCACAACCTAGATTAGGTGGTAACCTACGGTCCAATGGACATAACCATACTTTGATGGTAATGCTAAATTACGGCTCAGCGAGCACAACCTATTCCAAATTTGGTGGTTTTTATGCCTTATTCCACACTGTCCCACACCCATCATACATTATTTCATCTTTCAATAGTTTTCTCAATGCTACTAATAACCCTCACGCGATTAATTACTCTTGGCCAAGGACTGTGTGCTTCACACTTAGAATCCTCAATCAAAATAATAATTGGCCTATTTCTCTCATATTAACGATACCTGATAAAAATTTATTGTGTGTGAGTACACGGTCGGTCTTAACCAAAATATCATAATTTCACTTTTGAACCTCCTACTATTTCCCGCAGTCCCAAAATAGACTTTTGGTACTGTAGACCGACACCCGGTAATTTTCCACGTAATTACCAAATTTAATTAAATTTTTGAATAAATATCCACAACTACTAAATTCACTCAATTTGCACAATTAGGCACTCAATTAAATAAACAGAGACTACCACTGAAATCAGCACGAAAATCCGGTCGTCGACTATCCCAGCCTAATTTCCAAAAATTGATTAATTAATTAATTAATTAATTAATTACGGAAAATATTAAATAAATGTAATAAATCCAATTTAGGCCCGTAATGTCTAATTGGAAGCCGAGACGACCCCAGAAAATTACCGAGACTCGTTCAATAAATACTAGAACCTATTCCCTTGCTAACTACACTAACCATTTACCTAACATGCATCAATAAATCTCTAATTTAATTACTCTAATATAATCTATCCACCTAATTGCACTTAATTAAATATAATAAACCCCTAAGCATCATTAGCTATCTAATAAGGGATTAATGAGCAAAACTCACTTGTTAAAAGTGAAGACCGGGACACTGCGACAACGACGCGACAGCGGCCGAACTTGGGCTCGCGACGACACCGACGGGCTTGGACCGGGCCTTAAACCGGCCGAACAAATCTTAGCACAAGCTTAGATTAGTTGCTGAATTGGGCTGGGCCTACAATGGGCTGACTTCGTGGGCTTCAAGTGGCATGGGCTTAGGATTTGCTAAATTGGGCTCGCGACTGAGCTCACTTGATTAACTTTTTTGGACTGGGCTAAAGACTTCAAATGGGCTGCTGCTGGATTCTTAGGCTTGTGAGCTGGAATTGTTGGGGTAATGCGGTTGCAGAAAAGGACCGCCTAGGCCACAGACACAAGCAAGAGGAGAGAGGTAACGCGGGTAGTTTGCTTCGGCGAGGAAATCCACGGATGCGGGGTCAACAAAGAGGAAAAAAGCTGGCCGAAGACACGCAGACGTCATTGCTGCTGAAGATCATGTGGATGAAGAAGCTGCTTCGGTAGCTTCGGTGGGGTTTGAAGATGGGAGAAGGTGGAGCTGGCCGCGTGGATGAAGAGAGCAGCTTCGGTCTTCAAAGGGCTGGAGTTGACTAGATGCCGACAAAGCTTAGTGGAGGATGTGTTGGCTTTGGTCTTCGATGCAGCTGAGTCGAAGACACGAGCGGTGGAGTGGAGAGAACTCGGTGGAGGCTTGGACAGTAGGAGAAGTCAACAAAAAGGGAAAGAATTCCTTCGGTTGACCCACAGGTGGTGGCCTGCGGACATGTGGCAAGGCTAAGCAGAAACTACTTGGTGGAATATGGGATGCGCGTGAGTGGAGAAGGGGTTTCAATGGAAGGAGGGTGCTTCAACATGGGAAAAATGAGAAAAGAGAAAGCAAAACAAATGAAGAGAAGTCGAAGCTTTCGGTGACAAGATGGATGCACGCCCAAAGAAGGAGATCAGCCAAGACTTGTACAAGAAGATTTGTAGAGAGAGAAAGGCAAAAGTCCACAACATTATCCCTTAAATTGAAGACCATGTCTCCTAATACTTTCCACCAAAATTCCCCCAAATAATCCCAATTAAAGTTCTAAATTTTTCAGCCTTACATCCAACTTCAAATTTCACTATATTAAATTCAATTTCCTTACTCAAATTCCCAAATTGAGGTCCGATTTCGATAGAAAAAAATCTCATATAATTTTCTGCAATCCCCCAACACTCAAAGACTCTGCTTGGAAATCCCAATTTTCATCAATTTAGCCCATTTGAATTTTCGCTAATTTTCCGCAACGTCCAAAATGGTTTTCCGTAAAAATCCCAGAATCTCTGAAAAAAATTTGGAGGATGAGTCGACGTTCTTAAAATAGCTCGTGACACCATGAAACTTTTGATTTCTGAAATCGGGTTCAAATTCACGGTTAATTTCACTCCGGTACACTTTTAGCGTGATTTAGTCTGCCAAGTAACTTTTAAGAATTTTTGGTGCAATTGACCCATGATCGATTTATCTCAAGTCACAATGTACATCTTTGACACATTGGCGACCCTCGGTTGTCGTGAAAATCTCAAAGTTTCAGTTTCGGGAATCGAGTATCAAAACAATAGAAAAATAGGTCTAGTGCCAATTGACGAGTATTTTGCAATCAGGTGGAATCACCCACACACTGATCACATCTCTCAGTCAAGTCGACCTATTTCCGATCTCTAATCGATTTTTAGCAGTGCTGTAATGACTCTTGCAGATCAACACGGTCGAGTAGTCGATTCCTGGTCAAACTCTCAAGTCCATTGCATTTAGATTCCTTAATTGCTTCCCCAGATAGTCCAGTTATCTCGTGAGTGATCAGCTCAGAGAATAGTATTATCAGCACATTGACGAAAGACCCAATTTATTTAATCGAAAATAAATTCTGAAAATTCAGGCTGTCACAACTCTTCCCCTCTTATAAAAATGTGGTCCTTGAAATTTAAACCTTTACTAATCCTTAAACAAAAAGGTGGGGGTATTGTCATCTCATCTAGTCTCACTTTCCTTGGTTGCTTTTTCGGTCCCGTGGTGTTGTCAAATCACTTTGACCAAAGGGACCATCTTGGTACACAGAATCTATTCTGAACCACAATCTGAACCGGGCTTTCCATGTACGACACTCTGTTGTACACGTCTAATTCTTCAAAATTTAGCACGTGGGTCGGGTCAGGTTCGTACGTTCTCAACCTTAACATGTGAAAGACGTCATGCATTTGTGTCTACCTCAGTGACAATCCAAGACAATATGTTAGGATCCTGATTCTTTCTCTAGAATCTTAAATGGACCTACGTACCTCGATTTCAGTTTTTTCCCTTCTTGTTAAGGCGCAAGGTATCCCTCATTGGTAATACCTTCAGAAAGATGTAATCACCAATTTGGAACTCTAAGGGTCTTTGATGCTTAATGATACAAAAATTCTTGTAGCTTTTAGCAGTCTTGAATCTATCTCTGATCATGGCAACTGCAATCACTGACTGCTAAACAAACTCTGGGCTGCGATCTTTCATTCTCTGACCTCATCTCAACAAACTGAAGTTCTGTAGACTTTGCCCTGTCCTGTTTCAAAAGGAATCGTCTAATTGTTCTGCTGAAACTGGGAATCCTCAGGTCTAGATCTGATATAATCATCACTGGCACTCCATGTAGACGAACTATCTGTCGCACAAACACTTATGCATGCCTATTCAAATCAAGGTCCTTTCATACGACGATAAAGCGAGCCGACTTCATTAGTCTATCGACCACTACTCAAATGAAATCATTACCCCTTTGACTTCTTAGTGAGTCTGTCACAAAGTCCATCGTGATGTGCACTCATTTCCACTCTAGGGTCTCGAGAGGTTACAAGAGTTCTCTCAGCTTAGAAAATTGTGCCTTGATTCTAATTTGAGCATTCAACTCAATTCTGAGAGCGGCTATAAGATTTGGAAGGTAGCTCATCTCAAATTTGAAAACCGAATCTCGAACTTTATCAAGTAAGGTCCATTCTCTAACCAACATATATGCAACTAAAGATTCCTAACTCAGCACATCTGTGACTTAATTCGCCTTCCCAAGGTTATACAAAATATCACAACCCTAGTCCTTCAGAATTTCTAATTCACAACACTGTCTCATATTCAACTCATTTTGAGAGAATAGATACTCGAGACTTTAATGGTCTGTGAAGATCTGGAATCTTTCTCCACATGAGTAATGTCTCCAAATCTTCAACATGAAAATGATTGATGCGAGTTCCAAGCCATGCATCGTTATAAGGAAACTTTTTTCTAACTAATTATCCCAAAACCCATCGCACATTATCACTCCAAGTCTTGAACAAGCTCTGATACCACTTCAAATAGGGATTTCACATCCTAAACGCCCGAGCATGTGAACATCCCACAACGGTCAATAAATTGTGATGTCCTAAGATGCATCGTAGACTCATATCGCAAACTCATTCTTTTTTATCTTTCGATTAAATGCAAGCGGAACGTATTAAAAACACCCGATCAATCAACAAAGAGGGATAATAAAAACATCATAATAAATATTCTCCAAAAGCATTTCTTTTATTTATAAACTTGTTAACTCCAGGAAATTTAATAATTATAAGCCCTTACAATGGCAACTTCCAACCAACCAACAAAACCATCTAGGGGGTCAAGGTTAAAGTAAACTTCTTTACTACGAGGCCAACCAAAATGTGATGCTAGGCGCACACATGGCGACTCTCCATACTATGGGCCTGAAAATAATAAACAACGACGACATAAGATAAAATCTCAACAAGTCAACATCATAAACCTTAATTAAGATGTTAATTCATTTCGAAGGCAACTTAAACATGTAGCATTGTATATCATTATCTCGCCTTAGATCACCCATGCACATTATTAATTAAAATGTTCCCAAAGTAATACATCAAGCATACGTACCATCAGAACACATCTCAACTTTCCATGCATAATGCATCTACATGCGTTCCAATTATTACAATCCATTGGGCCACAACCAACACAAGAGTTGGTGGTTTTTTGGCATAACCAGGCATTGTCCAGCCCCATTGAACACGGTATCGTCCCACATACTCATATGCATCAGGACGGCATTCCATTAGGAGTATTGATCCGCCTCAATCGCAATTCAACATCCGGACCCCCACCGAGCATTTGAACTTAATCAGGTATCATCCCGCATATTCATACGCATTAAAATAGAATCATTACCCTGTGTATTCATGCACATCAGGGCCATTACGTCTTCACATGAATACTCAACCAGTCAAGTCGATTCTTATTTTTTCACTTAACTAATACAGACTTGATTTCGTGCTCATGCAACAAACTACCACAAATTTCTCTTGTAAAAATACAATTAAATAATCTTACGTGATCATGTGCACATAACTAATCCGTCAAACTTTGCACACTTTCATTTTAAAACCTCCTTTCCTCATTTAACACGTAAAATACGGCATCAAAACACGACGCCTCAAGATTTTCCATTTACATACCAATTAAACCTTTCTTTAAAAATAGTACTTAAGGTTCATAATTGGGACAAACATTTTCATGGTGTAACAAAATCAAACAACATGAATTAGGCATAAATTCATCTAATAATTCAAGCATAAAATTTTGTTTATTGACTAATTAGTCATTAATTAGCGCTAAATTTCATTAATTAATCTAACCGCAATTAATTAAAATAATTACGATTAATTAAGACTAATGGTCATTAGTTAATCTAATCGCAATTAAATAATACTAATCATTGTTAATTAATCTAATTGTAATTAATTAATGCTAACTACGGTTATCTAAAATTAACTGTAATTAATTAAATTAATAGTAATTAATTAAGTTAATTGCAATTACTTAGACTAATTGCACTCAACCTTAATCTAATCTATCCTTAACCATGGTTAATACTAAATCATCATTATCTACCACCAACCACCATTAGACCTAAACTAATCCTACCCCCAAACGTAATTAAATTCTTAATCAAAGATAAAGAATTAATTCACGGATTTTACAAAGACGACGAGCTGACGGCAACAACGGCGTGATGGCGTCATGGGCATGATGGTTGCAGCTCAAATTGTAGCACGAATGGCGACATGAACGGCAACAAGTCAATGAAGGTGAGGGGCAGCTCGATAGTGAAGACGGTGAACAAGCAGTGGACAACGATGAAGGTGGTGATGAACATTGGTGGTGGATGATCCAGCGACAAGGGGGCGGCAAGGTGAAAAGAAGAAAAGGAAAAAGAAGAAGAAGAAGAAGAAGAAGAAGAAGAAGAAAATCAATAAGATGAAGAAGAAATGGAGGGGGATTCGGCCACCAAGGGAGGAGAAGGAAGAAGAGAGAGAGAGAGATTTTCCCTTAGAACCCTCTCTTCCCACATCTTTTTCCTTTTGTTTTTTTTTTTTATTTTATTTAATGCCAAAACCTTCTAAAAAGGGTGTTTTGGTCTTTTCACACTTTTGTCAAAAATTCCAATTTTGCTCTTGGTCTGTTTGCTTTAAATGGGCTTGAATCGGGGTTAGCAAGCCTCCTTGGGCCCTCTTGTGACATCCCAAATTTTCACTTATGCTTTTAATTAAATTAATCGGGCATTTCATTGACGCGTTAATATGGGTGTTCTCATAACTGATCACTCTCAAGATAACTAGATTATCTGGGGAAACCATTAAGGAATTTCCATGCAATAGACTTGAGAATTTGACCAGAAATTGGCTATTCGACCATACTCATCTTTAGAGGCCATTACGGCATAGTTAAAAATCAATCAGGGATCGAGATAGATCGGTTCGGCGAGATGTGTAACTAAACATGGGTGACTCCACTAATTTGGAAAATTCTCGTCAGCCGGTACTAGATTGATTTTTCTATCGTTTTGGTACCCTGTGTCCGTATTTAAATTTTCGAGATTTTCACGACAACCGAGAGTCGTCAATGTGTTGAGTGGGTTCATTATGGCTCGAAGAAAATCGACCACAGGTCATTTGCACTAAAAATTTCTAAAAGTTATCTGGTAGTCTAGGTCACGCTAAAAACACGCTAGAGTGGAATTAACCGCAAATTTGAATCTGATTTTAGAAATTTAAAGTTTTTTCATATCATAAATCATTTTAGAAATGTCAACTTAATCTTAGAAATTTTTTTTACAAACCGAGACTTTTTGGGAAAAAATTGTCGTATGGCCGTTTTTGTCAATAAAAAGTCAGGGATCGTTTTTTATTGCGAAATTGGGAAGCAAGTGGGATCAATTTGTGAGGAAAAATATCAATTGGATCTATGAAGTGTCGGTTAATTTTATAGAGGCTGGTTTGTGATAAATTAAGCAAGAATAAGTGTCCAATTGAGGGAGAAATCCATGAAATTCATAGCTCCTCATTGCCTAGGACTTTTGGACCATTTCAAAGGTTTTGAAGTAAGCCTTGGTGGCTGATGGTGGTTCGTGGAAGCCAGCTATAGCTGAGGATTGGTCAAGGGGACCATTTGAGAGAAAATAAGGCTTGGTGGCTCCCTTTTGTCCCCTTATCCCTTCCTCTCTCCCTCAAGCTAGCCGGCCACATCCATTTCCCCTCATCCTTGCCATTTTTGAACACCACAGCAGCTGAAGAAGAGTCGCCAAAGCCAACCTCTGCCGCCAAACCGTTCATCGTCGTCGTTCATCACCTATGATGCCACCACTGCTTGTCGCGCCTCAGTCGCGTCTAGCGGCGTTACTTCACCTCCCTCTCGCTTGTTTCGATGTTCTAGGAGCTATCCCGATCAGCTCAGGCCGCCATGAGCTACCTCTTACCGCCGTCGAAGCCCGAAATCGCCTGTTTGAGCCACTGAAGTCTCGACCAATCCATCGCTACCCTTGCCTCGCCAAACCAGCCTCTGTTATCTTCTTTTGTAGCCAAGAATAGAGAGCAACCAAATGGGTCTCCAGCAAAAGGTTTGGCCCGTTTTGAGGTTGTTTCTGGCTCCAAAAGCTAGGCCCACTTTGGAGAAAATTGAGCCCCGTTGCATCCCCGTTGAATTGTATCGATCGAATCGCCAAACAAGTGAGTTTAAATCACTAATCCTCACTTAGAAGGTTAATCATGCTTAAATGGTGATTAGTTTAAGTTTGTTAGTTAGATTAGATTAGAGAAATTTAATTAATTACCGATGCATGTTAAGTGGATAGTTAGTGCAATTAGCGAGTAAATAGACTCTAGTATTTTATTTAACAAAATTGGAAAAATTTCCGGGCCCGTTCCCACATATAATTAGGCATTATGGGCCTAAGTATGCATTTATTGCATTTATTAATTATTTTCCGTAATTATTTATTTAATTATTTATTTTCTGGAAATTAGACCGGGATGGCCGGCGACCGGAAAATTACATTGATTGTAGCGGTGTGATATGTTTATTTAATTAAGTTTTAAATTATGTTTATTGTGATTTAATTGTGAAATTATGAATTTATCTTTAAATTAATTAATTTTAATAAGTAATTGGATTTTTACTGGGTGTGGGTCTATAGCGCCAAAAATATATTTCTAGACTGCTGAAGCCAATGGGAAGTTCAATTTTGAAATTATGATATTTTGGCTAAGGCCAATCATGTACCCACACACGACAATTTTTATCGGGTATGGTAAAAATGAGAAATTGGCTATATGATTGGAGTGGTATACTATTTTGGCCAGGAGGCCTAAATTTATCAACTTTGGGCGAGCATATATAGTATACCATATTATCAGCTTTGGGCAAGCATATATAGTATACTATGATGGCTTACGGGCCCTAATCTATCAGTTTTGGGCGAGCATATATACAATATACTATATTATCAGCTTTGGGCAAGCTATACTATCTATTTTCAGTTTTGGGTGAGCAATACTAAATTAATAGGACCTTATAGATAGTATTGAATGTACTGACTAGTGGAAAGTCGTGGTGACATGTAATCGACTGAGTCGATTGATTGATGATTCGATCTGGTTGAATAATTGTTTGAATTATATTATATGATAGGAAGGAACTAAGGCCAAGGTAAATCCTCTGACTCCTGATTGTGCTTAGGCAGCCCTTAGGGCGTATTTTCTTCCTAATCGAATGAGGTAGAACTTACTGAAACGTCGTCTCACCCCGTTGTGGGATAACATTTCAAGTTCCTTGATGGTAGTACCTCCAGCTCCTCCCGAGCATTTTGGCAGAAGAAATCACAGAAATAGGTTATCATATTCCGATTCATCACCACCCCAAATGATTGGAATATGTACTGGTGAAATCCACCTTCTAGGTTGATATGGGTGAACCCCAAAAGGTGCCCCATAAATACTGGTTGTGGTATCGCCATTACAATGATGGACAGAGGGTGGGCCCTGTACTAGAATCTGATGTACCTCTGTATGTTTTGGAGGCTGCGTTCGGGAAGGGTACAGCAAATCCTAAGCGTGGATTGGTGGTGGATGCGAAGGATCCCAAGCTTGGTGATGATCCTGACTTTCCGGAGTATTTAGCAGTGGGCTCCAGCTGGAGCATAGAAGAAGAAGAGATCGTTGAGGACGAGGAGGACCCGGAGAAGGATCTAGAGGAGGATTGAAACCCCACCCGTGTCTGCAAACTATGTTTTCTGAATTGGTTTTTGTAGGACCTGAAGTTTGTGTTTGTATTGTGTTATATACAACTTTGGTTGTTTGTATATAAGTGTGGTTGTTTTTAAAAGTTCGAAATTTGGTCATACTTTCATATCCCATTGTTTTATTGTATGTGGATTTTATATATGCTTCCGCATGCATATTAAAATGAATAGGGTCGGCGATGTATCATGGGATGTCGCTATTTAATCGACCAGTGAGGGATGGGCGCGCGCTCGAAAATTGGGACGTGACACCTCTTGGCAAAATCCTTCACAAGTGAAGCCCAGTGGGCCTTCACTTGACTTGACTCCCTTTCTGACTTCCAATTCTCGATCAAAAGGTCCTTATCCAAAAATTTAAACTTGACGATAAATCGCAAATAAACGAGGCAACGTCCAATAAGTTAGTGTTGAAATCCTCGAAGATTCAATACCTGAAATCGAACTAATTTTCATAGTTAAAATTGATTAAATACGACTTTAGTACGTCTAAACTATCGGGTGGCTTTTATGGGTTTTCGCGTACCTGTAGTCAATAATTTTCGATCCATATTTATGGCTTTTCAAATGATGGATGACCCTCGATTTTCATGTAATCGTAAGGGTTCAATTACATACCCTGAGTACAAGATCAATAGAGAATTTATATATCATTATTTGCAGCAAATATTGTAATCGTGTGAAATCACCCATGAACTAACTACATACTTCTGCCAAATTGATTTATATCTGTTCGCTAATTAAATCATAATAGTGTAGAGTTGAACCTTGTCGATTCTTATTGTCGAGCAGTTGATTCTTGATTAAATTATCTAGTCTTTCGCATTTTAACCCTTTATGGCATCGCCCAATAAATTAGTTAACCTATGAGTGATCGGTTCAAAGTGAATTAGCTATTAGTGCATTTATGAAATAACTATTTCATATATTTTGAAAATGACCAAATTTTGGGATATTACATTAATTGTTCTCAAAATAACATTTCAAGGAACATTCCAACTCAACTCAGGTTATTGCAATCTTTAGAAGTGCTCGACCTTTGGAAGAATAATTTAGCTGGTCCAATTCCTTTTTCCAATGTAAACATGAGCAGCTTGTCACAAGTGATAATTAGCGAAAATTTCCTACTCCAAAGGAAATAGGAATGTTGGGGTCTCTATACCACCTTGATTTAGCAAACAATAATCTCTATGGATCCATTCCCACAACTCTATGTAATCTGAGTACTTTGACATTTCTTTTCCTCTATGGCAACCAACTTTTTGGCCCAATTCCTTTGAAAGTTGGAGGAATGAGATCCTTGACAATGTTGCAACTACTATCCAATGATTTAATTGGTCCTATCTCATCATCTATAGGTAACATGACCAATCTATATAACCTTTACCTTTCCAACAATAAGTTGTCAAGTCCTATACGGTCCTCCATAAGTGACATGGGTAATCTGTGTGTTCTTGACCTTTCTGAAAATGAGTTGCTAGGCTATTTTGATAGAGATGGGAAAACTAGGACTCCTAAGTAGTCTAAGTCTACTTATGAACAATCTAGAGGGCTTTCTTCCCCTTGAGATAAATAACCTCACATTCCTCAGACTCTAAAACTATCTGAAAATGATTTGGTTGGCCAATTGCCAAAAGATATTTGCAGTGGTCAAGTTCTTCGATATCTTTGGTAGATGATAATCACTTCATCTGTCCAATTCCACAAGGTCTTAAAAACTGCACAAGTTTGTATAGGCTAGGCCCCAAAATAGCCAACTCAAGGGAAATTTATCCGAGGATCTTGACACATACCCTAACTTAGATTATCTTGAGTTGAGCAACAATGAACTTTATGGTAAGCTACCATCGACATTGGGTCAATGTAGAAATTTGACAAGCTTGATGATCTCCAACAATAAAATCTCCCATGCCATACCACCTAAGCGTGGAAACATGACTCAATTGCACTGACTTGACCTCTCTTCGAATTATATTATTGGGGAATTTCCTAGAGACCTAGGAAAATTGAAGTTACTACCAGAGCTTTCGTTGGACTACAACCTTCTTGCAAACCACATCCCTCAAAAACTTGTAGCATTGTCCAGTTTTTAATACCTCAACATTGCACGAAACAGCTTGAGTGGCTCAATTCCTATACAACTTGGGGAGGGCTCCAACCTTCTGTTCTTGAATTTAAGCAGGAATAATCTAAAAAAGAGTACTCCTATTGAGATTGGAATCCTCAATCTCTTCAAGTTATCAATCTAAGTCAAAATTTGTTCACAGGAGAAACACTTGGGCAACTTGGGCTATTGCACAGATTAGAGATACTCAATCTCTCAAACAATTGGCTATCATGCTCAATTGAGTCAACCTTTCATGATGTGACAAGCTTGACATCTATCAACATATCCTATAATGAGTTAGAGGGTCCTTTACCAAACATTCCAGCCTTTCATAACGCTAGGATTGGAGTTGTGAGAGGGAGCAAAGGCTTGTGCGGAGTTATTGCTGTTTTCAACCCTTGTACAGCAACAACGTCGAAAGGTAAAAACAAAAACAAAAAGCTATTGCTAGTTTGGTTCCTACATTGGGTTGCCTACAATCTTTGCTTATTGTTGTGGGAGCTTCAAGTACTGGACGCAAAAGAGTAGGGAAAACAGGGGCTAGTTCAATTGATGGAAGCAATAAAAACCTATGGCCAATATGGAGCTTTGATAAGAATGGTCTATGAGAGTATTGTTGAAGCCATTGAGGAGTTTGATGCCAAATATTGCATCGGTGTGGGAGGGCATGGGAGTGTTTAGAAGGCCCAATTGCAAACATGTGAGACTATTACTTTAAAGAAACTTAAGGAAGCAATGGACGTGGAAATGGCTAGTCGAAAAGCATTTGAAAGGGAGATTCATGCTTTGACTGAAGCTCGGCATCGAAATATCATTAAGCTCTATGGCTTTTGCTCAAGTTCTCGACATTCATTTTTGGTGTACAAATTATTGGAATGTGGTAGCTTGAAGGGTGTACTGAATAATGAAGAGGGGATAACAACAATTAATTAGAATAAGAGAGTGAATGTTGTTAAAAGTGTGGCTTATGCTTTGTCCTACATGCACCATGAATGCTCTCCTCCTATAACTCATCGAGACATATCAAGCAAGGACATTTTATTGGACTAAGAATACAAAGCTCATGTTTCTGATTTTGGCACAGTTAAGCTTTTTCATCTAATCAGACTTCCTTTGTGGGCACCTTTGGATTTGCAGCTCCAGGTAAGTTGGTTTCTTCAAAATTCACCCCACTTCATTTTTAGATAGGAAAATGATCATAGACAGGATCCTCATCCTTAACTACCTTCCATTAAACTTCTAAATTCCTAAAACCAATTTCAATGCTGTCCACACATTTTGAAGGTTCAATAATATTAATTGAGATGTAGGCCACCGATTTAAAAAGTGAAACTTTTTCATAAAGAAACGGAAAATTTTAAATCCCATTGGAATCTAAAGAATGTATTGATTTACATTTGATTTACTCAAAATCAGTTCAAATTTACAAAGCATAGATATTGTATAAAAGCTAGAAAAAAAATTGTTATTTTCTCTATGTAGAACTTGCATACAAAATGGAAGTGAACAGGAAATGCAATGTTTAAAACTTTAGAGTGGTGACATTGGAAGTAGTCATGGGAAGCCATCCGGATGATCTCCTTTCTTCTCTCGCATCCTCATCTTCATCACCATCAAGCAATCCATTAGTTTCTTGGCCACTAAAGAAAGTTCTAGATCAAAGAATTCCATAACCAAAAGGTAATGTGCTAGGGGAAGTGGCTTTGGTGACAGATGGCATTTTCATGTTTAAATCCCAATCCTAAGCATCTTCCAACCATGCAAAAAGTTCCTTGGGCTGCCTATGTAGGAAACCGTCATTTGTACTTTATTTGTCTTAGCTAATTCCATTATCCATTTCTGTAATGGTTCATTAGTAACTTGAGAGCACTTGGAAATTATTGTCATCTGCAATTCCATCCCGGAAGAGATAGATTCTAGTTGTGATGTCCAATCCTTAAGAAAAGCTTTAAAAATAACGAGATCATGATAATTCTTATGGGTATTACATTCGCTAGTTACAAGTTGGCTTGTCAAGTAGAATCGTAAACACTAACAGTAGAAAATGTAATAAACTCAAACGAGCACAAT
Source organism: Eucalyptus decipiens (assembly GCA_014182575.1). Taxonomy (NCBI): domain Eukaryota; kingdom Viridiplantae; phylum Streptophyta; class Magnoliopsida; order Myrtales; family Myrtaceae; genus Eucalyptus; species Eucalyptus decipiens. The sequence continues at coordinate 56,810,220 of CM024614.1, read as the reverse complement.
TGCTATATGTTGGCATCTAGTTTTGTGAAGTTTGGTCCAATTATTTTAGTTGAATGCAACATCATAAAGTTAAGAAAAAATAAGTGCAGATTGGATTGGAGTATGATTTGCTTAAATCAAATTAAGAATCCTAGGTGAGCCTAATACTGCTTTTCAACCATTAAATTTTGAAAAAAAAAAAAAGTGTTCAGTAATAGTACATCAACTGTCACATTCATCTAATGGTTGAAGTACAACGGGAGCGATGAAGGGTATAGTTAAAAAAGATCTGCTTGGATTCATAGTATTTGATTTATTTATTTTTTTGTCCATAGCAGAAGCTATGAATTGAAAAGGTGATCTAGACGGATATATATTTTGGAAACACAACTAAGATGTGTTAACATTTAAAAAATATTTTTCTAAATTTAATCGACACACTCCTCGTGTGGCCCTCAATGCACAAAAACCGGATAAAGGGGCTCTGGTCAGAGTGCTTTCTACCGGGGCCGAGGTCGACATGAAGCTTATAACTGAGGAGTACCAGAGAAAGAACAACCCCCCTTCTTTCAATCCTGGATTTGAAATGCTTCAGGTGCTGGTTGGCCATGCAGACGCATAATTCATAAGTACTCTTGAATCTATGTCCGGCAATTTATCTATTACGGTGTGCTTAGCACTGGGGCTGTTTTCCATGCTTGCTCTGTATATTCCAGCCCACAAGTTGCAGATATATGGCTTTTTGGTTGATGAGGAACAATATTATCTGGATCGGAGGTTAAAAGTCTTGATTTCATTCAGTGGCTCGAGAACGATGTCCCTCGGAGGCCCAGAATCCCAATCATAATGCTAGTTGTTTTCAATTTCATGTGGAAATTAGAGAATGCATTGCCTTTCTCATCTCTCATAACATCCCCTCTAGGCTCGAACACTATCCGAACCGTCTGTATAAACATTAAACCACCCGGAGGTGCTTTTGTAGTATCATGTCAATCTCCCTCAGTTACTCAGCACTACATCCAACTTCCCAAAATTCAGCTGCTAATTCCAAAAGACGCAAGGCAAATCTCAGATCTCAGATAAGTAGAACTGCAATGCAATGGCAATGGAACCTTAAGGAAAAGTTATCATTTAACGCAGTTGGGGTACGGAGCATATTAAAATCGACGAAAGAGCGCCAACTTAAAGCTGAGGCGTGGCCATAGATAGAATCCTCGGAATATTTTTGTTCCAGGCCTTTCAAAGTTTTTAATCTTTAATTGTCCTCCAATCTCCAAATCAAATCACACCGGTCGGTGGCCCATGCGCCTGGGGGAGAGAACCCTTCTCAAAGTTGGGGGCATTCTTAGTTATGTCCTCCAAATGAAGGTATGTATGGGCGGGCCAGATTTCAAAACCCTTGTCCCGACCTGGCGGCCCGGCCCATTAACCGGACCTGGAAGTTTTGTCCAAATCCGCATCCCCCGGGTTTCTATTTTGAGTAATTGCAACGACACGTGGCGCTCGTACAGCGCCTGCCGACTTATTGCTTTCCATGATGTATTACGTTGCACGCTTCTTGAAAGCGCAGGCCGACTCTCTCTCCCCTATTTTGTCTCCTCCTTCTTCCTCTCTCTCTCTCTCTCTCTCTCTCTCTCTCTCTCTCTCGATTTCACTTCGATGCGAGCAACCTCTGTCCCCCACGATCTTCCATTCCCTCAACAGTGTCGACTCTTGCCGTCCCAGAGCCGGTGCCCCCCGTGGCCGATGACTGCGAGCAATTGCAGAAAGCCTTCACGGGTTCGCTCTATCTCCTTGTCATATAACCTTTTCTTTCTTCTTCGCGCTGCCTCCTCCGGTTCTTATCGCGCGTTGTTTGGTCATCGACGATCGTGGTCCAATTTTAGTGTTTGGATCTATAATCTACTTAGAGATCGTGGTCTGGTCGGAGTGATCTTTCGGTGGCAATCTGTTCTAGAGTTCTCGTGCTCTTTCTTTTCTTTTTCTTTTTTGTGTGATCGGTTGGTAAGATCGAGCTACTTCTGGGTTTGTTACTTCCTTTTGAATTCGACCTGGTTCTTCCATTTTAGCTGCAATATGTCGTTTGCTGGTACAAGTTGTAGGGATTTCTCGGATTCCCAAAAACAAGATTCGACACTAAATCGAACCCCTAAAACGAATGCGGAAGACAAGTCCGGGAAAAACATGTATCACCGATCCAAAAGCACACCACGGAATCGAGCGTACCTTGTTAGCCACAGATTACCCGACGCCGATAAAAGGAAGAGAAAACGATCCCGTTCAATTCGATGATGTTGATTTGGCCTTGAAGGGAGAGGGCGTCGCCTTTTCTTCTTGTTTTTTCTTTTGGAGGGAGAGAGGAAGAGGAACGTACGTAATGTCAAAAAGGTGTGTTCTCCCTCTCTTTCCTCCCTTATATACGTCCCTCCAAAAACAAAGAAACGTACCCCTTCATCCATGGGCCCTAATCTTGTGGGCCGGGCTTTTAGGCCCAACATGGGCGGACGGGCCAACTTAGGCCCATCACATAAAAACCATCATCTCCCACTCGCACATGGTGGGCAGAACAGGATTCTCTTTACCTCTCTTCAACATTCATACCGGTGAATAATCCGTGCAACCAGCATACTTTGAGAGCTCGTTGCTATGCATCTATTAGAAATATATAGCAGCTCACAATGGGCATCACACTCTGAGTAGATTCAGTATGCAGTACCTAGATCGATCGATCACATTTATATCTCTCTTAATCTCTTTTAAACAATGATATATATATTGTATTCACAATTATGATTATCCCAAAGACAGTCATAATTGGTCGACCAGTGAACACAAAACTTAGAATGTGATTCTCCATATTCGATCTTCCTCTTTCCTTCAAACTCTCAATTTCAGTTTAGCTTGCTTTTCTAGAAATGTCCCATTAGATCGAATTAACTCATGACCATTGGCAACATCCTAAGATAGAAAACACTAAATAGAAACCTTGAGAATAAGTAAAAGTCATGAGGGCACTAAAATTGAGGAACTTTTTTCCTCAACAGTCTCACACGGCATAAAAGTTGAGATCAAACTTTTGCCACTCTTATTGGTCGTTTCATGCATACGTAGTATGAAATACATATTACGGTATTAACTCCTTTCCCATGGAGGGTATGTTTTTTCCTTCAATATTGTACAGATGATAGTTTAGACATACCCAATGTCTAACTTGAGTTCACGTATCTACTCATTCACAAAAAATTCATCAGAACTCACATCTGGCATCATAGACAGATAAAGTAAATATGTGGGTTATTTTACTTTCGGACATAGTAAATATTATGTCATCATCTTAACACTTAGTTAAGGCAACATATATATTTTAAGCTTGAGCTCTCAATTATCACCTAGATAACAAGCTTAAAACAGTCTCATCTCTATTTATCACACAGTAAATAGAGGCGATTACCCGTGTGAGTAGACTAATCTTTTATCTGTCCGACATACTTTCTCAACTTAAAGTAATGCACTAATCATTAAGATGCATAAAGATCAAACAAAGATTCAAAGGCATTAATAATGAAAAACACAAGTTCATATATGTGAACAACTCAGAGAAATTACAATCCAGTACATCAGACTCTACACAATCCTAGAGATTTTACATGACCACAAAACACATCTCTAGGTATTGGCTTTGTCATAGGATCTGCTACCATTCTATGCGTAGATATGTACTGTAAGTTCACATCATTTCATGCAACCATATCTTTGACAAAGTTATACTTGGTATCTATATGTTTGGTCTTGCCATGATATTTTAGATTTTTGGTGTACGCTATAGCTGCTTGGCTATCACAATTAATCAATAATGGATTTGCAGCTTTCTCAATAACACCTAAATGATCCAAAAATCTCTTAAGCCAAACTCCTTCTTGTACCGCTACTGATAATGCCACGAACTCAGCTTCCATCGTGGACAAGGCTATACACGTTTGCTTCTTCTTGCTCCATGATATGGCGCCATTGTTCGAGAAGAAAGCAAATCCAGAGGTAGATTTCCTTTCATCTAAATCTCCTCCCCAATCAGCATCTGAATAGCCTTCAAGTCGCAAATCCTTTCCTTGGTAATTCAACTTGTAATCAGCAGTTCCCTTCAGATACCTCAATATTCTCTTAACGGCTTTCCAATGTGCTGGACCTGGATTGAATTGGTATCTACTCACCATTCCAACTGCAAAACATATGTCAGGTCTTGTACACATCATAGCGTACATCAAGCTCTCAACAGCACTAGCATAAGGAACATGTTTCATTTGTTCCTTCTCTTGTGAAGTCCTTGGACACAGTCTATGGCTCAATTCTTCACCTTTTGCAATAGGAGTGTCTATGAGTTTACAATCTTGCATACGAAATCGTTCAAGAACCTTGTTTATATATGTTTCTTGCGAAAGAGATAACGATCTCTTCGAACGATCTCTTGAAATCTTAACTCCAAGAATGTATGCAGCCTCACCCATATCCTTCATCTCAAAGTTGGAAGACAACCAATTCTTGACAGTATTGACAAGCTCTATATTGCTTCCGACAATTAGTATATCATCAACATATAATGATATGATCACAAATTGATCCTTGAATCTTTTGATATATACACAATAATCTCCATCTATCATTGTAAAGTCATATGCCTTTATGGCATTATGAAAACGTATATACCACTGTCTCGATGACTGCTTAAGGCCGTATATCAATCTCAAAAGTCGACATACCTTTTCTTCTTGGCCTTTCACTATGAAACCAGCAAGTTGTTCCATATATATTTCTTCCTCTAATTCTCCATTGAGAAAAGCAATCTTTACATCCATTTGATGTAACTCAAGATCCATACTAGCCACTATTGTCAGAATAATGCGAATCGAGGTAAATCTCACTACAGGAGAAAATGTATCTTCATAATCAATTCCTTCCTGTTGATTATACCCCTTCGCCATAAGGCGAGCCTTATGCCTTTCTATCGAGCCATCAGCCTTTTGCTTTATTTTGAGAACCCACTTATTCCCAATAGCTTTGCGTCCTTTTGGAAGATCAACCAGTTCCCAAACTTGGTTTGATTTTATTGACTCCATTTTCTCTTCCATTGCATGAATCAATTTCTCCTTACTAAGGCAATTCAGAGCCTCATTAATATTTTTTGGCTCATCCTCATCATGCGGAGCAATCATAAAAGTTTCCCCTTCAATGTCAAAACGTCGATGGGGAATACTTTGGCGACTTGTTCGCCGTATGGGAGATTGTACACTTCGCACATCATTCCCCATTATGCTCCCACTTGGATTAGATAATGATGATGTCGTCTCATTATGTGGTTGTAATTAAGAATGAGTTGAATTCAATTCATCACTTCTCATATTACTCCCACTTGGACGAACTCCATTAATATCATTATATTGATCCAATGTTTCAAATAGGGAGTAATCTTCCCCTATTTCGCCCTTCTTAGGAAATTCATCCTCTAAGAATGTGACATCCCGTGATTCAAATTCAGTTATACTCCCACTTTCCTGCTCACCTATGAACGCATACCCTTTCGAGTGTTCCGAGTATCTTATGAAAATACTCTTCTTTCCTCTGGGACCCAATTTCGCAAACTTGTGAGAGGATTCATGAGTATAGGCAACACAACCCCATGGCTTAATAAAACTTAAGTCCGGTTTTCTACATGTCCATAACTTATATGGAGTGGAAGTAACTGATTTGGAAGGCACTCGGTTAAGTATATAAGCAGCAGTTAACAACACATCACTCTAAAAAGTGATAGGTAAGTTAGCATGCGCCATCATGGACCTAACCATTTTCAGTAGGGTTCTGTTTCTTCTCTCCGCAACACCATTTTGTTGAGAAATATATGGAATAGACAACTGTCTTTCTATTCCTTTTTCATCACATAATTTTCTAAACTCATCAGATAAATATTCTCGACCTCGATCAGATCTTAATGCTTTTTTTTTCTTGTCTAATTGATTTTCTACTAGGTTCATAAACCTTTTGAAAGAACTTAACACTTCAGATTTATGAGAAATCAAATAAACATATCCGAATTGAGTATAATCATCTATAAAAGTGATGAAATAAACAGCCACATGCCTTCCTCTCACATTCATTGGACCACAGACATCAGAATGGATTAAATGTAGATGAAATTCAGCTCTTTTACCTTTTCCAAATGGTTTCCTTGTCGTTTTCCCTTCTAGGCAATGCTTACATATGTGAAAATCGACTTTTTCAATGTTGCCCAACAAGCCTTCTTTGGCTAATCTATTCATATGTTGTTGGCCAATATGACCAAGTCTTTCATGCCACACATTCACATCATTATCATATGAATTAGGAGACGTGAGAAGGGAATAACAAACATTTGCATTAACATAGTCAATATCTAATACAATGAAACCATCCAGAAAATAACCACAACCATAGTAATTTGTATCCAAAAACAAATCCACACCTCTATTATGGAAGTTCATATTAAAACCTAATTTAACCAACACTAAAACAGACACTAAATTCCGACGAATCTCCGAAGCATACAATACATCATGTAAGAATAAAGTGCGTCCACCACACATGTTCAGTTGGCAGGTGCTAATTCCTTTCACTTCAGCTCTGGAATTGTTTCCCACATAGATCCACTTAGTTCCAGTTGGTACTCATCGAAATTCCACGAAGAATTCTCTATCCTTCGCTACATGGTCTGTCGCTCCTAAATCTACAGTTCACAAAGGATTAGACTCAGTCAAGAATACAGAACTCGACACAAAAGCAAAGTTCTGAAAAGTACAAGAGGTGTATACCTTCTTTGGCTCACGACAGTCGCGAGCATAGTGACCCTTCTTGTCACAGTTGTAACACTTCACCCTTGCAAGCTTCTTCATTCGAGGACGATTTCCTCTCTCATGTTGGTTAAGCTTAGGCTTCTTCCCTGAAGGACCTGCTTCCTTGCCTTTCCCTTTATCAAACCAGTTAGGACGTTTGCGCTTGGAGCTCGAAGCTCCATGTGAGCTAGAACCAACATGATAAATTTCAGCTTCTAGCTTAGCTGCCAAGAGGCGGTCCTCTTCCAGCTCAAGATGACGCATTGCATCCTCAAATGTTTTCATATTTTCATTATGGGTCAGGTGCACCTTCATATGCTCCCAACTTTGAGGCAAGGAACGAATCACTGCTTGCACTTGCTACTCATCTATCAGGACATGGCCAGCATCTTTCAGCTCATTTATCATGTTTGACATCTTTCTAAGATGTTGCTTCATGGTCTAACCATGAGGCTTCTTATAAGAGTCAAACCTAATAGTGAGCTGCCTCAGTCTAGTCGCCGAAGTATGACCAAATCTTGCTGCCAATGTTTCCCACATTTCCTTGGCGTTCTCAAAACGCCTAAACTCTCGAATGACGTCATTTTCCATTCTACTCAGCAACGTAATGCGAGCAAGAGAGTTCTTTCTTTTCCATGCAGCAAATGCTTCCTTATTTCTCTTGTGCTGTGCAATGTTTCCTTCTTCAGGTTCTACCATGGTCAAGTTAAGAGCTTCTAGTGCCTCTTGCTCTTCCAACACATATTGGATTTTCATGTGCCATATTTCATAGTTATCGCCATTGAGCTTTAAACCTTTGTTCAGCTCAGCAACTATGCTCTTTGTGGCTGAAGCCATTGATCTGAACACATCAGACATATATGCACGAATTATTAATACCTATCATTTATGCATCCATTTTGCACAGACCCATCATATTAATGAACAATTTCAAGTAAGGTTTCAGAATCAAAAGGTCACTATGTTTCCAATCATCCTCCAAAAATCCTAACTTAAAACTATCATTAATATAATTGTCTTATGCAAAATAAATTCTATGAAGTTACAAAAAACTTCTATGAACTACCCATAGCAACCAACAATAACAGAAAGCAAATAATATTTGACATCAAATAGAATAATAATGCTTTCACATAATACAACTAACATATCAGTTGCTACATCAACAACAATCAGGTAGTAAACATTACATAAGACGTTCGGGAAGCACACTTAACAAAGACCAGCCAATACATCTAACACCAAGTCAGTACACGAACTGGGAAAGATCCTCTTTTGTTCAATTTCTTGATCTTTTCCCTTGTAACAATCCAATAATAATCATCTATAAAATCCATTACAATTTTCCTATATGAGGTAGCTTTGTTGACATCTCATATGCGATTCAACACTCCATGCCATTCTGGTGGAAGGGTGTTCATGAAAAATCGTACCATCTCAGATTGTGGCATAGGACGACCATTCCATATGACCTTTTGAATTTTCCCGTTGACTTCAAGGACGTGATCAATTAAGTCGCCACTCTCCCATCGATGATCCGTTAGCTCATCTATCAACTTAGAAAGCCTTTCCTTTTGTTCATCAATAATTGCGCGAATAGGTGTGCGCAATTTTAGGGGAGGCATTGTTCCTGCAATAAATGCAGAACAAATAAGGGATCACATATAATCCATATAGACTTAATTGAAAAAGAAACACATTCTTTTCCTCTTTTTTTTTTTAAAGGTCAACGGTCAACGGTCAACGGTCGTTGGTCAACGGTCGTTGGTCAACGGTCGTTGGTCAACGGTCAACCGGTCAACGGTCAGGTCGCCGAGTCGTCGGACCGGTCGGACCGGTCGGGCCGGTCGGACCGGACGGACCGAACGGACCGGTCGGACCTCGGGTTGGGTCGCATCTCAAGTCGAGTCGGTTCGCCGGTTGGGTCTGGTCGCCGGCCGGTCAACTTTCGCCGGCGGGGACGTCATCGATGACGTCATCCCAGCGGTTACTAACCATTGGGTGACATCATGGTGACGTCATCACGCGTCGGTTCGCCGACCGGCGCGTGCCGATTCGCCGGCCGGCGTGTCATGCATTTGCCGGTTTGCCGATCGGCGCGTGTAGTGCACGCACTGGCCGAGTCAGCGCTTCAAGCGCGTGGCGCCCACGCGCAGCGGCTTCTGGCCGCGCGTGTGGGCGCGTGTGGTGTTGCCCTGCGGCGGTCGACCTGTCGACGGACTCATATCGACAAGTTCTTTCACCCTATGCCATCATAAATTGATTTCGACTTACGGAAACTCGAAAATATGGATGAACAGTGCTCGGGTGTCGGGATTTTTCGCCCCAATCAATTTTGGCCGAATAATTACGCGAAAAATCAATCAAAAATCATTCATAAACATGAAAGGGGTCGGGAAAACATGAACTAGGGCTCTAATACCAATATAGGGATTTGTTGGATTCCCAAAAATCGGATTCGACACTAAATCGAACTCCTAAAACGAAAGCGGAAGACAAGCCCGGGAAAAACATGTATCACCGATCCAAAAGCACACCACAGAATCGAGTGTACCTTTTTAGCCACAGATTAAACACCGACGCCGATAAGAGGAAGAGAAAACGATTCCGTTCGATTCGATGACGTTGATTTGGCCTTGAAGGGAGAGGGCGTCGCCTTTTCTTCTTGTTTTTTCTTTTGGAGGGAGAGAGGGAGAGGAACGTACGTAATGTCAAAAAGGTGCGTTCTCCCTCTCTTTCCTCCCTTATATACGTCCCTCCAAAAACAAAGAAAGGTATCCCTTCATCCATGGGCCCTAATCTTGTGGGCCGAGCTTTTAGGCCCAACATGGGCGGACGGGCCAACTTAGGCCCATCACATAAAAACCATCACAGGTAAAGAAATTGTTCTCTACCTTGAGCCCGGGTGTGGTGTGGTCTCGAAAAAGTGTCAAACTTATTGTCTAATATAATATTTTTTTCGTTTGATGATTATCATGAACGAATCTTGAAGGATGGGGAACAAACGAGAAGTTGATCGTATCCATATTGGGTCATAGGAATGCGGTGTAGAGGAAGCTGATTAGGCAAACCTATGCCGAGACTTATGGCGAGGACCTCTTCAATGCATCAGACAGGGAACTTACGAATGATTTTGAGGTCTGCATCTTCTTTAATTATTTGTTCCTGTATTTTCATTGATTATCAAACGTGATTGTACGTTCTGTTGATAAAGCCGTGGGTATGATATGACATGATTTTCTAAATTCTTTGCATCCCTGTAATTTCCATGTCGTCAGAGGCTGGTAATCCTTTGGACGCTTGATCTGGCTGAACGTGATGCGTACTTGGTGAATTGAAGCGACTAAAAGATGGACGTCAAGCAATCGGGTTCTCATGGAAATAGCCTGCACAAGGTCTCCGCAGCAATTGCTTATGGCAAGACAAGCATCTCATGCTCGATACAAGAAGTCGCTGGAAGAGGACATCACTCACCACACAACTGGAGAATTTTTAAGGTACTGCTTTTACTTTACGCTTGCCTGAAGTTGTACCATGAAGTTTCCCAATCCTGATGATTGTTCTTGTGCGTAACTTCTGTCCATACATTTTGCAATAAGTACTCTGTACAATATCTTATTCTATCCTGGGAAATATTCCTTGTGATTGATGAAGGCAAGTAAGATTAAATGTGTCTGATTCAGCATATTACAGGGAGTTGAGGCATTCAATCTTTAAGATAGTTTTGGAGTTCTGTAGAGAATGATCATTGGGATGGCAGCCATGTGATTGAGAGCAGTTCCTGTTATTTCATTGAAGAAGATTTTATGAACTCCGAGACCATATATGCTAGTTCATTGAACCCCTTTCTCCTATCTCAAATGAAAACCAGGTCCGTCATCAAAAGATAGCCCTATGACATCGAGTGAAATAATTCTTATCTATCCTGAACCTTTTCATTTGTCAGTAGGTATTGATGTATAATTTCGTTGCCTCTTGGGAAAAAACTGTATTTTGATATGGTTTCTTTGTCTTCTAGTTGCTGGTACCTCTCATGTGCTCACACCGTTATGATGGAGATGAGGTGAACATGACTTTGGCAAAAGGCAAAGATACTCCAATAAGATCTCAGGGAAGGCTTACAGCATGAGGATCTCTTAAGGATATTGGCTACTAGGATCAAAGCACAGGATAGTGTTACTCAGAATAATGTCTTATGGCTGTCCTGGGAAATATTCTTGGTAATTGATGAAGGTAAGTAAAATCAAATGTGTCTGATTCAACATATTACAGAGAATCTGAGAATATTAGTTGCAAGGTGTTCAATCTTTAAGACAGTTTTGAAGTTTTGCAGAGACTGCTTGTTGGGATGGGGGTGTAGTTGAGAACGGATCCTGATATTTTGGTTTGTCATTTCATTGAGAATGGTTTCATGAAACTCTCCATATACGTTAGTTCATTGGAACCCTTTCTCCTATCTCATATGAAGAACCAGGTCCATCATCAAAAGATTAGCCCTACGACAACCTGTGAAATGATTATTATCTATCCTGAATCATTTCATTATTCATTACATGTTGAAAGAAAGTCAAATCTCCTTGCTTGTTGGGAAAAAACTGTTTTTTGATACTATTTCTTTGTCAACTAGTTGTTGGTACCTCTCGTGAGCTCAAACCATTATGATGGAGATGAGGTGAACATGAATTTGGCAAAAGCTGATGCTAAGACACTCCACGAGAAGATCTCAAAGAAGGCTTACAGCCATGAGGATCTCATAAGGATTTTGGCTACTAGGAGCAGAGCACAGGTCAATGCTACGCTGAATCAGTACAAAAATGAGTTTGGAAATGATATCAACAGGTGAGTTGGAATTTAAATGAACTGGCCCTTTCATGTTGCTTTTACCTATATGTCTAATGTTTACAGTTCCTAAATGATGAAGAGTGCCGGTGGGTATTGTTCTTTATGAGTTTTTGGTTAGCAGTTGTTGCTGAAAGTAAGAGGCAACTTCACAATATCCTATTTCTAAAACATTGAGATCTAATAATATTGCCCGTTTTTCGAGTTGTTCATTATTCTGCATTGTGCTCTGTTCTAGTATAAGTCACTTGCAGACTATAACTTTTGTAGCATGCATCGGAACATAATAAACTTTTCTCTGTTCTAGACTAAGAACTGTCTAATTCTTGATCCTTCATGTTTGCAGGATTTGAAAACTGATCCGAAAGACGAGTTCCTTGCTAAACTGAGAGCTACAGTTAAGTGCCTGATTCAACTTGAGAGGTATTTTGAGAAGGTGTAGTATTTTGAGAAGGTTTTAAGGGGATCTGACCAGAGTGATTGCTACCAGGGCGGAGGTCAACCTGAAGTTTATAAGTGAGGAGTACCAGAGGAGGAATAGCGTCCCCGTCAATTGTGCCATTGTCAAGGACACTACAGGGAGACTATGAAAAAATGCTTCTGGCATTGATTGGCCACATTGAGGCTTGATTTACAAGTACTCGTGAAGCTATGTCCGGTGGAGGTAGTATGTCTATTTTGGCATGGTTTGAGGTGTTTCTGTTTTCCTTGCTTTCCAGTAACGTATATTTACCAACATGCCTCCCCAGAAAGTCGTCAGTTATAGCTATGCGAAGCAAATACATTTCTTATCATGGTGTTGGTTCATGTACTTCTGGGAAGTCTTTGATTTTGATCTTTAATCAGACTGCTATTAAGTGACCCTGAACTTGGTTTCCTTGCAATCATGTTATAGCAATGCTAGCAATTCAATGAACAATGCTGCAGAAACTGCTGATGCTATGGCCTTTTAGTTGATGAGGAGCAAATATTACGAGGATTGGAGGTTACAGTCTTGATTTCATTAGGTAGCTTGAAAAACTACCTGTTTGTGTTGTTTTGCCAGACGATATCCATCGGGCTGGCAGAATCTCAACCATAATGCCTAATGCTTTTGGTCATTTCAGCTTCATGTGGAAATTATAAATCGCATTGCCTTTCTCATCTCTTATAATACCTTTCGGCACAAATGCTATCCGAACCATCTATATTAATATTAAACCACCCACTAGGAGCCTTGGAGGTGCTTTCGCAGTATCATAGCAATCTACTCAGTTTCTCACCACTGTATCCCCACTTCCCACGAGAAATTCAGCTACTAATTCCAAACTGATGCGAGGCAAATCTGTACAACCATGATGCAATGGCGATGGAACATTTGGCAGCACACCGAAGGAAGCCTTATCAATTAACCTCTTGCAAGTTCAGATCAGATTAAAACCCAACGGTAGGATGGCACGGGATATTTTATTGGTAATTTGGACTTAGGCCCAAGAATAGCAATTAGGTAAATATATATTTTTCTTTTGTAATTGAGGGATGTAATTGACATGTGTGATATGATAGTTATAGTGAAATCCTTTTCTGGATGTAGTCTTAGTTTAAGGGTAACTAAGATAAAACCATGTATCTCAAATTCTCTCTCTTGCTTTACTCTCTATTTCTTGTAATTATGCACTGAATCCTAACAGGAAGTGCCAACATGCATGCAGCCTGTTCGGGGTGGGTTTCCAGGGGTAACATCCGAGTTCAAAATTTGGAGTAAGCCCAAAAAAGGAAAAAGCAGGGAACCAAACGGATTGCCGAAAGAGCACCGACTTGACGGATGGACAAGCAAAAGTTCCTCTACCTGTCAAGAACGAGAGAAATCCCAGTACCCTAGGTAGAACTGTCGGAATACTTTCGTTCCAGGCCGGACAGAGTTCGAATTCCGATTGTCCTCTAATCTCCAAATCATATCGCGCTTGTCGGCAGAGCATGCGTCTTCTCAAAGTGGAGAGGATCATGTCGTAGCGAATTGTCGGACCAAGGAAATGAAAGATTCTTCCCTAGAATTCTCATGACCTTCGCATGACGGTATCACCAAGCCCTTGAGCAATACCATCAACAAAGACACATTCCCAGTACTAGGGGACTTTTCTTCGCATGGAGGTTGGCATGAGTAGCACATTCAAAGCATATTGCCAAAGCCCTTGTGACTTGCAATCCATTACAGGCCAGCTTGAGAAAATTGGAAAGGACACAGTGGTGACATATCCTTTATATGAGGAGAATATACAGAGTTCAAAGCTACATCTTGAACATGGATGAGATGGAAAGTTTTCTTCGAAAACCATTGATCTATTTGAGCAAGGACAAGTCCAAGGAAATGATTTTAACTTCCACATCCAAAAAATTAAGCAATAATCCATGTTATTTACAGTGAAATCTCTGTCAAGCTAAGAAATTCTTATATTATAATTACATCGTGTCATATATCTATTTCATGGCATTGTGCCACTTGACACATTCATGTATAACTTTGCCCTATAATTTGCCTTTTGATTTTTACTTTAGAAAACCTCCAATCCTAACAAATCTCTAATTCTTATGCATTTTTAGTAATAATTCTCTAATCAATTCTTGTGCATATTTTGGCAATAGATCTCTAATCGATGTACAATAAATAATAGAATTATTCATATATTGGTAATATATCTTCAAAAATAATTATTTATGTATAGATTTTATTTGGAAACAACTATATATATATATACATATATGTATGTATGTATGTATGTATGTATGGATATAGATATATGTATATATATATATATATGTATATTATTGACACATAAATTTTGCCATTTTACTTAAGACTTAATAGCATTAAAAGTTAGGAATTAGTCGCTAAAAAAATAAATAATTAATTAAAAAATTATTATTAAAAAAAAAAAGAGAGGTCGGGTCGGGTCGGATCCGACCTTAGCTTAGCCTACCTCTCTTTCTTCTTCCTCTGCGTGGGCCTAGGTGCGGCCCATTTCTTTCCTTCTCTTTTTCCCCACACGCAGCCCATCTCTTCCTTTTCTTTCCCCCCACGGAGGCCTTGTCACGCCCCGATCCTCAGGCACGCGCACATCCCTTACCTTGGTCGATTTTAAGTGTAATATCCCAGGACTATGTATCGCCGACCCTTTCATTTTAAATAGACTATGTATCACCGACCCTTTCATTTTAAATAAGCACATGCAGAAGTAATTATAATCCCCAGACAATAAAAAATGAGATAGAAAAGCAGAGTCATATTTTTCATATTGAAAATTCACAACCACACTTTTATACAAACACCTCATAGTATTCTACAATACTATATATATAAGTCTGATCTAACATCTATTCACATACAGACAATGTCTGACAAAATAAGATGGGATTTCAGTCCTTATCCGGGTCATACTCGGGATCATCATCCTGATCATCCTCAGATTCTTCTTCACTAAGCTCGTTTCCTTCAAGGTCTTCATCTTTTTCTGGCTCATCGTCCTCTTCTAGTTCCTCCTCCTCAGGCTTATCTACGGGCCTAAAATGGTTATACAATAACCATTGAGACCATGTCTCAGCAAGTTTTACTTCTTAAGACTCAATTAGTAAACCAATATGCTAACCGGGCTACCTATACACGCACAAGTCAAAAGACTTACCTTGGCCTCAGATTCCACCTGCATATTAGCACAGTTCAAATAGGCACCCAATCATAATATCACGGATCGAAACATCGATCAAATCAAGTTAGTCGATTACATGTCAGTCGGACCATTCACCGGTCATTTCCATTCAATCAATCAATTCACGACAATCAGATCAATTGACCTAGTTGATTACATGTCAAACGGACCATTCTTGGTCATTTCAATCAATACTATCCATTCTCTAAAATAACCCATTGGGTTACCAAGCTAGCATTTTTAAACGATTCAATCTCTGAAATGACATTATAAGTCACCAAGTATATTCATCATAACGTCCATTCTGCAAAATGACATATTGAGTCACCAAGCCATTATGGCATGTCGTCCATTCTACAAAATGACCTATAGGGTCACCGAGCCGACATTAAATACTGTCCATTATACAAAATGACCTATAGGGTCACCGAGCCGACATTAAATACTGTCCATTATACAAAATGACTTATAGGGTCACCGAGCCGGTATTGCATACCGTCCATTCTACAAAATGACCTATAATGTCACCGAGCCGGTATTACATACCGTTCATTCTACAAAATGAGCTATAGTGTCACCGAGCCGGTATTGTGTAATATGATACTTCGAACGTACAATCAATTTGTCCTTTTATTCATTTCTGACAAAAGTATACGTGCGTGGGCACACAGTTGGCCTTAGCCAAAATATAATATTTTTCATTTCCATAACTCCCACAATTTCTGTAGTCCATTCAAATCCTTTTGGCATTATCAACCAATGGCCGGTTATTTTTCAATTAATAACCAAAGATTATTCAATTAAAGAATAATTCTCAATTTCACAAATAATTCAATTCAACACAAAATAAGGCTCAATTAAATAAACGGACTGCACCACGACAATCAGCATAAAATTCTGGTTATCAGCTATCCTTGCCTAATTTTCAGAAAATAAAAAATTAATAAAATAATTTCAAAAATTAATAAATAAATACTAAAAATCTAATTTATGCCCGTAATGCCTAATTGAAGCCCGATAAGGGTCGGGAAAAATCTCAAGATGCATTCAATAAATACTAACACATGTATTCGCTAATTGCATAATTCAATTGCCTAACATGCATCACAATTATCTAATAATCACTAATATATTATAATCTAACCACCTAATTGCACTTAATTAAATCTAATCAACCCTTAAGCATAATTAGCAAACTAAGAAAGCATTAGTGAGTAAAACTCACTTGATTAAAAGCGGAGATCGAATCACCACGATGGCGGCCGAACTTGGGCTCATGACGACACTCATGGGCTTGGATCGAGCCCAAACTTGGCCTAACAAATCTCAGCCCAATCTGAGATTTGTTTTTGCATTGGACTGGGCTAGCTCTTGGGCTTGGGCTTGTTGAATTGGGCTCACCGAAGTTGGGTTTCACAACTGGGCTTGTAGCTGAATTTCACTTGGGCTTCAAGATGGGTTGCTGGAAATTAAAGATGGGCTACTAAAAATGGGCTGAACTGAGCTGAGTTGGGCTGCTGGGCCGAAAATTTGCTGGATCCGTGGGCTGGAATTACTAGGCTTCGAAGACCGAATTCCGTTGGGCTCCAATTGCGAGATGCAAGGGAGATGGACGCTGGCTTCTTCGGTGTTCGTGGCAGCTCGGTGGATGTTGCTTCACTGGCTTCACTCGACTGACTCGGTGGCCGACCAAATTCGGGGGAAATTCTCACGGACGGACGCAGGTTTCCTCTGTTGAATCGGTGGCAGCGAGCTGGCGGAGAGAAGATGCAGACGAAGAGAGAGAGAGAGAGTCAGTGGAAGATGCTGGCCGAAACGCTGGGATTCGTGTGGGCTTGTCGGTGGTATTTTGGGCAGGGACGTTGAAGACAGCCTTGGTGGACTTGCTGCTGTTGACCGAAGGAGTGCAGGCTACGGACGCATGGAGATGGAGCAGCTTCGTGGGACGTGGACTGAGCAAAGAGACAAACTGGTGGGCGTGGGGTTTCGTTTGTTGAAGGCTAACCGAAGGAGCTAGGCTTCTTCTCTTCTGTTGGTGCTGGCATTGCACGAAGCAAAAAGGAGAGAGAGGATGGAGGTGGATGGAGGGTGAGAGAGAGCAAGGAGATAGAGATAAGGGAGAGGTGGGGCCTTTGGCTTGATATTTTTCCACAAAATATCTCCAAGACTTAGTCTTGCCATGTATAATCCCTTGGCGACCAATGCTCCACCAAAACACACCCCATGACTTCTCTTTTTGGTCCATTTGGTTAGGGAGGGGAGGGGCACACGAAATTGCAAGTATAAAGCACCAATTGGTTACTCAATCTTACTCTGTTTATCCTCATTTGATCTCCATAATTTAAATTGACACCTCTATACTTCAATTGACATTTTTCCTCACCCATGCACTCATCATGCATCTCATTTTTGCCATTAAAAACCATCTTCGGCATTTTCCGCACAAAGACGACTCGGTGACGACTTTTTCCCAAAAAGTGTCGAGTGTCAGAAAAATCTTCTAAGACTGAGTCGACACTCCTAGAATTTATTGTGACATGACAGAAATTTCAATTTCTAAAATCGGACTTGAATTCACGGTTAATTTTCACTTGGCGCATTTTTAGCATGACCCAGAATACCGGGCAGCTTTCAGAAATTTTTAAGTACAAATGGCTCGTGGTCGATTTTTTTCGAGCCACTATGAACCCACTCGACTCATTGGCAACTCTCGGTTGTCGTAAAAATCCCAAGGATTCAAATATGGACACAAGATCCCAAAACAATAGGAAAATCAGTCTAGTGTCGGTCAACAAAAATATTTCCAATTTAGTGGTGTTACCCACGATTAGCCACACATCTCAGTTGAACCAGCCTATCTCTAATTTCGAATCGATTTTATATTGTGCCATATTGGCCTCTAAAGATGAGCAAGTCAAGAAGCCAATCCCTAGTCGAATTCTCAAGTCTATTTGCCTTAAAATCCTTAGTGGTTTCCCTAGATAGTCTAGTTATCTCAAGAGTGATCAGCTCTGAGAATAGCCCTATAAGCGCGTCAATGAAATGCCTAATTTATCCAGTAGAAAACAGGATCGAAAATCTGGGATGTCACAGGCCTAGCCCAGCCTTCCTCGCGCGGCCCACCGGCTGGTCGTCTCCTCCTATAGTCCTTCTTGGCGCGCCTGCAAAAAAGAAGAAAAGCAACAACGACAGAGGGGAGCAGGGGGAACAGCCGGAGGCAGGGGCAATGCTCGGCTGGAGCTGGCAGTCGAGGGGGGGGCGGGGGGCAAGCCGGAAGGTCGCAGCTGGCATCGCAGGGAGATCGCAAGTACAGCCGAGGAGAAGAAAACCACAAAGAACAACGAACACAAAAGACATAGAGAGACCGAGGAGACGACAAGAGAGCTTGAGCGAGAGAAGTGCTCGAGAGAGGGTGGAGAGCCAAAGAGAGGCTCAACCGTGCACGGAATCCCATTACCCGACACCCTTCTTTTGGAACTGTGAAAAACCGAGAGAGCTGAGGAGGAGCCGAGAGGAACTAGACGGAAACGGGAGGGAAAAAAGGAACCGGAGAGAGGGAGAGCCAGAGAGAAACAAGTCCTACGGCCATCTGGCCACGCCCGAAGCTCGCTCAACGACTCCCAGACGCACCCTCAGGCTCGCTGTCCCTATTTTCCCGAGCTACATCCAAGATCTGGAGTAGAGCAGAGAGGAGAGGGGAGAAAGAAAAAGCTTTGCTGCTGGTGGCCGAGCCCCTGCACTTGCCGCCTCCGTCCCAATAAGATCGCCGTCGTCACTGTCCGCTTTGCCATGTCAGAACGCTGACCCCAAGCCACTGCTACTCACGATTGTGTCCGTGTCGCCGCTGCTGCCCAAGAGCCGCAATGTTGCCACAGCCACCGCCTCCGCCCTCACCTGCCTCTTCACCCAAGCCGTGAAGCTATTGCAGCTCGTGTCGCCGCTCGCCCGTCCACAACCCACTTGCTACTCACCCGATGTCGTCCAAGCCGCCGCCCTTCGACCCCAACTGTTGCAACGCCATCGCTGTTGCAACCCTCAACCTCTACTTGACGCCTGCGGCCCGCAACGCTGCACCTCTGCTCTTCTCCGCAGCTGCCCATCGCGTCGTGTCGCCGCTGCCATCCACACTACCGCTACTCACCACATCACCGCCATCAAGTCGCTGCCATCCCCGATCGTCCCTCACCAGCGCCACGAAGGAGCAGGGGAGAGAAGAGGCAGAACCGGGTAGGGTTTGGTCTTTGAAGCGGGTCGGGCACAGGTCGCAAAACGGGAAGGGTTTTTTTGGGTGAATTGGGGCCGGGTTTGGGCTTGTGGGCTTGTGGGCTTTCTTTTTTTAATAAAAAAATTGAACGGATTGGGCCTGCACATCAGGCCTAGCCCGGCTAGGTTCCCGCCGAGCTAGGTTGCGCGGCCCAGCCCGGTCCGGGTTTAGGCCATCTGGCCCGATCCGGTCCGGGCTCGGGCCCTTTCTAACAAACCAGGTCGGACCCAACCCAAGTATCCGACCCAAGTCATTTTTTAATATATTATAATATTATAATATTATTTTTAAAAAGTGGCATCCCAAACTAGAAGCATTAAAGTTTATGAATAGGTTATGGAAGTACCATCAAGTTATATTGTAGCCACTTGATCCATAATTTGCAATGAGATTTATGACCAAGTTTTTAATGGATAATTATTTGATAGGAAAGAAAATTCTATCATTGGCCATGTGTGTTATAAATTGGAATTTATGGATTTATGACTACAAGTTTTATGGCCATATTATTTTTGTAAGTTAGGAATTTATTTAAGTGGAAGATATTGGTAGATTAAATTAGAGAAGAGTGGACCAAGACTCTTAGGCCAAGACCAGCCCACGATCACCCACCATTCGACCATATGGGCCTGGCCAGCGAAGCCCAAAGGGAGAGGAGGAGCTGCTATCGACCAAGCTGGCCCAAGCCCGGCCGGATTCAAGCCCATCTTGCATGGCAATTGCCAAGTGGCGCCAGCATGCAAGATCATGATTGTTAATCATGAGGGGGAAGAAATTAGAGAGTGAGGGGGGCGGATTAGGCGAGGAAAAGGAGAGAAAGAGAGAGAGTCGTCCAAGAGAGAGAGGAGAGAAAGAGAGAAAGGAAAGGAAGAAAGGAAGAGAGAAAGGAGAGGCCGTGCATGCGAGAGGAAGGAGGAGGGCCGTCCGCCGATCGTCCGCCTAGCTCGCTGCCATTCGTTCGCCGCCTTGCCCGCCGTTTGTCGCTGTGTCCGTTGTTTGCTGTTTGAGCTTGGATTAGAGGCAAGTAGAGCCTTAAAACCTACCTTTTGCTTGCTCTGTGTGTGTCTAGAAGATGGTGAACTTTGGTTGTGTAACACCCCGAACCCTTCGCAGGTCGTTACCAGTGCCGATGTTACATCTTATTACCTCTTTCTATCTTTTACTTAAAACAAGCGTCATTAATCACAGGCATTTTTTTTTTAAAGCGGTCCCATGCGCGACTCATAGCGGAAGCAAATTTCACATCGCCATCTACCCCCCTACCAATCCATGATACAAATACACACCAGCTAAACATCATGATTTTATAAACAACATCGACGCTTGGCTTTCATACATATATAAAGCAAGATGGGGTTTTTCTTTTGGGTCGGTACAAAAACAAGAAAGGTTAGGACTCTGCCATGTCCTACCTAAAATCTCAAAAAGAAACCTCGACCCGTAACATCATGCGTGCACAACACCCTCCCATTGAAGCGTCGACTATCTACATCAAAAAGATACCCAGCTCCTACTCATCACACGCAGTCTCACACCCAACCCGGTGCATCGGGTGGTGGCGGCGGCAAAGCATCCCCTCGCATCGCTCCATCCCGTCGAACGTACACGAAATGAACTCTTGTATGACGGGGCCCCCGCCAAAGCCGATATCATACATCACCGGACATCGCACTCCGGATAAACGTCGTCCGGGAACAGAGGGACAATCTATCTCCGTACACTCTACCTCTACATCGACGGCGAGACCATAGTATACCCCACGCGAGATGGCGGTAGCGGCATACTTGCTAATCTGAAATGTTATCCTCAAAAGGGGTGAGTACAACCACTCAGCAGATAGGGAAATCCAATAACAACTCAATGCACCATGCATATCATCATACGATGCAGGCATTGCTTACCTTTTTGATGTCATACGTATTCATGCATCATCATAGCATACATATCATCATCATGGCATCTCATATATCATTATCATCAAGCATGCATTTCATCATGCATAACATACCATGGATGATCATCATATCACATCACATCTCATCATCATCATGCATCATCGTGCATATATCATAGGTGATCATCATACCACATCACATCATCATCATCATGCATCATCATGCATATATCATAGGTGATCATCATATCGCATCACATCATCATCATCATGCATCATCATGCATATATCATAGGTGATCATCATATCGCATCACATCATCATCATCATGCATATCATCATGCATATATCATAGGTGATCATCATATCACATCACATCATCATCATGCATCATCATGCATATCATCATCATCATCATCATCATCATCATCATCATCATGCATATCATCATGCATATATCATATCATTAAATTTTCATCTTTTTCTTTAATTTTGATCACCACATCACCCATCCTCAATCATCAATTTCATCATCATCCCTTCGGGCAAAGACCTCCGACAGGGTTCCCAGCATTCCAGCCATCTCATGGCCACCGGGCTTCCGGCCCCCCACATTCCGGGCATCTCGCATCTCAACTAGCATCACGAGGCATTCCCTTCGGGCAGAAACCTCCGACAGGGCTTCCGGCCTTTACCCTTTTAGCCAGGCATCCCACACCCAAATCCTGGTGTCGCGAGGCATCTCCGGGCATGTATCCGAGATACAACCGGACATCCGGCCCCCCACATTCCGGGCATCCTGAAACTCCCAGGGAACCTCTGGAATTATGCCACTTGGCCACCAGACATCATCCTCCGCCACAACCTCTTACTCACATACCATTTTCCACATTCACCATTCCTTTTAAACCTTATTATCACATGGCATATGATTCACACACATGCATCACAATTCATAGTCATACATACACCAATGTCATATAACAATGGATCATAAATTCAATGGAGTACATGGCCAATAAAATAATCCATTTTATTTTTTTTTTTTTTATTATATTATTATTATATTATTATATTTTCATAAATAAATATTTCATTTATGATTTTCCCAAAATCATAATATTCAAACAATCATTAAACAATTAGAATCACAATTTCATGCAAAATTCATGGCCAATTTGCATTTCTCATAATTTCTCAATTTTCCACAAAATAGCACATAACATTCGGAAAATGGCCAGATTGCACAGTTTACAAATAAATTCGATTAAAATACTTATATGGCCTCCAAAAATTACGAAATTTTACAGGGTGATATCCAACACATTTTCGTGCATTTTTCATGCAGAACTCTAAGCCAAATTCTTCATAGATTAATTTATACAATTCCACGAAATCTCTGGAACCTCTACCGTTTCGTCCAGAATGCATATCTCCGAAAAATTAAGGTTTCACCCATCTATTCTCTTTCGTTTCCTCTGAAATTTGAGTATGTTATGTATCAAGGTGTCCTTTACAAGTTTCATGAAGAGATCTAGGTTAAATAACCAAAGTATGATCATCTTTTAAGTCCTTGAAGTTTCGGGTGTCTCGGTACACTTCAACAGAATCAATCGTCTCAAAGATCTAGCCGATTCACTAGGCTATACTCGTTCATTTCTCTTAAAATTTGATTATGTTATAGTTCAAGATGTTACCTACAACTTTCATGAAGACAACAAAGTGAGATCTCCAACAGAAATCAACATGCAACCAAGAAATCAACAAGAGGTCAGTAGGAAATTCGCAGATCTGAAGTCTCCGTATAATAGAACTTTTGACCCCTCTAATATTCATCGTTTTCTACGAAATTTCACTATGTCATACTAAACGATGTTAGCTTCAACTTTCATGAAGAAAAAAAAGCCAAAATCGCACTCCAAACACACATGCAAGCTCGAATAAGATACTGACTTCCACAAACCGAACAAGAACAGTCACACGGTTTGCACACATCCAACCCTTACCTCGGTTTTTCGCCCAAATCACACCTAAAACCGAACATGCAACCAACAAAACAAACATGCAATAGAAGTTAAGGACTCCACTTGCCTCCAAGATGAACAAACGGCGATGAACGACGGCGTACGGTGGTCGGACTAGGCGGACGGACGGCGAACACACCTCCTCCTCTCTCTCGGCCGCTCCTCCTTTCCCTCTCGGTCTCTCCCTTTCTCGAACACTCTCTCTCTCTCTCTCTCTCACCTTTCTCGGCCAAATGAAGCAAAGAACCGGCCATCTCTCTCTCCTCATCCCTTTTATATCCCCTTAATCCCATCATTAGTAATCATTGCTTTGCCTAAAGATTCACCAATGCATGCTCTTCCCTTGGCCACTTGTAATTTTTATTTTTTTGAATTTGAATGGGCTTGGGCTTAGGCCCATCCGGCCATTCCCTTGGGCTGGTCGAGCTCCCCTCTTCTTGGGCCACTAATGGGCCGACTAGCTTGGCCCACCAAGCTCTAGGCTAATGGGCCCAAGGCCCATTTCGAATTTTAACCTCCTTTTTCATTTTTTTTTGAAATCCTTTTATAAATATTTTTGAATTCAAATTTTTATCTTGGCCAAAGTCTTGGGATATTTTTAATTATTGAAATTTAACTCATATGGCCAAGCATTAATTTATTAAATTTAAATTCCCACACTCACAAGCACAATTCATCAAATTAAAAGACAAATTGGCTAAAGCATAAGCCATAAAATTCTATCACCTAATTAAAGACACTTAACACACCTTAAGGCTTGGCTTTGAATTTCTGGGATGCCACAGGTTGTGGTAGATGTGATGAAAGGTTGAAGCTATGGGGAGAAATTCGTTGGCCTAGCATGCTGTTTTCTAGAAAAATCAGTCCAACCCTTCACAAGTTTGTGAGCTGCATGCGACTTTTTAGTTGAAATATCACTTTGATCTCTTCATGAAAGTTGTAGAGAACATCTTTAGGGATAACATACTAAAATTTGAGATAAAATGGACAAGGATCTCCTGGTCAAACAATTTTCCTTTGGAGAGATTAGATCTGGAATTTGTTGTGCTGATCTTTAGTGATTTCGTGGACTGTAAAGTAGCTTTCTTGCGAAAATCTCACTTTGAGTTCTTAATGAAAGTTGTAGTGTGCTTCTTGACATATCAAAAATTTAGAGGAAATGAACAAAAATAGGTCGGTGAAATCGTTGTCCTTTGAAGAAACTTGATCTGGGAAAATACTACCTCGACTTAGTATGATTCTGTGATTTTTATAAAATCATACAGTTAAAATTTGATCGTGTGTCCTTAATGAAAGTTGTTAATATTCTGAACTATAACATACTGAAAATTTAGAAGAAACGGACATATGTAGATCGGTGAAACGAGTTTCTGTTGAAAGAAGATAATCTGGAAAAACAACACCGAGAACAGGGGGAATTCATCGTCTATATCTGTTAATTTAGAACGATTTGGATTTCGATTTCTTCACGAGATATTTACCCTTATGACTTGTCTATAGCATATCAAAATTTCAGAATTTTCGGAGTTCAATTGGATATTTAATCTAAATTACTTCCGAAACTGTGCAAGCTGAAGTGTTAAAATTTTGAAGACTGTGATGCATGGACCGTACTGTTTTGTGTGAGATTCTTTTGGTATGGTGTTTTTCATGAGATATCTGCCTTTTGGTCTCATATATAATGTGTCAATTTTTCAGAATTTATTTATACCATTCACTAATTTTCCTAGAGTTTTAACTAAAGGAGTGTATTCTGTTTTTATCCGAAAATTGATGCATTTTCAAAAATAAATGAAATTTTCCATGTGATATGATGTTTTAAGTGGTTGAGTATGCTGCATATGTGGTGACATATGGCATGTTATATTGCATCAAATGTCATGTTGAAATTGAGATAATAACAAAACCGTCAGAAGTGTGAGCCAACGATGCCTCGGGAGTTTCGAGATGCCCGAAGTGTGTGTGCCGGATGTCCTCGAGAGTTTTGGGATGCCCGAAGGTGTGTGCCGGGGGGATACCTCGTGATGTTAGTTGGGGTACGAGATGCCCGGAGTGTGTGTGTCGAATGCCCAGAGGTGTGTGCCGGATGTTCCTCGTGATGCCAAGTTGGATGCGAGCGATAAATTGAGGGATGCAAACATTGGTCCCTGGAAAGATAAAAATTGAGACTGTATCATGCGCATGGATGTGTACATATGGCATGGTGATATATGCATGACTATTTGATGATAAGTGCATGGTGGTATGTGTAGATATGGCATGGTGATATATGCATGACTGTTTGATGATAAGTGCATTGTGGTATATGCACATATGGCATAGTAATATATGCATGGCTGCAAGATAAGGTATGCTTGAATGCATGAATGATATGTGTTTATTCATGATACCTTAATTGTACTGTTTGATGCATTGTGTAGTGTGGCGAATCTTTACTGCTGAGTGGTTATACTCACCTCTCTTGGGGATTAACATTTAATATTAGAAAGATGCCTCTTTCACCAGTTGTGCGTGGTACCTTTTATGGCATACTTACTGACGTCGAGGTGGAGTGCACCGAGCATTCCTATATTAGTATACCTGGTTTGGAGTATGTCCGAGTTCGAGTATTGGTGATGTACAACGTGGGTTCAGCCGATGGCCCTATCATCCAAGAATTTTTGTCCGTTCACGTTCGGCACAATGGGGTGATGCTAGGGATGTTACCGCCGCCGCCACCCGACGCATCGAGTTGGGTGTGATGGCATGTAGGACTAGTGGGAGCTGTCGCTTTCTTTTTGGGGATAGCTGGCACTTGTTGATGGAGGGATGTACATGTTTCATGTAGGGTCGAGTTCTCTTTTGGGTATAGCCAAGTATAGTTTAAAATCTTGGCTTTTTGTTGTATCGACCTAAATGTCCATCATGAAAATATAAATAAAAATGAATCGGCTTTATCTTTTCTTCTGGTGCGTAGTTGATGTGCATTGCATTATTGTTATTGGAAGGAGAGATGGTGAGACTTGTTTATGCTTCCACTGATGAACTGCGCTGGGACCTTTACAAAAAAAAAAAAAAAAAAAAAAAAAAAAAAAAAAAGGTAAGGAATTCCATTGATCAACCCTTATGAACTGTGGTTTCATTTTAATCATAAAAGTCATTAGACTGGCATGTAATGGGAAGAGTGGCAAGTAATCTATGGCAACCCTAATGGATTGGGGGCCGTCGAGGGGTGCCACATAAAATATATATAATATAAAAATAAAAATATTTTTTAAAAATAAAAATAAAAATAAAAAAAATTTCGAAAATCCTAAAAATGTAGGGTTTGGTTAGGAATTGTTAAGTATTGCCTTTTAGTATAATTAGGCCTGTATTTGCTTGTTTATTGATTATATTGTATGTTTAGTCTGCATATTTTGTTATGTTTAATTGCACATGTTTAATTTTATGGCAATTAGGATCTTGGTAGTTATAATTAGTAATTTAATGATTGCACACCCACATGATCACCTCACATGTTAGTGGATAGGTTTAAAATCAATCCAAACTGCTTGACAAAAATCTTTTCTTTTAAAATGAACAAGATTAGATACTGAAAGAGCACTGATTGGTCAATTAGTGTAATCAAGTCCCCGACCCTAGATTCTTTGATTGCGTAGGAAGCAAGGTATACTCCAATGCCTCGCTTGGTTTCTAGCGAACCCCAATAGGCTAGTGGTGACTCATTTTTGCAAAATTTCTAAAAATATCCAAATGTCACGCGGGGTATGGGCTTGGGAGAGCTCGTGCCTAATCATGGGTCTTAGGTCCATCCTTTAGACAATACCCCTAAACCTGTTCCCTCCCCCCGAGGGTAGGACGCGACATATATATATTTATATTTAAAAAGGCTCTTGCTAATTTCATACCTAATTTCAAAAACATAGCTTTAGCAATTGAAATGTTTATAATGTCTTATGACCTTTTCATGGCTATGATTGCTTGCTTCTTCACTGTCTCTTTTGCGTTATTATTATTTTTCTTATCAAAATCTCTTTCTTTCCCCCATGCTAAAAATGACTTTCGGTGCCAACTAGTTATAATGTTTATAGATTTAATGTTGATTCAACTAATTTGGACTGCTCCATGATTAGATCATGTCATCTCCAAATCTTCACTATCTTAGTTCACCAAATTTAAAACCCACCTGGGGAGATTTCGTAATAACTAGTTTCTACAACTTGTAAGCGCCACCTAGAGATATATTCTTCTAGTATTTATAGAACCGTTCTTATATCTTCATAACATTTTGCAAGAGGGATTTTTCATTTGACCCCTCTCGACCCATCAATAATGTACCGATCACGGTTTTGAGGAGTGACTTTTAGAGCTTATAGATGGAGGAAATTGGGGTTTCGAAAACAATCAAGATTTAGCTTATTTGTAACTCTCGATCAAGGAAAGGAAATCCATTGGTGATATGGGCTACTTTTTGGGTCCATTGAACTGCTTTTTTTTTGGTCGGTATTGAGCTGCTTCAGATGTAGGTAAATGATAGTGGCTGTTTCGAGGAAAGTGATGTTGGGGGTACCTGAGGAGTTTATATATAAAGTGCTGGTATGCATGTGTTTCTAGCTATTATTAGTGTGAAAATAGTAGTGTCCTTTAAGAATATGAAGATCAATCTCATATTGGACTCATACTTTGTCACGCCCCGAACTTCGAGCACGCGCACATCCCACTGCGGTCGAAAGAAATGCAATTTCCCAGGACGTGTCGCCAACCCATTCATTTAATTACACATGCGGAAGCGAAACAAATCCCCTGACAACATTTAACTTGAGATAGAAAAGCAGGTAATCAATCACAACCAAACAAGCTTTCTTATAAACACATAGGTTTATATACAACACCGGATTGTCTACAAAATAGATCGGCCCAACAAAAAGGGAACTGTCCTATGACCAACTAGTCAGACACGTTCGACGATTCTTCGTTCTCCACCTCCACAAATGTCCATGGCTTCGAGTCCTCCACAACCGCCATCTAAGGACCTGAAAATATTATCCCACAACGAGGTGAGACAACATCTCAGCAAGTCCTACCCTCTAAGACCCGATTAGGAAGAAAATACGGCTCAGGGCGCTCTAACCACACAAATAGGATGGAGGACTTACCTCGCCTCAGTCCCTTCCTGCATGTTAGTACATTTAAATAATCAATCAATCCATTCACTATAAACCACGGTCCAAAGGACACGACCGATCTTTAGGTGGAAAACACAGCCCAATTGGGGCGACCTTTAATAGGTGGCAGGTTACGGCCTTATCAGGCGCGACCCCCATCGGGTGGCAATTTACAGCCCAATGGGCGCGACCTTTGTCAGGTGGCGGATTACGGCCTTATCAGGTGCGACCCCTATTGGGTGACAATTTATGGCCCAATAGGCGCGACCTTTGTCAGGTGGCGGATTACGGCCTTATCAGGTGCGACCCCTATTAGATGGCAATTTACGGCCCAACGGGCACGACCTTTAATAGGTGGCATATCACGGCCCTAGTGGGCATAACCGAATCTAAATTCAGTGGTATATCACGATCCAACAGAGCACAACCGAACTTCAGCGGTTTTCTAGATCACTCACAACCTTTCACGATCAACAACCAATCGAATACCAGCATTAAACATCCTTGGAATAAATCCCCTCATAAACATTCATTCAATCAATCGATACAAACTGGTCCTACCAACCAATCACGGTGCCAAAAGCCGACACCGGGTATTTTCAAGTTAAATACAAAAACTTCTCCAATTTCATACAATTCCACACTTTTGGAATAATTAACCACAATCAACATTTTCTCTCAATTTCTCAATTAAACATACAATTAGCACAAACCAATGGCACTACCGCGATCAGCACGAATTCTAACGACCGGCCATCTCGGCAAAATTTTCAAAATTATTAAATAATTAAATTTAATTCCGAAAATTAAATAATTAAATATTAAATTATAATAATATAATTTAATAAAATAATATTTAAAAATTCGAAATAATTAATTAGGGCTTAAACTAGATTACACTAATTTAAACATACAATTAGCCCTAATTAATCCATTAAACTAATCATACAACTAATCTAATTTACATTAAAATAATCTAATTTAACCACATAAACGTAATTAGACTAATCTAAACAACCCTTAAGCATAATTAACTTACTAAGCAAGGATTAGAGGATAAACTCACCCGATTAACAAGCCGAACAACTCAAAACGACGGGGACGACGCGAGAGTCGATAGTCTCCAAGGCGAGCCTAGCTTCCGAGGTCGGGAAGCTGGCCAAAACGGGCCAAATAGCCGCTGCGATACCCACTTTTTCTCCTCTCTATTCGCTGCTGGTTGAGGCCAGGAAAGGGCCAATCTGGTGTCGATTTGGGTCGGAAATAGGCGGAGGAGCTGAATCGGACCTAGGCGGGGCTTCACGGTGGCCGGAGGTGGGCTGGACGGCTCCAGCGGAGCTCCACCATATCTGAAATGGCCGCTGGAACAGAGGAGCCGGCGAGATGGAGACAGAAACGGGAGGAGCAACGGTGAGGCGACGGCTTGCAGCAATGGTGACTCCGGTTGCAGCGTACGGTGGCGAGGCCTCAATGGTGAGCTGGCTTCGCTGGTCTTCAGCTTGCAAGGGCGTCGAACAGCAAGGGGATGGAGGAGAGAAGCTGCTCGACGGACAGAGAAGGGGAAAGGAGGGGGTCGGCTAACGGCGGTCCGGCGCGACGGCGAGGCGTGGAACGAAGGATGGAGACGGCGGTGCTGGTCGATCTCTGCTGCTGGTAGTGGTTTTCGAAGAAGAAGAAGAAGGAGGAGATGGAGGAGAGAGCGTTGACGAGAGAGAAGGGGAGGAAGAAGAAACCGGTTTCTCTCTCTCTCTCTCTCTCTCTCTCTCTCTCTCTCTCTCTCGGCCCCACAAACATGGCCCACCATGACCTCACTTGATGATGTCACACTCCACTATCTCCAATCTCCCATAACCTTATTTCAATGGTTGCAATTTCATTTTCTACCATAGCATGAAATCTTGTATCAATTTCATTCAATTCTCTTATAGTTGAACCAAATTGAAGTTCATAAAATTAATCCACATAAAAGTAATCAAATGTCACCACACTTCAATTCACATCTTCACTTGTCCATAGAACCAACTTAAGTCCCAAAAGTACGACCAAAGGCGGGCCTACTAATTTCTCGAGCTAAATTAGCCATTCTTTGATTAATTTGCTGAAAAACTCTGATTGCATGAAAAATCTTCCGAAGATGAGTCAATGATCCTAAAATGGTTTGTGACACACCAGGACTTCCAATTTCTGAACTCGCTTTCAATTTCACGGTTAATTTCACTCTGGCACGATATTATCGTGTCCTGATCTACCGGGTAGCTTTTAGAAATTTTCATGCATTTAACCTGTGGTTGATCAATTCAAGCCACAATGTACATATTTGACACATTGGCGACTCTCGGTTGTCGGGGTAATCTCAAGGTTTCAAATACGGACACAGGGTACCCAATCGATAGAAAAGCCGGCCCAATGCCGATCGACAAAGATTGTGCGACCTGGTCGAATCACCCACCCTTGATCACATGCCTCTATCGAGTCGACCTATCTCCGGTCTCTAATCGATTTTTAATTATGTCGTAATGATCCTTACAGATTAGCTCGGTCAAAAGGTCGCTTCTTGGTCAAATTCTCGACTTTGATGCATTAGAATCTCTTAACGGCTTCACCTGATAGACTAGTTTTCACGTGAGTGGCCGATTCAAGGAAAAGAACTATATGCGTGCCAATGAAATGCCCGTCTCAATTTATTGAAAATAGAATTGGAAAATTGGGATGTCACATACTTGACAAATAAATAATAATCGTGTTGGGAAAGATAAAATATCAAAAGATCAATCTCATAATAATTTTTCATAACACTGTTAATGTAGGAAAGTTCACTAGACAAAACCCTTCTTAAGTAGGACTTTTTAGTTGCATTTCTGGAATTTCATCAAGCAATAGTGCTTTTTGCTTTTTAGGCGTAGATAAATAAGTTTAATTTTCCCCACGTTTTGACCATCATTACATCCCAGTCGCCGCTCCAAAATGACAAATAAGCCTTTGTCTGTTTTCCGGGAAGTAATAACTTCGACGAAGCTAAGCATTGCTTTTGGACTTTGACAAAAAGTGATCAATTATGAATCTTTCCGGGGTGCTCAACAAAAAGAATAAAGGGAAAAAGAAGTTTTCTCCGTCCACGCTAAAAGGGAAAAGATATGCGGGAATCTACCATCCCAAATGCAATGGAACTAAATATTATGAGATTATAATTTAGGACTGAGAAATATTCTAGCGATTGTAAGTTCTATATTTTCCAAATTCATATTAGGTTTCTCAAAGGCAGACTTTTCCATTAAGTAGTATCGACACTCGGATGACATCACAAAAATCTCTTTCTTCTCGTGTTAGATTTGAATTGTAGGATTCGTGAATTTTGACGATATTTCACTGCATGAGTTGTGCAAACCGATAAGTATAATTTCATAGTTGATGATTGTTAATTGATAAGCCCAATTAGTATAATCAGAATGAGTGGGGAGGAAGACTGAATTATTTAACGTAGAGTAGATTATTTTGATGCAATAACATACTGAACTTTTGAGTAATTAACAAAACTATTAAAATTCCGGTGACCATGACAAAAGTGCAGTTTCCTCTTCCATAGTTTCACACTTTACCTTCCAATTCCCACATTAAAGTCCAATTGTCCAAATGCACTGGCTTGTACCACGTAAAAGTCACAAAGGACAAAAGGAAAAAAGAGGAAGAGAAGTAGAATAATTAGATGTTGAGAGTTTGACAAGAGGGAAAATTTGTATAAGAATTTCCTAGTGCAGTTGAGAATGCAATATTGTGAGGTAACACTTTTGAGTTTAACCTTGGGTATAATTTAAGGTTTGGAAAGACTTAAATGATTGTAAACTTTGTATTCACCTAATCTATAATGAATTTCTTGAAGACTGGCTCTCCCCATGGAGTAGGGATCAATACTCCAACCAAATCATAAAATTTTTTAGTGTTTATTATCGTTTTTCATTTAATTCTCTAATAATTTTGTCTTATGGCAAGTGGTTACTTTGGTCAAACTGTAAGTTGAGTCCCTTATATAGAAAGAATATTCTGTCTCCTAATTGATTTATCCAAGGATGGGATTGCGATAATCCATCTTGAAGAGATTATGATTGACAATCTTTCCTTCTAGATCAATCAATATATAAGGCAAAGAATCCGTGTCAATCCATTAGCAGGATTCTATAATTGAAAAATATCCTTATATAATAGATTATGAATATTAAGGATATGCTCTTCACATTAATTATGAATTGGATAAGTAACATCTGAATACAAATCGTAGATTTTTCACCTAGGAAAGCTATTATCGGAAACATAATTTAATTATAAAAGTTTTCTCAATCTTCAAAATTATTTAGAAGTGTTTCCACAACAGCTTGTACTGACAAAAAAGGAAAAGTAACTAATCCAACAAAGCTCAGATCGGCCGACATAGGAAAAAAAAGGGAAAATTGACATATAAGTATATTGTCATTGGTTATTTCGCTCTCAATATATTAACAAGTGAATTTAAGACTTTAGAGAATCCACAAATCTCGTTCTCTTTCGTGTGCAAAGGCATAAAAATAGTCCTTTGGAATGCTCCACTCCCGTATCCAATAACCAAATTAGCACGATATCCAAGTTCCTCTTAGTTTCTGTATCGAGTGTGTACTTATATTTCTATGAATTTATCGAGCAATTTGGGATTTATATTTTCTAATAATGCTATCCTTGTGTGCACTAGAGCAAGATTACCATGAAAACAAGGAATTCATAGACACAACAAATGTTGATGCCAAACAATTCAAAAGGCCAAGAAAAGAAAAAAGAAAACCGATCAAAACAGGCTGTCAATGCTTATTAGAGACCATAAATGTGACAGGACCACTGCAGTTTGCGTACATAAGATCAATGATTACTGTCATCCATGTGCATTTAGTTTTCATTAATATTATGTAATATGTTTATTATCGATCTGTTTCCAAACAATTTACCCGTTGGAAAGAAAGCTTTTATCTAATCCAATATCTCACAACAAACTAAAGATCACGATTGTAGACTTCAACCCTCCTTATTTCGTCTCTCTCTCTTTCCGTTTTTGCTAGTTCTCCTACCAGTCGTTATGCATTTGACGTGATTACATCTACATCTCATACATGTAACACCCTATTTACTAGTGAAGTAGAGCATATGTGCTATATGTACCGTTCGGCCATTTTCCAATAGCTTTAAATTGTTGGAAAAAAATGATTTATCTCACGTTGGTTTAACCTACGGAGTTAAAAGTCCTCTTGAATAATTTGGAATAGACAGTGGAATAGATGATTTAGTTCTCCATCGACGTCAAGTGTCTTTGCCCATTTTGTCCAATCTTTTTCTACGCCGTGTTTCACCGAGTGGAAGAATCTTCTCAAATCACTATCATGATATGCTTGGACCAGAATTGTCCTATAATCGTTATGAGAGCATAAATTAGGTCAGGATCACTTCTTCTAGAAGTCGTTTTGTGGCATCCCGGAATTTCATAAAAATCCCTAAATATGCCATGAGCTATGGATAGGCAATAGAAGTGCCGCTACTTGTATTTTGTAGCCTCCTAGTCCATGAGTTGCAATGAGATGTATGGCCAAGTCTTTAAATGAATGAATTTTGGGAAAGGAAGTCATATCCTTGGCCATGTGTGTGTGATAAATTGGAACTCATGGAATTAAAATTTTAAGTGTATAGTCATCTTAATTTGTAATCTAGTACTTTAATTTAATGGGGATTTAAATAATTTTAAAAAGGATTGAATTTGGGCTAATTAAGCTTGGGACTTAGGCCCAAGAGGGATGGGCCTAAGATGGGCCAAGCTGGCCGGCCCAATAGAGGCCCACGGATGGGGCTGTCGCCGGCCCAAGGAAGGCCCAAGAAGAAGAGGATGGCCGGCCCATTGCATGGGTCTTGCCAAGTGGCAAAGAGGCCTTCATGCATTGGCCAATTTGAGTGGCATGGTGATGATTGCTAATGATGAAGGTTTGGGGGAAATAAAAGGGAAGGAGAGAGAGAGAGTGGCCGGTTGGGTTACCATCCAAGTGAGAGAGAGAGAGGGAATCGTGCGAGAGAGAGAGAGAGAGCGAGGCCGAGAGAAGAGAAGCCAAGAAGGGGGAGGAGTCGCTCGTCGCCGCCGCACGCCGCCCGTTCGTCCGCCGTGTGCCGTCGTTCTCCTTGGTCTAGAGGCAAGTTGGGGTCCTCTTGCTACTCTTGCATGTGTGTGTTGTATGTATGATTGTAGAAATGTCGAATTTTTGGTGATTAGGAGGGGGAAACCTGTTAGGGAAATCCCTTATGATGTTTTGAAGATGACAAAATAAATCAAAGGCTATTAACATGTTTGATGGTTGAGTAATAGACCATGCAGATAATAGAACATGTAAAGGATATTATCAAAGTCAGAAGACGACCAGAAGACTGAACGTAACATATGTCCAAAGTGTATTATGAAGATTTCCAGACTTCTGTGTCAAAGTCTGAAGACTGCCAGACTCAAGACTCAAAGTTTGAAGAACTGCCAGACTTTAGTGTCAAAGTCTGTTCTACATCAGAAGTCTGCTCACTCGACAAATTCCATCGAACGTGAATGATGAACCGGTAAGACGTAAGACAGACTCTATCTTTGAAGCCGAACCGGGTACGACCTTAAAGCTAAACTGTTCGTGCAGATATGTTCAGACCTGCATTGTAAAGTCTACGAGACTCATATTGTAAAGTCTACGAGACCTGCATTGTAAAGTCTACGACTTAGACTTTACATCCAGATTCGATGAATCGTAACTCAAGTCCAATCATACAAATGCTAGTGATCTGGTTTGGATTCCACATCAAGATTGATTTGATTAATTCAATCTATTTGATTGACGATTGGATCTTGAAGACAAGGACTTTCTATACGAAGAAGCTTTACTTATGGAAACCAAGATTTCGTTTGTATGGGCGATCGGAATCAATTTGGGATTCTACCTTTGTCACTCAACGGCTACCAAATCTTCTAGATACAAAGCTGTCCAATGGGTATATTGGAAGACGATTCTCCGGGATGCTGTCCAACGGCTAGTTTGGAAGTGGAGGAGTATTTAAGGAGATGAAGGACCGATGAGCAAGTAAGAGACGGAGCGTAGAATTTATAATTCCAAAGTCTGAGCGACCTTCGATTATACACTTGTCTTTGGAGAGCTTAAACGTTTGTAATCGTGAGAGAAATACCAAAAGAGTGACTTAGTGAGATAGTGTGATCTACTACTAAGTGTCTGCACTCGAAGTTGTAATCTCTTGTTGATTGCATAGTGGAATCCAGCGAAGAAGGCTGTTAGCGTGGGAGAGTGGACGTAGGCTTGGATTAAGCCGAACCACTATAAATCTTGTGTTCTTATTCTCTTCCCTAACTCCTTTATTTTATTCATACTAGCACTCTCAAAACCGAAGCTAGGATGACTTGTTCTTGAGTGGTGTTGTTGTTTTCGCATGAACCGCCTGAGCCAGAATCTTGTGAGAGCTTGCATGTATGTTTTGAGTTCGATTTTGACTTTTATTTCTTCATGGAAGTTGTATCAAACATCTTAAACTACAACATACTAAAATTTGGTGCAAAATGATGGAGATTTAAGGGGTCAAACTCTCATCCTAGGAGACACTAGATCTGGAACTGT
The DNA here is from genome assembly GCA_014182575.1 of Eucalyptus decipiens. NCBI lineage: Eukaryota > Viridiplantae > Streptophyta > Magnoliopsida > Myrtales > Myrtaceae > Eucalyptus > Eucalyptus decipiens. The sequence continues at coordinate 56,773,875 of CM024614.1, read as the reverse complement.
TTTGCTGACCTTGTGGTAGATTTGTGGTTGCATGTTGATTTTTATCAAGAATCTCTCTTCGACTTCTTCATGAAACTTGTGTAGAACATCTTAAAAACTAACATACTCAAATTTGAAGTAAAATTAACAAGTATAGCCTAGTGAACCGACCTACTCTTGAAGACGGTAAATCTGGAGACGCGGTACTGGACACCCGAGACTTCATAGACCCATATGGAGACCGTTCTTTGGAAATTTGACTTAGATCCCTTCTTGAAAGTTGTAGGGGACCTCTTGAAGTAAAACATATCCAAATTTCAGAGGAAAATAAGAAGTATAAGTGGGTAAAAACTCTGTAATTCGGAGATGACTACACTGGACGTTTCGGTATAAGGACCAGAAGCTTCGAACGACTATAGAAAATTATCTAAAACAAATCTGGCCTAGAAGTCTTCATGAAAAATCTACTTTTGTGTCTTAACTATAACCGGGTAAAATTTCATAATTTTCAAAGGCCGTTTGGGTATTTTAATCGAATTATTTCAAAAATTGCACATTCTGTTTTTATCCGAAATTGCATGCTGTGATTGTGTGGATGATATCTTTTGTGTGGAACTTTATTGGCCATGTGTTTTCCATGAAATCACTATCTTACTGTCTTGTTTATCATATGCCTTAATCTCATGATTTTTGGGAATCATATGGATATTTAATTTAAATATTTTCAAAATGGTGTAAGCTGGAATTTAAATAAATTCCAAAAAGGCATGATAAATGGACTTTTTGAATGGTACAAATTCCATAAACCTGATTTTTTATGAATGATTGCATCTTGCTGCATGTATGATGATGACTGATGATGCATGTATAGATCAAAGGATGAAAGTGATTTTGTTTGCCATTACATCATGTGCCATGTTAAGTTGAGACCTAAATTGGTAAACATGAACAATGATAAATGAGGAAACTGTTGTGGTGGATGATAATGCCCTGGGAGTATCAGGATGCCCGGGATGGGGGGTGCCGGATGCCGGAATGTATAGAGATACATGGCCGGATGGCCCTGGGAGTATCAGGATGCCCGGAATGGTTGGGTGCCGAAAGCCTCGGAGGTCTTGGCCCGAGGGGATGCCTCGTGATACCAGTTGGGATGCGAGATGCCCAGAATGTGGGAGTGCCAGATGCCCGGTGGCCTTAAGTGGCTGAATGCCGGAGGTTTTTCTCGCGATGCCAGGATGGGGTGTGAGTGTAAAGTATGGGATGAAATTGATGATCCCGAGAAAGAGTGATGTGGTGATCGAATTGAAAGTCAAAGTGAAAATTGAATCATGCATATATGACATGATATGATGATGATCACCTATGGCATGATGATATGCATATATGACATGATATGATGATGATCACTTATGGCATGATGATATGCATATATGACATGATATGATAATGATCACCTATGGCATGATGATATGCATATATGACATGATATGATGATGATCACCCATGGCCTGATGATATGTATGTGTTATGATTGTGATGAAGATGTATGATGGTATATGCATGGCCTCGAGGTAAGTATGCTTGGATGCATGAGTGACATGTATGATGTTATGATCGTATTGCATGTTGCAATGAGTGGTTATTGAATTCCTTTACCTGCTGAGTGGTTGTACTCACCCCTTCGAGGACCAACATTTCAGATTAGAAAGATGCCGCTTCCTACCGTCACGCGAGGTACCTTCTATGGCCTCCCATCGGATGTAGAAGTAGAATGTACGGAGATCGACTGCGTCACCGTCCCTGGATTGACTTTCGTGCGAGTGCGAGTGTTGGTTATGTACGATGTGGGCCTAAGGCAATTTAGATAGACTGCCTCTTCTTGCTTATGTTATCCATTTTTTTTAACCAAAAAAGACTTCTTGTTTGTATCACAACCAATCGAACGAACCCATATATAGATAGATATTTTTTGTTGAATGAAGTAAAGGAAAAAAAAAACGAAATCTAAGAAAGATAAATATAAGGAAGATAAATAAATCCATTTCTACACAATTGAATTATATTTGTTCAATACACTGTTGTCAATATGAATAATTAGAAAAGAATACAATAAAAAAAAGTGGCCCAATCATCCAGGAGTTCCTGTCCATTCATGTTCGCCGAGACGGAGTGTTTAGGGGGATGTTGCCGCCACCACCACCCGACGCGCCAGGATGGGTGTGATGGTTGCGTGAGAGGTAGAGAGCTGGAGTTTCTTTTTGGGAGTAGCCGCCGCTGTTAGATGGAGGACGTCATGTGATTACTTTAGGAGTCGTAGTATCTTTTTGGGATGTGGCCAAGTGTAGCTGAAAATCTTGGCTTTCTTTTGTTGTATCGACCCGCGAAAAATCCATCATGAAAATATGTAAATAAAAGTGGCATGGTTTATCTTTTCCTATGGTATTTAGTGGTGTGCAATTGTATCATGGTTGTTAGGAGGGAGAGATGGCGATATTATAATTTGCTTCCGCTAATGAATCGCGCTAAGACCGTTTTCAAAAAAAAAAAAAATGTTTCTATGAATGACGACGCTTCTTATAAGAGATGTGGCTAGTGTTCCATTAGGTGTAACGTCAGGTGCCTGTGGCGACCCTAGGTGGTTCGGGGTGTCACACGTTTGTCTCATTCCATACTATTCAATAGCGCCGTGGTCAAGGGATTCAATCGCACCACCTTCACTTTTTCGCGTTGTTGACTTAGATCCTAGTCCTTCCTCTAAGAAGAGAGTTGTTCAATAATCATTATGCCAGCATCATAGGTAACGTGCGGATCACTTCCCCTTGAAGTCACTTGTCTGTTTCCATACCATTCAATGGCACCGTAGTGAACGGACTCAAGCGCACCACCTTCAATTTGTAAGTTTTCGCATTATTGACTTACATCCCAGTCCTTACTTTGAAGAAGTATAGTTCTTTGTTGACGATCGTGGGTTTATTAGTCAAGTCGTCTAATGAGAGTTAGAGGGACTGGAGTCTAGAAGCTTACTTAGTCTATTCATTGATGCAGAACCAGCAAGAAATTTGAGTAATAAAAGCAAAGGGAAAAGGAGTTTTAATTTGGAAAACAAAACGAAGTAAGCTATTTAACTCGAAATTTTTTTTTCCCTTTTTGAGGAAAAAATTGGGAATATCATAACAATAGCATAAATTGTGGGGGTATGGATTGAAAGTCCTCGTGACTAATTTGGCCAATGAGAGTTAGAGGGACGGGAGTCTAGAAGCTTACTTATGGCGCATTTGGTAACGATTTTATTCCCGGAAACAGATTCTGATTAGAAATGATTCTTTTTTATTCTGTTCATGGGAACAATTTCTAAGTATTTTAAGCCGTTTGATAATTATCCAAAATTTTTTATTCTAGAATATAATTGTGTTTAGTACCGTGTTCATTGATTCTGTTTTAAATCAATTTCTTTTAATTTTTAAATCATTTTTTTTACTTTTTTTTTTTTTTTCTTTTCTCATTTCCTTTTTTTTTTTTTTCTTTTTTTCCTTTTCTCCTATTCTGCTTCTTCTTCTTCTTCTAGCCGATCGCTGGACTGGTGACCTCACCGGAGCGTTGCCAGCCCTTATCGGCCGAGCCTCACTAGTGGCTAGGCAAGCCTCGCCGGGGCTGGGGGAGGCCGAACCTCGCTAGTGGCTGGGCTTGCCTCCGGCGAGCTTGCCGAGCCAATTGCTGGCGACTGGTGGCGGCGGCGAACGACAGCGTGGACAAGTGGTGGATGGCGACGCGGGATGGCAATCGATGAAGAAGAAGAGAAAATGAAAGAATAGTTGGTTTTGATTCTTAAATTTGTTCCCGAAACAAGAATTAACTTTTTTTTTATTCTTGATTCTGTTCCAAATTTACTTCCGGGAACAAAAAAAATAGAAATTTGTTCCCAAGAACAAAAATTTTACCAAATACGATTCTGTTCCCAAACTGATCCTGAGAGCAAAAAATCAAAATCAAGCACTGTTTGGATGGTTACCAAACAGCGCCTTAGTCTATTCATTGATGCAGAACCAGCAAGAAATTTGAGTAATAAAAGCAAAGGGAAAGGAAGTTTTAATTTGGAAAGCAAAACGAAGTAAGCTATTTAACTCAGAATTTTTTTCCCCTTTTTGAGGAAAAAATTGGGAATTTCATAACAATAGCATAAATTGTGGGGGTATGGGTTGAAAGTCCTCGTGATTAATTTGGCCAATTTCTTATTCTCATTATTGTTAATTTGTTCTTCTTCTTATTATTGCTATTATAGATGTTTTCCCTCACTATTGACATATTGAAGTCGCACCACCTTCACTTTTTTGCGTTGTTGACTTAGGTCCTAGTCCTTCCTCTAAGACGAGAGTTGTTCAATAATCATTATGCCAGCATCATAGGTTACATAAGGATCACTTCCCCTTGAAGCCACTTGTCTGTTTCCATACCATTCAATGGCACCGTAGTGAACGGACTCAAGCGCACCACCTTCATTTTATAAGTTTTCGCATTGTTGACTTACATCCCAGTCCTTACTCTAAAGAAGTATAATTCTTTGTTGATGATCGTGGGATTATTAGTCAAGTCGTCTAATGAGAGTTAGAGGGACGGGAGTCTAGAAGCTTACTTAGTCTATTCATTGATGCAGAACCAGCAAGAAATTTGAGTAATAAAAGCAAAGGGAAAAGAAGTTTTAATTTGGAAAACAAAACGAAGTAAGCTATTTAACTCAAAAACAAATTTCCCCTTTTTGAGGAAAAAATTGGGAATATCATAACAATAGCATAAATTGTGGGGGTATGGATTGAAAGTCCTCGTGATTAATTTGGCCAATTTCTTATTCTCGTTATTGTTAATTTGTTCTTCTTCTTATTATTGTTATTATAAATGTTTTCCCTGACTATTGCCATATATATTAAATATACGATGTGCATTGCGCATATTACCGAAAAAGATAAAGGAAATAGCGACAGTAACAAATGAGAATTCACAAAGTAATTACATAATATTGATAATTTAGGGAAAATGTGTATTCTCTCTCAAATTTCAAGAGAGTTTTGTGTAATATCTCCCAGCAAAGAAATTTGATATTTTCTCTCATTCACTGAGAAGCAGCGATCATTGACTCGTTTGTTGACTTGATGGTGTCGATTCTTTTATAAATACGTGGGTTATAATTAGTCCATTATATACGCACCTAGAAAGGAAGAGAAGCCCACTCCAAAAATCCTCAAACCTCTCATGGCCTCGTCTCAGAAACAACTCTCAATGTTGTTCCTCGCTTACCTTCTTCTCATATTCGCGCAACAAATGTCTTGCCTTGCTTCATCTCGAAGCTCTTCTCTAGTGGCCTTTACTGATGCTGGTAACCATACGGTAAATGAGGAAGCGGAGGCACTCCTAACTTGGAAGTCTAAGTTAGACAGCGGGAGTCGCTATACTTTGTCTTCCTGGAATGGAAGCAACCCTTGCTCATGGCGCGGAATCAATTGTGATTTTCTAGGGAGCGTTGGGAGCTTGAACCTTTCAGATTCTGCCATACGTGGTACGCTTCACTTTCTCAATTTCTCCCATTTGCCCAACTTGGTCACTCTTAAACTTGCCAACAATCATCTCTTCGGCAGCATCCCTCTGAGCATTGGCCATCTTTCCAAGCTTATTCATCTGGACTTATCTCAAAATAACCTTTCGGAAAACCTTCCAATTGAACTTGGCTCATTGCGATCTTTACAACTTCTTAATCTTAGTTATAATGATTTGACTGGCCCAATTCCCATTGAGATATTTGGCTTGAGCAACTTGTCAATACTAGACCTTTCAGTTAATAAGCTTTCTGGTTTCATTCCTAAAGAAATAGGAATGCCCGAATCATTGCCATATTTACAAGATCTCGATCTTAGAGGTAATAATTTGACCGGCCCAATTCCCAATGAGATAGGTAGCTTGAGCAGCTTGACTGGTTTGCTCCTTTCGTCTAATAACCTTTATGGTTTCATCCCTAAAGAAGTAGGGAGGCTGAAGTCTCTCCAATGGCTCTACATAGAGAACAACAGCATCGCCGGTCCTTTCCTTCTTCCATTGGAAACATTAGCAAGTTGTGGGATGTACGGCTTTCCAGTAATCAACTGGTTGGGTCCATTCCAAAGGAAATAGGAATGTTGAGATATCTAAGTCAACTTGATTTGTCGAACAATTATCTCAATGGATCCATCCCTTCAGCTTTAGGAAATTTGAGTAATATGATATTCCTTTACCTCTATGAAAACCAGCTTTCTGGCTCCATACCTTCGGAAGTTGGAGGAATGAGATACCTCATACATTTTCAACTGCAACATAATGATTTAACAGGTCCCATCCCATCCTCCATAGGGAATTTAAGCAATCTAGATATCCTCCAACTTTACCAAAATAAGTTGTCTGGTCCTATTCCTAAAGAACTAGGAATGCTCGGATCTCTCTCTCGACTCGTGCTTATGTATAATGATCTTTTGGCTCGATTCCATCCACTATAGGTAATTTAAGCAAGCTCACAACCCTACAGCTAGCCAATAACAAGTTTGTTGGTCAATTGCCACAAGATATTTGCAACAGTGGAGTTCTTCAGAATTTTTCCGCAGGTGACAATCACTTCACCGGTCCAATTCCGCGAGGCCTCAAAAACTGCACAAGTTTGTATAGAGTTAGGTTCCAAAACAACCGGCTCAATGGAGATATATCTGAGGGTCTCGGCACATATCCTTACTTAGATTATCTTGAGTTGAGCAACAATGAACTCTATGGTGAGCTACCACCTAGATTGGGTGAATATAGCAATTTGACAAGCCTAAAAATCTCCAACACTCTAATCTCAGGCGTGATACCCTTCGAGCTTGGCAACATGACCCAACTGCATGTACTTGACCTCTCTTCAAATAGTCTTATTGGGAAAATTCCAAAAGACCTAGGAAAGCTGAAGTTTCTTCTAGAGCTTTCACTCTATGACAATCATCTCGTAGGCGACATACCTCGAGAACTCGGAACATTGTCTGATCTGTCAAGAATTAACGTGGCTGGAAATAACCTAGGTGGCTCAATTCCTGGACAACTTGGGAAGTGTTGGAAGCTTCTAGTTTTGAATTTAAGCAGAAATAGTCTTGAAAGAAGCATTCCCACTGAGTTTAGCAATCTTCAATCTCTTCAATTTCTCGATCTGAGTCAAAATTTGCTCACGGGAGAAATACCTAGACAACTTGGGCTATTGCACAAATTGGAAACCCTCAATCTCTCACACAATCAGCTTTCAGGTTCCATTGCATCGAGCTTTGATGGTATGGCAAGCTTGACATCCGTTGACATATCATACAATGAGCTAGAGGGTGCCTTACCAAACATTCTAGCATTTCATAATGCTACAACTGAAGTTGTGAGAGGAAACAAAGGCTTGTGTGGAGTTATTGCTAGTTTCAATCCCTGTACGACAACAAGGTCAAAAGGCAAAAACAAAAGCAAAAACTTCCTGCTGATTTTGATTCCCACTTTGAGTTGCTTACTCTCTTTGCTTCTTATTGTGGGAGCTTCAAGTATCGTATGCCGAAGAGTAACGAAAACAGAGGCTGGTTTGACTAATGGAAGCAATGAAAACCCTTGGGCAATATTGAGCTTTGATGGAAAGATGGCCTATGAGAACATTATTGAAGCTACGGAGGAGTTTGATGCCAAATATTGTATCGGTGTGGGAGGACATGGAAGTGTTTACAAGGCCCAATTGCAAACAGGTGAGACTGTTGCTGTAAAGAAACTTAAGGAAGCAATGGACATTGAAATTGCCAATCGAAAAGCATTTGAAAGGGAGATGCATGCTTTGATTGAAACTCGGCACCGCAATATCATCAAGCTCTATGGCTTTTGCTTGAGTTCTCAACATTCATTTTTGATATATGAGTTCTTGGAATGCGGTAGCTTGAAGGATGTATTGAATAATGAAGACAGGATAACAACATTTGACTGGAACAAGAGAGTGAATGTCGTTAAAGGTATGGCTAATGCTTTGTGCTACATGCACCATGAATGCTCTCCTCCAATAATTCATCGAGACATATCAAGCAAGAACATTTTACTGGATGAAGAATATGAAGCTCATATCTCTGATTTTGGCACGGCTAAGATTCTAAAACCTTATTCATCCAATTGGACTTCCTTTGCAGGCACCTTTGGATATGTAGCTCCAAGTAAGTTGGTTTTTCCGAGATCTCACCCACTTCATTTTATAGATATGAAAATGCTATGCAAGATCATCATACTTACCTGCCTTGCTTTTAAAGTCTAATTACCTAACGGGAAATTCAAAATTATTCACACGGTTTGAAGGTCAACGAGATTTAGGCCCATCAATTAATAAACTGAAACTTTTTCCTAAATAAATGAAAATTTTAAAACCCAATGGGATCTAGAGTATGCATTGATTTATAGCAGTTTGATTTATACAAAATCAGCTTAGATTAATGAAGCATGGATACTGTATAAAAGCTTGAAAAATTCTGGTCTTTTCTCTATGTAGAACTTGCATACACTATGGAAGTGAACGAAAAATGCGATGTTTATAGCTTTGGAGTGGTGACATTGGAAGTAATCATGGGAAGACATCCGGGAGATCTCATATCATCTCTTATGTCCTCATCTTTATCATCCTCGCGCCATTCAACAGATTCTTGGCCACTGAAAGAAGTTTTAGATCAAAGAATTCCGTACCCAAAAGGTGATGTGCTAGGGGAAGTGGCATTTGTGACAAAGATGGCATTTTCGTGCTTAAGTCCCAAACCAGAGTATCGTCTGAGCATGCAACAAGTTTCTCGAGCGATGTCGACACATAGCTCAATCGTGTTGACCACACCGGAGGACATCAAATTGGAAGAACTAGTTGGTCCTACATGCTTCACTTATTGAGATATTTTAGCAAGCTGTCTCTTGTATTATATATATCTTAGTCAACTTCATTATAAATTGTTGCAATATTTCATTAATTACTCCAAAACACTTAGGGATCACTACCATTTGCTTGTCACAATACTTCTTTCTTGTAATGTATAATCGCAAAGCAAAAGTTGATACACTCAAAAGTTGCTAGAGCACAATTGGTATAAGCTGGCATCAGGCTTTATGAATGTCTACCAAAGTCATAAATAAAAGAAAAACTCAAATGCAGATTAGAGTATGATTTGCTTAGATGAAATTAGGTAGATAATTTTACATTCTTCAAATAGACACTTATTATGATCCTGAAATGTAACTTAACCATTGAACTAGAACAAGCGCATCACAATACAAAAGCAACATAAAAGATTTATAACAAATTTAAAAGTACGAGTTATAGATAAAATGTAGTCAAAGAACCTGATATGAGTTAATCAGAAAATAATTTATAACGAGCCCTGGGACAGCAATCCCCATTAGTTAAATCCAAATCGAATTCTATTTCTTTTCTAAGAGGTTAATCTACCTAAACCTATACTAAATGAAAGATATCCATTAAAATCCCTAAATTATACGTATACTAACTCAATGAAACTAAACTAAATCAAAAAGAAAGATCTAACAACCTAATCAAGGCTTATTTTTCTAACTATTTTGCAACTATTTTGCAATTTATTTTATTTATTATTATACCTTATGATAAAAGAGGACACGAGCCGGGCCCTTGGACCCGGTCCGAATGTGGATCATACTTGACATCGCGTGTTCTTGGCCGTGCGCACAGTTGGGCTCTTTTACACGGCCCTCTCAATCGAGTTAAACCCAACCCACTAAAAATCAAACTCAGCCCAAACTCTTCTAAACTAAATCAAGCCCAAACTCCCTAAGACCAAATCAAACCCAAATTTACTAAAATTCAACTTAAGCCCATTTTATTATAATGTTTTTCTCCATTTTTATATTATTATTATTATTATTATTTCTCTGTTCCTCTCTCTCCTTTTTTGTTTGTTTTTCCTTCTGCTAAGTTCATCGTTCGCAGATCTTATCTCATGTCAAGCTTAAGAAACAAAACACTAAAATAACCAACAAATCTTCAACTAAATCAATACATTCAAAGATCAAGTTAAACTCCACCGTCGGCCACTCCGTTGGCCATCATCGAATTACCACCAGCAACTCAACAGCTATGGAAACAGACAATACATAGTTTAGAGAGAAAACCAACACGAATAACTCAAGGGATCAATACTTCGACCCAAAAGAAAAAAAAAAAAAACTCGAGGGATCAACTCAAGCCATCGAAGCAAATCCATTTCCTCACCAGTGATTCTGCCATCCTTTACCACCGTGACAAGCAGACCCGGAAATAGAACAAAAATATTTGTGTCACTCCCGGTTGGCCGGTGAAATTCCTCAAAATCATATTTGATGACTAACGGATCGATCAGTAACAACTAATAAACAAACTGCACTAGTCTGTCCCCGGATTAAACCAAAGCAGGTATTATCTCACGTACACCTCTCAGAGACATTTTATCGAACATATTGTGAGTGTGTAAGATGAGGGTCCTATACACAACGCTACAGCAATGTTTCGATTCAGCAGTATCAAATCAGCGAAAATTCAGACCGAATCATCAACACTGGCTCTAATTTTCTCTCTTTTGTCGGGTGCAGGATAAAGGAGTAAAAAATGTCCTGAGCTTTGAACGGGCCTCGACTGAAACTAATTTGCGGAAGTTCTTCCCTCTTTTTATCACCTTTTATAACTGCAATTTTTTATTATTTATATATATATTTTATTATTATTTGCACTGTTACAAAAAATGAACCCTTGAATTGTAAATTAAAAATCGGATATTGACGGCTTTTATTACTTTGTAATCTACGTTTCGTTTAAGACGAGGATGAAAACAGCATTGTTGTGGTCATTATTGCTCTCTTCATTAACATAATGAACACAAGGAAAGAGAAAGCAGTAAAAAAGATGATATCGCCACTTTTTGTTTGCCAAAGACGGATGTAAGAGTGACTTAATTGCATCAACTGAACAAGTTTTAAGTCTTAATTACATTTTTGAAATATTTAAAACTCAATTTCATTTTTCATTATAAATTTTAGATTTTCTAATACACTTATTCTTATTCTTATGTCTATTGCCAATGCAACAAGCCCGCCCAAGAGAAAAACATGGGCGGGGCGATCCTCCATTAGGCCACCTTTACTTGTATTACAAATTTGGGTCTATTTTATTTTATTATTGTTTATAAAATTAAGTATAAGTTTGAACTTATTAATGAAAAGTTAAATTTATCTATTCGAAATAAAAATAAGGGCGGGCCAAACTTCAAACCCTCCCTTGCCCAGCCCGGCCTTTAAAGGGCTAATGGGTTCGATCCTTTTTGGGCCAACAGAGGAGGAGCCCATGACAATCAAAACCGCCAGTTGTGTGGGCCCCACAGGAGGGCCTACATGATCAACTATCCATACGAGGTTCAGTAGACCATATGATGCTTTTTCGCCCAATGACATCGAGAAGAGAATCAAGTTGAGTCATTGTGCAATAGGCTTACTAGATATAATCTAAAACTTGAGAACTGGACTAGTGGGAACCTGTAGATTTTAGGTTTCAAAAAATAAGAAACCTATTTTGATTGGTAGGTTTCAAGTTCTTAATTAAAGGAACTTGGAACCTATAACCTATAATTTGTAATAAGTTTTAATATTTTTCTTGATTTATTTCTTTCCACGATCTTATGACATTCCAAACCGTTCAATGATGAGTGCATGTTTTGGAAGCACTAGTTTGAATTTTCATTTTATGACTAAGATTTTACTTTATTAATGTTTATAGTTTCCTATGTATCTTTATGGTTAGTGAATTGTAGCAGCAAGTGGTTATTATTAAAGATATTATTTTACTGCAATTGTTTAATTAATAATATAGATGAAACCTGAGTAGAGCCTAGAATTGACCTTAAAACTTGTAACAAGATTAGTTCCAAGTTCTAGGGTATTTATGATAAGTTCTAGGTTTTAAAAAATGAAGAATCTATTGTAGCGAGTAGGTTTCAGATTCTAGGTGAAATCTGTACAAAATCTAAAACTACTCACCCTTATTATGCAATGCTCCAATAGAAAGTTAGACCGATAAAATAGTTTGGGCTTTTTTTGTGTGCACAAACATTACCAAGGTCCCCCAAGAGATCTTCATCTTGTGTGTAGTTATATTCGGACGAATTTATCGAGCAATCTGGAATTTATATTTTCCAATAATGTAATCCGTGTGTTCAATAAAGCTAGATTACCATGAAAACATCCAGAGACAAAACTAATAAGGATGCCAAACCACCCAAAAGTCCAAACGAAAGAAAAAGAGAAGGAGAAAAAACTAAACTGATCAAAACAAACTCGACCCATTGCGGTTTGCATATATAAGATTAATTATCATTGTCATGTCCGTGCGCCGTTTAATTTTCATCCACGCGTGTCGTGAATCCATTATTAGTTTGTTTTCCAAAAATTTTAACTCACCCGATATCTCACAATGTAGACTTGCACACTCCTTATTTCGTCTCCTACTCTTTCTATTTTGCTCGTTCCTTTACACGTTCAACGTGGTCCCATCTGCGTCTCGCGTTTCACATGTGATGCCTTGCTTAGACTTGAGATGGAGTATTAACCAGCTAGATCCACATGGGTCAAGCCCCAGATGAAAATATCTGAAGTAACCAGTCGAAACAACAACTATTTATGGCTATAGATATCATTTATTCCTTTTCGTGTTTTGCAGAGTGAAGAAATCTTATCGAAAATCGTGATCGATTCTAATGTTGTGTGAACTCTCGTGTCACTCTCTCTTCCATCACATTGGATCTTGCATGATCCTTGAGGGGGACTTTCCTCACTATGCTAGCCCCATATGAAAAAACACATTTTAAATTAAATTTAAGGCTCTATTTATTTCATGAAAATACATATAAATTGTTGTCAATAATGAAAATATTTTTTTATGAACGTTTTAAATATTTTTTTTATTAACTGATTAAAATTATAAATGATTATTTTTAGAAAAATATTTTTCATATAACAAATAGAGCTTAACGTTTAGTGTTGTTGATTTACGTCCTAGTCTTTGCTCTATAGAAGACTAGTGAGTCTTTGCAAATAGAGGGCCACAAGTTGTGATGGGAGACGTTTGGATCGCAATTCGCAAGAAGGTTCTTTCTCTGTTGGGGATCGTTGGTTTACTAGTCAAAGTCATCTAGTGAGAGCGAAGGGGACGGCAGTCGGAAAGAACGAAGCTTGCTAGTCTGTCGATAAATCTAAGTTATAAAAGCAAAAGACAAAAGAAGTTTTGATTAGGAAACCATAATGAAGTCAAGGCTACTCAACAACTTGTTCCGTGATTTCGAGTCTTAAACTCAAAAGGACTTCTTTTGAAGAAAACAAATGGGAATATCAATGATAGTCCATGATAATATATACATAAAACCCTACTTTTTGTCATTGTGCTTTCACTACTTTCTAATGGAATATCTGTACTTACACTTTTTCAATTAAGTTCCCCATTTACCATGATGCCAAAATGTATGGAATATCAAATAAAATTATAAATTTGATAAAATGACGTCGAGATGCGTTTTTTAATTTTGCCGAGGTTGAGGACCCCACTGCGGAGGATGTTGGAAGGAAGAGACTAAACAATATAGGTTCAGTTAACTTGAATCACCACCTTGGCAAGTGTCACGGGGTAGAATTTTTTACCACCAAATTCTCATCCCTACGTTATCGGCAAGCACCTCGCCTTAACCAGGCTACAAACCATTAAGCAAAAAGCAAACATGATGGCGAACTCAATGCTGCAAGTCAAGCCGCACACAGCACATTCGAACATGAACATCCATGACCCATGCTTGCCCTTCGGTCACGTTGACAGTCCCCTTCCACAAAAACCAGGCCACGATGCACTGGTCCCACACCGGACCGCACCTATGACCGGTTTATAAATACTTAGTCAATCACGGCTAAACCTGGTCACTCAACGAGCCCAATCCAAAACACATAGAAAAAGAGATAACGACACTATAAGTACAATAATTTTCATAAAACACTCAATTATATGTTATAACTTTTTCTTTGATTGTTTGAGTATCGTGACTCACTCTCTTTTTTCTTTTTTCCTTTTTCCTGATCACCTATTTTCATATCAAAACTGACAAAATTGCAAACTAGAAAAGTACGATTAATCAAACATGTGACTTGACATCTTTCTTCTCAAGTTATTTTAATTTGAACTAATCATTGGTTATTACTTTGAAAGTTCAAATTCAAAACAAAGCAACCCCACATATGTTGCATTATAAAACTCGTGACCTCTTACTTAAGTTGGAAATTGGCATATTCGGTTTTATATAATTTTTTTATTTTATTTTATATTTTTAATTAATCACAATCCATTGAATGAACCTCTGGGTTTTCCTATTCCATTTGACAGCAAAATCAAAAGGAGGAAAGAAAGAGGACATCTCGTAGACCAAATTAGCAAGAACGTGGACTCCTTTATTGAAAACTGGCGGTGGCCCCAGCGGAGCTTGAGCGATGTCTATCGCCTCGTCGGCAAAAGCGACTTTGACGATTGACTCCACAACTTTTTTCACTGCTTAATTTATATTTTCTTGTTCTGAGGTTAATTGAATTCGGGCATGGTTGTCACGATGGTTGGCTATGGATCACTTTTCTGTTGCAAGTCTTTGCAAATAAAGGGCCACGCATATTAGATGTACAATGTGCATTGCATATAATAACAAAAAATTTAATGAAGGGTTAACGGGGTAATAAAATGAAAATTCAGGAGATAAATGCATAACAGTTCAAAATTTATGATGTGTAATTTTCCCTAAGAGGATATTTGAACTTTCTCTTACTCACTTGGAGGAAGCGATCTATCACTATCTTCCAAGTAGAATCGCCAGCCCTAAAGATATAACTTTTCACGGGTCTTCTTCAAGTGAGATATATTTTATTTTCTTAATTTGGAAATCCTTTCACAGTTATTTTACCGTATGAATACTTTCTAGA
Organism: Eucalyptus decipiens; assembly: GCA_014182575.1. Lineage (NCBI taxonomy): Eukaryota > Viridiplantae > Streptophyta > Magnoliopsida > Myrtales > Myrtaceae > Eucalyptus > Eucalyptus decipiens. Next base: position 56,758,860 of record CM024614.1, on the reverse strand, counting down.
TAACACAATATTTAAGCCCAACATCTATGTTGAAAGAATCACTAGCACAGGTACGTGGGGCTCGAGGATCTTGCTCCTATACTATTTATATTGATCCCGTCCATTCTTTAGGTGTCAAGCCCTCAAATAAAATATTTAAAGTGACCGGAAAGATGAGTTTCATTTATATCAGTTTAAGTGGCCTCTTTCAAGCCCCATCAAGGTGGGAAATTCGGATATTACATGCTTTTCCAAAGGAACCGGAGCCTTTTGCAACTAGGAGGGAATGTTATCAATTTTTTTTTTAGCAAAAAAAAAACGTTGGTGTACTTCGCCCATTTCAACACATATGCACCTAGAAACAGAGAAAATCCTACCCCAAATAATGGAAAGAAGATATCCATTGTTAGGAAAAGTCTATGGAATGAAAATAATATACATTAATGGGGTTATATTGCGCAATTATGTTAAATGAATAATTATTCACAACTTATTATCAAAACCTTACATATCGTAAAATTCCAATTATTTTATAGTTGATGAGTATAAAATACTAGGTTTGGTATTATTCCTATCACGTTGGTAGTAAATGATAAGTAAGTTCAATAACATATAATACCCATTTGAAAAAGCATGTTGCCCTATTTCACAGATAAATTATATTAAAATGTCAAAAAAAATTACATGACATGATAACCCTATATAAAACGAACAAGCTATATGAAATGATATAATTAAGATCATAACACATATTTTATGTACAGATGGAAATTAGAAAACTAAGAATAAATTATCTATTGACACAAAAATCTATTGAAGAAAACAGTAACCTTAAAAGGGCTTTATAGCATGATAGTGCATGTTCCGTAAATATAGGATGTTAAAGGCTAATTTAATAAAAAGTTGTATAACACAATACGTTCTATTTAATAAAGACATGATATTAGATTATTAACAGAAAATCTTAATTATGCATTATTTTTTATATAATGAGATCAATAAAATTAATGCTATCAAATAAAACAGAAGTACCTGTCTTTACAAAATAACTTATTGTATAACGTTAAAAGGTCATTTGACCTGATTGTGCATATTTGATGAATAAAAATGACGAAACTTGATGACCCTTATGAGTAAATGCATTACGGGTGATAATTCTGATCACTTTGCAATTAGTATATTCTGAAAGAGAGTTGATAATATATACACACAATATAAAAATAATTTTTACAAATAAAAATGAAATGATAGCTCATATTTGATAGAATATATAATATTAGAGGATTATTACGAAATTACTTGTCAATTTTATAAATAAATAAATACTAGGAAATCAACACAAATGTTCTATCTAATAGAAAAAAAACAATCATAATGCTTATAGACCATCATTTCATAATGTTTATAGTGGGAGAAATTGATTTTTATAAATTACATTTCCGTATGTCATAGACAAAAATAACCAAACGACTCTAATAAATGCATAATCAGAGATAAGTCTAACGAGATCATTTTTTAAAATATATTTTACTTTGTACTAAAATAGCAATAAGAATGTTATTAATCCTGAAAGAAAAATATTATTAGAACACATCTTACAAATGAGTGAATATCATGAAAGAATAAAAATGATTTGAAAGTTTTAGAGTGCATGTGAAGAGATGATTCGCATGAGTCAGTATTTTGTTGAATAGAAAGTTTTAGAGAGCCATCTCATGAAAAGAAAAAGAAAAATCTACATAGGGCTATACTTATGGAAATTATAATAAGGGCATCAAGAATTATAGCACTTTGACCTTTGATAAACAAATTTGTTTTTTTTTGTCTTTTTTTTTCTTTTTTCTTTTTTTTTTTTGGTGAAAAGCAGAAGTGGCATTCCCGTTTGATTGTAACTTTATAAAATTTCTAATCCTAACAAATCTCTAATTTTTATGCATTTTTTATAATAATTCTCTAATCGATTCTTATGCATATTTGGGTAATAATGCTTTTAAGCACAACTTTAGCTAATCTATAATCCTAGCAAATCTCTAGTTATTATGCATATTTTCGTAATAGATTTCTAGTTGATGTACAAGAAATAACGGAATGATTCATATATTGGTAATAAATCTTAAAAAATAACTATGATATATATTTATAGATTCTATTATGAAATACCTATATATTGTATAGCTTCAGCGAAAATCTCTTTCTTTCCCCCCATCATAAAAAGATTCCGGGCCAAATTGGCTATAAATTATAATATAGACAGACTTAACATTCATTCAACTAATTTCCATTGCTCCGTGCTTAGCTTTGCTCCGTGGTTAGCTTATCTAGTCTCCAGTTCTTCTCTACATCATGTTAGTTTTAGTTTTCCTTTTTCTTTTAGGGCCAGAAATCATCTTAGTTCACCGGATTTAAAGCCTAGCTAGGGAGATTTCGTTATGACTAGTCTTTGCAGCTTTTAAGTGCCATTTATACGTATATGACCCCAATATTACCTTTCTCATAATTTTACAAGATTACGTAAGAGGCATTTCTCGTTTAACCCCTCTCAACGTTTCGATTTACTGTCAATCATGATTTTGAGGAGTGACGAAGGTTTTAGTGAGTAAAACTTTAGAGCTCGGGAAGGCGGCAAAACGGGCCAAAACCCTCTGCGATACCCATTCTCTGCTCTCTCTGATCGCTGCTGGTCGGGGCAGATTCGGGGCCGGTTGAGGCGGCCAAGGGCGGCTGAGGGCGAGGCGGAGCTCCGGCGAAAGATGAACGGTGGGCGAGTGTGAGTGTGAGGCGAACAGCGGCGAGGCAGCGTGCGGCGGCGATTGGGCTACTTCGGCTTCTTCGGTTGTTGCTGAAGAAGAAACCAAAAGGAAGGGGAAGAAGATGGAGGTTGACGGGGGAGAGGGGAAACCGGTTTTCTCCTCTCTCTCTCTCTCTCTCTCTCTCTCTCTTTGGCCCCACCAATCCAGCTGTCCTCCACTCCATTTTCCTTGCCAAAAATTTCTTTAAGGTAATTTAAAAACCAAATTAAGATTTAGCTTAGTTTTGAGATTTCGTTATGACTAGTCTTTACAGCTTGTAAGTGCCATTTATACATATATGCCCCAAATATTACTTTTCTCATAATTTTACAAGATTCTGTATGAGGCATTTCTCGTTTAAACCCTCTCAACGTTTCGATTTACTGCCAAGCATGATTTTGAGGAGTGACTGGGGTTTCAAACCGCTAACTCTCAACCAAGGAAAGGAAATCCGGCGATTTTGGGTCCATGGTGGTGCTGCTCGAAGGATGCTAGTAGATAATAGCGGCCATTTTGAGGAGACGGATTTGAGGTATTTGAGGAATTTAAATTTGAAGTAGTCATATGCCTGTGCTTCCGGTTGAATTTTAATGAAACATTGTAAATAAATGTACTCTACAATATTCTTTCAAGAATCCGGATCACTAAATTGATTAAAATACTTCAATATTACACGATTATCGTAAAAGCAAGAAACATGTGAACTTGTCCAATTTGAACACAAAAGAAGGAGGAACAACGGTTTAGGAATGGTTTATAAAAGTCAGATCGATTGATCTACATTAAAAATATATTTTTCCTCTCTCATCAATTGTAATGAGATCCAGTGGGAGCTATTTTGGACTATTTAAATTTTAAGATGAGACTAAAGTTATGTGAGAGGTGAAAATAAGGCGAGCCTAATTTTTTTTTCGGAAAACACTTATCTCTTCCTCCCCCCCTACAATTTTATCTTCCAAGAAATAGCTCCCCCATTCGATCCCTTCATGCCATTGCACCTTCCTCAACAACCGAAGCCATCGCTAGCCCCGCCATATTGTCGATGTCTTTGTCTCTACTACTTTACTATTGATCATTTTATCCATACATCGATAAACTTAGATTGGCATCAATTTGTGGCGGAGTCACCAAAGAAATGAGGTTACGGTGGCCAGATCAGGTGGGTTGATCCCTGTTATCCTCGAAATCGATGACCTCAGATTCATCTCAAATTTGAGAATTCTTGTTAGACTTGTCCGACTTTTTGTGTGCCGTGTTTCACCGACCGGGAAGAATTTTCTCTGAATAAAAATATTCGACTTCGCAGAGGTAAACCTTCTCCGCTTTGTTGACCATCATTGCATCCCAGTCCTTGCTCCAAAATGACCAGTAAGTCTTTTGCTTGTTTTCTGGAAAAGAATACAGAGACTTCGACGGAGCTAAGCATTGCTTTTGGACTTTAAGAGAAGCATGCACTGCGTAAAAGTTAAAAAAGGATATAAAGGACACAACAAAAGTCTCACAAGTCTTTAAAACAGATTGAGATGTTACAAAATCTCCTTAACACAAATTAAAATAATATGCGTGACTTTCTTTAAAAGCAAATCTAAGCTCCCAATGTTGTTTTAAAATAGAAGGTCTCGTACAAATTCATAAAGGAGAATTACCATCATTTGTGACATATGGAAATGACTTTGACGAAGAACTTAAAATCTGGGTTCTTCGACAGAAAACTTAAAATCAAGAAGCGTATTTAGAAGTAGAATAACTAGATGTCAAGAGTTGACGAAAGGAAAAAATTGTGCAGGAATTTGTCGTGCAGTCAGCATTGAGAATGTGATACTGTGGGGTAACGTGCGTAAGTTTTATCTTGAGTTTAATATAAGATTGGAAAACACTTAAACGATTGTAATTTTTTTTTTATCGGATTCATAATTAATTTTTTGAACACTAGCTCCCCATGGAGTGGACCGAACCACACATCTAGTGTTCTTTAATGTTTCTCATTATTTTCTCTAATAATTTTGTCTTCTCACGTTAGAACTTATGGCCACATGTCATGATAAACGGTTACTTTGTGTTAGGGCTAGACAGATCATCTAGAGTGGGGTGAATTGGTGATGGTGCGCACCAAAATAAATTTAAAATGTTATTGCAATAGAACACATTTGACGACAATCCAAGTAATTGTCAGATCTTACCAGTGTACAATTAACTCTTATCAAAAGTAAAATAGAGGGAGTAAGTGATAGAAAATTGCACATAAACGATTGTAGTGATTTGGCTTTTGTAAGTCTACGTCACTCTTCTGCGTTGATAGCCGATTGGCTAGATTTCACTAAATGAATATGTCAGAGTTTAAACATTTTGGTAACAAAATACTTCAAACTCATGTGAACAAAACCTTACACACTCTCAACCTCTAAAAGATTACAAAATATAGCTCAATTTTAAGATCACTCAAAACTTAAAAGTTATAAACTTTAGAATTTTAGCTTGTTATATCCTTTTAGCATCTCGGCCTTCTTTTATAATCCTCAATGTCCAAGCTAACCATTGGACAAATCCTTACAGAATCGCTCAACCAATCCACCTGTTGGACTTGAATGTTGTCAAAAGATCCGATTGCTTCAAAGTTGCCAATATTGAAGTCTCTTAATGATTCTAAGGCCCTTACAGCAGATGAAGTTTCAGAAAGACGAGTGCTTCACTTGGAAAGAATATTTCACCTCTTCTAGATTGATTTATCCAAGTCTTGCTATAATCCACTTTGAAAGATTTGATTTGATATACTTTCTTTCTTAGACAAATCTTTTAATTTCAACAAGGAATCCACAAAATTTCTGGCCATTGCACAAAGATTAATTTCCCGATCAACATCATTGAGTATCAAGGATATGAATTTCTTCATGACTTAGAGTCCGATTCTATGAGTTTGATGACTAACGTCCGATAGTGCTCATCATAATTTCCACCTGGAAAATCTTACCATTAGAATCAAAGAGCGATTAAAAAAAGTTTTGTCAATCATTAAAACTAATAAGAGAATTTCCCTCAACACTTTGGTCAAACTGCTTTCATGATCTATAAACTTTTGAAAGCAATGTTCCATGCCAATGTGAGACGAATCAAATCTAGATCTTGTCGATCTAATAATTCCCACTCTTCTTGATTCATAATTCTTGTTTCTCTTCAAGCAAAGGTTGATGCAAGTTCCTTTTGTACAGTATATCCTCGATCTACATCTTACAAAAAACAAAGTCCTTGCCATTGAACCGATCGATCTTCACCTTCCCTCCATCCATATATTTTTTTTTTTCGGTGCTGGAGGAACCGCTACTGTGGCCGACAGCCGTTCACGTAAACCCCCAGGTGTCGATAGCAGGGAAACCACCACCCCGGCAACACGCGTAAATCACCACACAGCATTTCAACCTCCCTGCTTTGCAGGGGCTTCAAACCTTGGCCTCCACTAGGGAGAGCAAAGGCTCTAACATCCACGCTGCAACGGCCGGTGGTTTCCCTCCATCCATATTCGCACCCACTATTTCGCCAAAACCAATCTCTGATACCAATTGTTAGGAACTTGAATAAATGAAGAGAAAAATTATAGAAGAAAGCAAGCAAGAATTTTTACATGGAATACCTTTCCCAAAATCAAGAAAAAGGAAAAACCACGATGCTGTACTAGGCAATCCTCCACTATCAGTATTAGTGTTACAAGCTCTAAGGTGACAACCTTTAGCGTTACAGCTATAAAAGATATTGCCCTATATATAGCAGGAGTTTAGGGCATACATACTTAATATGGAAATTACATGTATGTTATTATAGGATTGGTGATTGCCTAAAATAAATTATTATGCAATTGAATATTATTTTCCTCTGTCAAACTCCACAACTCTATCAATGTAGATGTCTCCCAATAATATATCCCACACCTTCACGGAAGAGATTAAACATCAATTCCATGGCCCGCAGGATGGCTAATTTTATTGACTCGTGGATGTGCTTGGTGATAGTGTCAGTTTCAATCTTGCTATTGCAACGTAGATGACCAATGACTTTGTTGTTGACTTCATTTGTCCATTATAGTTCTATAAATGCCTAGGACATACATGTTCATAGCTAACACATTTGCGCCTTTAGAAAGAAGAAAAGCCCACCCCCATAAAAAGCAACTCAAAAGCAACTCTCAGTTCCATTCCAGGTATTTTCTTCTTGTACTCATGCATAATATACCTAGCCTTGCTTCATCCCAAAGCTCTATTGCTGGTGTAACTAGCGAAACAATAGGCAAGGAAATGGAGGCCCTCTTGAAATGGAAATCTAATCTCAACAAGGAGAGTCGCTTTATCTTGTCTTCATGGAATGAAAGTAGCCTTTGTTCTTGGCTTGGAATCGCCTGTGATCTTTCTGGGAGCATCGTCAGCTTGAACCTTTCAAGTTCTACCATACGTGGTACGCTGCACCATCTCAATTTCTCCCAATCGCCCAGCTTGATCACCCTTAAGCTTTCCAACAACTCACTCTATGGGAATATCCCTCCGAGTATTGGTAATCTTTCCAAGCTCACTTATCTAGACTTGTCACAAAATCATCTTTCTGGGCATATCCCTGCTCAACTTGCATCGCTTGAATTGTTGCAAGTTCTAGATATTTCACATAATAGTTTCACTGGTTCAGTTCCTAGTCACATAGGAAGTTTGAACAACTTGTCTGGCTTATATCTTTCAGATAATATGCTTTCAGGTTTCATCCCTAAAGCAATAGGAATTCTCAAATCTCTCAATTATCTCTACCTGATGAACAACCTCATTACTGGTCCAATTCCTTCTTCCACTGGAAACATGAGCAGCTTGTGGAAAATATGGCTTTTTCGTAATCAACTCGTTGGGCCCATTCCAAAGGACTTGGGAATGTTGGGGTCACTAAGTCAACTTGATTTGTCAAGCAATAATCACAATGGATCCATCCCAACAACTCTAGGGAATCTAATTAATTTGGCATATCTTTACCTCTATAACAATTAACTTTCTGGCCACATACCTTCGGAAGTTGGAATAATGAGATCTCTCATACATTTCCAACTGCTATACAATGACTTAACAGGTCCTATCTTGTCATCCATAGGTAACTTAAGCAATTTGAATGTCCTTTACCTTTACCAAAACAAGTGGTCTGGTCCTATTCCTATAGAACTAGGGATGCTCAAATCTATCTCTGATCTCAGGCGCTCCTCTCTGGCTCGATTCCTTCCATTGTATGTAACTTGAGCACACTTAACAGTTTGATCCTATCCGAAAATGAGTTGTCTGGCTCGATTCTAAAAGAGATAGGAAAATTGGGACTCCTTACAGATCTGATTCTATTTGAGAATAACCTTGAAGGCGATGTTCCCATCGAGATTAGTAATCTCACATCACTCACACACCTTGAAGTATCAAATAACAAGCTTGTTGGTCGATTGCCACCAGGTCTATGCAATGGACAAGCTCTTGTATGGCTTACTGCTTCTAACAATCATTTTACATGGGCAATTCCATCGAGCTTAAAAAATTATAGAAGGTTGTATAGAGTTAGGCTCCACAACAACCGGTTAAAGGGAAGTATTACTGATGCTCTTGGCATGTATCCCAACTTGGATTAACTTGAGTTGAGCAATAATTGAACTTCATGGAGAGCTTCCATCCACATTGGGCGAATGGAGCAATTTGACAAGCCTAAAAATCTCCAATAACAACTTATCGGGTGAGCTACCATCTGATCTTGGAAAGATGACTAGATTGCATATATTAAACCTTTCCTCAAATAATTGTTTGGGGAAATTCCAAAAGAACTAGGAAAGCTATCATCTCTGCTAGAGCTTTCACTGGATGGAAATCATCTTTCAGGCTACATTCCTAGAGAAATTGGAACACTTCCCAATCTAGTGAGGATTAACATCGCGGAAACAACCTGAGTGGCTTGATTCCTGGACAACTTGGGGACTGTGTGAACCTTGAATATTTAAACCTTGAATATTTAAACTTAAGTGGAAATAATCTTTATAGGAGTATTCCTATTGAGATTGGAAGTCCACACTCTCTTCAGAATCTTGATTTGAGCCAAAATTTTCTTGCGGGAGAGATACCTAGACAACTTGGGCTATTGCACAAATTGGAAATACTTTTTTTTTTTTTGGTGAAAAAACAAATTGGAAATACTTAATCTCTCATGCAATCAACTTTCAGGTTCAATTGCATCAACCTTTGATGATATGGCAAGCTTGACATCCATTGACATATCTTATAATGACTTAGAGGGTTTGTTACCTCCAGCATTTCGTAATGCTACAATTGAAGTTGTGAGAGGGAATGAAGGCTTATGTGGAATTATTGCTAGTTTCGACCCATGTACAACAACAATGTCGAAAGGAAAAAACAAAAACAAAAAGTTGATGCTAATATTGATTCCCACTTTAGGTTGTCTACTGCTTCTTGTTGTGGGAGCTTCGAGTATTTTATGCCGAAGAAGAGTAAGGAAAATAGAGGCTAGTTCGGTTGATGGAAGCAATGAAAACTTGTGGATAGTACGGAGCTTTGATGAAAAAATGGTTTATCAGAGTATTATTAAAACCATGGAGGAGTTTGATGCCAAATGTTACATTGGTGTGGGAGGACAAGGGTGTGTTTACAAGGCCCAATTGCCAACAGGTGAGATTGTTGCTATAAAGAAATTTAAGGAATCACTGGCTATTGAAATGGCCAGCCGAAAAGCATTCGAAAGGGAGATTCATGCTTTGACTGGAGCTAGGCATTAGAATATCATCAAGCTTTATGGCTTTTGCTCGAGTTCTCGACATTCATTTTTGGTGTATGAGTTCTTGGAATCGGGCAGCTTGAAGGATATATTGAGCAACGAATAGAGGATGGTGCCATTTGATTGGAATAAAAGAGTAAAAGTTGTTAAAGGGGTGGCTTATCTTTTGTCCTACATGCATCATGAATGCTCTCCTCCTATAATTCATCAAGATCTCTCGAGCAAGACCATTTTACTAGATAAAGAATACAAAGCTCACATCTCTGATTTTGGCACATCTAAGGTTCTAAAGCCTTATTCATCCAATTGGACTTCATTTGCAAGCACCTTTGGATATGCAGCTCCAGGTAACTTGGTCTCACCCCACTTCATTTTCACAGATAGGAAAATGCTTGTACAAGATCCTCATCCTTAACTACCTCGCTTTATACTTCTAGATACCTTACACCAAGTAGGTTCAATAATAGATTAATTGAGATTTAGGCCACCAATTAATAAAGTCAAACTTGTTCCTAAAGAAATGAAAATTTTTAAATCCCATTAGAATCTAAAGAATGTATTGATTTATACTTAATTCTCTAAATTTGATTTACTCAAAATCAGTTTAAATTTACAAAGCATGGATATTGTATAAAAACTAGAAAAAGATTTGCTCTTTTCTCTATGTAGGACTTGCATACACAATGGAAGTGAATGAGAAATGTGATGTTTATAGTTTCAGAGTTATGACATTGGAAGTAATGTTAGGAAGACATCCGGGTGATCTCATATCATACCTTGCATCCTCATCTTCATTGTCCTTGAGCCATTCAACAGCTTCTTGGCAGCTGAAAGAAGTTTTGGATCAAAGAATTCCATACCCATAAGGTCATGTGCTAGAGGAAGTGGCTTTTGTGACAAAGATGGCATTTTTGTGCTTAAGTCCCAAACCAGAGCATCGTCCAAGCACGTAAAAAGTTTCTCAGGTGATGTCAGCACATAGCTCAATCATGTTAAGCGCCTCCGAAGACATCAAATTGAAAGAACTAATTGATCCTACATGCTTCACTTATTGAGATATTTCAGTCTCTCTTGTGTAGCATGCCGCCACCTGTACGAGAATCAATTACTATTTGCAAGATGTTTGAAATGTAACTTTTTGTCGATTTTAACAATGCATATATGCACCTTGAGATCGATGTGATATGAGCGGTTTTGCAGCCTGAGAACGGAAAGAACTTTTAAATAAGCATGGTTAGTGTGTTGGCAGCAACTCAAATTGAAAAAAATGCAACATTGGATCATGAGATTGCTAATAGTTACTTTTGTTTTCTGTAAGATTGAGCAATTATAATCGATTGTCCCAATATGCATCTTTGTACCTTAAAATGCGTGAAATTTTTTAATACGTTGTTGTATTTGTCAAATTTATATTTTTAGCTAAAAAAGAAGTGTGATTTTCTTACATTTATATTGTTAATACATTAAAATTTAAATTGCATAAATTGTGATCATTTCTAATTTTAAACAAATTAAAATTTAAAAAGCTTATTTTGATCACCTAAATGACTTTTCAAATGTGTTTCAACCAAACCGTCTTTCACTTCAAGTTGCTTCTCAAAGCAAAGTTTACCAAATAATATTTGCATTTTCTCAAAACCCTTTAGGCTAAATTGTTTTGCATTTCTCTAAATTTATGATACACTTAACCTTTATTTTTTACGTCCATTGCCACTGCAAGAGTCCAAACTTGCCCGAGGGAAAAACATGGACGTGCAGGGGCCGATCAAGCGGTCTTTTTATATTTTTTCATCTTTTTAAATTTCAACTTAAAAAATAAATGAATATGAATAATAAATTAAAAACTAAGATTATACCTTTGTATTATTCTAATTTACTATTTTACCTGTTGCTTTCATACTGCTTCTCAATCCTATATTAGAAATGTTGACTTACTTTAAAAATTAGCATCATTAGTTATATTTTTCAAATGAACGTATGCGCGGGCCAGATTTCAAAACCCTTTGCGCGAGCGCGAGCCGGCCCGCCCATAAATTGGGCCTGAAATTTTGGGTTCCCACTTCGAGAAAGTGGATGCTGTAACAGCAACGACACGTGGTGCTCGTACAGCTCCTCCGGCTCAGCGCTTTCCATGTTAGCGTTGCGCTTGCTCTCTCTCTCTCTCTTCCCTTCTCACTCTGTTTTGCCTTCTCCTTCCTCTCTCGTTTTCGCTTCAACGGAAATATCCCACGATCTTCGATTCCCTCAACAACGTCAGACTCTCACTGTCCCAGAGCCAGTGCCCTCCTGGCCGATGACCGCGAACAACTCCGAAAAGCATTCGCAAGTTCACTATCTCCTCACCACCTTCCTTCCTTATTCGTGCCGCTTCCTCCGACTCCCGTCAAGTGTTGTTTGGTCCTCAATGATGGTGTTCCGTTTTTAGTGTTTGGATGTATGATCTGCTTGGAGATCACAGTCTGGTTGGAGTGATCTTTCAGCGTGTTCTAGAGATTTTGTGCTTTTTGTTTTTGGTTGATTGGCTGTTAAGATCGAGATTCTACATCTAGTAGGGGCACCACAATCGTGTCGTTTGATTTCCAAAATAAATGAAAAAACATAGGCTCGCATTATTACTACCTCTATTGGCTCCTAATACCTTGTAAACGACAAAAAATCAGTAAGTATGGAAATAAACTAAAATTTACTATAATGCCTGTGAAATTATTTTACTCCACTATTTTACACATCACTTTTATATCACTTCTTAGAACCAGTACCGCCTGCCACGCGGCGCTCGTGCGCGCGCTCTCTTTGTTTTGTCTCCTCCTCCCTTTGTCGTTCGCTTCGAAGCAGACAGCCTAATCTTCTTTTCCCTCAGCGGCTGAAGACTGCAAGCAATTCTAGAAAGCATTCGCAGGGTCGCTCCCTCCTCCGTTTCCAGTCCACATGATGTTTGACTATGGAAATGCTCGTCGCGCGTTTGGTTGTCGATGATGGTGTTTAGTTTTTGTTGTTCGCATCTATAATCTACTTGGGGATCGTGATCTAATCGGAGTGATCCTTCGAGAGCGATCTGTTCTAGAGTTCTTGTGTGCGGGCTATTTCTTTTATCGACTTGATCGTTCTCATGAACGATCTTTAAGGATGGAGAGCAAATGAGAAGTTGATCTCATCCAGTTTGGCTCACAGAATTGTAGCGCAGAGAAAACTGATTAGGCAAATCTATGCCAAGACTTATGGTACGGACCTCCTCGAGGAATTGGACAGAGAAATTACGAATGATCTGGAGGTCTGATCTTCTTTAATAATTTGTATTCATATCATGAAGACGTGTCCCTCTTCTCACGGATTAATCCACATTAGTTCCTCTGCCTTTGTTGATTATCGATGCGTACTTACACGTTCTGTTCATAAAATCGCAGGTATTGAATAGATGGTATTGTTATTTGCATTTATTTTCCTACCATTGACGTCAAGTTGCAAATGTGTGAGAATTCGTCCAAGTTTTTGATGTGTGGTGTTACACGAGAGGAAAGAATTTTCTCTTAATTGACATTAGTCAACTTGACAAAAATAAGCCTTCTTTGACTATTTAGCCAATATAGCTCCAAACATCAAGGAGTTATCCACAATAAAGAAAGATCTAAAACAGGATTTTCTTGATGCATTTCTGGAATTTCATCAAGCAATAGTTGACCAATCCCAATCCATTTATCCGAAATAACCAATAAGTGTGCAAAATTTATAGAACAAAGAAATAGTGATGTTAGTTGTGTGGATCAGTAAGTATATTATTCCAAGTTAATCATTGTTAATCGATAAGTCCATTCACATATATAAACTGGAAGGTGGGAAAGCTGCATTATTTAAGGTAGACTAGATAAAACAAGTCCACTTTCTTCTTCCGTGGTTTCACACATTACCTTTCAATTCCCACTTTGAAGTCCAATTGTGCAAATGCAAATTCTGCAACCATCATAAAATATAAATTTGAATTTTTTCCACGTTAGGTCGAGATAATTGATAAACAAGGTGGTAACCATTTATAGGTATGAGTGTATTTCATCTATCAACTAACATGGTTTCGTTCGGTCCTCTCCGATGTGGGGCAGTGGAACGTTGCAAGTTTTTCCGAGGAATTGAAGACTTTCGCAATGAGGAGGAAATATCACCAAGATTATTGACTTGGTTGTTGACTTGATGGTCCCAATTTTCTTATATAAGTACGTCTCGGTTGTTCTTGGTCCATTTCAACGCATATGTCCTTATTCTAAAACAACCTATCATGGTCTCCTTTCTTAAACAACAATCGATGTTGCTTCCTGCTTATGTCCTTCTGATGCTCAGACAAGAAATGCCTTGTCTTGCTTCATCACGAAGCTCTTCTCTAGTGGCCCTTCCTGGTGCTAGTAACCATACGAGAAATGAGGAAGCGGAGGCACTCCTATCATGGAAGTCTAAGCTAGACAACCAGAGTCGCTATACTTTGTCTTTGTGGAACGGAAGCAATCCTTGTTCATGGCATGGAATCGGTTATGATCCTTTCAGGAGGATCACCAGCTTGAACCTTTTGAATTCTACCATAAACAGTATGTTTCACCATCTCAATTTCTCCCAATTGCCCAACTTGGTCACCATTAAGGTTGCCAACAACTTGCTCTTCAGGAACATCACTCTAAGCATTGGCGATCTTTCCAAGCTTTTATACTTTACTTTTCTCAAAATATCCTTTATGGAAACATTCCACCTCAACTCAGGATGTTGCAATCTTTACAATTGTGAAGCTTTCGAATAATTATTTCACCAATCCAATTCCCCATGAGATAGGTAGCTTGAGCAACTTGACCGGTCTATTCCTTTTGGATAATAAGCTTTCTGGTTTTTTCCCTAAAGAAATAGGAGGGCTTAAGTCTCTCAACTATTTCGACCTAGCCAACAACAGCATCACAGGTCCAATTCCTTCTTCCATTGGAAACATGAACAGCTTGATGATCATACGGCTCTTCCACAATGAATTTGTGAGGTCCATTCCAAAGGAAATAGGAATGTTGGGGTCTCTCAATGAACTTGATTTGGCTTCCAATTATCTGAATTAATCCAGCCCTGAAACTCTAGGAAATTTGAGTATTTTGGTATACCTTCACATCTACAGCAACCAACTTTCTAGCCCCATGCCTCAAGAAGTAGGAAGAATGAGATCCTTCTTAGATCTTCAGCTACTAAATAATGACTTAAAAGGTCCTATCCCATTGTCCATAGGGAACTTAAGTAACTTGCGCATTCTTGACATTTCTAATAACCTGATTTCTGGTCCTATTCCTTAAGAAACCATGCATAAATCTCTCTTTGGACTTAGCATGGACACTAACAATCTCACAAGCTCTATCCCTAGTTCTATAGGACAGTTCAGCGAATTGACTGAACTGGTACTTTTCCACAACTATCTAGGGCGCATTCTTCCCATTGAGATCAACAATCTCACATGGCTCACACACCTGCAGCTGGGCGGCAAAAAATTTGTTGCCCAATTGCCACAAGATATTTGTGGTGGTCGTGTTCTTCAGCATTTTATCACTAATGACAATCACTTCACTAGTATGAGGCCTCAAAACGGCACAAGTTTATATAGAGTTAGGCTCCAAAACAACTGGCTCAAGGAAAATGTATCCGAGGATCTCGGCACATACCCTAACTTAGTTTATCTCGATTGAGCAACAATGAACTATATGGTGAGCTACTACTGAGACTAGGTGAATATAGCAATTTGACAAGCCTGAAAATCTCCAACACTCGAATCTCTGGCAGAATACCCCTTGAGCTTGGTAACATGAGACAATTAAATGAACTTGACCTCTCTTCAAATAGCCTTGTTGGGGATATTCTAGAAGACTTACGAAAGCTGAAGTCTCTTCTAGAGCTCTCAGTCAATGACAATCATCTCGTAGACTACATACCTTGAGAACTTGAAACATTGTCCGATCTGTCAAGAATCAACATCGCTGGAAATAACCTAAGTGGATCAATTCCTAGATAACTGGGGTAGTGTTTGAAGCTTCAGTTTTTGAATTCAAGCAGCAACAGTCTTGGCAGAAGTATTCCCATCGAGATCAGCGATCTTCAATCTCTTGAAGTTCTTGATCTGAGTCAAAATTTGTTTACGGGAGAAATTCCTGGACAAATTAGGATATTGTACCAATTGGAAATACTCAATCTATCACACAATCAGCTTAGGTTCAATTGTTTTGACCTTTGATCCAGCCTTTCATAATGCTACAATTGAAAACTTGAGAGGGAACAAAGACTTGTGTGGAGTTATTGTTAGTCTCAACCCTTGTGCAACTACAATGTCAAAAGGCAAAAACAGAAGTAGAAAGTTGCTACTAATTTTGATTCCTCCTTTTTGTTGCCTACTTTATTTGCTTCTTGTTGTAGGAGCTTCAAGTATTGTATGTTGAAGAGTAAGGAAAACAGAGGCTAGTTCGAGAGATAGAAGCAATGAAAACCCGTGGACAGTATGGAGCTATGATGGAAGAATGGTTTATGAGAGCATCATTGAAGCCACAAAGGAGTTTGATGCCAAATACTGCATCAGTGTGGGAAGACATGGGAGTGTTTACAAGGCCTAGTTGCAAACAGGGAGTTTGTTGCTGTAAAGAACCATAAGGAAGCCTTCGATGTCCAAATGGTGAGTCAAAAAGCATTTGAAAGAGAGATTTATACTTTGACCAGAACTCGACATTGGAATATCATCAGGCTCCATGGATTTTGCTTGAGTTCTCAACATTCATTTTTGGTGTATGAGTTCTTAGAATGTGGCAGCTTAAAGGATGCTCTAAACAATGCAGAGAGGATGATAATATTTGACTAGAATAAGAGAGTGAATGTTGTTAAAGGGGTGGCCTATGCTTTGTCCTGTTAGGCACAAATTGCGCAAACCCCAAGATCTCCATAACTAGAACAAGCACACGCATGATTGAGTAGAAAGAATTGACGAACCTGTTTTGGAATCTATTGTTCTTGACAGCGGAAGCGGAAACACAATGTTCCACGCGCAAGTCCTTCTCCTCTATTGCCCTCCGTATCACTGGCTCAATGAGGCGGCCCCCTCACGTGTAGCGTTAGGTAAACGCCCCTTAGGTGAGGATACATGTGAGAATTAGGGTTAGAGGAGAGACTTAAGCACTATTTATAGAGTTTCCAGCCAGTCCCCCTCATTACGGGCCAGGCTCAACTCGACCCACACTAGCCAGCCCATATTAGACTAATTAAGAAACCTTCTATCTCACCTTAGACCAAACCCCATAAAACGATAAACGTTAAACGGTAAATTACAATATCAATTAATGTAGTCCACAATTAGAAAAACTCTTACATGTCCTACTTGCACCATGAATGCAATCCTCCGATAATTCATCAAGATGTATCAAGCAACATTTTACTGGATGAAGAAGATCAAGCTCACGTCTTTGATTTTGGTGCAGCTAAGGTTCTAAAACCTTATTCATCCAATTGGACTTCCTTTGTACGCACCTTTGGATATGCAGCTGCTCTAGATAAGTTGGCATCTTCAATAAAAACCATTAGTTTAATAACATTTATTGAGGATTTGGCCAAAAAAAGATAGCTTTAATAAGAAGTATTTAAAAAATTGCTTTTCCACTTCTGCAGAGCTCGCATACACAATGGAAGTGAAGGAAAAATGAGATGCTTATAGTTTTGGAGAAGTGGCATTGGAAGTAATCATGGGGAGACATCCAGGTGATTTCATATTGTCCCTAGCATCCTCATCTTCATCATCATTAAGCGATTCAAGAACTTCACGTTGGCCACTACAACAAAGTTTTGGATCAAAGAATTCCATACCTAGCAGGTGATGTGCCGGGGAAGTGGCTTTCATGTTAAAGATAACACTTTCTGCTTAATTGCAAAATCGAAGCATCGTCCAAAAATGCAACAAGTGTCTCAAGAGATATTCGCACATCGTTTGACCAGGATAAGCGCTTTAGAGAGCATAAAATTGGAAGAGCTAGTCGACCCCAATGCTTCCCTTATTGATATTCTGGTCTTTCTGTGACAGCTTATGTAGGCATTTCTCCCTTTTATCTCTCTTACAAGGATAATATGTCTC
The DNA here is from genome assembly GCA_014182575.1 of Eucalyptus decipiens. Classification (NCBI taxonomy): domain Eukaryota; kingdom Viridiplantae; phylum Streptophyta; class Magnoliopsida; order Myrtales; family Myrtaceae; genus Eucalyptus; species Eucalyptus decipiens. Next base: position 56,741,202 of record CM024614.1, on the reverse strand, counting down.
CCAATGATCAATTAAATAGTTGAAATTCATGGAAACAACCGCGTACATGTATCTTGCAATTTTAATCCAGAAAATATGAATTATTTTCGAGACATGTGACCCTTAAGAATGGCTTAAGAGATGACAAGGTCATGATATTGGATGCCTATCTATTGCAGTGTATTGAATCAATTTGGCGTATCATGTACAATCTCTCACTACATTAGAGAATGTAAAAATCTCTAAATTGTATAAGGTGGGAAGGAATGTTCTAGATGTTGGCATTTTCATGCTGAACCGTGAAATTAGAATATCGCCAGAGCATGTGATAATCTCAACGGTTGTCGGTTGCCCGGCATGGTCCAGTCATCCTGAATAGAGGGAATTTGCCGCTTTAAAGGTTGCACTTACTGATATTGGGATTTCAAGTCCAATAGTACAGTGAATGTCAATTTCTATTCATATTAAATTATGAAAAAGTTCTACTTTTCATCCCTGTATTTTCATGCTTTCCTTAATCAAGATCGTGTATCTTAATTTTTCTAATGAGGCCTTTTATTAGCATAAATTGTCTAATAAAGTCCCTTCAACTAAATCCAACTATCGTGACTGTTGAATAATCTCAAAGCGTCACGTGGATAAAATTTTGATACCGTGGACGCCATCGTGGATAGCAAATATCGGCCAAAAACATGTCTGCAAAAACTTGTGACATGGCGCTAAACTTAACAAAACCTTGGTGTTGGGCTTGATTTGAAAGTTTGGGTACTCTATTCGAAAGATAAAAGGGTTTCAGGTACCATAATGAATATCGTGCAAGGAGTTATGACTTTTCTAGTGTCATTGCATTTAGTAACTACTAGATGTGAACATCAAAATCTCGCCATTGTATTTCAGATTTGAATATCAAGTTTGTTGATGCCTTCATCCGATCCTCCTACATTCCAAGCTGCTTTCTTGGTTGGAAGAAATAATGAACCTGCAGTAGAAAACATAAGCCAATTTATCCTCTAAGTTTATAGAGGAAGCCAATTATTGCGTATAAACTTGAGGCGTGTCTCTAAGTTTGGTTACCACCTATTAGCCCGATTCTCAAATTTTAAGTAGCAAAAAGAAAATGGATTAATAAGATAAAAGCGACTGCACGTTGGTCATCGTTGGATTTCTTAAGAATCTAGAACATGTTTGTTGGGGGTTGGGGGGACAAATGTGTAGTTGAAGTTGACAATTAATTTAGTTAATATACCATGTTGATAAATAGATAATTTTATTTGGTCAAATGTATAATACTAATTTTATAATAAAATAATAGTTTATTCGTTTCTATGATTAAAATCTGATTCATGTAACAAAAATGTACTTTTTTTGGTTGTTGTGATATAATGTTTTCTTATCTATAAAATAAATAGTAAAATATGTTTATAGATATTTTAATAGGTTTCTGAGAAAAATGCAGGTTTTGGCGGTTAATGCTGTTAGAGTTTAGCGGTAATAGGCGGTTATGGCGGGAGGTGTCGGTAGGGGTACCGTAGTTGGGTTGTTTCATTGCCAAAGTGATACGTGTGAGTATATATATTGTGTAATATGGACTTTTCTTTGTTTTATGAGGCAACAGTTGTCAAGTGATTGATTACATTCTTTTTTTATTATCATTAGTATCATTATTGTTATTATTTCATTATTATTGCAAAATTTAGGTTCTCTCTTCTAATTTTTTATGCGAAAAATCTAAAGCGCCTGGCATGGCGTGGGAAAAGGTAAGTAATTAGTAAGGCTAAAATAGTTAAGGTACTTTCTTTTTTCTTAGCTAATGACATATTAAGTAGGGGTATGTAAAAGAACCGAGAACTCCCCGAACCGCCCGTAATTAGACCGAACCGGCCTAGAACCAGCGGTTCCCATGGCGACCAGTCTGGTTCTCGATTCCATTTTAGTGGAACCAGTGAGTATTGGTCCGGTTCCGATTCTAGGCGTGAAATCGCCGCCCACCCATCTAGATTGGATCGGTATATATATAAATTCCATCTCAATTATTTAATTTTTTTGTAATCGTTCGACCAAATATATATGTACATTTATGTACATTTGTAGTTATTAGATATTATTAATTAATTTTGTCTCTTGGGTGTGTGATAGGATTAACCCCCTACTTTTTTATTCTAATAAATCATTTACTGACTTTCTCCACCAAAACAAAATAAACAAACAAAGAGGAAGGAGAGGACTCATTGGAGATGTTCATAAATATTGCATTGCTTTGTCATCATGTACAAAATTAAGAGCCAACGGCTCGTTTTAAAAGCATAAATAAAAATTAGGTGCACCATGATATTAATTGATGAATACAATTTGTAGGGATTGGGGACCAGTTCCATGAACTCACCTGAGAACCAAACTAGACCAATGGTTTGGTTCTCAAGTGAAGAACTAACGAGCATTTCCCAATTCCAATTTTTCGGAACCAATCCTTAGTGGGCAGTTCTCAGTTGCAAGGTGGGAAACCACCCACCCGGATCATACTCACCCCTAATATTGAGGTCCCACGCTCTTCCTTTCCACAACTCAAAACTAGGTGATAATGTAGGAGCATTAGGTTCAATGGAACAAATCTCAAGCTCAACTCAAATTTCATCTATTAATTCCGCTCAATCATTACTTATGTAAAAAAGACAAATTTCGACCGTAACTTGATTAAATTGGTTCAACGTTAACATTGCTGATTTCGTGATTGTCAATCAACCGGTACGTTGTCAATTTACAAGATTGATTGTCGACTTTGAGGCTGCTAATCAACTACTTGGGGACTGTAGACTATTCCGGTCGATTTCTATTGCTATGGTTTAATCTTCCAAGGTGGCAATTCGACTTCCAAGGGTAATGGATGAATTTGGAGGGACTACTCTTAATTACTATGCATCTGTCCTAGTTAAATGTATTTACTCCTAGTTGTTATGCATTTAAATAGTATTGTTGGTTTCAAGTGAGCAGTGTGATTTCCGTTTCCATGAACCATAATGATTTGGCTATGTAACGGTCTTAGAGTCATCGACTCATTGTGGTTTTCTAGAATTCGAGAGCTACTTTTGTTTGCTTATTAGAGTTCCGTTATATAAAAGAGGTACAATCTCATTTGTAAGGGCAAACTTGAATTTTGTTGAGTACATCAGATTTTTCTCAAGTGAGTGAATTTCTGTTTCGGTTCTTCATATTTAAAGTGGTTGTGCTCTTTCTCCTCTCTGTCTCTCCCTCTCTAAACCTTTGTTCGTCTCTTCCACTTTTGGAAGGGGGGGATTTGACCTAGATCTCTCCCTCCCCTCCTAGTTCTTTTTCCTTTTATTTCCTTTTATTTCTTTCTTAATTCTCCCAATCTAGTTTTAGATCTAGGAGTTTTGCTTTCCCAATCTAATATCTATGAGCTTTCCTCTCTAATCTAATTCTAGATTAACGTTTTTTAATGAATAAATACTCCACCTTCAGTTTCAATGATGTTCACAGCAGTTTTAGTGTCAAATCTATGCTCGTTCAACGTTTGTTCACTCAAAGTTTGGACACTTTACTTTGGTTACAAGGCTCGCTCTCACAAGCGTTAGATTTGAGATTTTTCAACATGATTATGTTGTCTTCATAAGATGATGGTGTTGGGAACTTCGAACCTAGGTGTACACCATTGAAAGGCAAAGTCATAATTACAGATGGAGATCTCGGCACGTGCTTATCACTGATGGTGCTGTGTGATTCGGTGATTAACCGCCGATCTTTTTGCTTGGATCCAATTACAGATCTGTTCTTAACGGATGAGCTTGTAATAATCTCTAACAACCATGCTTTGATGACATGTCTTGATTTCTGGCTTTTTGTTTATTTTGGAGAACTATGAGCTTGTTTTGTTACTATGACTTTTGTGATTCCCTTTCATGTATCAATTTGGTAATGAATGGAAATTTCTTTTTGACCAAAAAAAATTGATTGTCTTCCTGTATATCTTGGTGGTGAACTAAATTTATCCCGATATCTTTTATCCTTGGCGGGTGCCTTATCTCTTTATACTTAAGTGGCGAACTTGATCTAAAATTCTCTATCCTTAGCTAGTAGCATGTTCTTTTATACCTAGGTGATGATCAACATCTATCAAAAAACTTACTGGCACTCAAACCGTGTTCCCTTCATGCATCAGGTGAAGACAAGAAATTTAAATAAAAAAGACGTCTATCGACTGTTACATTCTGATTCCATGCTGAAGGTAGCTCAGGCTTCCTGCTTGCTTATATTGAGAGAAAGGGAAACTAACTAATCCAACAAATCGTCAATCGGCCTATATAGAAAATATTATTTGATGGGACAACTAACATTTAAATGTATTGCTATTGGTTATTCACTTTCAATATTTTGCCAAGTGAAGTCGACACCTATATATCTTATTTCTAGATATTAGAAAGTCCAAAAAGTCCTGTGCTACATGCTCCCATGACGAGAGATCGTCGCCAACTAAATGTGTGCTCGCGCACAAGTGCGAAGGTATGGGGATATGTGATGAATTATAAATCTCCTAAAATTACTAGAAAAGTGCTCTTGAGTAAGACTATACCATTGCTTATTAGTCTGCCTATAAAGCGATCGACGGGCCATTGCATTTTAGCACTTTATGGCACGATCGATGGTAGTTGATCGTCTAGTAAAGGGCTAATGGACCCAATCCTTTTTCGGGCAATAGAAAAGGAGCCCAGGATCATCGAAACCATTAAACTTATGGGTCCAATGGTGAAGCCTTCATGATCAACGGTCTAGATGAGGTTGCCAGATCAAGCAACATTTTTTTGCCCGATTAGAGAATCAAGCCCGGTCTTTGTGGAATACTCCAATAGAGAGTTGGATCTGTAAAACTGTTTGGACTTTTCTTCTAGATGCAAGCATAGGAATATTCCTTTGAGAATACCTCGACTTCCATATCCAATAACTAAATTAACAGTTTGCCGAGGTCCCTCATGAATTCTTTATCAAGTGTGTACTTAATATTTGAACAAATCTATCTAGCAATTCGGAGTGTGATTTTTCCTCAATACATGTGTGCAATAAAGCAACATTAATATGAATACAAGGGATCCAAAGACACCAAACAAATGTTGATGCCAAAAGACCCAAAAAAAGACATTAAAAAAAAAGGTAAGCTGATCGAAACAAGCTCACAATGCTTGCTGGAGACTATGTATGTGATAGAACGCATTGCAGTCTACATACATAAGATTAATAACCACTGTCTTGTCCGAGCACCTTTCACACTTTCATCCATTCCATAATTATAATTTGCAAGAGAAATTTTATCTAGCGAATATCTCAACCAATTAAACGTCGTGGCTGCGGACTTCCAACACTTCTTATTTCATTCCGTACTCTTTCCATTTTGTTCTTCCTCCTACCTATCCTTGCGCATTTAACGCGGTTACATCTACATGTCGTATTGCACACGGAACATCCCATTTACACGCGAAGTAGAGTATTAAATGAATCTATATATAGTGTTTGGCCAACTCTGCACAAATTGCGGAAGGATGGAGTGAAAGCTATGAAGCACCGATACTCTTAAAGAGTTTTTGTGTCGAACACTTCGACACGTGCCCGATACTTTCCGACACTCACGAACATTCTCGTACACCTTGGTCAACACGTGTCGAAAATCCGACACCTAATCAACTTTTTTCGATATTCTCCGATACTCGAGTCGGAATTTCGACATATGAGTTTCCGACATGTGATTTCAATATCGATGTCAATTTAAAAAATTCAATAAATGAGATGTCAATATATATATATAACACAATAATAAAAATAATAAATGGAGAAAGAAGAAAAACTTAGTTTTATCTTCTCTTATGATTCCCACTCCTTAATATTTTTTTTTTCTCATCTTCTAACATATCTAACATGCAAGTCTATAATATAAATCGCTTGTTTTTTCTTCAAATTTTATGAATTATTGAAATAAAGTTGAATTTGTCAAATTGACATAATAAATGATATTAATAAATTGAGGATTAATATTTTTTGTGTATATTCATTCTATGTTTTTTAATTATTTAATTATTTATGAATTTGATTTAAATTAATTTGATTAAAATAATCATAAAAAATAATTTAATATATATAAAAATATATATTTAATATATAATATATCCCGACATATTGAAAATTTTTATTTTTTTATAAATGATGTATCTATATGTCGTGTCGTGTTACATCGTTTGTCGAGTATCAATACTACTTAGAGTGAAAGTTGTCTCCAGTATAGATGTCAAGTGTGTAATAAATAGGGGGAATTCGTCCAGTCCTCCTACGCCATGTTCCACCAAGTGGAGGAATTTTCTCCAAAATCACTGTCATTTCACGTGGGACGTGAACTGTCGTGTCGCTTTCGTTTCTATCACATCTTCTGTCCTTGACGGTACGACACTTGAGAGGCATTCTCTCAGCTAACCGCTCATTAAAATGAAATTTTAGACAAAAAATATGAAATGGTGGTCGCTTTAAGATGGGGCGAGACTAAACCATTTGCGCTGGTAACATGCTACGTCATTTCTTCTTGATGGTGACTTCTATATTTATGATAACGATCTCTACATAACACAGAGACCAAATATAACTCAAAACACCCATCGGTATTTTTGAAAAAGAAATAAAAAATATTCACAAAACGGACACCCTTGTGCAGTTGTCGAATTTCATGATGTTTCGACAGCGAATTCAAAGTTTATTAAAGGAGGTAGTGGTGATTGTGTTGCATCAATGTTCAATTTTTGAGGTGTTGACTTATATCCCAATCCTTGCTCCAGAGAAGACTAATAAGTTTATGCAAATTTATTGGATGTACGATGTCAAAGTTGTCATGTTAGACTTTCAAACCAAAAGAAAAAAAGAAAAAAAGTTGTCATGTGAGGCATGGGGTCACGAGAAGTGTGTCTTGTGTATTTGTAGAATTTCATGATGTTTCGACAGCAAATTCAAAATTTATTAAAGGAGTTGTGTTCCATCAATATTCAATTTTTGAGGTGTTGACTTATATCCCAATCCTTGCTCGAGAGAAGACTAATAAGTCTATGCAAATTTATTGGATGTACGATGTCCAAGTTGTCATGTTAGACTTTCAAACCAAAAAAAAAAAGTAAAAAAGTTGACATGTGAGGCATGGAGTCACGAGAAGTGTGTCTCGTGCATTTGTCGAATTTCATGATGTTTCGGTAGCGAATTCAAAATTTATTAAAGGAGGTAGTGATGATTGTGTTCCATCAATATTCAATTTTTGAGGTGTTGAGTGATATCCCAATCCTTGCTCCAGAGAAGACTAATAAGTCTATGCAAATTTATTAGATGTACGATGTCCAAGTTGTCATGTGAGACTTTCAAACCAAAAGAATAAAAAAAAGTTGTCATGTGAGGCGTTGGGTCATGAGAAGTGTGTCTCTTAGCTGATGATCGTCGGTTTATCAGTCAAGTCAACCGATGAGAGCGGGAGGGACAGTCGTCTAAAAGACGCCAAATTCAAGTAATAAAAGCAAAGAAAAAATTGGAAATTTTAGGGTACATTATTTTCAAAAAATTCATCCGAGTCCTTACTCTAAAGAAATATAGTTCTTTGTAGATGATGGTTGGTTTGTTAGTAAAGTCGTATAATGAGAGCGAGAGGGACGGGAGTCTGGAAGCATACTTAGTCTATTCATTGATGCAGAACCAGCAAAAAAATTGAGTAATAAAAGCAAAGGGAAAAGAAGTTTTAATTTGAAAACAAAACAAAGTAAGCTATTTAACTTAAAACTTTCTTCTCTTTTTTTGAGACAAAAATTGGGAATATCATAATAATAGCATAAATCCCGGGGGGGGGGGGTATGGAGTGAAAGTCCTTGTGAGTAATTTGGCCAATTTCTTATTCTCATTATTGATAATTTTTTGTTCTTCTTATTATTGTTATTATAAATGTTTTCCCAAACTATTGACATATTGAAGTCACATATAATTCTAAGCTACGTTATAAGGTAATTGGACCTTTAATTGTACCTTTAATTGTACAAACTCGTTTTCTTGGAGTAGTATGAGCTACCCTAAGAAAAACAAAACTATAAGGACTTAGTGTTCAAAACGGACAATATGTGTACCTCGGAGACCATGGTGTTACAAAGTAGTAGTAGAGCTGACTCCCGACCGTGACTTCAACGCTATGCTCCCAAGGGTGGAGAGTATGACAGCCCAAGTGACAATGCGTGGGAGGAGGGATGGTAGTGCATCTGTGCCTCGGTCCCCGAACGTGTGCAGAGAGAGAGCATGTCTCTTGTCCTACATCATCTAAGGAAGGAGTTTTTAGTTACCTTATAAGGCAATGAGACCTCTAATTGTACACACATTTTTTTTTTTTTTTTGGTAATATGAGTTATCCTAAGAAGAACAAAACTGAAAACTTAGTGTTCAAAGCAGACAATATATGTACCCTGGAGACCCACGGTGTTATACTATGTGCCTTGTACATGCTAACGGACAATATTATGGAGGATTAATGGTTGTAACAAAAGAAAATTTAATTCATTTAATGTCGCAAAAACTCAGTTCAGAAAATGCTTTAAAAAGGGGATTTGTTAGCATCAACCGACATATTCAGGAACACTTGTCATGAAAATCATTTAAATATCAAAGGACAAGGTGATGGAGCAGCGATTTAGATTGATATTTCATTAAAATGGGCAACTAATTACGCCGAAAAAAAAATATGAAAATTAGAAAAGGGCCAACAATGGTAAATGAAAGTGAGATCTAACCTGTTATATGTTATACCACGTGAGTCACGGAAAGGATGGCTGTCGCTTAAGGCTAGAAAAGAAAGACAACATGGGTTCGAAATAGAGATAGGGTCTACAAATAATTGTATTGGCGTGTTGACCACGGCCTTTGCCTTCAATTTCATATATTATTCATACTAGGGGATATACGGATTCTATAGTTGATAATTTTACCAACCTTTTTTTTTTTCTGACAGAGCAAAACGAAAATATATCAAATAATTATTGGACATGTCACTTTTGTGCTTGAAAGTTAGGTGTGTAATCAAATAAGCCAAAAAGAGTCAGCTTCGTACTCTACGTAACTAAGAAAAATGCACGCCAGTCATTCAATGTCACTGACAAGGGATGTTTATTTGCAAATTATTGTAACAAGTGCCTCGCTAACTTTGATATGTCACATACATAGTGTTGCACCAAAGAATTGCCTCGGAAAATATAACGGAGGGATAATGATCATAGCAAAATAAAAGTTCCAAAGATAATTGACTTGGTTGTTGACTTATGGTCCCCATTTCTTCTATAAATACGTTGGCTCTCCATTTCAACACATATGCGCCTAGAAAATAATAAGGCCCACCCAAAAATACCCCAAACCTGTCATGGCCTCCGCGAAACAACTCTCAATGTTGTCCCTCGCTTGTGTCCTTCTCATGCTCGTGCAAGAAATGTCTTGTCTTGCTTCAACACGAAGCTCTTCTAAAATGGAAGTGGAGGCACTCCTAAAATGGAAGTCTAAGCTAGACAGCAAGAGCCACTCTACTTTGTCTTCCTGGAACGGGAGCAGTCCTTGCTCATGGCGTGGAATCATTTGTGATTCTTTCGGGAGTGTTGCCAGCTTGAACCTTTCACATTCTGCCATAGACGGTACGCTTCAACATCTCAATTTCTCCCATACTTGGTCGTCCTTGAGCTTACCAACAACTCACTCTTCGGAAACATCCCTCCGAGCATTGGCGATCTTTCCAAGCTTACTTATATTAACTGTTCTCAAAATGACTTTTTGGGAAACATTCCAATTCAACTTGGGTCATTGCGCTCTTTACAAATTCTCGCGCTTGGGGACAATAACTTCACCGGTCCAATTCCTTCTTTCATTGGAAACATGAGCAGCTTGTGGAAGTTGGATCTTCCAAGGAATCAATTTTTTGGGTCCATTCCAAAGGAAATAGGAATGTTGGGGTCTCTCAATTTCCTTGATTTATCAAACAATCATCTCATCGGATCCATCCCTACAACTCTAGGAAATCTGAGTACATTAGAATTTCTTTTCCTCTATGGCAACCAACTTTCTGGGCCCATACCTTTAGGAGTTGGAGGAATGAGATCCCTGACCAAGTTGCAACTTTTATACAATGATTTAACAGGTCCTATCCCATCATCCATAGGCAACTTGACCAATCTATCTGACCTTCGCCTTTTTAGAAATATGTTATCGGGTCCTATCCCATCCTCCATAGGTAAGTTAATTAATTTGAATCATATTTCCCTTTATCAAAATATGTTATCGGGTCCTATCCCATCATCCATAGGCAACTTGACCAATCTATTTGACCTTCTCCTTTTCCAAAATATGTTATCGGGTCCTATCCCATCCTCCATAGGCAACTTGACCAATCTATCTGACCTTGACCTTCTCGAAAATATGTTATCAGGTCTTATCCCATCCTCCATAGGTAAGTTAATTAATTTGAAAAGTCTTTCCCTTTTCCGAAATGAAATGTCAGGCTTTCTTCCTACCGAGATGAATAATCTCACATCCCTCACAATCTTACAGCTAGGTGATAACAAGTTTGTTGGCCAATTGCCACCAGAAATATGCGGTAAGCAAGCTCTTGTGAATTTTTCCGCATCAAACAATCACTTCACTGGACCCATCCCAAGAAGCTTGAAAAATTGTTCAAGTTTGTATAGAGTTAGGCTCCAAAACAACTTGCTCAAGGGAGATATAACTAATGCTTTTGGTGTGTACCCCTCCTTAAATTACCTTGAGTTGAGCAACAATGAACTTTACGGTGAGCTACCACCAACATTAAGTCAATGTAGAAATTTGACGAGCTTTGAGATCTCCAACAATAAAATCTCCGGTGCCATACCACCTCAGCTCGGAAACATGACTCAATTGCAAAGACTTGACCTCTCTTCAAATGACATCATCGGGGAAATTCCTAAAGACCTAGGAAAACTAAAGTTGCTGCAAGAGCTTTTTTTGGACTGCAACCTTCTTGTAGGACACATCCCTCAAGAACTTGGAGCACTGTCCAATCTACAGAAACTCAACATTGCAAAAAACAACTTGAGTGGCTCAATTCCTACCCAACTTGGGGAGAACTCCAACCTTTTGTTCTTAACTTTAAGCGAGAATAATCTTGAAAAGAGTATTCCCATCGAGATTGGAAATCTTCAATATCTTCAACATCTCAATCTAAGTCGAAATTTGCTCATGGGAGAAATACCCAAACAATTCGGGCTATTGCACATGTTAGAAATACTCAATCTCTCACACAATCAGTTATCCGGTTCAATTATGTCGACCTTTCGTGATATGACAAGCTTGACATCCATCGACATATCATATAATGAGTTAGAGGGTCCTTTACCAAACATTCCAGCCTTTCGTAATGCTACAATTGGAGTCGTGAGAGGAAACAAAGGCTTCTGTGGAGTTATTGCTGGTCTCAACCCCTGTACAGCAACAACGTTAGAAGGCAATAAAAAAAAAAAAAAAAAAACAAAAACAAAAAGTTGCTGCTAGTTTTGATTCCTACTTTGGGTTGCCTAATTTCTTTGCTTCTTGTTGTGGGAGCTTTAAATAGTGGATGCCGAAGAATAAGGAAAACAAATGCTAGTTCAGCTGATGAAAGCAATGAAAACCCATGGGCAATATGGAGCTTTGATGGAAGAATGATTTATGAGAGCATTATTGAAGCCACAAAGGAGTTTGATGCCAAATATTGTATTGGTGAGGGAGGATATGGGAGGGTTTACAAGGCCCAGTTGCAAACAGGTGAAACTATTGTTGTAAAGAAACTTAAGGAAGCAGTTGATGTAGAAATGGCTGGTCGAAAAGCATTTGAAAGGGAGATTCATGCTCTAACCGAAACTCGGCATCGAAATATCATCAAGCTCTATGGCTTTTGCTCGAGTTCTCGACATTCATTTTTGGTGTACGAGTTTTTGGAATCAGGTAGCTTGAAGGATGTATTGAACAATGAAGAGAGGATCGCAACATTTGACTGGAATAAAAGAGTGAATGTTGTTAAAGGTGTGGCCTATGCTTTGTCCTACATGCACCATGAATGCTCACCCCCAATAATTCATCGAGACGTATCAAGCAAGAACGTTTTATTGGATAAAGAATATGAAGCTCACGTCTCTGATTTTGGCACAGCTAAAGTTCTACAACCTTATTCATCCAATTGGACTTCCTTTGCAGGCACCTTTGGATATGCAGCTCCAGGTAAGTTGGTCTCTTCAAAATTTCACCCCACTTCATTTTTATAGATAGGAAAATGATCATACATGAGATCCTCGTTTTTTAGCTCCCTTCCTTTTACACTTGTAAATTCCTAACAACAAGTCCAAGGCTATCATGCGATTTAAAGGTTCGATTAAAGATTAATTAAGATGAAGGCCACCAATTTAAAAAGTGAAACTTTTTTCCTAAAGAAACGGAAAATTTTAAATCTCATTGGAATATAAAGAATGTATTGATTTATACTTAATTCTCTAGATTTTATTACTCAAAATCAGTTTAGATTTACAAAGCACGGATATTGTATAAAAGCTATAAAAAAATTTGCTCTTTTCTCTCTGCAGAACTCGCATACACAATGGAAGTGAATGAGCAATGCGATATTTATAGCTTCGGAGTGGTGACATTGGAAGTAATTATGGGATGCCATCCAGGCGATCTCATTTTTTCTCTCATGTCCACATCTTCATCACCATCAAGCAATTCAATAATTTCTTGGCCAATGAAGGAAGTTTTAGATCAAAGAGTTCCATTCCCCAAAGGTAATGTGTTAGGCGAAGTGGCTTTGGTGACAAAGACAGCATTTTTGTGCTTAAATCCCAAACCAGAGCATCGTCCAACCATGCAACAAGTTTCTCGGGCAATATCATCGCAAAGCTCGATCATGTTAAGCCTATCAGAGGACATCAAATTGGAAGAACTAATTGATCCTAAATGCTTCACTTATTGAGATACTTCAGTCTTTCTATTGTGTAGCAAGCCATCTCCTATACTTTATTATCTTGGTTAATTTCATTGTCAATTTCTGTAATGGTTTGTTGGTTACTTGAAAGCACTTGGGAATTACTGTCATTTGCAATTCCATCTCGGAATTGATGACCTACAGTTGGGACATCCAATCCTTAAGAATAGCTTTAAAGATAATAAGATCATAATATTTCTTATAAATATTACATTTGTTTGTTACAATTTGGCTTGTCATGTAGAATCCTAAACACTGACGGTGGAAAATGTGATAAATTCAAAAACGAGCACAATTGGTGTATGTTGGCATCTAGTTTTGTGAAGTTTGGTCCAACTATTTTAGTTGAATGCACACCAACATCAAAAGTTAAGAAAAGATGAAGTGCAGATCAAAGTATGATTTTCTTAGATTAAATTATATGAGTAACTTTACATTCTTCGAAAAGGGAGAATCAATTTTAATGAGTATTATTTTTAGAAATTAGTATCTCAGAATTTCTAAAACTCATCATAAAAATAAAATTGAGTCTTAAAATATTTAAAAAGCATATTCGAGTTATAAAACTTATCAAATTGGTGTAATATACTTCATTCATAAGTTCCGCCCACTTTTCCCAATGAGAAATGCTAAGGTATAATTTTTTTTTTAATTCTTTAAAGTGCGTGCCACGAGTGTGGCACCAACTAGTTGTAAAAAAACTTGCAAAATTGAAAGTATTAAGGAAAAAGGATAAATAAGTAAAACAAAAATGTTAATAAAAAAGCCAAGCCCTTGCCTAAACTTTGCCGATTTCAAAAACCCTCGTCCTGACCCGACCGGTGCATTGACCGGACCCGAAAATCTTGTCCAAATCCGGCCCAACGGGCCTGACGCTGCCGCGTGCCGACGCCTCTCTCTGTCGTCTTCCTTCGTGTCCCTCCGGTTTCCGCTTCGAGAAATTGGACGTGGTGCACACGTGGCGCTCGTGCAGCGCCTCCTCACTTATTGCTTCCCATGTTACGTGGCGCGCGTCCTTTCTCTCTCTCTCTCTCTCCTCTTGAAAGCAGAGGCTGACTTTCTCTGTCTCCGTTTTCGCTTCGACGCGAACACACAAAACCCCCCAACCCCCTCGATCTTCCATTCCCTCAACAATGTCGACACTGACCGTACCGCAGCCAGTGCCCCCCGTGGCCGATGACTGCGAGCAGCTCCGGAAAGCCTTCGCAGGTTCGCTCTATCTGCTTCGCGCTGCCTCCTCCGATTCCCTTATCGCGTGTTGTTCGGTCGCCGATGGTTGTGCTCTGTTTTTAGTGTTCGGATCTACGATCCGCTTGGAGATCGTGGTCTGATCGGAGTGGTCTTTCAGTGGATCGGTTGTTAAGATCGAGCTATTTCTGGGTTTATTATTTCCCTTGAATTCGTAAAAAAAAAAATCAAACTTTATTGTCTAATTCAATCTTTTCTCTTCGTTGGATGGTTATCATGAACGATCTGGAAGGATAGGGAACAAATGAGAAGCTGATCATATCCATATTGGGTCATACGAATGCGGCGCAGAGGAAGCTGATTCGGCAAACCTATGCCGAGACTTACGGCGAGGATCTCCTCAAGGCATAGGACAGAGAACTTACCAATGATTTCGAGGTCTGCATCTTCTTTAATTATTTGGATTCATCCCATGGAGACGTGTCCCTCTTTCTCTCAGATTAATCCATATTCATTCCGTATCGTCAGAGGCTGGTGGTCCTTTGGTCACTTGATCCGGCAGAACGTGATGCGTACTTGGCGAATGAAGCGACGAAAAGATGGACTTCAAGCAACCAGGTTCTCATGGAAATAGCCTGCACGAGGTCTCCTTAGCAGTTGCTTATGGCAAGACAAGCATATCATGCTCGATACAAGAAGTCGCAGGAAGAGGACGTCGCTCACCACACAACTGGAGATTTTTGTAAGGTACTGCTTTTAAGCTTGCCTCAAGTTATTCCATGACATTTCCCAATGCTGATGATTGCTCTTCCGAGCAACTTAGGTTCGTACGTTTTGCAATAAGTACTCTGCACAATCAAGTCCATGTAGCCTTGTGATACTCAGAATAACTTCTTATTGCTGTCTGGGAAATATTCTTTGGGATTGATGAAGGCAAGTAAAATCAAATGTGTCTGATTCAGCATATCACAGAAAATTTGAGAATATAAGTTGTAGGGTGTTCAATTTTAAGACAGTTTTGGAGTTTTGCAGAGAATGCTTGTTGGAACGGTGGTGTGCTTTGGAGCAGTTCCTCATATTTTGATTTGTCAATTTATTGAAGATGGTTTCATGAAACTCTAGAGATCATATACGCTACTTCATTGGAGCTCTTTCTATTGTGTAAATGAAGAACCAAGTCCATCATCAAAAGATTAGTCCTATGACAACCTGTGAAATAATTCTCATCTATCCTAAATCATTTCAATTTTCATTAGGTGTTGATGTAAGTAATTTCCTCGCCTGTAGGGAAAGAACTTTAATTTGACATGGTTTCTTTGTCTCCTAGTTGATGGTACCTCTTGTGAGCTCCTACCGTTATGATGGAGACGAGGTGAATATGACTTCGGCAAAAGCAGAGGCTAAGATACTCCACAAGAAGATCTCAGAGAAGGCTTACAGCCATGAGGATCTCATAAGAATTTTGGCTACTAGGAGCAAAGCACAGGTCAATGCTATGTTGAATCACTACAAAAATAAGTTTGGAAATGATATCAACAAGGTGAGTTGGAATTTCTATGAACCGGACCTTTCATGTTCTTTTACCTATATGTCTAAAGCTTATAGCTCCTCAAGGATAAAGAGTGCCAGGTAGTGTTCTTTTTGGTTAATAGTCATGTTGTTAAGAGGCAACTTCAAGATGTCTTGTTTCAAAAACATTGAGATGTGATAATATCGCTCGTTTCCAAGTTGTTCAAAACCTCATCTCTATACTTTGCTTGAGTAAAAAGAATTATGAATTTTCTTTTGTTGATGATGTATGTTCCATTTGTCATGATGAAAGATTTGTTGGTTCTAATTTGTAGAACAATAATCTTTTTACCATTACAATGTATGGTAATGTGATTACCAATGTCAATAAGCAAAATCATGTAAATGTCATATCCAATCAGCACCAATTGTGCATAAGATTAATGTTCTGAAACGGTTTCAAAATTGTCGCGACCTATTTTTCGGGTGCACCACCTAAAACTAGGTTAATGGACTACTAAGCTTTTAAACTTAGCTCAGCTCTCCCAAGCCCATACCAATTCGCGACTTAAGGTTCAAACATTTAACATGCAAAAGGTTATTAATTAGGAGTCGCCACTAATCGGTTTATGGTAGATCGATTAAACACCTAAGTAAAATAAAAGGGAGATTTATTTTACTCCTACGAATCGTAGACCGAGGTACGGGGGACTTGGTTACACTAGAATTTTCTAATGCCCTTTCGGTACCATTTCTTTTTAATTTTTCAAAATGTTTTTGCAAGTAGCTGATTTATTTTAACCTAAATTATTATCACGCAAATGTGCGACCACACGATCTGCTCATCCATTATTTAAAACATTCAAATAAATAAATTGCATCACACAAAGCAAGCAATCATTTTTTTTTTTTGGATTTTCTTAAAATTGGAGTTCTTTTATAAAATGCATTTTTAAACTAAATGACTTAATCCTATTAATATGCAAATTCTAATTAAATGGGTCTATTATGCAAATTAGTTAACATGCACCTCATGACCTAATTTTACTAATGAACAAATTCTGATTAAATGCCTCTATTATGCGAACTAGTTAACATGTGCCTAGTATTTTTGCAATTTTTTTTATTGGAATTCAGAATTTATGAAAACCCTAATTAATCTATCTAAAAAGGGATAATTTTCTAATTTATTCTAGGGATTAATTTGACTTAAACCCTATCCTATCTTAGAAAACTATTTTTTATTTTAAAAAAGAGGATGAGAATATGAAAATGTGCCAATTATATCT
Organism: Eucalyptus decipiens; assembly: GCA_014182575.1. Taxonomy (NCBI): domain Eukaryota; kingdom Viridiplantae; phylum Streptophyta; class Magnoliopsida; order Myrtales; family Myrtaceae; genus Eucalyptus; species Eucalyptus decipiens. The sequence continues at coordinate 56,724,204 of CM024614.1, read as the reverse complement.
AAAACCCTAAAACGGCCATTTAGGTCTAATCCTAACTTTTTTTTTTTTTAAATCTAAAAATGCAGTCCTAAAAATATTATCTAAAAATGCAATACTAGAAATATAATCCTAAAAATTTGATTAATTAAACCTACGTGTCTATTATATTAAACCCTAATGTCCTATATGCTCATGCAATTTTTGAATATTTTGATTTTTTTGATTTTTTAGTTTCTTTTTAGTTTTTTAAGCTGAATAATTGTTAAATTAGAGTTAAATCTAAACAATTAATATAATCACTAAATAAAGGATCAAAATAATTGAAAAATAACTGTCGCCTTACAAAAGTTAAATTAACAATTAATCTAACCCTAATCATCACAACAACTCAAAATAATTAAAAAATTTAGTCCGAAGTCTTATGGACCAAATTAAATAATTATTATGATTTAACAATTGAGATTCTAGCAAAAAGCCCAAAAATTAAAAATAATTAGAAAAATGATCCGATGTCTCTCGATCAAATTAATAATTATATTAATTTCGGACAAAATCCCTACGGATAATGCATACTAAATTCACAAATATTAACATCAAATATTACAACTTAAATAGATAAACTAAAATGAGATAAAATAGAACAAAATAAATAAAAGAAAAAGCTAAACCACCTAAAGAAAGAGGGGCTTGCTTGCAGCGTTGATGGGCGCGGACGGATGGTGGCCGGCGTCGGGACTCCGGCGGAGCCGGCGGACGGCGAGGGTGAGGGGCTCGAGCTTGGAGCAAAGGGCGGAGGCAGAGCTGGACCGCGGGTCGCCGGGTGGCAACGCGGGGCAAGGGTGCGGGCCTCGGGCCGGGCGTCGGGGCATCGCGGATTGCCGGGCGGCGACGGTGTCGAGCTCGAGCCGGCGCAGGGGTGCGTTGAATTGGGCGGCACTCTGGCGCGGTGACAAGCGAGCAGGAGGCAACAGCGTTGGGTCGTCTGGTGGAGGACAGCAACGGCAGGCTTCGGCGATGAGGCTGCACGTCACGGGCGAGATTGGCGGAGCGGTGGTGGCGGGGGCGCGGTGTGAGCTCGCGGTGAGGTGGTGGCGCAAGCTCGTGGGTGAGAGGGATCTCGGCGGCTGGCAGACGACGTGACCGGCGCGGGGCGGCTCCTAAGCACGGTGGTGGTGGCGCGGCGGGGATGAGAGTGAGCGGCGGAAGAGCTCCCGGAGAAGACGAAGCAGCTCTTTTTTTTTTTTTTTTTTTCGTTTTCTTTTCTCTTTTTACCTGTCTATTCTCTCTCACGTCTCTCTCTCTCCTCTCTCTGCTGTGTTTTCTGTTGTGCTGACCTCTGTTGACTTTTTTTGCTTTTCTTGTGCAACTTGTCAGAGAGGAAGAGACGAGGTTGCTCTTGGATGAAGAAAAAGAGGGGAGGAAGTCTTCCTCTCTTTCTTTCACGAAGTTCTTTTTTTCACTATCTCTCACGAATTTGCACGAATTTTCTTTGCACTTTTTTTCTGTATGAATTCTTTTCACGAATTTTTTTCCTCTCAAATTTTTGGACCAAAAGCCCCCCCTCATCACGAAAAAATGTAGCTCTCTTTTATAGTGATTCCAGACGGCCACTTTGTATGGTATTTTCCGAGTTTCCATCTTCCGTCACATTAAATCAAGCTTGCAAATTGGAGCGTGATTTCGCAATCACCTCGATTTTGCTTGATTCCTTCCATTGTATCGAAATCATTGCCCTTAATTCATTGATTTTTCAATTGTTTCTACATTTATCAAAATCTGAATACTCATCAGAATTTCAAACTTTCATGCATAATCAATCAAATCAATTTTCCCCTTTTTATTTTTTTATTTTTATTTGTTTAAAATGCAATTTTATTTTTCCAAAATTAGGTGTCAACAGCTGCCCCTCTTTGAAGGTGAGCTCATAGAGATTGCCTTCAAAGATAAGTTGAGACCTAATTTTAATTATGCAAATGCACTAAATGACTTTTTGTTTTTGTTTTTGCTTTTTTTTTTTTTGAAAAATGAATCCCATTTTGAAATAAAATTTATATGATGCATGAAAATGATAATGCAAATGATAAAAGAATTTACCTGGAATTACTTACTTTCGAGGATGGTAGAGTAACTCAAGATAGATTGGTGTTACATGCCCAGGACCTGTACCATTCTACGGTCACCCAAAATAGTAACATGACTTAACAAAGTGACTGCTTTCCCAGGACCCGTACCATTCTATGGTCGCCTAGTATGGCATTGTTTGGTTGTGTCTAGGACCCGTACTATTCTACGGTCGCCTAAACGAAAAAAAAATGATTTTCCAAGACCCGTACCATTCTACAGTCGCCTGAATTGAGGTTGTCTAGGACACGTACCATTCTATGGTCGCCTAAACGGGGATTTGTTTTCCAGGACCCGTACCATTCTATGGTCACCTGAACTGAGATTGTCTTGGACCCGTACCATTCTACGGTCGCCTTGATGAAAAAATGATTTTTTAGGACTCGTACCATTCTACGGTCGCCTGAACTGAGGTTGTCTAGGACCCGTACCATTCTAAGGTCGCTTTGACGAAAAAATAATTTTTCAGGACCCGTACCATTCTACGGTCGCCTGAACTGAGGTTATCTAGGACTCGTACCATTCTACGGTTGCCTGAACTGAGGTTGTCTAGGACCCGTACCATTCTATGGTCGCCTAAATGGGAATTTATTTTCCAGGACCCGTACCATTCTACGGTCGCCTGAATGCTGTCTAGGACCTGTACCATTCTACGGTCACCTTGACGAAAAAATGATTTTCCAGGACCCGTACCATTCTACGGTCGCCTGAATTGAGGTTTATTTTTCAGGACCCGTACCATTCTACGGTCGCCTGAATAGGTGTCGTCTATGACCTGTACCATTCTACGGTCGCCTGATGAATCTGAGAAAAATCTTTGGGGGGCGACTCCATCGAGCGCCGGTGCTTGAAAAGGAATATCTGTACAATGACAAGTATTTAAAGTATGGATATAATACTTACCTGATGACATCTCTGTTCCTTGGGGATACGTTTCCTGCAAAACACAATTGTAGGAAAAGCAATATGCATTCACAGGCATGCATTAGTTCAAGTGAGGCTCATGCGTGATGATTTCTATCAACCTTGCATTACCTAATTTCCACTGGGAAATATCTCAAAAGAATATTCCAATCTGAACACATGAGTGTCATGGATGTGTCAAATGAGGGATCTTTTGGTCTGAAAGGACTTGTCTCTCATCCTTATCAAAAGAGTTGTTTTATCCTAACCTTTGACACAGGATTTTAACAATCACTCTATCTCACTGTCATCATGCTAAACAAGGTTTTGTGGAATCTCACAAGTGGTATGACCTTACCAATTTGAGAGGTCTTGATCAAGGACCGTAATGTGGGCCTGGTCAATGGCTTAACAAAATGGACTTTTTGAGTCAAGGCTTTTGAAAGAAAGAGTGATATTTTATAATCATCTATGGGTTTACAAGTCAAGAACTCTGCAAAATGAGAAAGAAATAATCTTGCTCGCACTTCTTCGAGCGATGCTTAAAACATGTGAACCCCTAGGTTAATTCAAGTGCCACAATCAGAAGAGACTTTGCAAGGGACGTAACATAGGCTTGGTTCATGGGTTGAGAAATGAAAGGATCATTAGGCTCAAAAAGTGTTTAGGGGGGTTAAAGTTGGTGATCATCTTGACATTTCCACCACTTTCTTTCTCCACTGTCGAAGATTTTTTTATCACAACTCCATTGATTGCAACAAAATTTGAGAGGTTCTTTTTTTGTACCACCTTGCTAGGGATACAACTTACTATATCAAGAGTTTGATTGATTTTTTTTTTCTTGGCATTGGCCTTGCTTTTACCAGGCACACTGCTTTTTCATGCCCCGTTATTTTGCACTTATTTTTTTTGAACTTGCACAACCATCCTTTACAGCATTTTAAGCCATGTTACTTGAATGGTTCTTTTTGCCTTGCCCCAGTGTGGGGGATAATCACCAACTGCGTTTAATATGAAATAAATTCATAGGCTCAAGTGGGCTATGCAATGGATAGAAGTGTATAGGATAAAGAAAGAACTGCTCTTCATCATCTTAAGGCACTTCAAGTTACCGTACGAGTTACACTGCAAAAGCAATATTCGAAGATTGATGCAAGTGGGAGCAAGAAGATTCCTACCATTTATTTCAAATTTGTCCCAATGTGGGATGATTCTTGGCAGGGATAATTTTAAAAAATCTCCATAAGTGTATGGGGGCTCAAAGGGGTTGAGTAATGGATCACCTGTAGTGTTTGAGATAGAGAAACGAATGCCTCTCATCACCTTGGTTGACGTACCCTTTGCAAGATAGCCATCTTCCTTGTGGGCATGGAATTTTTCACACAACTCACTGGGGGTTAGTGTATGAAACAGTGTATGGAACAAGGCTTGCCTTTCATCGTTCCAAAGTATCCCATTTGACACATTCAATTTATCTCACACAATTCATCAAGGGAGAGAAGACGCAAGATTTGCAATAAATTTGAACAATTGGACTCATTGAAGCAATTTATTCATCATTGAAATGCTTGCAATCCAAAACATGACATGGCAAATTCTATCATGGGTAATATTTCTTGACAAAGATTCGAATTAACAGGAGTGGAAAACTCACGATCGTCCATTTCTGCCAATATCAAGGCACCGCCAGGAAGTATCTTCTTTACCACATATGGGCCGCTGTAGTTTAGAGCAAACTTGCCTCTAGGCTCCGGAATTGGATTGGACCATTTCCACACCTTCACATGTTACAAGACTGTCTCTGAAACAAAAAGTGGATGGGTCAAAAAGACAAACAAAGTAAATCAAGTTTTATTTTTTTTTTTGAATTTTTTTTTTGAAAAGCATTTGGAAAGCATTTTTTTTTAAAACATTTTGACACGAGAAAGCATGATGAAGCCCTGTGCCTCGAATTCTCCTTGGATTTTCTTTTCTTTTATCGGTTGGATATCATCACCAGGCTGGTTTGGTATACGTCATCATGCCCTCAAATTAAAATTTGTAATTTCATTGAAATTCACCAATCAATTACATTTATTGAATGGAAAAATGCCACACTTAATCACTGAAAACATCTCTCAGAAAATAATAGAAATTCCCATACAGGGGAATATGCAAAAGCAATAAAAAAAAAGTTACTCTTGTGGGCCAAGGCCCATCTCTTCAGGGGGTCCTTCATCAACAGCTCCTATGATGAGGTCATCGAACAAGTTCGTAACCCCTTCCAGTACATCATTTGGGTTCTCCATATCCTGGGGTGTCGGCTCGTCCATGCCACCCCATCCATCATTCGGCTGCCCTAGGGTGTCCATCATATGCACCTTCAAACTCTTGATTCGACCGGCGTCATGTTCCAAGATAGCATTCACCGTACCCTCATGCTCCGGTAACGGATTTTTTTGGACGTTCAGCCGAGCAGTTTGAAACGAAAAAGCCTTCGTGTCCAAGAGGTTTTGGATCTTGTGCTTAAGGGTGAAACATTCATCAGTTGAATGCCCCAGTTCACCGCTATGGTAGTCACACTTCTTCATCGGGTCGTAACCTCGATTGCTTTCGCGGTTAGGACGCTTCGGTTCACTAGAAAGCAAACCTTTCTTTCGAAGAATCGCTAACACTTGAGATGGAGATCCAGGGAGAGAAGAGAACTGCCTTGTATAATATGCTTGGGCAAATGATTGACGACCAGCAATTTGTTGTTGCCTTTGATTCATTTGGATAGCCGGGGTGCGATTAGCACCTTCTGGGCTATAGGTCACATTTACATCCTCAACAACTTCCTTATCTTTCTTGGCAAAGAATCTTTTAGTAGATGACTCAGAAAACCATCATTCCCTTATCCCCATCTCGATTTGTTCTCCTACAGGAATAAGCTGATTGAAGCTCTCGACATACGTACTGGCCATTCGGTTACGAAAATCAGATGGAAGGGTCTTCACAAACAATTTCATCAACTCCTTGTTGGTAGGCTCATGAGTAATTTGAGCCGCCAAGTTTCTCCATCTCACAGCATATTCTTTAAATGACTCGCTCCTTTTCTTTTCCATCCGCTCCAAGTCTTCTCGGGAAGGTGCAATGTCCATGTTGAATTTGTATTGTTTGAGGAACGCGTTAGCCACTTCGTTCCAGGTGTCGAGGAGGTTCACATTCTTCATCACATACCAATTTAAAGCGGGCCCAGTCAAACTTGCATAAAATGATTGGATCATGAGAGGCTCATTCTTGACATATTGGGCCATGCGTACGTGGTACATCTGCAAATGAGCCTTTGGGCAGGAAGTATCGTCGTATTTCTCGAACTCTGGCATTTTGAATTTCTTTGGCATCTTGACTTTCTCGTACATGGACAAGTCGAACGGGAGTGAATTCTGTGACTCCTGCAATTGTTTCAACTTTTCTTCCAATTTCGCAAAGCGTTCATCCTGCCCCGTCTTAGGGATGTTGACAAGCTTAGCCTTTTCCACATTAATCGGGAATGGATCATCTTCCAGCCCGGGCATGTCATCCTCACCCGTTTGGGCCTTGTTTGCCAGCTTCGGGACGACTATCTCAGGAAGAGCGGGTGCAGCTGCTGGATTCACTTGGAGGAATTGGAGTTGATCCGTCACAAGCTATATAGAGGTGAGTACTTGTTGGAGTTGAGTCTCCATAGCAGACATACGATCACGCATTTCATTTTGGTCAGCTATTTTAGCTTTCGATCGTGTAATAATAGGCGAACGTGGAGGATCCGTTATTACCTAATTGGATAAAGGTAATGTAAGAACCAATGACAAGATAGGAAAAATGGCCCATGACAATGGTCTAATCGCCTGATTTTATTTGAAATTTTAACCAAGTTTCCTAACAACGAACTAAGAATTGAAATCCAAAATCCCTAAACATCGAATCTAAAAATTGAAACCATTGAGCTAGAAATCAAAGTCCCTAAACATTGAACTAAGAATCAAAATTCAAGACGTCTCATTTTATATGCTTTCGGGATTTCAACGCCTTGCGAAGCTTCTTATTTTCCGCTTCAATCATTTCCACTTTTCGCTTAAGATGCTCAATTTGTGCTCGTTGGGTTGGCTTCTCAGTCACATCAGGGACCACTGTACGCAGGGTGGCAGAAATCCGATGTTGTTGGATGTAGAATGTTGACGCATGGTGAATCTCCTCCTCGCCTTTTAGTCTCTTGGGCACCAGAATCTTCTCTGGGTGGCATTTATTCCACGTGGCAATGATCATCTGGATCTCGTTGAAGTAGTTATAGTCTGTTCGAATAAAACGAACCTGGAACATCTTTGTCTGAGTGGTGGAGGAACTTCCTGAAGAGCTTTGTACTGGCGGGCCACCCTATATGGGTAATAAGAAGTCGCATCAGAAAGACCCAGCAACGGGATGGGCTCATCATGCTTGTGTGAGAAACGAGCCTCCTTAACTCGGAACCATTTAGTATGCCATAGGAATGCCTTAGGATTAGGATTTTTCAAAAAATTAATCCAACGAGCGTATTGTTTATTTGGAGAAAAACGTTCTAAGACCGCAAATTTTTGTATGGGGTGCCTAAAATCATCAATCTTAAATTGTTTCATGAGGTGCTCAAATCCTCTTATGTGGGAGAAAAACCACATTTGTAAAAGTTTAGGGAGGGCACGCATGGTCTTTTCTTCATTTTGTTTGAAACAGTTTAATGACAAAAATGTTTCAGATAAAACCATATTGACATAATTTAAGCCGTCACAAACACGATTAACCACCCATGAAATTGAAGGATTAATGGCATTTCTTCGATAAGGAAAAACAATTAGCCCGAAAAATGCTAACATGAAGATCCTAGCTTTTGAAATCATTGATTGATTTGCAAAACATTTTTCCAAAAACGAAAATGGGCATGCAAAACAATTGGCTTTGACAACTTTCCTTACTCTTTTGGCTTCGAATTCTAAAAACTGTGATAGTTCAGAAATAGAATCTATATCGATAGGCGGTCTAACGAGCTCCTTTTCCAGGGGCATTCCAATGGCAACACTATATTCTTCTAGTGTTGGAGTCAATTCGTACTCACCAAATATGAACGTGGAAGTTTGTGGACACCAGAAGTGAGGGAGTGCTTGTGACACACTAGAGTGGATGTTGATCTCCAATAGTGGGAGAAGTCGGGCAATTATAGTCTTCACATACCTCTGGCCCTCTTGATCTAATTGATCCAGCCACATCTTGAGCTCTTTTTTGGGAGTGAAAATGAATTGTACGTCGGTCCTCCCCATAGCATATAAAACAAGACGCGACGAAACCTATTGTCATGAACCGACAAAATTGCAATAAAGTAAGTAACTTGCGAAGTAAGAATTTAGACAACTTACTTTCACCAGAAGGAATGACAAGCACATAGACACACGCATGAAATGTGAGGCTCGATTTCTATCTAAATGGCTTAACAAAGTGGAGCTAAGAGGATGATCTGACCGTTGCAGTCTCGCATTAACGTATCAGGTCTCCCTAACTCCGGCTCAGTCGAATGGAATGTCCAATAGTCACACAGTCTCGCGGATATAGACAAAACACATTTGACACCATGAAAAGACTTTCGGGGAAGAGAAGGTCAACCTCTACATAGCAGTCTCGCTTTGGAGGAAGTATCCTTCTCAACACCATCCTAGAAATCCTAACGCAGCCCAGGTCCGGCCACAGGTTGTGTGTGCAATAGTGTAGTGCTAAAAACAATAAGACATGCACAACAGTTTAAATACAAACAACACTTCTAATCATGGAAAAATAAATCATTAATCCCACATTTTAACCGCAAGACAAAGGTTAGCATAGACTACTCCCCTTATACCTCCCATCTGCAAGGACATTTAACACCTTAGGAATGTTAAGGACGTACCTAGGATCCTCGCTGCCAAACAAAAACATTTTTAAAAGAAAAAGAGAAATTGGCCTAAGTCCACTAAGTGTTTTAACACAAGTCCCCAGCGGAGTCGCCAAGCTGTCGCGACCCAATTTTTCGGGTTTGGACCACCTAAAACTAGGTTAATAGATTACTAAGTCTTTAAGCTTAGCTCGGGCTCTCCCAAGCCCATACCAATTCGCGACTTAGGTTTGAATTCTTAACATGCAAATGATTTTCAATCAGGAGTCGCCACTAATCTATTTTTGGTGGGTCGATTAGAAACCTAAGTAAAGTAACGGGAGATTTACTTTACTCCTACGAACTGTATAGGTTTATGAGTTCGGGGACTTGGTTACACCGACTATCCTAGTGCCCTTTCGGTACCTTTTATTTCATTTTCAAAAAAATGTTTGGCAATTGAATTGATTTTAATTTAACTTCCTAACATGTGAGGTGATCATACATGTGCGCATACCACCAATTTAACACTCAAGAAAGCAATTAAATATTGCAAAACATATCTAGAAAAGAAAAAGATTGCATTGTTAAATCAAAATTCACATCAGCAACCCTAGATATGATTTCTAATTAACACGCCATTTCAATTTTTTGTTTTCACTTTATTTAATGAAAATCATGCAATGCATGCTAATAATCTAATATGACATGGCAGCACGACCTAAACTATATGACATGAAGAAATGCAATAATTAAATGCAATGTAAATGACTTAATTATAATGACATGCAATGCAATGCAATAATATACAAAATTATTTAAACTAAAATGACATGTAGCATATAATTTAGTATGTGAGTTATATGTCATGCGACATTTGTTAAATGACTTAGTCTAATGACAAGGAATTTTTAATTAAATGAACCTAATAAAAAACTAAATGACATGCATTTGATATTTCTATTTTTAAAAATGCAAAAATGATCTAGTTAGATTAAAATTCTATCTAATTTAAACTAAGGATCAAGTCATATTAAATCCTAATTTAAACTAAGGATTAAGTCGCATTAAATCCTAATTTAAACTAAGATATTATCTTAATCTAACATGCAATGACATATGCATGATATTTTTTTGTGATTTTATATTAATTTTGAAATTAAAATTTCACATGCAATTCAAATAATGATAAAACTAACAACCTAAATGAATGCATTTTTATTTTTTGTTTTTATATTTTTCGAACTCGAAATCCCTATCCTAGATATGCAAGATAATAAGAAATATTCTAAAACAAACTGAATCTTAATCCAAATAATTTGTTTTGATATTTTTTGGTAGTTTTCCAAAAACAAGCAATTATCAAATAAACTTTGTAATTGAACTAATCAAGGCATCCAATCAAATAAAGAATTACAATAATCGAAAAAATAACTCGTTATCTCACAGGTCAAATTAACGATTATTATAATCCCGAATGTTACGACAAGAAGATCAAAATAACTAAAAATCTGATCCGAATTCTTACGGATCAAATTAATAGTTATATTGATCCAACACTTAAAATACTATCAATAAACCCCAAAAATTAATATAATTAAAAAAAATGATCCGACATCTTACGGATCAAATTAGTAATTACAATAATTTTGGGGAAGACCCTGCGATAATGCCTACAAAATTCATGAAATGACGATCATGTCATATTTACACAATAGCAACTAAACTTAAAAGAAATAAATAACATAAAGTAAATAGAAAAAGAAAATAAAACTACCTAATTTCTTTTTCCTTTTCTTTTTTGTTTTTCTTTTCCTGCTTTCTTCACCCACGGCTGAGCGGTTTCGGTGGATCACCGAGGATTGGATCGTCGGCATTCAGAGCTCCGGCAAAGACCAGCGATGGGCTGATTAGCGGCGAGCGGTGGCGTCGCAAGGAGCAGCAGCAGGCAAACTTGCTCGGGCTCGGGCTCGGGCTCGGGCAGAGGATCAGCGTCGGGCTGTAAGTGGGCTCGACTCAAGCGACGGGGGCTGCTGGTACTCGGGCGATTAGGGGTGCAGCAGCAGTGGAGGTGCAGCGAACCGGCTCGGGATTTGCTGTGTCGTGGGTTGCAGACAAGTTGGGGGCGAGGTCGGTGTTCTGGTGCGGCAGATCGAGCTCTAAGCGGGCAGTAGTAGGGACGATCTGGCGTCTGGAGGCGAAGCAGTGCGTAGCAACCGGCGAGTAGAGGCGTTGGCAGCAAAGGTGAGCGTCGCGAGCAGCAGGTGGGTCCTGGATCGGCTCGGGCTGCAACGGCGTCGTCGTTCGAGCGGAGCTGCAGGAGACGGTGACTGGCGAGGTCGCGGGCTTCAGCGAGGGGTGCAGTCGTCGGGTGAGCAGCGAGGGCTCCTGTGGGTTGCAATGGCTGGATCGACACTGGGCTATGACTTTGTTGGACCGGTGGAGTTGGGGTCGTCAGATGCGGAGGAGTCGAGCCTGAGACGGGGATGTGCGGTGGTGGATTGCGCGGTGATGCGGAGGCTTGGCAGCGGCAGGGGCATCGGAGATAGAGGTGCTGCAGGGGCATCGGAGATAGAGGTGCTGCAGGCACGACGGGCTCTCGGAGCAGCCACGCGGGTGCGGTGAACGACGGTAGTCGCGTGGTGAGGCGGAGGAGCTCCGGGTCATCGCGGATGGAACAGCAACGTGGGGCAGCAAACTTGGGGAGACGATGAATAGTAGGGGTCAAATCAAGCCCCCTTTTTCTGCCTTTCCGCTTCTCCTCTGTCTCTTCTCCTTCTTGTCAGACCCTTTCGCTGCTTTTTTTTTCTTTTGGGTGTTCACTTTTCTTTTCTTTTTTTGATTTCCAAAACCCCTTTTCTAAAGCAAAAACTGAACGCCCCCTTTATAGAGCAAGAACAAATCCATCTGTTCTACCAATGAAGATTTCGTATATTGACTCAGTGATTGAAGATAATCTAAAATTTTTTGTGAAGATTTTCCAGATAATTTACTCAAGATAAAGCTCCATTATCCAACTCTAAAATCTTCTAAAATCTCTTATCCGCAACAAAATATTTTAGATTCTTCCTTATCCTCTTTAATATTCCCTAAAGATAAGATTGCAATATGATTTCTTTAAATGTCAAAAACCACCGTAGTATCGCATCAAATCTCAGTTTTCCACGAGATAATTTTCAATCAATAAAAAACATGGCTTGGGCCAACTTGCTCGCTTAGTCAAACTAATTTGAACCCATCCGCACCAATCCAATAGATAAAATGCAAATTAAAATAAAATGCACCTAAACCTATATGATATACAATTAATATATATATATTTTAGGGGTAAAATTAAATCCTAATTTTTAATGCAATAAATGATTAAATGGGCCGTCAAAATTTAGGTGTCAACACAAAGTCTAAAACTCTTAGTTCTTTGCTATTTCAATAATCGAGCATAAGTTGTACTCAAAAGAGAGATTAAACACTTATGAGACCTTGAGGAAGTGTGGTAGAGTTTCTACACTATGGAATCAATGACATGAGACTGTAAAATCTCTTTTGATTCTTAGTGAAATTCAGCCAGTGGGCTGTCAATGCGGGAAAGTGGACGTAAGCTTAGTCTAAGCCGAACCACTATAAACCTTGTATTTCAATTCTTTTTCTCTAAACTCTTTACTTTAATTCGTAGCTTTATATAACTGTTTATAGTCTTTTACATCTTCAGTCTATTATATTCAAAAGACGAATTAATTTGTTAAGTCTTGGAATTCATCTTTTTACACCTATTCACCCCCTCTAGGTGCGTGTACTAGCGCTTTCAGAGTCAACCACTTTTCTAGTAGCTTTGGAATCATATTTCATGCAATATGTACACGGGGAATTTGTCCAATCTTCTTCAGTTGCCGTGTTTCACCTGAGTGGAGGAATCTTTTCATGAATCACTATCATTTCAAGTGGGGATGGGAACTTCAATGTCACTTGCAAAATAGACATTGATGCCAAAAGACCCATAAATCAAACAAAAAAATAAAATAAAATAAAAAAAGGTAACGACCTACTGATGAAAAATCAAGTTGAGTCGACCACTTTTCTAAAATCAAGTCGAGTCAACCACTTTTCTAATAGCTTTGGAATCATGTTTCATGCAATATGTACACGGAGAATTCGTCCAATCTTCTTCAATTGCCGTGTTTCACCTGAGTGGAGGAATCTTTTCATAAATCACTATCATTTCAAGTGGGGATGGGAACTTCAATGTCACTTTTTCTTCCATCGCATCTCCCAGCCTTGACGGATGTCATACAATCCTTCAGAGAAAATTTCTTGATGATGGCTTACTGATTTATGATAACGATTTCTACATGAAAGCAGAAATAAAGTATAGCTCAAAAAAACATCAGCATTTCCGAAAAAGAAGAATAAACTCGAAAAAGGGTGTTCCTTGTGCATTTCTAGAGTTTCATGCTTTTTTGGCAATGAATTCATAGTTTTTTTTAATGCAGGTTGGGATTGTATATTGGTAATATTATGTTTTTGTGTAGTTGACTTCCATCCCAGTCCTTGCTCTAAAAGAGACTAACAAGTCCTTGCAAATAAAGGACCACACGTATTAGATATATCATGCGCATTGCACAAATTAATGAAAAATATGATGGTAGTGGGCCAAGGAGAATGGAATTAATGGTTAAGTCCTCCATTGACGTCAAGGGTCTGTCCACATTAGGAATTTGCCCCGTCTTCTTCAATGCCGTGTTTCACTAAGTGAAGGAATCTTCTCCAAAATCACCATCTCTTCAAGTGGGCGTGAACTTTTGTGTCACTGTCTCTTCCATCCCATCTTCCATCACTAGCAGATCTCTTCTTTCCATCCTAGCAGATCTCTTCCATCTCATCTTCACGACTTTTCTTATCAAAACCTCGCGTATGGTATAACTCCAATTATTTTAGAGTTGATGAGTATGAAGTCCTACATTTGGTATCATTTTTATCACGAATGACATATGATACCCATTTGAAAAAGCAATTTTTGCCCTATTTCACAAATAAATTATATTAAAATTTCAAAAACAAGTATTGCATGACATTATAGCCCCATATTAAACAAACAAGCTGTATGAAATTATCTAAATTAGATCATAACACATATTTCATGTACAAATGGAAATTAGAAAATTAATAATAAATTATCTGCTAACAAAAATAATCTATTGAAGAAAACAGTTAACTTAGAAGGGTTTTATAACATGATAGTGCATGTTCAGTAAATATGGGATGTTAAAAAATAGTTTTAAAAGAACTATATAACATGATACATTCCATGTAATAAAGACATGGCATTAGAGGATTAATAGAAAATTTTGATTATGCATGATTTTTTATATTATGAGATCGATAAAATAAAAGCTATCAAATAAAACAAAACAACCTGTCTTTACAAAATAACTTATTCTATAACGTTAAAGGGTCATATCACATGATTGTGCATATTTGATGAATAAACATGAATGAATATTTGATGACCTTCCGACTAAATGCATAATCGGTGATAACTCTTATCACTTTGCAATTAGTATAATTGTGAAAGGAGTTGAATAATATTTGGATACACAATACAAAAAATACTTTCACAAGTGAATGATGTTAGTCGATTATTAAAAAGAACTATATGTAAAATGATGGCTCATAGTTGATGAATAAATAATATTAAAGGATCATTAAGAAATTAGTTGTCAATTTTACAAATAAATGAGTACTACGACATCAACATAAAAGTTCTGGCAGAGAATAATATAATTTCGTAGGGCTTATAGACCCTCATTTCATAATGTTTACAGTTGAAGAAAATATGTATTTATATATCACGCTTCCGTATGTCATACACATTATCACCAATGCATAATCAGAGATTACTCTAATGAGATCATTTTCTAAAATATTTTTTTTTAATTTGTACTAAAATAATGATAAGAACATTATCAATCCTCAAATATATATATATATATATATATATATATATATTAATAGAACATATCTTACAAATGAGTGAATATCATGAAATGATAAAAATGATTTGAAAGTTTTAGAGAGCATGTGAAGAGATGATTTGCATGGGTCTCAGTAAAATTGTTGAATAGAAAGTTTCAGAGTCTATCTCGTCAAAGTAAACAAATTCTACAGAAGGGCCTATACTTATGAAATTATAATGAGGGTGTCAAAAATTATAGCAATTTGAGTTTTGATGAACGCTTTTTTTTTATCGCACAAAGCAAAAGTGGCATTCCCTTTTCTTCGTGAAAAGCAAAAGCAATATTGTCACACTTCTAGGACCTATACAGGCTGCAAGCCCCCAGAGGTTCCTCGCAAAAGACAATAAACCATCTTTCAAAAGGGAGGCCCTAGCCTTCAATTATTGTTCAAGTTGTGATTTTGAATTGTGGCACGTAGTTGATGCAATCCACATCATTAACTTGTATGTTTTTTTTTTTAACTTGTATGTTTGTGTTTTCCAAAAAGAGAAAAAAAAGAAATTTTAAAAATATCATTGATATTTTAGTAAACATGAAAAACTATATGTGAATGGACATGACAAAATTTGTATGTTGTGAAACTTTCATGTGCTCCTAGTCAATAAATGGTCAGATTTGGATTGACTGAAAAATAAAAAATAGAGTCTATCCACACATGTACGAAGTGGACTAGGCTGTAAAGTTAATACGAGCCAATATGAATTAATCGTCAGTATTATAACAATTGAATAAATTCCTAAGTAGATATAAGCCGATAAAAACGTTATGCCTTTTTTCACGATTGACGATTTCCAATTTGGATTTATTCACCAGAGTCTTAACTTTTTTTTTATAGAAAGAATAAGAAATCTGTTGATTTCATTCTCCGAAATTTGGAAACTCTTTTACTAGTATCCGTAGAGTTATAGAGCTGTGTAGAAAACAATTTCTTCCATATTATCTTTTATTATTTTTTGATATGTCATATATATATATATATATATATATATATATATATATATATATATAAAATTACTTAAGCAACGGATAGAGGGTAATGAGAATTTATTAAAAGAAATATCAATCAAGGATGAACAAGTTGCCAAAGTGAAACGCAAAAGCTCGCTGATAGTCCGAATTTGAGACCGGATATACATGGATAAAAAATCCGGCACATGGGTGGAAGAAACCCAGATTGGATTAAAAAATTTTAGGAAAAAAGCAACAATTTTTGCTATCTTCCAATATTGGAGTGATGGAGTAAGGCATATGACAAACATAGTGAAAAACCCACAATTCTTGACACTCTATGCAGATGTCTCTCTGCTCTCCAATTGAGCAATTGATACACCGAGGAATCGTTAGTCTTTTCAAGTCGCTCATGTTCACATTGGATGATTGTGATTTCGCACCTCCACGTGGTTCAATTATCCGAATTGGGTGATCAATTGAAACCGACATTTTCACTGGCCCCTCATCCACCACCCGACCAATTTGGCCATCATGACCATTCACAGCTATTTGTTTCTCCTGATTGAACCTCGTCATCTGCTCCTCCTTTCTTGCTATTTTTCGCTATCGTCAACGACAACGTCCACCGCGTGATTGTCGCCGCTGTCGAGACGCTAAGAGATGTGGCCAGGAGAAGGGAGGGGGAGAGGGATGGGGCCAATGATTGACGCACGATAGAGGGGGCAATTGTTGCGCGGGAGACGTGGCTAAGATCCGGAGTGCGGTTTGGTTCGCTGAAGGGCCCACGAGAGAGGAGCTTCCGGTGGCTATCGCCGTCAGCAAAACAGTGATGCATTGAAAGATTTTAAGAGATTTTCGGAGGACTTCCAAAGATTTTAAAAGATTCTCAATTCTATTTTAAGTGGCACTAAACATAAGAGGTAATTTTTTACCATTCGAAGGATTCCTAATCCTACTTTATCTTATCATATTCTAATCCAAATCTGGACAATCAAACGTGGCCAAAATGATCCAATTTTTTGAATTGCGGATTTAGGCTTAAATTCCAATTTGATCTCCCTTCTTCGACGTAGGACTTCACTCACCTCCAGTCAAACATTCCCATGAGCACAATTGTAGTTAATTCACTCACACCACTCTCACTCAAGCATGCAGTAGGCTTTGATTTATAATATTACTGAGCTTTTGATTTTTTTTTATTTATAATAAGTTAAAGTTCAAGACTAAATTAATCAGAAAGACTAAATTGGTAAACCATCAAAGAGTTAAGGACTAAATTGGAATAGTTGAAAGGTTTAGGATTAAATTGACACAATTAAAAAATTTAAGGCGGAATCGTTGTACAATAGATTTAAAATTTTTCAAACAATTTTTTGAAAGTTGGATCTTACACGTTATATGTTAAATTACGTGAAGTCAACTACCGAGTGGTGGATTGGCTAGCTAACTCTCACTGATTCAAAAATCTCCCTGCAAATTGGGTGACTTTTCCTCCTCTCTCCTTTTTGGAAATTCTATGTTTAGAGTTTTATCCATCGTTGCCTTGTAAGGCTCGCTTATTTTCATGAATGAATGCAATATCTATTTTTGACCCAAAAAAAAAAAAAACTAAAGGATCACCATCGCTGAATGCTAGAAAAGAAAGATGACATGGGATCAAAATAGAGATTGCACATGACCGGCGCAACGTCATATCATAGTTGAATTGGCGTGTTGACTATGCCCTTTGTCTTCAATCATTTCTCTAATTCATGAATTCTGAAACGGAAGGAGACTAATGATCATAGAGTAGCTGATCATTTTAACGAACTTTTTTTCCGACAGTGTTAATTGAAAATATACCAAATAATCATTGGACAAGGGATGTTTATCTGCAACTTTATGAAACATAAGTGCCTCCGTAATTTTTGCTTACATACATGGTGTCGTCCCAAAGAATTGCCTCAGCAAATATAACGGAGGAGAGTTAATGGTTATAACAAAATAAAAGTTCAGAAGATAATTGCGTAACAATTAAAAGTTTATGGGCAAACTTGTATTATGTCCAAATTCAGAAAAGTCTTGGGTAATTTTCCCTAAAAAAATTTAAATTTTATCTCATTCACCGGGAAGAAGTGATTATTGACTTGGTTGTTGACTTGCTGGTCCAATTTTTCCTATAAATACGTTGGTTGTACATGTTCCATTTCAGCACATATTCGCCTAGAAACAAAGAAAAGCCCACCCGAAGTAACCTAAACCTGTCATGGCCTACGAGAAAAATAAAGCACATTTTGTAAAGTGATGAGGACATATATCAGTCAATAAATTCATATTACCAAATCAACGAAAACGTTACCAGTGCCGAGGTATTGCTTCTTCAAGAAATATCAAATAAATTGGTATTTGTTCAGACTTATTGAAGGAAAAATAAAGCACATTTTGTAAAGCAATGATGACAAATATTAGTCAATATTAAGTCTATCTCATAATTAACTTGAAGTAACAAGTAACGTTGGATTGGCAACCGACTTTTAAGAAAATACAAAACATATAGTGTTAGACCTGTGTAATGCTCGGCGATCTTGCTAATATATTATAAAATGAGAATACCATAACTTTCCGCCATTGACATCAAGTCGCAAAGGTAAGGGAATCGGTCGAAGTCCTTGATGTGCCGAGTTTTTCCGAGCGGAGAACTCTAAAAATACATTATTCAATTTCACTGGAGTAGCCCTTCTTGACTTGAACAGGAGTTTCTAGTTGCATTTCTGGAATTTCATTGAGCAATAGTGCTTTTTGTTTTCTTGGCATAGGTATATTAGTTTAGTTTTCCCCGCTTTTTTACCATTGTTCCATCCCAGTCGTTGCTCTAAAATGACCTATAAGTCTTTGCAAATTAACAAAACAAGTTGTAACGTGAGTTGTGTGGACCAATAAGTGATATTTTTATTGGCTGATGATTGCAGAGAAAAGAATTGCGCATGTGTCACGGGCCGATCGATCAACTCTCGATCACTCCTCGATTTACCCGTGTGGCCTTAAGGTTTTACCCCTAAGCAGCCTTTCAACACTCGACTCACAAGGAACTTCTAGAGAGAGAAACTCTTGATGAGGGAGAAACTCTGGTTTTATATATCTTGTGAATGAGAATACAATGAGGGAGGAGACCCCTTTATATACAAGTACAAGGCAAACCGTATCTCCGTAGATCTCCCTTAGATCTAACGGTGGAGATTGCACCTCCCCATCTACCAACTACCAGCATTAATTACACAACTACCAGCCTACTCGCATTTATAGCGTATGCGTACAAATACAAGACGCCCCCCCCTTAAGAATACTCTAAGGGCGCGTTTGGTAACGATTCTGTTCCTGAGAACTGATTCTGACCAGAAATGATTATTTTTGATTCTGTTCCTGAATCGATTCCGAGTAAAAAATGTGTTTGGTAACTTGTCCAAATTTTTTATTCGGAATAGAATTGCGTTTGATACCGTGTTAATTGATTCTGTTCCAAATTAATTTCTTTTAATTTTTAAATAATTTTTTACTTTTTTTCTTTTCCTTTTTCCTTTTTTTTTTTTTTTTTTTTCCTTTTTTTTTTTTCTTTTTTTTTCCTTTTTTTTTTCTTTTCTTTTTCCTATTCTTCTTCTTCTTCATCTCGGCCGGCGACGCTCATCGAGCGTAGCGCGCCCTGGGCGAGGTCGCCTTCGTCGCCGAGCCTCGCCGGGCACCGGGTGAGGCTCGCCCAACCCCACCGAGGCTCGGCCTCGCCGGTGGCAGGGCGAGCTTCGTCGGTAGCTAGGCGAGGCTTGCCTAGCCACCGACGAGGCTCGACCCGCCCGATCCGGCGAGGCTCGCCCGGCCACGGCGAGGCTCGCCCCCCCCACGGTGGCTAGGCCCGCCTTGCCGGGCCGGGCGAGGCCGGCCGGCCACCGGCGAGGCCGGGCCTCGCAGATCTGGGCGAGGTCGCCGGACCTCGCCCCGGCTCGGTGAGCCTCGGCGACTTCGCCCGGACCGGCGATCGGGCGGCGGACGGCGGCGACGGGCGGCGGCGACGGGCGGCGGGCGGCGGTGGGTGGCGGCGGACAGTGGCGGGCGGGCGGACGGCAACCGGGATGACGAAAGGGAAGAGCGAATGTTTCACCATTTTGATTCTTTTTCGATTCTCGGACGGAGAATCAATTTTTTTTTTTATTCTCAAATCTTGTCCAAAATTGTTCCTGGGAACAAATTTGTTTCCGGGAACAAAAATTTTACCAAATGCAATTCTCGTCCCAAACTGATTCTGGGAACAAAAAATCAGAATCTGTCACTATTTGGCGCGTTACCAAACAGGCCCTAAGTCTCAGGGGTATAAGCCGAGGGTCTTTAAGGTGTCACGCCCGTGTTCGAGAAACCTCTTGGACATGCTTTCTTTCGGGCCGTGACATTCTCCCCCACCTAATCAGGCGACGCCCTCGTTGCGTCTTCAGCATGAAAGGCTTCGATCTCTTTCTTGAACTGCCAAAGACTCTCCTCAGGCTCCCAACTGGCTTCGCTCTCCGGAAGACCCTTCCATCGAATCAAATACTCTCGCTTGGGCTCGCAATATCGTTTCCGTATGACTCGATCCGCCAAGATGCTCTCGACCTCTCGATCATACGAGGTTTTTGCCCCAAGTGGCGGCCGATGAGACTCCCCACAATCCGGATCTTCCTCATCAACTTGGAAAGGTTTGAGCATACTTACGTGGAACACCGGATGCACCTTGAGTTTTGGTGGTACTCCAGCTTGTATGCAACCTTCCCGACCCGTTGCAACACATGAAATGGCCCCTCGTAGCGACGGATCAACCCCTTGTGTACATCCTTGTAGCGAAGGACCGCGTGTAGCTTGGCCAACACTTGGTCTCCCACTTGGAACTCCACGTGCCAGTGCTTCTTGTCCGCCCATTTCTTCATGCGCTTGGAGGTTTTGTGTAGACACGCCCGTGCCAAGTCCGCATGTTCTTGCATATTCTTAGCAAACTTGTATGCGGGCGGACTACTCCCCCGGTAACCCGAAGCGATAGTTCTTGGGGTGTTCGGTTGCTGCCCAGTTGCAACCTCGAACGGACTCTGGCCGGTCGACTCACTCTGTTGCAAGTTGTAGGAGAACTGGGCTACGTCGATCAACTTTGCCCAATTCGCTTGCGTCGTGCTCACATAGTGCCGAAGGTAGATCTCCAAAAGAGCATTGACCCGCTCCGTCTGACCGCCGATTTGGGGATGCAGACTTGTTGACATGTTCAGCTCCAACCCAAGCAGCTTGAACAACTCGGACCAAAAACGTCCCGTGAAGCGTATATCCCAATTGCTCACGATCGTTTGTGGCACTCCCCAATACTTCACCACGTGTCTCATGAATAGTTTGGCCGCCTCCTCGGCCGAGCAATCCTTTGTTGCAGGCACAAAAGTTGCATACTTCGAGAACCGATCAACCACCACCATTAGAGTTCGACACCCTTCGGACTTCGGCAGGTTGACGATGAAGTCCATGGAAATGCTTTCCCATGGACGAGTTGGAATGGGAAGTGGCTCCAGCAAACCCGGCGATGACCATTGCTCCAGCTTGTCTTGTTGGCAAACTAGACAAGTCTTCACATACGCCTCCACGTCGTCCCGCATTTGAGGCCAATAGTAGCGATCTTCGATGAGGGCCAACGTGCGGTGGATCCCTGGATGACCCGCCCACTTCGAGTCATGGCATTCGCGCAAGATCTCCCTCTTCAGCTTCCCATGGAAAGGCATGTACAGCCGCCTTCCCTTGGTGTAAAGGAGCTCGTCCTCCCACCAAAGTTGTCGAGTCTTGCCCTCCTTGGCATACCTGATGAGAGCTTGGGCTCTTGGGTCATGCTCCAGCCCTTCTTTGATGCGATCAACCCAAGGACAACTCGGTCAACTCACCGTGTGGCTCATCAGCTCCGTCTTCCTACTCAGCGCGTCTGCCACAAAGTTGGCCTTCCCCGGCTTGTACTCCAACATGTAGTCGAACTCCGCTAGGAAGTCTTGCCACCGAGCTTGCTTCGGACTTAGCTTCTTTTGAGTCTGGAAGTAGCTCGTGGCCACGTTGTCCGTCTTCACAACGAACTTCGATCCTAGGAGATAGTGCCTCCACGTCTGAAGGCAATGGACCACCACGGTCATCTCCTTTTCTTGAACGGTATACCGTCGCTTGGTATCGTTCAGCTTGCGAGACTCGTACGCCACCGGATGGCCATCTTGCATGAGCACTCCACCAATGGCAAAATCCGAAGTGTCGGTCTCTACCTCATAGGGCTTGGTGTGGTTAGGCAGTACCAACACCGGCTCCTCGGTCATGGCTTGTTTCAATCGGTCGAAGGCTCTTTGACATCAATCCGTCCACTCCCACACCTTTTCCTTCTTCAACAGGTCCGTGAGTGGCACGGTGATGCTCGAGTAGCTCCGGATGAACCGTCGGTAGTAGTTGGTGAGGCCCAAGAACAACCTCAACCCTAGCACCTTTGTCGGCGGCTCCCACTCGACGATCGATTGAATCTTGGCCTTGTCCATGCGCACTCATCCACCCCCGATGATATGCCCCAGGAACGGAACTTCCTCTTGGGCGAAGGCACACTTCTCGCGCTTGACGTACAGCTCGTTCTCACGTAAGACTTGGAGGACTTGCCTTAGGTGTTCGACATGTTTTTCCAATGTCCGACTATAAACCACAATATCATCTAGGTAGACCACTACAAACCGATCTAGGAAAGGGTGGAGTACCTTGTTCAACATTGTGCAGAAAGTGGCCGGAGCGTTGGTCAAGCCGAACGGCATTACGAGGAACTCGTAGGATCCATACCACGTCACGCAGGCGGTCTTTGGCTCGTCCCCTTCGGCGATCCGAACTTGGTAGTAACCCGATCGGAGATCCAACTTGGTGAACCACTGAGCTCCCCCAAGTTGATCAAAGAGATCCGCAATGAGTGGGATCGGGTACTTGTTCTTCACAGTCAGCTTGTTCAGAGCCCAGTAGTCAATGCACATCCGGAGTGACCCATCGTGCTTCTTTTGGAATAGGACCGGCGCACCGAACGGAGCTTTGGACAGCCGTAGGTAACCCGCATCGAGCAGCTCCTTGAGTTGTCTCCTCAACTCTTCCAACTCTGGGGGTGCCATGCAGTAAGGCGCCATGGCAGGCGGTCGAGTGTCAGGCACAAGCTCGATCCGATGATCCACCTCTCTCTTGGGTGGTAGCTTCTTCGGCAGCTCCGAAGGCATTACATCTTTGAACTGGCCGGGGACTTAGGCTACCTCCGTCGGGACTTGCTTCCCTTCACCCTTCTCTTCCTCGATCTTCAAAGCCGCTAAGAAGGTCACTTCACCCTTCCTTGTTCCTTTGGTGAGTCGTATGGCCGAGATCATATTTCGATCACAATCCAACTCACGATGAACCGGAATCACGCATTGACTATTCTTGTCCAACATGCATATGCATTCGGCAAAGGGAACTATAACCGCATGGATTCTATCTAGGAATTTGATTCCAATGACAATATTATAGTCGACAAGTGGAATTACCTCTAGAGTCTCTTTCCCCTTCCATGACCCGAGTTGTAGCTCTACGTCCCTTGCAACACCGATCGCAGGGACTTCTTTTGAGTTCACCGTCTTGAGCCAGCCGGCTCCCTTTTCAACCCGTAGGTTAAGTTTCTTCGCAACTTCCTTCGATATGAAGATGTCGGATGCTCCCGTGTCCACGAGCGCACTCACCATGGTCACTCCGATCTTCATGTCTGCGAACATCAAGCCTTTAGGCTCCTTCGCCTTATTGGCTTTGATCGTGCTAAGGAGTCGTAGCGATCCCAACCGCGCTGTCTTCTTTGCAAAGAGCGGCCAACTTGGCCTTGTTCGGGCAATCCCGTGCCATGTGAAGACCATCGCAAAAGAAACAGCTATACGAGCGTACCTTCCTTTGCCCACCTCCATTTGGCCCCGATTAGCTCGGTGAGGATGAGGACCATTAAGTGGTCTAGCTCCAGTCGGGCGATTGTTGAATCTACCCTGATCTCCCCCACTAGTGCCTTTGTCCCTTGGACGGGTGTCCAGTCGGGATGTGGAAGGCGATGCCTTGTACTCCACGAGCGACTCGGCTACGGTCATGGCCGTAGTGAGATCTCCCACATTGTACTACTTTAACTCTTGCTTTGCCCATGGCTTGAGACCGCCCATGAACTGGTGAAACGCTTTGACTTCATTCATCAAGGGGATTTGGAGTAGCAACTCTGAGAACCGCTTGATGTAGTCGCGCACACCACCCTTCTGCTCGAGACGCTTCAGCTCGTCACGAGCTTCCTCCTCCACATAAGCGGGAAAGTAGTTTTGTCGGAACTCCTCGACGAAGCCACCCCAGGTTGCGATAGGATTCCTGCACCTATCATCCGACCAATGACGCCACCATAACAACGCACTATCCGCTAAGTACATAGATGCAATGTTTACCCGTGTTTGGTCGTTGTTGATTCCCATGGCCTGGAAATACCGCTCCATGTACCATAGAAAGTTGTCCACGTCCTTGGCCACCCGCAAGCCCCGGAATTCCTTTGGCTTCGGCGTGTCCACTCGTGGACCTTGCACCGTGATCACACCGTTCACGAGTGCAGCTTGTGCTTCAGCAAGCTTACCGGTAAGCTCCGCTATCTCCGCGCGCATGGCCGCCATCACGGCCTCCAAGGGTTCGCACCGTTGTGTGAGTTCCTCCTGTAAGGTCCCCAGCAACTCGTGGCAGAGTTCTCCCATGCCGATCTTGAGCTCTTGCACTTCCGCAACTAGCTCCTCCCTTCCGGCGTCAACTCCGTCCACAGTTTGGGTCAGGTCATCGACCGATCCTTGGACATCGGAGACGAACAACTCTAGCTTCACCATCCGTTGTGCAAGATCCCCCGTAAGCTCCTTCGAACCACCATGGGTCTTCTTCCCCTTGGCACCGCCCTTCTCGGCGTTCCGCCCACGATCAGCACAGTCACCACCCAGGGCCAACGCCTCATCAGATCATGGATTAGCCATTGCACTTGCGCTTGGATCACAAATCAGCTCTGATACCACTTGTCATAGGCCGATCAATCAACTCTCAATCACTCCTCGATTTACCCGTGCGGCCTTAAGGTTTTACCCCTAAGCAGCCTTTCAACACTTGACTCACAAGGAACTTCTAGAGAGAGAAACTCTTGATGAGAGAGAAGCTCTGGTTTTATATATCTTTTGAATGAGAATACGATTAGGGAGGAGACCCCTTTATATACAAGTACAAGGCAAACCGTATCCGTAGATCTCCCTTAAATCTAACGGTGGAGATTACACCTCCCCATCTACCAACTACCAGCATTAATTACACAACTACCAGCTACCCGCATTTATAGTGTATGCGTACAAATACAGTATCGCCTGCCCCCAGAAGAATACTCTAAGTCTCGGGGGTATAAGCCGAGGGTCTTTAATGTGTCACGCCTGTGTTCGAGAAACCTCTTGGACATGCTTTTTTTCAGGCCGTGACACATGCATGGCATTAAAATAGAGATGTTTGTTACGTTAAGAGAGAGAAAGCAACAAGAAATTGGCAGTCATTTCAAGAAGACAATGGTGGAGGTAAAAAGGCTGTGAGAAAGCTAAGCATTGCTTTAGACTTTTAGAGAAAGTGATTAACAGTGTCTCTATCTCTTTCTCCCTTTTCTGCCATCAATCGTGGATTGATACGTGTCTCAAGGATCATTATGAATCCTCCACCGGGGTGCTCAACAAAAAGATAAAAGGCCAAAAGGGGAAGATAAGTAGAATAACCGCAGACGTCAAAAGTTTTCTCCGTCCACATTAAAAGGGAAAAATCATGCACGAATTTCCTATTGCGAGACATGTCGGAAGTAAATATGAGATAACACTTATGGTTTTATTCTATATAATTTGGGATTTGGAAATGCTCAAGCGATTGTAAGCTTTGTATTTTTCAGATTTGTATTAGATTTCTTAAAGGTTATCCTTTTCTGTTGAGTAGTATCAACATTAAAACAAAATCACATAAATCTCTGATATTTTTTAATATTTTTCATCAATTTCTTTAGTGATTCCTTCTTCTCGTATTAAATTTGAATGGCAATATTCATCGATTTTCACATTGTTTCACTACATGAGTTGTGTGGATCGATAAGTATATATTTCATAATTGATGACTGTTAATTGGTGAGTCCATTAGTATAATAAGAACGAGAGGGGAGGAAGACTGAATTATTTAATGTAGACTAGATTATTTAAATGGAAAAACCATATAGAACTTTGAGTAATTAAAGAAAACTACTAGAATTTCAGCGACCATGACAAAAGTCCACTTTCTTCTTTCTTAATTTCACACTTTACCTTTCAATTCCATCATAAAAGTCCAATGTCCAAATGCAACGGATTATGCTAAGCATACAGAAACTTCAACGAAGCTAAGTATTGCTTTTGGACTTTAAGAGAAGTATGTACCATGTTAGGTTGAAAAGGATAAGAGGGAAAAAAATAGGGAGAGAAGTAGAATGATTAGATGTCGAGAGTTTGACAAGAGAGAAAAATTGTGAAGGAATTATCTAGTGCAGTATGCATTGAATGTGATATTATGAGGTAACACTTATGAGTTTTATCTTTGGTGTAATTTAAGATTGAAAAAAACTCAATGTAAACTTCTTTAATCTACCAGATTCATAATGGATTTATCGAATACAAGCTTTCCCCTTAGAATAAGTAGCAACACTCTTACCGAATTACATAAAGCTCTAGTATTTTATTTTATTTTTTTATCATTCCTCATTGATTTTGAAAGAGCTAATATAACCACCTAGAGGGGAGTGAATAGGTGTAAAAGTAGATTTATCTAAAGATGCAATAAAAAAAAATTCTTTTAAACTGAGTCTGTTAGACAATTGATTTATGATAAAGATTCAAACTCAAGTAGGATGATTTAAAATATAGCTACACTCAAAGAAATATCACAGCAAATAAATTAAAGGAGTTCAAGGAAGAGAAAATGAACACAATATTTATAGTGGTTCAGCTTTAATTAAGCCAACGTCTAATCTCCCACGCCGATAGCCTTCTAGCTGGATTTCACTCTAAACCAAAAGAGAATTACAATATTATGATGCTTATAACTCAGTAAGGAGTTTCTTTTCTCTCACTAAGTCACTTCTTTGTGTTTTACTCTCTCTCAAATACACGTATGAGCACTAACAATGAAGAATAAGTGATTTTGGAAGCTTCAAACTTTGGAATTCTAGTTTTCACGCTCTCTCGCAAATGACCCCAAAAACCTCCTTAAATTCTCCTCTATGCCTTTATGACCATTGGCACCATCCAGATGAATTCTTCCAATCAACCTGTTTGACAGAATCAATCAAAGAGATCTTGAGCTGTTTGAAGATTGAGATGAAAGTCCGATGATCTTGGTCATCCGTACAATCATTATCTTAGTTTCCATAAATAGATTCTTTCCAAAAAGAACTTGTCTTCTAAATTGATTTTACCAATAATATAAAAAAGGTAATTAAGATATTCAGCCAATAATACTAGATCTACCTTGGTCGTACTGAATTCTTGTTGGAAGAACAATAATCTTGAGTCTGATTATTTCTTTGTTTTTCACTTGAGTTCAATTTGGGTCTTTGTCAAAATGGGGCAAACTTCTGATGTAAGATAAACTTTGATAGAATCTCACAAAAGTCTAGTATTCCTCATGATAGAAGTATAAAAGTTTTGTCAACTTCAAAATCTAATAAGAGTTTTCTCAACATATTTCTCTAGTGATTTTATCTTTTTATGTTAGATCTTGTGGCTACATGTCTTGACAAGTGATTACTTTGGTCAAACTACCCTCGTTGGTCTATAAACTTTTGACTTGGTGGTTTTAATATTGCCTCTTCTAATAGGATGACTTTTAAGTAGAGGTCTCTTTAATGAATTCTTCATCGGATTTACCCGACTCATCACCTATATATCATCTATCTTTAGCCATTCCAATCCAGAAGCATGCCTGATCAACAATCCAAACGAGATTGGTGTACTATGTAAGACATCAAGAAGAGAATCAAGCTAAGTCATTGTGGAATAACCAATCAAAAATTGGGATCAATTAAAGCAGATCAAACTTTCCTCGTGAGCGCCAGCATAGGAAAAGTCTTTTGGAAATGCTCGACTACCACATCCAACAACTCAATCAGCAGGATGGCAAGGTCCATAGCGGTTATCGAGTGTGTGCTTATTTTTATAGAATTTATCGAGCAATTTCAAATTCATATTTTAAAATAATGTTTTCCCCGTATGTAATAAAGTTACATTACCTTGAATTGATCAATGAAAACAAGGGAGCGAGAGATGCAAAACAAATTTTGATGCTAGAGGACCCAAAAACCGAACAAAAAAGAAGAAAAGGTAACGCCCTACGTATAAAATAATAAGTAAAGTCATATGTACTGTTCGACCAATCTTCTAATAGCTTTGGACTCATGTTTCATGCTATATGTACACGGGGAATTTGTCCAATCTTCTTCTATGCCGTGTTTCGCGGATAGGAGGAATCTTCTCCAAATCACTATCGTTTCAAGTGCAACGTGAACTTTCGTGTCATTTTCTCTCCCATCACATCTCCCGTCCTCGACGGATCTCGGACAACCCTTCGGAGAATTTCTCTTGGTGTTGGTTTACATAATTATCTTCACAATTTCTTCGTAAAAACATAGACGAAATATAGCTCAAGATAACATTGGCATTTCCAAAAAGGAAAAATAAAACAAAAATATGTCTTTGTTGTGCATTTCTTGCATTTCATGCTTTTTTTGTTTTGCATCTCTCGCTCCCTTGTTGATGATGGCTTACATATTAGTGATAACTGTTGAGAAAACTACTAGGTTTTGAAGTTGAAAAACTTTCTTATTCTTGTTCTTATTCTAAAGAATAGTAGACTTCTGAAGTCATATCATAGACTCTTGTCAAAGTATTCATTTCAGAAGTCTTTCCTACTTTGACGCAATCCAGGCTAAAACCAAGTTCAGAACGAAGATATAATCAGACTTGGAATTAATGATCTCACGACAATGATTCACTATGAACGTTATAGAGATTTATTCTTTAATATTTGGTTTTTTGGTGAATAATCTCACTTACCTTTTATAAATACATTGATGGAATCAATCACAAATTGATTAAATCAATCTTGAAGACAAGTTTCTTTTTGGGGAAACATCTACTTATGGAAACCTAGATTCTGATTATATAGGCGACTAGAATTAACAAATTTTCATCTCAATTTTCAAATTGTTACAAAATTTCCTTAATTGATTCTGTCCAATAGATTAATTGGAAGAAATTCTTATGGAGAATAAAAGAGGTGCTCATGATCACTGAAGCCATTAATCGTGTGGATTTACTCGACTTTTCACCTATCTATCGTCTCTCCTTGGCTGTACCCATCGAGAAGCACACACTATCCATGGCCCAGATGAGCTCGGCAAACTATGCAAGATATTGAGAAGAGAATCAAGTGGAGTCATTGTGAATACTTCGTCAAAAAGTCGGATCAACTAAAGTAGTTCGAACTTTTTTGTGTCAGCGCAAGCATAGAAAAGATCCTTTAGTAATGCTGTTGAGTTCCACATCACCTAACTCAATTAGCAAGATTCTTTGGTCCCTAATGGTGAAATCCTTTATCGAGTGTATACTTATATTCATACGAATTCATTGAACAATTTGGAATTCATTAATATACAACCATGCCGTCCATGTATGCAATAAAGCTACATTACCACGAATCAATCGATGAAAACAAGGGATCCAGAGACGCAAAACAAACTTTCATGCCAAATGACCATAGGTGTGATTAGAGGCTAGAGCCATTGTAGTTTCCATGAATGTTTGATCAGTGTCGTGTCCAGGTGGCTTTAATTTTTCATCATGGACGATATTCAGTGATATACTCTATATTCATATTGGTCTATTTTCTTTTTTTTTTGGTCGTGAGATTGATCTATTTTCAAACAGTTCAAATCTTTGAAAGAAAATAATTTGTACGATTGGATGTAACAACAAAGGTCGCGATTGTGGACTTTGACGCTCCTTTTATTTCTTATTCTTCTATTTTGCTAGTTTTCTCACCTGTCCTTATCTGTTTGACGCGCTTATATCCACATCTCGTGTTTCATACTTACACGGGAATCAGAGTATTAAGTGATATGCTATGTACTGTTGGAACATTTTCTAATAGCTTTAAAATGCTGGAAATGAGGGTTTTCCTTATGGTGTGGAAATCCTTGTGGGTAATTTGGAATAGATAGTGGGCCAAGAAGGATGGAATAGATGGTTTCGTCCACATCGACGTCTAGCGTCTGTCCACATCGAGAACATGTCCAGTCTTCTTCGGTGCCGTATCTTCTCCAAAATCACTTTCACTTCAGATGGGACGTGAACTATTGAGTCGCTTTCCCCTCCATCACATCTTCCGTTCTTCACGGATTTCGTACTATCATTGCGGGAAATTTCCTTGACAATGCAAACGAAATAGCAATCACCTTTATGATCGGGTAACACTAATCAATTGCGCCTATGACATGTCACACCAAATTTGGTTTTCTTGATGATGGCTTCTACATTTACGATGACATCTCTACATAAAAATAGAGAAAAAAAAATAGCTCGAAAGACCCACCATGATTTCTGAAATTGAAGAAACACTTCGTTTTGTTCTCATTATTGATAATTTGTTGTTCTTCTTATTATTGTTATTATAAATGTTTTCCTAAACAATTGACATATTGACGTTACATATAATTATGGGCTGCCTTATAAGGCAATAGGACCTCTAACTGTATATACGCGTTTTCTTGGGATAATATAAGCTGTTTTGAGAAAAATAAGATTGTAAGAACTTACTATCCAAAACGGACAATATATATATATTATGGAGACTTAGGGTATTACAAGTGGTAGTCAGAACCAATTCTCTACCGCGTGTGGGGCCACAGCTTGCTAAAGGGTGAAGAGTGTGACAGCCCAAGCGGCGATGCATGAGGAGAAGGGATGGCGATGCATCCGCACCTCGATCTCTGAACATGTGTAGAGAGGGGACATGTCTCTTGTTCCACATCGCCTAGAGATGGAGTTCTAAGCTATCTTATAAGGTAATGTAATATCTAATGGTATACACTTGTTTTCTTGGAATAGTATGTGTTGTCCTAAGAAGAATAAAATCATGAGAACTTAGCGTCTAAAGTAGACAATACTCCAAGGTATTACACTACATGCTAACAGAAAATATTATGGAGGATTAATAGTTGTAACAAAAAGAAAATTTAATTCATTTAATGTTGCAAAAACTCAGTTCAGAAAATGCTTTAAAAAGGGGATTTGTTAGCATCAACCGACAAATTCAGGAACACTTGTCATGAAAATCATTTAAATATCAAAGGACAAGGTGATGGAGCAGCGATTTAGATTGATATTTCATTAAAATGGGCAACTAATTACGCCAAAAAAATATGAAAATTAGAAAAGGGCCAACAATGGTAAACGAAAGTGCGATCTAACCTGTTATATGTATTACGTGAAGTCACTGAAAGGATCGCTGTCGCTTAAGTCTAGAAAAGAAAGACAACATGGGTTCAAAATAGAGATAGGGTCTACCAATAATTGTATTGGCGCGTTGACCACGGCCTTTGCCTTCAAGTTCATATATTATTCATACTAGGGGATATACGGATTTTATAGTTGATAATTTTACCAACCTTTTTTTTCTGACAGAGCAAAACGAAAATATACCAAATAATTATTGGACATGTCACTTTTGTGATTGAGAGTTAAGTGTGTAATCAAATAAGCCAAAAAGAGTCAGCTTCGTACTCTACATAACTAAGAAAAATGCACGCCAGTCGTTCAATGTCACTGACAAGGGATGTTTATTTGCAAATTTTTGTAACACAAGTGCCTCGCTAACTTTGATATGTCACATACATAGTGTTGCACCAAAGAATTGCCTCGGAAACTATAACGGAGGGATAATGACCATAGCAAAATAAAAGTTCCAAAGATAATTGACTTGGTTGTTGACTTATGGTCCCCATTTCTTCTATAAATACGTTGGCCGTCCATTTCAACACATATGCGCCTAGAAAATAAGAAGCCCACCCAAAAATACCCCAAACCTGTCATGGCCTCCGAGAAACAACAACTCTCAATGTTGTTCCTCGCTTGTGTCCTTCTCATGCTTGTGCAAGAAATGTCTTGTCTTGCTTCAACACGAAGCTCTTCTAAAATGGAAATGGAGGCACTCCTAAAATGGAAGTCTAAGCTAGACAACAAGAGCCACTCTACTTTGTCTTCGTGGAACAGAAGCAGCCCTTGCTCGTGGCGCGGAATCATTTGTGATTCTTTCGGGAGTGTTGCCAGCTTGAACCTTTCGCATTCTGCCATAGACGGTACGCTTCAACATCTCGATTTCTCCCATTTACCCAACTTGGTCGTCTTTGAGCTTGCCAACAACTCACTCTTCGGAAACATCCCTCCGGGCATTGGCGATCTTTCCAAGCTTACTTATATTAACTGTTCTCAAAATAACTTTTCGGGAAACATTCCAACTCAACTTGAGTCATTGCGCTCTTTACAAATTCTCGTGCTTGGGGACAATAACTTCACCGGTCCAATTCCTTCTTCCATTGGAAACATGAGCAGCTTGTGCAAGTTGGATCTTTCAAGGAATCAATTTGTTGGGTCCATTCCAAAGGAAATAGGAATGTTGGGGTCTCTCAATCTACTTGATTTATCAAACAATAATCTCATCGGATCCATCCCTACAACTCTAGGAAATCTGAGTACATTACAATATCTTTCCCTCTATGGCAACCAACTTTCTGGGGCCATACCTTTAGAAATTGGAGGAATGAGATCCCTGACCATGTTGCAACTTTTAGTCAATAATTTAACAGGTCCTATCCCGTCATCCATAGGCAACTTGACCAATCTATCTGACCTTCGCCTTTTCGAAAATACGTTATCGAGTCCTATCCCATCCTCCATAGGTAAGTTAATTAATTTGAATTATCTTCTTTATCAAAATATGTTAACGGGTCCTATCCCATCCTCCATAGGCAACTTGACCAATCTATCTAACCTTCAACTTTCCGAAAATATGTTATCGGGTCCTATCCCATCCTCCATAGGTAAGTTAATTAATTTGAAAAGTCTTTCCCTTTTCCGAAATGAAATGTCAGGCTTTCTTCCCACCGAGATGAATAATCTCACATCCCTCACAATCTTACAGCTAGCTGCTAACAACTTTGTCGGCCAATTGCCACCAGAAATATGCAATAACCAAGCTCTTGTGAATTTTTCTGCAGCAAACAATCACTTCACTGGACCCATCCCAAGAAGCCTGAAAAATTGTTCAAATTTGTATAGAGTTAGGCTCCAAAACAACTCGCTCAAGGGAGATATAGCCGATGCTCTTGGTGTGTACCCCTCCTTAAATTACCTTGAGTTGAGCAACAACGAACTTTACGGTGAGCTACCACCAACATTAAGTCGATGTAGAAATTTGATGAGCTTTGAGATCTCCAACAATAAAATCTTCAGTGTCATACCACCTCAGCTTGGAAACATGACTCAATTGCAAAGACTTGACCTCTCTTCAAATGATATCTTCGGGGAAATTCCCAAAGACCCAGGAAAAATTAAAGTTGCTACTAGAGCTTTCATTGGACTGCAACCTTCTTGTAGGACATATCCCTCAAGAACGTGGAGCATTGTCCAAACTAGAGAAACTCAACATTGCAAAAAACAACTTGAGTGGCTCAATTCCTACCCAACTTGGGGAGAACTCCAACCTTTGGTTCTTAAATTTAAGCGGGAATAATCTTGAAAAGAGTATTCCCATCGAGATTGGGAATCTTCAATCTCTTCAACATCTCGATCTGAGTCGAAATTGCTCATGGGAGAAATACCCAAACAATTTGGGCTATTGCACAGATTAGAAATACTCAATTTCTCACACAATCAGTTATCTGGTTCAATTATGTCGACTTTTCGTGATATGACAAGCTTGACATCCATCGACATATCGTATAATGAGTTAGAGGGTCCTTTACCAAACATTCCAGCCTTTCGTAATGCTACAATTGGAGTTGTGAGAGGAAACAAAGGCTTTTGTGGAGTTATTACTGGTCTCAATCCCTATACAGCAACAACGTCAAAAGGCAAAAACAAAAAGTTGTTGCTAGTTTTGATTCCTACTTTGGGTTGCCTACTTTCTTTGCATCTTGTTGTGGGAGCTTTAAGTATTGGATGCCGAAGAATAAGGAAAACAAATGCTAGTTCAAGCTTTGATGGAAGAATGATTTATGAGAGCATTATTGAAGCCTCAGAGGAGTTTGATGCCAAATATTGTATTGGTGAGGGAGGATATGGGAGGGTTTACAAGGCCCAGTTGCAAACAAGTGAAACTATTGTTGTAAAGAAACTTAGGGAAGCAATTGACGTAGAAATGACCGGTCAAAAAGCATTTGAAAGGGAGATTCATGCTTTGACCAAAACTCGGCATCGGAATATCATCAAGCTCTATGGCTTTTGCTCGAGTTCTCGACATTCATTTTTGGTGTACGAGTTCTTGGAATCAAGTAACTTGAAGGATGTACTAAACAATGAAGAGAGGATTGCAACATTTGACTGGAATAAAAGAGTGAACGTTGTTAAAGGTGTGGCCTATGCTTTGTCCTACATGCACCATGAATGCTCACCCCCAATAATTCATCGAGACATATCAAGCAAGAACATTTTATTGGATAAAGAATATGAAGCTCACGTCTCTGATTTTGGCACAGCTAAAGTTCTACAACCTTATTCATCCAATTGGACTTCCTTTGCAAGCACCTTTGGATATGCAACTCTAGGTAAGTTGGGCTCTTCAAAATTTTACCCCACTTCATTTTTGTAGATAGGAATATGATCATACATGAGATCCTCGTTTTTAGCTCCCTTCCTTTTACACTTGTAAATTCCTAACAACAAGTCCAAGGCTATCATGCGATTTAAAGGTTCGATTAAAGATTAATTGACATGAAGGCCACCAATTTAAAAAGTGAAACTTTTTTCCTAAAGAAATGGAAAATTTTAAATCTCATTGGAATATAATGAATGTATTGATTTATACTTAATTCCCTAGATTTTATTTACTCAAAATCAATTTAGATTTACAAAGCACAGATATTGTATAAAAACTAGAAAAAATTTGCTCTTTTCTCTCTACAGAACTCGCATACACAATGGAAGTGAATGAGCAATGCGATATTTACAGCTTCGAGTGGTGACATTGGAAGTAATTATGGGATGCCATCCAGGCGATCTCATTTTTTCTCTCATGTCCGCATCTTCATCACCATCAAGCAATTCAATAATTTCTTGGCCAATGAAGGAAGTTTTAGATCAAAAAGTTCCATTCCCCAAAGAGTAATGTGTTAGGGGAAGTGGCTTTGGTGACAAAGATGGCATTTTTGTGCTTAAATCCCAAACCAGAGCATCATCCAACCATGCAACAAGTTTCTCAAGCGATATCATCGCAAAGCTCGATCATGTTAAGCCTATCAGAGGACATCAAATTGAAGAACTAATTGATCCTAAATGCTTCACTTATTGAGATACTTCAGTCTTTCCATTGTGTAGCAAGCCATCTCCTATACTTTATTATCTTGGTTAATTCCATTATCAACTTTTGTAATGGTTCTTTGGTTACTTGAAAGCACCTGGGAATTACTGTCATTTACAATTCCATCTCGAAATTGATGACCTACGGTTGGGACGTCCAATCCTTAAGAATAGCTTTAAAGAAGATCATGATATTTCTTATAAATATTACATTAGTTTGTTACAATTTGGCTTGTCATGTAGAATCCTAAACACTGATGGTGGAAAATGTGATAAATTCAAAAACAAGCACAGTTGGTGTATGTTGGCACAATGGCATCTAGTTTTGTGAAGTTTGGTCCAACTATTTTAGTTGAATGCACACCAACATCAAAAGTTAAGAAAATATGAAATTTTAATGAGGATCGAGTATGATTTTCTTAGATTAAATTATAAGAGTAACTTTACATCCTTCGAAAAAGGGAGAATCGAATTTAATGAGGATTATTTTTAGAAATTACTATCTCAGAATTTCTAAAACTCATCATAAAAATAAAATTGAGTTTTAAAATATTTAAAAAGTACATTTGAGTTACAAAACTTATCAAATTGGTATAATATACTTCCTTCATAAGTTCCGCCCACTTTTTCTAATGAGAAATGCTAATGTATCATTTTTTTTTTAATTCTTTAAAGTGCGTGGCACAAGTGTGGCACCAAGTAGTTGTAAACAAACTTGCAAAATTTAAAGTATTAAGGAAAAGGGATAAATAAGTAAAACAAAAATGTTAATAAAAAAGCCAAAGT
Source organism: Eucalyptus decipiens (assembly GCA_014182575.1). Taxonomy (NCBI): domain Eukaryota; kingdom Viridiplantae; phylum Streptophyta; class Magnoliopsida; order Myrtales; family Myrtaceae; genus Eucalyptus; species Eucalyptus decipiens. Next base: position 56,687,911 of record CM024614.1, on the reverse strand, counting down.
TTTATTCTATTAAAAAAAAAAATGCGCAAAACCAAGGGATTGGGTTGTGGGGCCAAGGGCTGCTGCCCTTGCCTGAACTTTGCCGATTTCAAAACCCTCGTCCTGACCCGACCGGCCCGTTGACCGGACCCGAAAATCTTGTCCAAATCCGGCCCAACGGGCTGGACGCTCCCGCGTGCCGACGCCTCTCTCTCTGTCGTCGTCCTCCGTATCCCTCCGGTTTCCACTTCAAGAAATCGGACGTGGTGCACACGTGGCGCTCGTGCAGCGCCTCTTCGCTTATTGCTTTCCATGTTACGTGGCGCGCGTCCTCTCTTCTTTCTCTCTCCCTTGAGAGCGAAGGCTGACTCTCTCTGTCTCCGTTTTGTCTCCTCCTCCTTCCTCCTCTCTCGTTTTCGCTTCGACGCATCCGCACAACCACCCCCCCCAAAACCCCCCGGATCTTCCATTCCCTCAGCAATGTCGACTCTCACCGTCCCGCAGCCACTGCCCCCGTGGCCGATGACTGCGAGCAGCTCCGGAAAGCCTTCGCAGGTTCGCTCTATCTTCTTCGCGAGCTGCCTCCTCCGATTCTCTTATCGCGTGTTGGTCGGTCGTCGATGGTCGTGCTCCGTTCTTAGTGTTCGGATCTACGATCCGCTTGGAGATCGTGGTCTGATCGGAGTGATCTTTCAGTGGATCGGTTGTTAAGATCGAGCTATTTCTGGGTTTATTATTTCCTTTTGAATTCGAAAAAGAAATGTCAAACTTTATTGTCTAATTCAATCTTCTTCTTCTTCTTTTTCGTTGGATGATTATCATGAATGATCTGGAAGGATGGGGAACAAATGAGAAGTTGATCATATCCATATTGGGTCATAGGAATGCAGCGCAGAGGAAGCTGATTCGGCAAACCTATGCCGAGACTTACGGCGAGGACCTCCTCAAGGCATTGGACAGAGAACTTACCAATGACTTCGAGGTCTGCATCTTCTTTAATTATCTGTATTCATCCCATGGAGACGTGTCCCTCTTTCTCTCAGATTAATCCATATTCATTCTGTATCATCAGAGGCTGGTGGTCCTTTGGTCACTTGATCCAGCTGAACGTGATGCGTACTTGGCGAATGAAGCGACGAAAAGATGGACTTCAAGCAACCAGGTTCTCATGGAAATAGCCTGCACGAGGTCTCCGCAGCAGTTGCTTATGGCAAGACAAGCATATCATGCCCGATACAAGAAGTCGCTGGAAGAGGACGTCGGTCACCACACAACTGGAGATTTTCGTAAGGTACTGCTTTTACGCTTGCCTCATGTTGTTCCATGACATTTCCCAATGCTGATGATTGTTCTTCCGAGCAACTTAGGTTCATACATTTTGCAATAAGTACTCTGTACAATCAAGTCTATGTAGCCTTGTAATACTCAGAATAGTTTCTTATTGCTGTCTGGGAAATTTTCTTTGTGATTGATGAAGGCAAGTAAAATCAAATGTGTCTGATTCAGCATATTACAGAAAGTTTGAGAATATAAGTTGTAGGGTGTTCAATTTTTAAGGCAGTTTTGGAGTTTTGCAGAGAATGCTTGTTGGAATGATGGTGTGCTTTGGAGCAGTTCCTCATATTTTGATCTGTCAATTTATTGAAGATGGTTTCGTGAAACTCTAGAGACCATATACGCTACTTCATTGGACCTCTTTCTATTGTGTCAAATGAATAACCAAATCCATCATCAAAAGATTAGTCCTATGACAACCTGTGAAATAATTCTCATCTATCCTAAATCATTTCAATTTTCATTAGGTGTTGATGTAAGTAATTTCCTCGCCTGTAGGGAAAGAACTTTAATTTGATATGGTTTCTTTGTCTCCTAGTTGCTGGTACCTCTTGTGAGCTCCTACCGTTATGATGGAGATGAGGTGAATATGACTTTGGCAAAAGCAGAGGCTAAGATACTCCATGAGAAGATCTCAGAGAAGGCTTATGGCCATGAGGATCTCATAAGGATTTTGGCTACTAGGAGCAAAGCACAGGTCAATGCTACGCTGAATCACTACAAAAATGAGTTTGGAAATGATATCAACAAGGTGAGTTGGAATTTCTATGAACTGGACCTTTCATGTTCTTTTACCTATATGTCTAAAGCTTATAGCTCCTCAAGGATGCAGAGTGTTAGGGTAGTATTCTTTTTGGTTAATAGTCATGTTGTTAAGAGGCAACTTCAAGATGTCTTGTTTCAAAAACATTGAGATGTGATAATATCACCCATTTCTGAATTGTTCATTCACTTCCAGACTATAACGTATAGTGCATCAGAACATATTGACTTTTCTTTGTTCTAGATTAAGGACTGTCTAAGTCTTGATCCTTCATGTTTGCAGGATTTGAAAACTGATCCAAAAGACGAGTTCCTTACTATACTGAGAGCTACAGAAAAGTGCCTGACTCGCCCTGAGAAGTATTTTGAGAAGGTTCTTCGTCTAGCCATCAATAAGCGAGGAACAGATGAAGGGGCTCTGACTAGAGTAGTTGCTACCAGGGCTGAGGTTGACATGAAGTTTATAAGTGAGGAGTACCAGAGGAGGAATAGCATCCCTCTCGATCGTGCCATTGTCAAGGACACTACTGGAGACTATGAAAAGATGCTTCTGGCATTGATTGGCCACGTCGAGGCTTGATTTACAAGTACTCGTGAAGCTATTCCGGTGGAGGCAATATCTCTTTTTTTGGTGTGGTTTGAGGCGTTTTTATTTTCCTTGCTTTCCAACGTGTAGTTATCAACATGCCTCCCCAGTTGTCAGTTGTAGCTATGCGAAGCAAATACACTTCTTATCATGGCGTTGGTTTATGTACTTATGAGAAGTCTTTGACTTTGATCTTTAATCGAGGCTGCTAGTAAGTGATCGTGAAAACTTTCTATCCCACCTCCTTCCCCCCCGTCCCCTCTCTCTCTCTCTCCTTGGAAGCGGAGGCCGACTTCCTTTCTCTTGTTTCGTCTCCTTCTTCCTCCTCTCTCTCTCTCTCGTTCTCACTTTGACGTGAACGCGGGGGAAAAGTCGAAAAAGTCCTAAACCTTTTTGGCTTTGTCTTGGAATTAAGCCCTAAACCTTTTTTTGGTGCCGATTTAGTCCTAAACATTTTTACGTTGTGCCAATTCAGTCCTTTCCGGCCAATTTTAACCGGATTTTGCTGACTGGACGCCGGCCGGCTGATGTGGCGTGCTCGGCGCTGACGTGTACAACTTTTAATAGTATTTTAATATTTTTGAATTTTTTTATTCTTTTCTTTTTTTTTTTTTTTTTTTTTTTTCTGCTCATCTTCTACCTCTAGCCGGTCGCCGGAGCTCGCGACCGGCCGGGAGGCGACGGCCGGCGAGGTCGAGACCTCGCCGGCCACCTCACCTGATGGCCCGAGGGCGGCCTCGCGCCGGCGGGCGAGGCTCGCCCTCGCCGGATCGGCGAGGCTCGACCCTCGCCGGATCCGGCGGAGAGGAGGAGCTGGCGGGGCTCGCCCTCGCCGGCCGTGGGCGAGGCTCGAGCCTCGCCGCCTAGGTCTCGAGGGCGGCCTCCGTCGGGCGGGCGAGGCTCGCCCTCGCCGGATCCGGCGAGGGTCGAGCCTCGCCCACGGCCGGTGAGGGCGAGCCCCGCCGGCTCCTCCTCGTGCCGGATCTCGGGCGAGGTCGAGCCTCACCGGTCGTGGGCGAGGCTAGACCCTCGCCGGATCCGGCGAGGCGAGCCTCGCCCGCCCGCCGCGAGGTCGCCCTCGGGCCATTGGCGAGGTGGCCGGTCGCCGAGCTCCGGCGACCGGCTAGAGGTAGAAGATGAGCAGAAAAAAAGAAAAAAAGAAAAAGAAAAAAAGAAAAAAAGAAAAAGGAAAAAAGAAAAGAAAAAAATAAAAATTCAAAAATTCAAAAATATTAAAATACTATTAAAAGTTGTACACGTCGGCGCCGAGCACGCCACGTCGGCCGGCGTCCAATCAAAAAATCCGGTTAAAATTGGCCGAAAAGGACTGAATTGGCACAACGTAAAAGGTTTAGGACTAAATCGGCACCAAAAAAAGGTTTAGACTAAATCGCACAAAGCCAAAAGGTTTAGGACTTTTTAGCACTTTCCCCTGAACGCAGAGCCGGTGCTCTCCATGGCCGATGAATGCGATCAACTCCAAAAAGCATTCGCAGGGGCACGCTATCTCCTTGCCACCTTTCTCATTTCTTCGTGCTCCCCCGTCATGCGGGGTCCGGTCCGAGTGATCTTGTGGTGGCGACCTGTTCTAGAGTTCTCGTGCTTTCTTTTTGGGGTGATCGGCTGCTAAGGTCGAGCTACTTTTGGGTCCAGGAGTGATCGGGAGATGCAAAAAATTCGATCATTATGATTTCCTTTTGAATTCGACATGATTATTCCATTGTAGCTGCAACATGTTCACCGGTACAAGTAAAGAAATTGCTTTCCTACCTTGAGCCCAGCATGTAGTGTGGGCTTGGAAAAAAAAATCACACTTTATTGTCTAATCTAATCTTTTCTCGTTTGATGATTCTCATGAACGATCTTGAAGGATGGGCAACAAATGAGAAGTTGATCATTGGCTCATAGGAATTCGGTGCGAGAGGAAGCGATTAGGCAAACCTATGCCGAGAATTATGGCGAGGACCTCTTCAAGGCAGAAACTTGTATTTTGATACGGTTTGTTTGTCTCCTAGTTGCTGTTTTCTCTAGTGAGCTCATGCCGTTACGATGGAGATGAGGTGAACATGACTTTGGCAAAAGCAGAGGCTAAGACTCCACGCAAGGATATCGTTGAAGGCTTACGGTCACGAGGATCTCATAAGGATTTTGGCTACTAGGAGCAAAGCACAGGTCAATGCTACATTGAATCACTGCAAAAATGAGTTTGGAAAAGATATCAACAAGGTGAGTTCGAATTTCTATGGACCGGCCCTTCATGTTGCTTTTACCTATATGTCTTAAGTTTTACAGTTCCTCAAGGATGAAGAGTGCCATCGAATATTATTCTATTATGAGCTTTTGGTAAGTAGTCATGTTGTTGCTGAAAGTAAGAGGCAACTTCACAATATCTTGTTTCTAAAACATTGAAACCTAATAATATGCTCATTTTTAAGTAATTCATTTTTCTACATCGTGCTCTGTCTTGACATGGGTCACTTCTTGACTATAATCTTTGGTAGTATGCATCACAACAAATATTGAATTTTTCTCTGTTCTAGACTAAGAATTATCTAATTCTTGATTCTTTATGTTCATAGGATTTGAGAATTGATCCGAAAAACAAGTTCCTTGCTATACTGAGAGCTACAGTTGAGTGCCTAACTCTCCTTGAGAAGTATGTTGAGAAGGTTCTTGGTCTAGCCATCAATAGGCGTGGAACAAATGAAGGGGATCTCACCAAAGTCTTAGCTATCAGGGCTGAGGTGGACATGAAGTCCATAAAAGAGGAGTATTAGAGAGGAACAGCATCTCCCTTGATCGTGCCATTGTCAAGGACACTACTGGAGACTATTAAAAAATGCTTCCGGCACTGATTAGCCATACTAAGGCTTGATTTACAAGTACTCAAGAAGCTATGTCTGGTGGAGGCAATGTGTCTATTTCGGTGTTGTTTGGGTTGTTTCTGTTTTCCTTGCTTTCCAGTAACATTACTAGGATGCTTCCATGGAAAGTCATCAGTTATAGTTATGCAAAGCGAATACATTTCATATCCTGTCGTTGGTTTCTGTACTCCTGAGAAGTCTTTGATTTTGATCCTCAATCAAGACTGCTAATAAGTGACCATGAACTTGTCCCTTGCAATCATGGCATACCAGTGCTAGCAATTCAACGAACAGTGCTGCAGAAACTGCTGATGCTATGGCCGAGGGCAAATATTATAAGGATCGGAGGTTAAAGACTTGATTTCATTAAGTAGCTTGAGATACTACATGTTTGTGTTGTCTTGTCAGACGATGTCAGTCGGGGGGCGGAAGCTCAACCATAATGCTATATGCTTGTGGTCATTTCAGCTTCATGTGGAAACTACAGATTGCATTGCCTTTCCCATCACAAACGCTATTCAAACCATTTATATTAACATTAAACCACCCACTAGGAGCCCTGGAGGTTGCTTTTGCAGTATCATGGTAAACTCCTCAGTTGCTCAACACTGCATCCCCATTTCCCACAAGAAATTCAGCTGCTAATTCCAAATTGATGCGAGGCAAATCTCTAAAAGTAGAACCATGATGCAATGGCGATGGGAACATTTCACAGCAACCCCAAGGAAGCCTCATCAATTTATACATTGGGTTCAGATCAGATTAAAATCCAAACAGGGAAGTGCCAAAAGGCACGCCGCCTGTTGGGGGTGGGCTTCCAAGGGTGATTTCCAAGTTCAAAACTTGGGAGTAGGCCCAAAGAAGGAAAAAAGCAGGGAAGCGAACTGACGGTCAAAAGAGCACCTACTCGATGGATGGACAAGCAATAGTTTCCCTACCTGTTAAAAGCAAGAGCAATCCCAGTACACAAGGTGAGGGGCATGACCACAGGTAGAATCCTCGGAATAGTTCCGTTCCTGGCCAGACAGAGTTCATATTTTGATTGTCCTCCAATGTCCAAACCAAATCGGGCTTGTTAGCGGAGGATGCACCTTCTCAAAGTGGAGAGGATCGTGTTGTAGCAAATTGTTGGACCTAGAGGAAAATAAAGATTCTTCCCTAGAACCTGTCAAGCCCTTGAACAATGCCGTTGCCAAGATGCACTCCCAGCACTAAGGGACTTTTCTTCGAATGGAGTTGGGTTGGTATGGTTTTCTAATTTAGTACCTGTAACTGATTTAAAGCAAATTGACAAAGCCCTTGTGACTTGCAATCTGTTACACCTCAATTTGAAGCAATTGGAAAGGCACACGGTGGTGACATATCCTTAATATAAGGAGCATAAACAGAGTTTGAAGATACATTTTGAGCATGAATGGGATAGAAAGTTCTCTTAGAAAACCATTGATCTATTTGACACTTCTACTAGAAAAGAACCAGAGAATGCAATTTGAAGCACAAATCAGTTTGAGTTCTCTGAAGCTGAAGAAACCAATGCTCTAAACACATCGATCTACAAACAGTTCGTACATCTAGTCAATAAGTTCAAAGCTAAAACACAATTCCCAAACCCCACACTCGAGAGGTGTCAAATGAGACCAAATCCCACTAGGAATAACACGAGTTTTTTTTTTGGTCGGAAATAAGGCATTCATATATTAAAGGCTCGAGTTACACATAGATGAAAGTTTAGCATCAGAACATAATATATTTAAAAGAGATGACGGTGGCTCATATACCCAGTTGGTTGCCAGGGACTTGAGGCGGTGCATTTTGGCGAGCCAATTAGCGGCAGCATTAGCTTCTCTAGAACAGTAGGAGAGTTTGGTAGAAGGGAGCATCCGTAAAATTGCTCTTATTTCTAGAAGAAGGCCACTTACAGCCCATGGGTCAGTAGTTCGGCCCAAGATGGCTTCCACCAGTACAGAGTTGTCGCATTGTACTTCCCATCTGCTGCGAAACCGTCAATCAGCAAGCCGTTCGAGTCACGCACGAGCCCTGTTACGGAGCTTCTCTCATCTTCCGTCTTCCAAGAGCAGTCCACATTAAGCTTGAGTTTGCTGCCGTTCGATGCCGTCCAGATCTCGGGTGAGTCGGATCTGCTAGTGTTCGGCTGTTTTTTACTCGAGATCCACCTGGAGAAAGCCCGAACCTGGATATGGGCAAGATCTACTAGTGATTCTGTTTTGGGGGGCCAAGATCTGAAGATGTAGTCATTGCGGAGCTTCCACATCAACCAAATCGTGTTGGCCACCATAGCTGTTGAAGGTAGCTCTGTTTTTGCCTCAAAAAATTCAGCAAACCACTTATCAATACGAGTTACTGATCTCGTGGTGGTGTACAGGTTAAGGCGTGGGTCACTCCATATTTGCTGGGTCTTTTTGCATAGGAAAAACAGGTGTTCTGGTGTTTTTGGATGCCGGAGGTAGAGCGGGCACAGAGGATCAGGTAATATTTGCCTTTTATAGAGGTTTCTTTTGTCGGGAGTGCATTTTGGCATATGCTCCATAGGAAGAATTTGATTTTAGGGGGGATTGGAGTGTCTCATAATCGAATCCATAAAGATCTAGGCGGTTGATAGGAGGTAGTGGCTCTGTTTAGGTCATGGTGATCGGTTTTTGAACATACCCTGTTATAGCCACTTTTTACTGAGTAAGTACCTGATTGATTTCCATCCAAATTAGCCTATCTTGCTGTGATTGGATGCTGATTGGAGTGGACAGAATTTGCTAGGCTACTTGTGTGACACCCCTCGACGGCCCCCGATCCGCTAGGGTCACCACAGCTCGCTTTTCCTTTTTCTTTCCCAAATAACAAGTCACTCTGATATCATTTTTAGTTGCAGCGGGTCCATACAACCATGGGGGTTTACATATTTTATTAACGGTCCCTTGCGCAATTTACATAACGGAAGCATATCCAACAATTCCCTTCCCTACATTCAGAAATCGATGCACACCTACTAAACATTTTATATAAGTTAAAACCGAACACGTTTATTTACATAGAGCAGATGGACATCTTTAGTCGGTACATCAAAATGCCGTAGTTTTCTATACTCGGCTACACTTCAAAAGATGACCGACATCTCCTCCCACAATCGTACGCTTAAGGTCCATCGATCAGTGTCGGCGTCCAAAGATTCTCTCCTTTGCTATCCTTCTCCTCGCGGTCATATCCAACCGCTTAAACCATCTACTAATCTCGGAAATGTTGGTCCTCAAAAGGGAAGACAACCACTCAGCAAAGAAAGAAACCAATAACAACTCAACGCATCATACAAATCATACATGCATTGCGGCGTAACTTACCTTGCAGCCATGCATATATACTATCATGCATCATCACCACAATCATAACACATACATGTGTATCATCATGTCATACTCATATCATCGTCATCATGACATTATTATATCACACACATGTCATCATCATCATATACATGACACCATCATACCATACACATATCATCATCATCATGACATCATCCTATCACACATGTCATCATCATCATATACATGACACCATCATACCATACACATATCATCATCATCATGACATCATCCTATCACACATGTCATCATCATCATGACATCACCATATCACACATGTCATCATCATGACATCATCACGTCATACATGTCATCATGCCATATCATATATCATCATCATCATCATCACCATGCATATCATCATGCCATATCATATATCATCATCATCATCATCATCATCATGCATATTATCATGCATATCATATCATGAAAGATCATCATATCACATCACATATCATCATCATCATCATGCATATCATCATGCATATCATACCATTGGTGATCATCATATCACATCACATATCATCATCATCATGCATATCATCATGCATATCATACCATGGGTGATCATCATATCACATCACATATCATCATCATCATGCATATCATCATGCATATCATACCATGGGTGATCATCATATCACATCACATATCATCATCATCATGCATATCATCATGCCATGAGTTTATTTTCATCTTTATCTTTAAATTTGATCACCACATCACCCTTCCTCGATTCATCAATTTCATCTCATATTTTACACTCGCATCCCATGCGAGAAAAACCTCCGAGCATGTATCCAAGATACAACCGGGCATCCGGCCCCCCACATTCCGGGCATCTCGCATCCCAACTAGCATCACGAGGAACCTCCGGGCATGTATCCAAGATACAACCGGACTTCCGCCTTTACCCTTCTAGCTAGGCATCTCGCACCCAAATCCCGGCATCGCGAGGCATTCCCTTCGGGCAAAGACCTCCGACAGGGCTTCGGAATTATGTACCGACATACCACCAGGCCTCCCCTGGAATTACGTACCGTATACCACCGGGCATCCCGACACTCCCGGGGAATCTCCGGAATTACGCCACTAGGCCACCGAGCATCATCATCCACCACAACCATCTCCTCATTTTACCATTATCCATGTTCACCAGTATTTTAAATCTTAATTTAACATGGCAATTGGCATGGCATCAAACAAATCACACTTGACATGGAATTCACACTTGCATCTCAATTCACATTCATCATCCTTTTTAATCTCATTATCACATGGCATATGACTCGCACATGCATCACAATTCATGATCATTCATACACCAATGTCATGTCATACATGCAACAATGCATAATAAATTCAATGGAATTTATGACTAGTAAAATAATCCATTATTATTTTTTTATTATTTTAATATTATTTTATTTTATTTATTTATTTTCATAAATAAATATTAAATTCCATATTTATGATTTTTCCCAAAATCACAATATTCAAATAATCATTAAACAACCAATAGGATGACAAATTCATATAAAATTCATGGCCAAATTGATTTTCACATAATTCCACAATTTAGCACATAATATTCGGATAATGGCCAGATTGCACAGTTTCAAAATAATTTCGATTAAAATACTCATACAGCCTCCAAAAATTACCAAATTTTACAGTGTGATAGCCAAGACATTTTCGCACATCTTTCATGAAGAACTCTAAGTCAGATTCTCTATGGATTAATTTATACATCCTCATGAAGCTTCTGGAAACTCTACCGCGTCGTCCAGAATGCACATCTCCGAAATATCAAGATTTCACCCATCTATTCTCTTTCGTTTCCTCTGAAATTTGGATATGTTATGTATCAAGGTATTCTTTACAAGTTTCATGAAGAGATCTAGGTCAAATAACCAAATTATGGTCACCATTTAAGTCCATGAAGTCTCGGGTGTCTCGGAACACACCACCAGAACCATCGTCTCCAAGATCTAGCCGATTTACTAGGCTATAGTGGTTCATTTCACTTAAAATTTGAGTATGTTGTAGTTTAAGGTGTCCCCTACAACTTTCATGAAGACATCGAAGTCATATTTTCATCACAAACCAACATGCAACCAAGAATCCAACAAGAGGTCAGTGAAAACTTCACAGATCTTGGGTCTCCGTAGAATAGGACTTTGACCCCCCATATCTCCATAATTTTCCATGAAATTTTAGTATGTTGTAGTTCAAGATGTTAGCTACAACTTTCATCAAGATATCGATGCCAAAATCGAACTCTAAACATGCATACAAGCTCTCACAACATTCTGACTCGAGCGGATTCATGCGAAAACATTCCAGATCTGACACCTCCGTAAGATGAGAGTTTGACCCCTCAAATCTCCATCATTTTCCATGAAATTTTATTATGTTGTACTAAAAGATGTTAGCTACAACTTTCATGAAGAAACTGAAGCCAAATTCTGACTCTAAACACACATGCAAGCTCAAACAAGTTTCTGACTCCAAACAGTTCATGCGAAAACATTGGTGCAAGAGTAGAAAGTGGATTCCCAACTTGCCTCTACACCTCACGACCAGCACGAGCGGACGGCCACGGCGGCGAACGAGCTCCTTTCTCTCTTCCTCTCTTTCTCTCTTTCTCTCCTCTCTCTCGGCACCTCTCTTGGACGACAACCATCAGCCATTCCCTCTCTCTCTTCCTTTTTTTGGTTGCTTATATTTGCATGCACTTTAGGTTTGCATGAGGGACAAGTGTAATTGTGGAGGAAGACAAGTGTCCACCATGCTTCACCTCCTCCATGCCACTTGTCCTATTGCATGCATCATGGGCCTTGGAGTTGGGCTGGTCGACCACTCCTCTTGGGCCTCTATTGGGCCGGCCATCTTGGCCCATTAAAGGCTTAGGCCAATGGGCCTAAGGCCCAACCTAAAAATTGACCTTTTAAATATTTTAAACTTTAAAATTTCCACATGGCCAAAGTCTTATGACATTTTATTTATTAAAATTTAATTTATAAAGTGCATGGCCAAGCATAGATTATTAATTTATCCTATAGTCCTAAATTCAAAATTCATAAACGCAAGCACAATAACACCTAGCCTTAAGAAAACTAATGGCTAACACATAGACCATAGGTAATTTCATTACCTAACTATAGGCTTTAATTTCTCTAGAGGATGACTTGAATTTTGGGATGCCACAACTTGTTCATCAAAGAGCGCTTGAATTTTAGGTTCCTCCCATGACCTGCTTTCACTATTGATTAGTTCAGCAACTATCTCCGGATCGTTTCTGTTCACTGGGCCTCCGATCACTCCCCTTGGAAGCCATCTATCTCTCCAAATGTTTATGCTTTGACCATCTCCCACTATCCACTTCACCTCCGGTTCTAGAGTATCTCGACCTATAAGTATGTTGGGCCATTCCCAAGATGGTCTCTGTCCTGATTTTGCCTTCCAGAAGTCACTGTTTGGATAGTATAATCCTCTCAGAATGTTGCTCCATAGAGCTAAAGGTGACTGTGCTAGTCTCCATGCTTGTTTGGCTAACATCGCCTTGTTAAAATTGATTAGGTCTTTATAACCAAGACCCCCTTCATCTTTTTTGCATTTCAAGATTTCCCATTTTTTCCAGTGCATTCCTCTCCTAGAATCATTCTGTTTCCACCAGAAAGCTGCTATCCGTTGTTCGATGGCTTTGCACACTGAGATTGGAAGTTTGAAAATGGACATAGCATACTGAGGAAGAGCTTGAACGATGGCTTTGATCAATTTTTCTTTACCAGCTTTAGATAATAGCTTTTCTTTCCAACCTTCCAGCTTCATGTTCACCCTAGCAAGGATCCATGAAAACATATCCTTTCTTGTCTGTCCCCAATCAGATGGAATCCCCAGATATTTCCCTGTTTTTTCCATGATTGACACTCGTAACTTAGAGGCCATATTTCTCTTTAAGGTTAATGGACAGCCCTTGCTAAAAAACACTCCTGACCTGTTGAGATTAATTGCTTGACCAGTAGCATAGCAATACCGGTTGAGGATGTTGGCCAGATTTTGGCATTCGCCAACTGTTCCATCCATAAATATAATGGCATCATCAGCAAATAATAGATGAGACAGTGTGGGACAATACTTGTTGAGTTTTATTCCTTTGAGGCTTCCATCATCTATTGCTTTGTGCATCATCCAGGAGAAGACATTAGCCATCAATATGAAGAGATAAGGCAACAATGGGTCTCCTTGTCGTAATCCCCTTGTGGGTTTGAAATACCCTGTTTGATCGCCATTAACTTTTACACTAAAGGACACCGTGGAAACACATGTCATAATCAGCTCAACCCATCTTGCACTAAATCCCATCTTCAACATACTCCTTTTTAATAAATTCCACTCAACCTGATCATAGGCCTTTTTCATATCCAATTTAAGAACTGCCTGGAATTTCTGTTTTCGTTCTCTAATTCTCAACTGTTGCAACACCTCTTGAACTATAAAGATGTTATCTTGTATTTGTTGGCCCTTTATAAAGGCGCTTTGTTCATGGGCTATTATCTCTTCAAGCCATGGTTTCAATCTGTTTGCTAGCACTTTGGATATTATTTTGTAGCTGAAATTACATAGATTGATTGGCTTGAATTGATAGATACTTTCTGGGGTTTTAACTTTGGGAATGAGGGTTATGTGGGTCTTGTTGAGTAGGGGGTCGAACTCACCTGATTCGACAAAGTTTCTGACCATGTGCAGCACATCCATCTTGATATCCTCCCAATAGTGTTGATAAAATTGGCCATTCAGCCCATCTAGACTAGGGGCTTTCTGTGGGCCTAGCTGAAAAACCGCCTCTTCAATCTCTTCCATAGATATAGGGGCCATGAGATTCTCGTTCATTTGCATATTTATGACAACTGGGCACATGTCCAGAATAGGTTGAAAGTCTCTTGGACCCTTTGATGTATATAACGAGCAATAGAAATCTTTTATGTGGTGTTTTAGCATTTTTTGGTCCCTACACCAAGTGTCATCATTGATGCGCAGCATAGAAATTCTGTTTCTTTGTCTTCTTTGGACCATAGAAGGGTGGAAGTATTTTGAGTTCTTGTCTCCCCACCGCATCCAGTTGATACGTGATCTCATGCCCTAATATATCTCCTCCCAGCGCCAAAGCCTCTCGATTTTTTCTTTTATCTCTTGGCATTCCATTTTGCTGGAAAATTCAGAATCTCCATGTGGCACCCCGAACCCCTCGTAGGTCGCCACAGGCACCAACGTTACACCTTATTACATCTCTTAAAAGAAGCGTCGTAAATCATGGACACATTTTTTTATTTAAAAACAAAACGGTCCCAGTGCGACTCATTTAGCGGAAGCAAAATAAAACATCGCCATCTCACCCTCCATCAACCATGATACAATTACACACCACTAATCATCATAATAAAAGACAAAGCCATGACACTTTATTTACATATTTTCAAGATGGGTTTCCTTGGGTCGGTACATCAAAAGAAAGGCCAGGACATGAAGCCACACTCGGCCTTAAACCCCAAAAAGAAACAGTCGACCCACTATGTCTAACGTGCAAGATCCCCCATCACTCGTGTCGGCTAACCATCGCAAAAAGTTTCAGCTCCTACTCGTCACGCACGAGCCCTCACACCCATCCCGATGCATCAGGCGGTGGCGGCGGCAACATCCCATGCATCACTCCGTCGCGACGAATGTGGATGGATATGAACTCTTGGACAACAGGGCCCCCAGCCAGGCCTACATCGTACATAACTAAACAGCGCACTCGAATATACGTCAATCCAGGAACAGAGGGACAACCAAACTCCTCGCACTCGACCTCTACATCGGAAGGTAGGCCGTAAAACACACCCCGTGTGACAGCAGGGAGCGGCATGCTGCTAATTTGAAATGTTGGTCCCCGAACGGGTGAGTACAGCCACTCAGCAGGTAAAGGAATCCAATAACCACTCAATGCATCATACAATACAATCACAACATCATGCATGCCATTCATGCATCCAAGCATTCTTACCTTGAAGCCATGCATATACCATCATACATCATCATCACAATCACATGTGCATATCATCATGCCATAGGTGATCATCATCACATCATACACATGTCATCATACCATAGATGATCATCATCACATCATACACATGTCATCATGCCATAGGTGATCATCATCATATCATATCATATATGCATGATTTAATTTCCACTTTTAGCTTTCAATTCGATCACCACATCACTCTTTCTCGGGATCATCAA
Organism: Eucalyptus decipiens; assembly: GCA_014182575.1. NCBI lineage: Eukaryota > Viridiplantae > Streptophyta > Magnoliopsida > Myrtales > Myrtaceae > Eucalyptus > Eucalyptus decipiens. Next base: position 56,672,720 of record CM024614.1, on the reverse strand, counting down.
TTTCATCTCATACTTTACACTCGCACCCCATCCTGGCATCGCGAGAAAAACCTCCGACATTCAGCCATTTAAGGCTACCGGGCATCCGGCACCCCCACATTCCGGGCATCTCGCATCCCAACTGGCATCACGAGGCATCCCCTCGGGCAAAGACCTCCGAGGCTTCCGGCACCCAACCATTCCGGGCATCTCGAAACTCCCGAGGACATCCGGCCATGTATCTCTATACATTCCGGCCATCCAGCACCCCCCCCATCCCGGGCATCCTGATACTCCAAGGGCATTATCATCCGCCTCAAACAGTTTCCTCATTCATCATCGTTCATGTTTACCAATTCATGCCTCAACTCAGCATGGCGCACAGTATAATGGCAAACAAGATCACTTTTATCCTTTGATTCATACATGCATCTCAATTCATTATCATGCATGCATCAAGACACCATCATCCAATCCATATTTCATGCCTTTTACAAAATTCCAGCAAGTACCATTTTTAGAAAATATTTAAATTAAATATCCATATGCTTCTCAAAAATCATGAAATTAAGACATGTGATAGACAAGACAATAATATAGCAATTTCATGAAAAACACATAGCCAATAAAGTTCCACACAAAAGATATCATTCAAACAAATACAGCATGCAAATTCGGACAAAAACATAATGTGCAGTTTTTGAAATAATTCGATTAAAATACCCGAATGAACTCCGAAAATTATGAAAATTTACCAGGTTCTAGTTAAGACACTAAAGTAGATTTTTCATGAAGACTTCTGGGCCAGATTCGTTCAAGATAATTTTCTATAGTCATCCGAAGCTTCTGGTTCTCGCACCGAAACGTCCAGTGTAGTTATCTCCGAAATACCGAGTATTCACCCCTTTATTCTTCTTCATTTCATCTGAAATTTGGATATGTTTTACTTCAAGAGGTCCCCTACAACTTTCATGAAGGGATCTAAGTCAAATTTCCAAAGAACAGTCACCATATGGGTCCATGAAATCTCGGGTGTCCTGTACCGCGTCTCCAGATCTACGGTTTTCAAGAGTAAGTTGATTTACTAGGCTACACTTGTTATTTTTACTTCAAATTTGAGTATGTTAAACTTTAAGATGTTATCTACAAGTTTCATGAAGAATTTGAAGAGATATTCTTAGTAAAAATCAACATGCAACCACAAATCTACCGAAAGGTCAGTGAAATCGTTCCAGATCTGGTGTCTTCGTAGGATGAGAGTTTTACCCCTTAAATCTCCACCATTTTGTACCAAATTTTAGTATGTTTTAGTTTAAGATGTTGGCTACAACTTTCATTAAGTAATCAAAGCCAAAATCGAACTCAAAGCATGCATGCAAGCTCTCACAAAGTTCTGGTTCAAGCGGTTCATGCGAAAACAGCATGCAAACTCAAGAACAAACCACAATAGCTTCACTCCCGTGCCTCCAAACATCCTAGATTCCGACCACACATGCAAGAAATTGGTGGAAGAGTAGAAATTGGATTCCCAACTTGCCTCTAGACCGAGCTAGCAACGAGCACACGGTGGCGAGCGAGCGGCACACGGGCGGCGACGGGCGGACGGACGGCGAGCTCCTTCCTCTCCCTCTCGGCTTCTCCTCTCTCGGCCTCACTCTCCCTCTCTCGCAACTCACTCTCTCTCTCTTTCTCACTTGGCCGAACAACCGGCCACCTCTCTCTCTCCTCTTCCTTTTATTTCCCCAATTCCTCATCATTTGCAATCTTTAGATTGCCTCTCCAATGGCCAATGCATGCCATCTCCCTTTTTGCCACTTGTCATGATACATGCATGGGCTTTGGGCTTGGGCTTGGAGGCATTTGGGCCAGCAAATGGGCCGGCCACTCCTCCTTCCCCCTTGGTCGACGGTCACTCTCCATTGGGCCCTAATGGGCCGGCCAACTTGGCCCATTAAAATTTACCTTTGGGCCTAAGGCCCAAACCTAAATAAAATTAAATTTTACCCCTTTCTTGTTCTTTCTTTTAAGAATTATATTACTAAATTCCACATGGCCAAAGTCTTGTAACATTTTATTTATAGGAAATTTAATCTATGAGGTGCATAGCCAAGCATAGATTATTCTCATTAATTTATCCTATAGTACTAATTTAAAAACTCATGAACACAAGCACATAACACATAGTCTTAAGAGAAAACTAATGGCTAAAACATAAACCATAGGTAATTTTATTACCTAATTATGAGCTTTAATACACCCTAGAGCTTGACTTGAATTTTTGGGATGCCACACTCCATTTGTAATATCAGTAAGTTGCTTTTTGAGACTCCTAATTTGGACAGCTGCATTAGAGAACTTAGTTTTGCTCCATTTTGTCAATTCCTTTTGTCACCTTCTGTATTTTTTGAACCAAAGTTGTATGCTGGTGCCGATCATCTCCCCAACAACGTTTGATAGTCTCCCCACACTCTTTCTCCTCCATCCAGTAGGCTTCAAACTTGAATTCCTTCCTTCGTCTCTCCCTAACAGGATGTAGTGACAACACTAATGGGCTGTGATCTGAACCAACGGTTGGAAGGGCCACCACTTCAGTATTAGGGAAAGAAATTGTCCACTCCATTGTGCATAAGGCTCTATCCAGCCTCTTCTTTACTAGATTTTCACTGACTCTATTGTTGGCCCAAGTAAATGCACAGCCTTTTGTATCAATATCCATTAAGCAGCATTCATTTAGCATTTCCTGAAAGGCGGCTATCCGGTGTTGATCAGCTTCCCTCTTCCCAACCTTCTCCCAGGTATATATGATTTCATTAAAGTCCCCCATACAAAGCCACGGGAGTTGATTGTTGGGGTGCAAATCTCGAATCTTTTGCCATAGCTGAAGCCACTCTATAAAATTGGTAGAGGCATGTACAAAAGTAACTCTCATCATATGGCCAATGGAAGAATCCTTGCATTCTACATTCATACACTCTTTGGAGCTTGAGTTTATTTTAACATCCACCTCCTCGTTCCACATAAGCACCAATCCACCGGCAATACCAATTGGTGACTCGATAAACATGTGCTGAAATTTTAGTTTTCTTCTGATTTTATCTACCATCGTCTCTTTGTTTTTGGTCTCCATCAAAAAGACCATGTTGGGCCATTCTTGAGCCTTTAAAGCTCTAAGTTCTTGAACCGTCAGGGGGTTGCCCAGCCCCTAACAGTTCCAACTTATAATCTTCATGGTGTTTTTGGTGGCTTATTAGGGCTAGCCACCAAAGCCCAATCCTTCCCCTCTTTTACCAGCTGAACAGGGGTCTCTAACAGTTCCAGGTCATCAAGGAGATAAGAGCTAGTAGATTATGCTCTTTTCTGTTTTTTAACTTGTTGATACTTCTGCATTTTCTTTCCATCACCACCTATAAGCTTTGATCCTGCTTCTTTAGGGCCTTCAAGATACAATCTTTGTGTTGTGCTCCCCTCTTTAGCTGCTGCAGGTGTCTCTCCTCCCTCTCTTCCCTCATTTGAAGAAGGACTTTCTACTCTTTTTTTGTTATGAGGGTTGATGTTTGTCTCAACTTCTGTAGTGGCAACAGCTTCCATATTAACTATCATGAAGGGAGTTTCAGGGACTGACTCTTCTTCCCAATGTGGACTATGATCTCGAACTTCTGCTTTGAGCCAAGGACCATACTTTCCAGCCTTGTTAGCTGCCCAATTAGTTGTTTCATATGGTATCTCCGCGCAATATGAGGCATAGTGACCGATTCGACCACACGAGTAGCAGAAGTGAGGAAGCCGTTCATATTTGAACTCCACCCATAGATTTTTGTTCCCGATCTTTACTAATGCCCCTGTTTTGAGAGGGGCTGAAAGCTTCATCTCCACTTTGACTTTACCGGTTTTGTAGGGGCTATTTCCTCTTGCCTCTAGTTGAATTTCTTTAACTGCACCCACTTTACCAGCAACATCAGCAAATACTTCTTCTATAATCCACGCCAAGGGAAGACCGATAATATGAACCCAAAATTCATATCTAGAATAATCATAGCAGTGTTCGGAGATTTCTGGCTCACATTGCTTTAGTGCTAAGAGGTTGCTAGCGAAGAACTATGGTCCTTATTTCAGAACTCTTTCTTTATCATCCTCTGAGTAAAAAACAAAAGAAAAGAGTCTTGGTTCTTTCTGGGAGCACACTACTGCGTCTGTTTTCCACGCCTTCTTCATAGTAGTGCTGAATGCTGGAAAATTAACATTGGGTTTCGAATATAACTTATCGAAGAGTGTATGACTGCATTCTATTCATTTATTAAGAGGAATTTCCTGTTGCACTTCCACCACATCACTTTCTGACCATAAATGGCCTAAACTTTTGCATAGGGCAGCAAGGCGGCATTGATTCTCCTTCAGGTCCTCCATTCCGACACCAGATTTTACTTCCTTTCTCTCAGTTGAGGGGTTGTAGCTTTGGGAAATGTGCAATTGAAGGGAGCTCCAACGGTTTTGGGTCTGGTGTACAGAATCAGTGTGGGCGCTTACCTTTGGGATGAGGATGGAATGTAATCGATGGGAGGTAGGGTTTGCTTGATGGTCATCCATGGTGTTTGGGGAAGAAAACGCAACAATCGAAGACTACTTAAAGGGTCGAGTGTTTAGGGCTTGGTGTTGGAGACTCCCATAGGATCGGGAGATATGGTCGGGGGAGGAATGCTAGCTACAGGGACTGCAGATTGAATCGATTGTTTGTGGCTTGGGGATGAGGATTCCCATGGGATCGGGAGATAGGGTTTTTACCGATCAGAGGGCTGCAAGAGAGACCAGAAAGGTAGGGTTTGGGGATGAGCTCCCATGGGAACGGGAGAGAGAACTCTACCAGCAAGAGAGAAAACGCTCTTACTTGAGCACGCATACTTGGTTGAAACATAAAATTATTAGGCCTAAGCTTGGTTAAACCAACGCAATGCTGCTCTCGCCACCTGGAGGCTTGCGAACGCCACCTGAGTAGTCTCAAGACTCCGCCTTTCCATCTGCAAAGATGTCGTTGCGGCTAATCTCCCTCAAATTAGCCGAATTTAGTGATTTCTCCAGAGACATTGGAGGTGCATCACCCTTGAAGACGTTATTTCCAGAGAGGTTGGAGAATTTCTTGTCATAGATTTTTCTTGGCAGTTTTCATCACAGGTTCCTCATTGGAGGTAATACTGCTCTAACCTCCATTAGGCTGATAAAGTCAGAGAAGCTACTAGTGAGGCTATTGAACTCCATTGCTAAAATAAACAGAAGACTTGAGTAAACTTTAACAGGAAAGCATGTTAACGTAAATATAGATTTCACTCACATTAGACTTTAACGGAAGTCCGAACATGACGCGGTGCAGGTTCTGCCATGTCTTGATTCGGGTCTAGTGCCCGTGCAACCAATGGCCTTGGCAAAATTTTTGGAGGAGGAGCAAAAATATCATGTCCACTCAATTCCTTGCACTTGGCATCAGATATTTGATTTTTCAACTCCATGTCGGACTCGCTTTCCAACGTTCCACTCAATTCCCGCTGCTTTGCAACCTCAAGAAGAGTGGTAGGCTTTTTGGGAGAAATGCTTTATTCTTCAGCAAACGAGATGTGACTAATGCCAGCGAGGCTTGCTAGTAATATCGACCACTGTCGCGACCTATCCTTAACGGGAAGGGAATAAGTTTAGGGATATTGTCTAAAATATGGGCCTAAGGCCCATGATTAGGCGCGGGCTCTCCCAAGCCCATACCCCGCGTGACGTTGGGATATTCTTAAGGAATTTTGCACAAAAAGAGTTGCCACTAGCCTATTGGGGTCGGCTAGAAACCAAGTGAGGCATGGGAATGTACCTCACTTCCTATGCAACCAGAGAATCTAGGGTCAGAAACTTGATTACACTAATTGGTCAATTAGTGCGGTACCTAATCTTGTTCATTTTAAAAGAAAATATTTTTATCAGGCAGTTTGGATTGATTTTACACACATCCATTAACATGTGAGGTGATCATGCAGGTGCGCAGTCATTAAAATAACAAACATAGCTACCAAAACCCTAATTGCAGTAAAATTAAATATGTACAATTAAACATAATCAACTATGCAAATTAAACATACGATATAATTAAAATACGAGCAAATAAATGTCTAATTACACTTAAAAAAAAAAAAAAAAGCAATGCATAGCAAAACCCCATTATCAAACCCCATTATTTTGGGACTTTCGAAATTTTTAATTTTTTAAAATGTTTTTAATTAATTTTTAAATTTTTTTAAATATTTTTCAATATTTAATGTTTTTGGATTTTCCAAATTTTTTTTTAATTTTTTTAAGTTTTTTAAATAATAAAATAAAATTCGGGGCCGGACCGGGTCGAGTCTGGTCAGATCGACACCTTTATGATAATTCAGTGCACTAAAGTAAATAAATGATATTCTAATTTGTACATTTTTTTTTTTCATGTGTGCGTGGACCTTCTTCCTCCTATCATTCTGCACTTCATCCATCCAAACTATTCATCCAAACTAATTGTGGCACATAATTGGTTGAGAGGTACTGAACATAGTAGAAGATGTTTGCATGTACTCTACGGCCAATCTCCCCGACAGAGCGCCTTAAAGTTCATGTTGATGATACTTCGAAGGATTCAAATGTACCTGGATTTTCGTATTCCTCAACTTCATTGTCCCCACATTGAAAAGCAGTGCTGAGTAAATTAATTTTGAAGTTAACTATGTATAGGAAAGAAAGTTTTTTTTTTTTTCCTTTTTAAGTAAGGAAAAGAAGCTAAAGCCGAGAAACAATGGAAGAATGAGGTCGAACTCAAAAGGAAATCGAGATGATCGTATTTTTTTTTTGGCATCTCCAGATTACTCCTGGATCCAGAAATAGCTCGGTCTCAACAGCCGATCACCCATAAAAAGCACAAGGACTCTAGAACAGATCGCCACCAAAAGATCAAGCTGGAATCGGAGAAGGCGGCACGAAGAAGAGCCGACAGTTACTGAGGAGAGAACGAACCTGCGTATGCTATCCGGGGTAGCCCGAAGTCTTCGGCTTCGGAGGGCACTGGCTCTGGGACTCTCGGAGTCGACATTGTCGAGGGAAAAGGAGACCAGCGGATTTCGTCGGAACAGTAACGAGAGGGAGAGGGCAACCTGGCCGGAGAGATCTGCCGTCCAAGCTCGCGGGTTTGGGCCAAATTTTTGGGACCCGGTTAATGGGCGGGCCGTTAAATATATAAAAATTATGTTTTATTAATAATACAATCTTTATATTTAAAGTTTTTTTGGGTAAAGGTGAGTAATAAACACTAATAAGATAAAAGAAGCCCAAATTTTGTAATATAGGATTGAGAAAATGATATGAAATATAGGTAACACAATAACATAAAATAATACAAAGGCCCTAATATTAATTTTAGCTTATTTTCCATATTTATTCATTTTCTAAATTGAAATTTTACAAAGTAAACTATCAAAAGTTTCCTTGGTGGGGGGCTTGGCCTGGCAACGTTTTTCGCTTGGGTGGGCTTGGGCACTTGCAATGGCAACGGGTGTAAAAATAACAGATAAATGTATTAAAACTCTTAAAATTTACCATGAAAGTGAGATGAAGACGTAAAACTTATTAAATTGATACAATTAAGCCATGTATTAGTTTCATCCAATTTAATTAACAAAATATATTAATATGAATTTTTTATTACTTTTCTCTTTCCTACGAAGCTATAATGCTAATGAAAAGTGCAACAATGAACAAAATTGACATTTTTTCCCTCCTAACCTTAATTAAAATTAGATTAAAAAGTCTTTTAAAAAAAGAAGAAAAAAAAAAAAAAAAAAAAAGGCACTATGCCAAAGGAGGATTAAGGGAGGAGCTGCGGCCCCCTACTTCCCTAGTGAAGGGTCGGGCTACGGCAGCTGGCCCTCATGGGTGAAATAGGGCTGCCCCAACCCAACCTAATCCAATTCCAAATAATTTTTAAATCATACTCTGATTTGCATTTGATTTGTTTTCTTTAATTCAGGATGTTTATACATATTCAACTAAAACAATTCAAGGAAACTTCACAAAACTTGAGCTTATAGCATTTTCTAGTATTGTTGTTTGTGACTCTACGATTACATTATTGTACAAAGCATTGTAACAAGTAAATGTATAGCCACAAGAAACATCACGATCTTGTTATTTGTCAAGCCATTCTTAAGGATCCAACGTCAGGGCTGTAGTCCATTTCTTCCGGGTTGAAATTGAACATAGCAGTATTTCCAAAAAAAAAGTCATTTAACACTCTTTCTTGCACGAACACATCATTTCCACGTAATTTTCACTTTAACTATGAAAAGTCAAAAGTTGACTTCTTTAGCTGACTTTTGGTCAAATTTTAACCCCCAAAAAAGACAACTCCTAGTCGAAATTTGATTTTTCGTATAAAAAAGTCTCAAAATAATGTCAATTTCAATTTTGCACTTTCAATTCTGGAAAAAAAATCGAAATTTGACCTATTAATTGACTTTTTATCTAAAAAATCAACTTTTGGTCAATACTTTTCCCCAAAAAGTTGAAAAACCTTAACTCCTTTTTACCTTAATTTTACTTCTGCATCATCAATTTTACAAAAATCGATTAAGAACCAAATTTTCCTCAATTTGCGAATTTTGGATCAAAATCAGCAAAAATCAAAATTACTTCTTTTCTAGCCATTTTTTAGGATAATTTCCTTCACGATATTTGATTAGGAGGTTGTTCCACATTCAATTGTCAAGCCAATTTCAAGATTCTAAGCCAAATCGAGCCTCAATTAGGAATCCATCAATTCTTCATGAGTTGCAAGATTTGGCTGAAATTGAGTCCAAATCATTAGATACAATTCAATTCTAATATCAATTTTGACAAAGTCACACTAATTGAACTCAATTTGATCAATTTAGTGATTCAATGATTAAGAAATCCAAGGAGAATTGATGCAATAAGCGCAATTCATTTTGACCCATTTTAGACCACTGGTTAATTTGATGAATTGAAGTTCAATTTGGCCAATTAAACTTCAATAGTATTTAGAGGTCTATTTTGATAACGCAATTTAGCCCAATTGAAGCGAAATTTAGCCAGACAAGTTGCAATTGGTTAAATTTTGTCCACATTTCAGGGTTATTCAAACCAATTTAATCAAATTAAATTCAATTAGGTCCATTGATCATACGGGGGGGCAAATAAGAAAAATTGGACCAAAATTGGAGCCTAAAAGGACCAGCCAAGGTCTAGGTCAACCTCATCTGATTGATTCAATCCGGTCTGACCATATTCAACCTAGTTGACTCCTCCAACCATTTTCCGGTGAGAATTATGGCGATGGATGGTCCATTCCACCAGCCCTCTCTCCCACATGCAAAAATTACACAAATACCCTTTGAGAAATTACAAAATTACCCCTAAAGCAATGCTATTAATTGTTGTCATCAAATTTGGCCCAATGAGAGGCATTCATTGATCATTAAGGATGCAATCCTAACCACTTATCACCATTTAATCATGGTTTGCCCATTTTGACATGTCACCAATCTTTGTGACAAGAAATGAGCTAATAAGAGGCTTGCTTAATGGAAAAGCAAACATTTTAAGCTCTTAGATTAATCCAACTGCCAATATTCGAAGATGAATGAGGTGTATATCAAATTTTCCCTCCAAAATTTGGAGGTTCAAATCTCTTATAGTTCTCTGGTGAAGGAAAGAGCTTCAACATACACACCGGATATTCTTGGCTCCTCCATAGCCTCATGTTAGTTGGTGTCCCTCGAAACTCCCATTGAAATCCTCATTTTGCGACCAAGCATTATCCCGGCACAAATATTGTGCTCTACATTGGTGATTGTTCAAGCTGTTGGAGAAACATCTCTAAGTAATTTTAATAATTTTCAAACTATCCCTACTATAATATTTGTTATGATTAATGCAAATATTCGTGACAAGTATTAAAAACTATTTGTTATGATTAATGCAAATATTCATGACAAGTATTAAAAACTATGTAACGTCTATGGTGTGTTCCAAGTGGTAATTGGCTTTGCGTTCCGCCATCACATATTCCACTTCCTTCGACAAGGAAGTCATCATCCTTGCCGGTGGCCTCTTGGGAACGCCTCTTGTAGGGTCTTCCATGTTTGGATGTATGGCTTTAGACACCCCACATGGAAGACAGGGTGGATCTTTAGCTTGGGAAGAAGCTGAAGTTTTTAGTAAACTTGTCCTACTTTCTGTATGATAGGGAATGTCCCCTCATACTTGCGGCTGACCTCCTTACTAAAAAAGAAGGAAAGATTTTTTGCAAGAGTTGATTTTTGTTTTGTTTTGTTATTTTTGTTTTGTTTTTTTTATCTTCCTTCCGCTTGGAAATTCAGTTCCATGATTGAGTTTCCCCTTCTACAGATGCTGGGGGTCCAGCCCTCATAGAAGTTGCCTATGAGATCGCATTCCATCGGTTTTTAAGATTGGGGGGCTCCTCTAGTGCTAAATAAAAAGATCTTGGAGCAAGGGCTAGCTTTTAAACAGGCGAAGAAAGGCCTCACCAAAGACTTCATGCCCAAAGGAGGAAGCAAATGAGCAATCGAGCCAAGAGGCAACGAATAGTGATGCAAGTCTTCATCAAAGCTCACACGCTAAGGGCTAAAGCTCCTGACCCTTTCCTACGAAAACCAAAGCATCAAAGGAATAATAGGGACGTTCCCTTATCAGACGATTTTAAAAAGATGAATTTTCAGCCAGTTGTATAAAAAAAGGGATTTGAACATAAGCTTTCACTTCAAAAGGCGCTACTTAAAGACGAAAGGCGAACCCGGCGAGCAGCCCAACAGCAAAGCGTACTCTTTTCTAGTCGCGACCACGTACCCTTTAATAGTATTTCGTTCACTTATTTACTTATAGAGTCGTTTTACTACTTAAGTAGGGCGAACAGTGGTGATCCCACCACTTTACCAAAAAAAAAAAATAGTAGTGATCCCACCTTCCCTCTGGGTGTAAAATCGCAGCCTATCCTAAGAACTACTTTGAGTGCCCCGAAACAACAATCAGCCCGCTTTAGGGCGAAATCCTTTTCCCTTAGATTCTTCGATCGGACCGGACTTTCTCGATCTGAATGATGCTTAAAAGCGTTTTTGTCTTAGTTTCGAAGTCTGATTTCTTTCCGTTGTTGGGTATGAGCACCTGGTCTTAATTGTGAACGATAAATATATGTCCCCTAGCTCTGGGGAGACCATGAGGGAAAGAAATTGCTTTTCATTAGTATCCAGTAAACTATACTTTCTTAAGTAGAGGTTGGTCGAGTCACTATGTACCTCTGATAGAGCCATTGAGAAGCGGAGAAAGGAATAAAGTAGGTGGTGGGCTGGGCCCTAGCGATCTCTAAACCCACGAATGAAAGCTCAAGAGGTGGAAGGCATTCCTTCGATCGCGGGTACGATCTCTAATGGGAAAGCTCCCACGCCGTGTATAAAAAGAGGAAAGGGTGCTTCCAAAATCATCCATTTCAACCATTAACGGAACCAAGTCGCTGCCTAGACCCACCGAATGGGTCCACTCCGAGTCTAGTCTCAGAAAAATCCTCCTTTCCAGTGGGAGAAGCATCCGAACAAGCAGTGGGTGCAGAGGCGAACTCTCCATCATTTGGATTCGATCCATCAGTGACAAGAGAAGGCGGAATGACACCATCCGACTTTGACTACCCCAGTTCTCTGTTCCCGTGCCAAGATTTTATATCCCACCTGACACCGGGATCCGAAATAGAATTCATTTAAGACCTGGCAAAGGGATTTAACTAAATCAGATCTGTACGTCGAAGACATTATACCCATTAGACCGCTGGGACCACTTTATGAATGCTCGTTTTAAAGAAGCCACCAACCAGCAAATGCTGGCTCTGATTAATAGTTCTACTTTCCTCTGACCTCAGATCGAAGAACCGTAAGTGAAGTGCTAATACTAGGCTCCGAGAGTTTAGCCTTCCTCTGGCAGTCTTTCATCCGATTCTTCAACGGAAAGATTTAGCGACAGCGGTATTAATACAATAGATAGAAAGACTCATTTGCCAGTCAAACTCTGACAGGCTGACTCTCTTAGGTATGGGCTCCCCTGATAGTTAGTTCTGAGGAAGGCCTTCAAGTCGAGCTTCTAAGTTTCCCCCTTAAAGAAAGTCCAGATCGGTTGGTGCTGTCTTCCTGCTATAATTCTTCTTATCTGATAGATAGAACACGGATGGGTACAGCCTTCTAAGCTACAAAATAAAGAATGTCGTATACAAACTCAAGTCAACTCCCCTGGTTCTAATTCTTCCCTGGCCCCACTATTCCCTTTCTCTATTTTAGAACGGAGAGCGGGCAAGGCCTCCAAGCTTTGAAGCCGAGCTATTCGACCTTCTTTAACACGATCCTGTAAAACACTTTTATTGAGGCTAGGCTTAAGGCCGACTACTTATTATTATTCGAGAGCGGGGGAACTTCGAGGGAAGCTGTCTTCTCCGGGAAAACTCAAGAAAGGAAAGAAAGACCCGTAAGCTGCTTCTTTGCTCACTGCGATTGCGCTGTATTATTATATTACTCAAAAGCTCAGGGGAAATTATTCCCCGGCTCTTTTGAATGTGAATAGTGAGTGAAATCCCTTAGTATAAAAGCCTTCCTTGGCGAGTTTGAATCCTCCTCTAAAGAGGAGTGAGGTGTCCCACGGGCGTAATAACAGTTTTTTTTCTAGGCGACTTCCTCTTGAAAAGGAAAGGAACCAGTTACTTCCACCTTGGAAGTCTCCTAAAGAAAGGGAAGTCCCTCATGGAGAAGCTTTTGAGCTCGGGTTCCTCATAACAAACTTGGTCGAAAACCCAAATATTGATGCCAATGTTGGCCCGTAAACCCTTTCTCAATGAATGGAGAGAACGTTCGCAAATCACCTTCGTTTGTACCGGAACTTCGTGAACTAAATGTTGGCAAATCACCTCCGTGTGTACCCTTTGAGAAATTGCAAAATTGCCCCTAAAGCAATGCTATTAATTGTTGTCATCAAATTTGGCCCAATGAGAGGCATTCATTGATCATTAAGGATGCAATCCTAACCACTTATCACCATTTAATCATGGCTGCCCATTTTGACATGTCACCAATCTTTGTGACAAGAAATGAGCTAATAAGAGGCTTGCTTAATGGAAAAGCAAACATTTTAAGCTCTTAGATTAATCCAACTGCCAATATTCGAAGATGAATGAGGTCTATATCAAATTTCCCTCCAAAATTTGGGGGTTCAAATCTCTTATAGGTCTCCGGTGAAGGAAAGAGCTTCAAAATACACACCGGATATTCTTGGCTCCTCCATAGCCTCATGTTAATTGGTGTCCCTCGAAACTCCCATTGAAATCCTCATTTTGCGACCAAGCATTATCCCGGCACAAATATTGTGCTCTACACTAGTGATTGTTCAAGCCGTTGGAGAAACATCTCTAAGTAATTTTAATTATTTTCAAACTATCTCTAGTATAATATTTGTTATGATTAATGCAAATATTCGTGACAAGTATTAAAAACTATGTAATGTCTATGGTGTGTTCCAAGTGGTAAAAGATTGCGATATGCCTTGATACAGTTTTTCCATAAATAGTACTAACATACATAAAGATTAGCTGATGTCGATGTTCGTATTTGATGCTATACATATTAGGTAATCGGTATTGTGGCAACATTGTACACTTGATAATGTTCGTTGGTTCAACAAACTAGCTGTTGTGAAAGTGGATATGCGCAACAATAGAATTGAAATGATAACAAAAATTGAGAAGCTATGCTATTCAACAAGTTTGTCGAAAGCTTTAGCAAATGGATAGTAGTAGAATCTATTTTTAGATAGTTTGTAAAAGTTTGGGAAAAGGATTGTATGGACAGTTCTATCTTTAGACAACAACATCAACGATAACTCCAATGACCCTTTACTTTTCCAATCTACCTCCAATAGATATATTAAGAAAAGATCTCATAAGCCAAAGGAGAGACGTGAGGAAATACAAAGGATTGAAAATCTGCTATATGCTATGTCTCAAGCAAAATGCTCTCTTTTGATCATTTGTTTCTCTAAGTATTGTACAAGAGTAAGAGCAGTTGTTGAGTCTCGATAGTTTGATTTATTGTGTAAAGAATTAGTTCTTACCAATTGTAACTTTCCGAGTTGATTAATAGTACAATCCAACTCAACTTGTGGTTGTTAGTTTGAGAAGTGAACGTAGGCTAGGGATAAAGTTGAACCACTATACATCATTGTGTGTTAGTGCTTTTCGTGTCACGTCCCGATCCTCGGGCACGCACCCATCCCTCCTCTTGGTCGATGTATAGCAACGTCCCAGGACGCATCGCCGACCCTTTCATTTTAATATGCATGCAGAAGCAGATAAAAATCCCCAAACAATAAAATAATGGGATAGAAAGGTAGGGTTATATTTTTCTCAATTGAAAAACCACAACCACACTTTTATACAAGGCAAGCCTCATAGTATATATTACAATACTATTAACAAGATTCTGATTTATCTCATAACACTTCACACTTAGGGTTTACAAAACGGGGAGAGGTCTCAGTCCTCATCTGGGTCATACTCCGACTCATCCTCGGGACCCTCCTCAGACTCCTCCGATTCCTCATCAGGGTTCTCCTCTTTGGGTTATTTCTCCTCAGGTTCCTCATCGAGGTCTTGAAATGTTGTCCCACAATCGGGATGAGACTATGTCTCAGCAAGTTCTACTTCCTAAGACCTGATTAGGAAGCCAATACAACTTAGGGCTGCCTAAGCACAATACAAGTCAAAAGACTTACCTTGGCCTCAGTTCCTTCCTACAAGTCAGTATATATATCAGATATACACGAACACATTGCATCACACCACCCAATCAATTGCGATCGAACTATTGATCAATCGACCTAGTCGATTACATGTCGTCACGACCATTTCTTGGTCGGCCCATTCCATATTATCTATAAGTCTGATCAACATCCACCCTATTTATATATATATATATATATATATATATATATATTATCCTATCTCCAGATGACATATAGAGTCATTAAGTTATCAAATCATATCGTCTTGTCTCAAGATAACTTGTAAAGTCACCAAGTCAGTAAATCATACTGTCCTATCTCAAGATGACATAAAGTCATTGAGCTGGTATACACATAATTTATCATACCGTATTGTCTCAAGATGATCTGTAGAATTATTGAGCTGGTATATCATACCGTATTGTCTCAAGATAACCTGTAGAGTCATTGAGCCGGTAGATCATGCAATTCTCCAGATGACATACGAATCATCGAGTTGTTATAGTATTTTTGTTTCGAAGACACACTCAATTTTACCCTTTTTATCATTCTTGATAAAAGTACACATGTGTGGGCATACGGTCGGCGTTAGCCAAAATACAATAATTTTCTTTTTATTCACCCACTCCTTTTAGCAATAAAAAAAATAGATTTTTGACGCTGTAGACTGACGCTTGGTAATTTTCCAATTAATTATCATAATTAATTTAATTTAGGAACAAATCCTAAAATCACAAATAAATCAATTCAACATAAACTAATGCTCAAATAAATAAACAAACTGCACCACGATAATTAGCATAAAATTCCGATCCTTTGGTCATCCCTGGTTGATTTTTCGGAAAATAAATAAATAAATAAAAATTAATTATTAAATAGCAATAAATCCAATTTAGGCCCGTAATGCCTAATTAGAAGCCGAGACGAGTCCGGAAAATTACCGAGACTCGTTCAATAAATAAGAGGACTTGTCTACTTCTAAGTACATTAACCATTTGCCTAATATGCATAGGTGAATCCCTAATATAATTTTTTTAATCTAATCTAACCACTTAATTGTACTTAATTAAATCTAATCAACCTCTAAGCATCATTAGCATATTAATAAGGGATTAGTGAGCTAAACTCACCTGTTTAACAATCCATTTAGATCGAAACGTCAGGAACGTCACGAGGAATGTTTTTCTCCAAAGCGGGCCTAGGTTTCGAGGCCCGGAACGACCTCAAATTGGACCTAGAAGCCGCTGCGATACCTACAAAAATCCTGATTCGTTCTTGCTAAAACAGAAGCCAAACAACTCGGTTTAAAGCGGGAATTGACCGGGAAAGAGGAAATAGGCCAAATCAGGCCTAGATGTGAACTCATGGGGATTGAACGGGACAGGGACAGCTCTGAGTGAGCTCCAACAGACCCAAAACAGCACCTGGAAAAGGTGTGAGGGGGCGAGCAAGGGTGGTCGAGCGTGGACGGTGGCTCATGCAGGCGGTGGCTTGTGGAAATAGTGACGGTGGCTTTGTGAGCGACGTGCAGCTTGCTCCGGCGCTTCCTTGGTTGCTGCTGGTGGTCACACAAGCTGAGAGGAGGGGAAATGATGGCTTGGATGGTGGATGAATGAGAGAGAGAGAGATAGGAGTGTGGGGCAAGTTTTGCCTTGGTGGGGTCTCTTTGCCAATTTTTCCACAAAATTGTCCCTCCTCAAGCTTGTCCACCAAGCCAACATCCAATGGCTGTCAATGAGCCACACACACACTCCTCACAACTCATGAAATGGTCCATTTGGCTAAGGGGAAGGGGGAGCTACGAATTTGGCACCATCTTGGCTTCAATTGGACTCAATTCTTGCTTAATTAAATCTCAATTGGCTTTAATAAATTCAATTGACACCTCAACACTTCAATTGATATTTTCCCCACCCATATATCCATCATGCTTCCCAAATTTGCGATCAAAACAATCTCGGCCTTTTTCTAAACAAAAACGGTCCTATGCCAACTTTTTCCCAAAAAGTCTCGGGTTGCAGAAAAATCTTCTGAGACTAAGTCGATATTCCTAGAATTTATTGTGACATGATAGGATTTTCAATTTCTAAAATTAGACTTGAATTCGCGGTTAATTTCCATTTGGCTCGTTTTTAGCCTAACCTAGGCTACCGAGTAGTTTTCAGAAATTTTTAGTGCAAATGACTCGTGGTTAATTTTCTTTGAACCATAATGAAGCCACTCGACTCAATGGCGGCTCTCGATTGTCATGAAAATCCCGAAGATTCAAATACGAACAGAAGAATCAGTCTAGGGCCGGTCAATGAGAATTTTCCAATTTAGTGGTGTTACTCATGATTAGCCACACATCTCAGCCGAGCCGACCTATCTCTGATCTATCGATTTTACATTGTGTCATAATGGCCTCTAAGGACGAGCATGGTCAAGAAATCGATTCCTGGTCGAATTCTCAGGTCTATTGCATTAAAATTCCTTAATGGCTTCCCTGAATAATCTAGTTATCTTGAGAGTGATAAGCTCTGAGAACAGCCCTATAGCCGTGTCAATGAAATGTCCGATTTATTCAGTAGAAAACAATGTTGAAAATTTGGGATGTCACATTTCTCTTATTTCTTCCACAAGCATGCAATATGCTCATGAGCTTTGAAACATCACCTTGACTGGATCTTTACTCAACATCAGCTATTTTTTGCAACAAATTATCGAGATTTCTAAAACAACCCATTCACTCCTCCTCTAGGTTATATTGTTAGCCCCCAACACAAGCCACTTCCAGCAACAATTCAAGTAGTTTGGTAGCATTACTTGGTTGCCGGAGACTTGTAACATCCCTCATCAATGAGTGCTCTAAGTGATCATGGTTGACTTCGCTTTGAAATCCTGTTGGAAGTTGCTAATTTGGTTGATTCTTCAATCGATTTCAATCACCAATCCTCACGATGGTGTGCGATCCAACGATTCCAATGGCTATTTCGGCAACCTCCTTTGGTGATCCAACTCTTGCAATGGCACTCCTCGGCTAGTCCACGAAGTCCACATAGCCGGAGTTCCTTCAAATCATCACCAAATCACTTATATTTCATTGATTTTTGTTGATTGTTCATTAGAGTCGAACGAGTTGATTCTCATATCAATTTGTAATTCATGGATTTAGTCAGTTACGAGCATCCTTGTCTAATTCATGGAGGTGTTGAGGTGTTCATGGAGGCCAGATCACTTGATCAAGCGTCGAAGTGTCACAAACAAGGTTAGTACACTAAGCGTAGATCAGGATGAATGATATGGCCAAATTGCATATATAGTTTAGATGATGGCCACTAATGATGATATGTGACATGAATGAATGTTTAGAACAAGGCATGTTTAGCAATCCATGAGTAGGAATTGATTGGTGATTGATTGTCACATGTTGATCTGTCCTAGAAATTCGGAGGCTAATGAGTTGGTGTGCTTAATTGACTGATTTAGCCAATTAAACGTCGAAATTAAGGAAAGTGATCAGCTAGAGAAATAATCCTAACTTCCTAAGCTAATCAATAGGTTGCATGTTAAAATTGAAGTGCATTTGCTATGTGAAGCAAGCGAATCTAGGAGTGGAATCTGGAAATTTTGACCTCAATTATGCAATTACATTTTCTGGCATGACCTCGGTTTGTTCTTTGATTTTCTGATTTTCTGAATTTAGAATTTCGAGAAATATTCACACGAAAGTTGTTTCCAACATTCTTTACCAAAAAAAAAAAAAAAGTTGTTTCCAACATTCCGAGCTTCGCAACTATACCAATTTCTTTAAAATTGAAACTCGTTTGGTTGTTCTTTTTTTTTTTTTTTTTGGTCGAAAGGGAACGAACATTTCATTTAAACCGGAACAAAAGAACAACCTTTAACTAGGGCGTCAATACAAAGAAGGTCCAACATCAGTTGAGGAGGAGAATAAGCCCAATTTTGCGGAAGGGACCCTCGCCCATGGGCCTTGGCAGCCCAGTCAGCTAGGGCATTAGCTTCCCTTCGACAATGCAGCACTCGAAGATTGGGAAACGAATGCTTCAAGGCTGCGCATTCAGCGAACAGAGCGCGGCATTCCCATGGTGGGTCGCGGCATCCATTGATGGCCTCAACGAGAGTGAGACTGTCCGATTCAATGACCAGGTAGGCATCCGTGTGCGCTTTCTATGAGAGTTCTCGAAGAGTATGTAACAACGCCTGGGTTTCTATTTCAATTGCAGATTGAGCCCTAACTGTGCAAGTGAACCCTCCCACCAATCTACCAGTTGAATCACGAGCGATGCTTGCAATCGCTCCCCGTTGATTTGCAGTCGGAAAGGCGCCGTCCAGATTAATCTTGATCGTGCCCTGTTGCGGAGGTTCCCAAATTCGATTAGGGTTCAACCACCTACTCCGGGTATGCTTTACTGTCTCTTGAGTTCGGCTACTAAACTGGGCCATAGTAAGAGCTGCTTGAACTAGGTGGTCCGGGTGAGTACGTTGACGCCGAAAGACAAAGAGATTTCGAGCTTTTCAAATATGCCAAAGCATAGCTGCAATCCTCTCAAAACATGGTACGTCCCTCTTCCGATCAAGGTGGTTGTTAATCCATGCATCTATGCATTATATGCTGTGGTGGTAGATTTTAATGTGCACTGTGGGATGATTCCATATATGAGATGTCCAAGGACAGAACAGGAAGATATGTTCAGGGGTTTCGGGGACATTCGAAGAACAGAGCTTGCAGAACGGGTCAGGGGTAATTTTCCTTCGAAATAGGTTCTCTGTGGTAGGGAGCGCATTTTGGCATAAGGCCCACAGAAATACACGAATCTTTGGAGCAGTCTGAGTTTTCCAAATCTGTCTCCATAAGTTAGTGGGAGTCTGATAGGAGGATGAGGCCTGAGATGGAACCCTTAGAGATGCTTTTTGCTTGATAAATTGATAACCACTCTGAACAGTATAATTTCCATCTAAAGTTTCAGTCCACACGAGTTTATCCGTAGAAGAGGCTGACGAAATTGGGATAGATAATATTTCCTCCACTATGTAGTCCTGAAAAAAGTGATGTAGAAGATCCACATTCCATAAATTTTGATCGGGAAGAATAAGGTCCACCACTTTTGTCGGTTCTGCCCTATTAGCTGGTCCTCCTAGAACACCCATCTTCAACCACTTGTCTTCTATGATTCTAATTTGAGTGCCATCACCTACTGACCATTGAAGTTTCTCCATGATAGAGTCCCGACCAAGAATAAGGCTCTGCCATCCCCAAGAAGACCTAGGCCCCTTATTAGCAGACCAGAAGCTTGTATAAGGAAAATATAAGGCTTTGAATACACAGCTCCATAAGGATGAAGGATTAATAAAAAGTCGCCAAGCCTGCTTACCCAAGAGAGCTTTATTAAAGGAGATTAAATCTCGGAATCCAAGTCCTCCTTGATCCTTTCTTTCTTTAAGAAGTTCCCAATTCTTCCAGTGAATGCCTGATTTATTGTTGCTGTTTTGCCACCAGAACCTTGCTATTTTTTGTTCCACCGACTTACATATAGAGACAGGAAGCTTAAAAATCATCATTGCATACTGCGGTAAAGCATGCACCACCGATTTCAACAGAACCTCCTTCCCTCCTCTAGATATTAGGTTTTCTTTCCACCCCTTCAGTTTGGTATTGACTCTACTTAAAATCCACCCAAACATATCTCGTTTAGATGATCCCCAGTCAGAAGGGATGCCTAAATACTTGCCTGTCCTATCCAACAGTGGAACTCATAGATCATTGGCCAGGTTAATCCGAAGGGGATGGGGGCAGTTTTTACTCAGAAATAATCTAGATTTGTTCCTATTTATTTCCTGGCTAGTAGCTAGGCAGTACTGATTAAGAATGTTTGACAAGTTTTGGCTTTCCCTAAGTCAACCATCAAGGAAAAATATGGCATCATCAGCAAAGAATAAATGCGATAACGTCGGACACCATCTATTGAGTTTAATGCCTCTTAAATTGCCCATATCAACAGCATGCTGGATTAGAGTAGATAGTAATTGTGCCACTAGGATGAATAAATAGGGGGATAAAGGGTCACCTTGTCGTAAACCCCGCGAGGGTCGAAAATAATGGAGAGATTCCCCATTAAGTTTAACACTTAAAGAAGTAGTAGAAACACACTGCAGTATCCAAGTAACCCAGCGAGCATGAAACCCCAATCGGTGTAGATAATCATTTAAGAAATCCCAGTTCGGTCGTTCAAAGATCTGATCAATATGCCAAATAATTTCAGCACTCAGAACTGGAAATAATTCCCCTGAATAATTAAACGTGTTTTACAATTTTCATGATGGTGTCCTTCTTTGCAAAAAATGAAAACAAAAAAGTTGTTCACTGGGGTCATATTTAGTATACTACAAAAAATGAAACTGGCGCCAACCTCCCTCCACCCACGTTTGGCGCGATAAATTGTTGTTCTTGTTACAGTCATCGTCTTCTTCGTCTTCGCTGTTTCTGCACAAGCTCATCTTTCCTCGTCTATGTTCTTTCCCTCTGCAGCAGTGACACAACAAAATCCCGTGCGGAGAATGTAACACCCCGAACCCTTCGCAGGTCGTGAACAGTGCCGATGTTACATCTTTTACCATCTCTATCTCTTGGCTAAATTAAGCCTTGCCAGATTTAAGGCATTTTTTTTTTTAAAGCGGTCCCATGCGCGACTCATAGCGGAAGCAAAATTCACATCGTCATCTATCTCCCTTCTAACCCATGATACAAATACACACCAACTAATAGCACGATTTTATAAATAACGTTGACGCTTTGCTTACATACATACATATAGCGAGATGGGGTTTCCTTCGGGTCGGTACAAAACCAGAGAGGTTAGGACTCTGCCATGTCCTACCTAAAATCTCAAAAAGGAACTCCGACCCCTAACATCACATGAACACATAACCCTCCCATCACCAGTGTCAACTATCTACATCAAAAAGTGATCTAGCTCCTACTCCTCGCGCGCGGTCTCATACCCAACCCGGTGCATCAGGTGGTGGCGGCGGCAGCATCCCTCGCATCGCTCCATCCCGTCGAACGTGCATAGAAATGAACTCTTGTATGATAGGGCCCCCAGCCAGGTCGATATCATACATTGCTAAGCACCGCACTCGGATAAACGTCAATCCGGGCACAGAGGGACAATCTATCTCCGTACACTCCACCTCAACATCAGACGGTAGACCGTAAAATACCCCACGCGAAAACAGAGGTAGCGGCATAGTGCTAATCTGAAATGTTATCCCAAAAAAAGGGGTGAGTACAACCACTCAGCAGATAGGGAAATCCAATAACAACTCAATGCACCATGCATACCATCATACAATGCAGGCATTGCTTACCTTTTTGATGTCAAG
The DNA here is from genome assembly GCA_014182575.1 of Eucalyptus decipiens. Classification (NCBI taxonomy): domain Eukaryota; kingdom Viridiplantae; phylum Streptophyta; class Magnoliopsida; order Myrtales; family Myrtaceae; genus Eucalyptus; species Eucalyptus decipiens. The sequence continues at coordinate 56,650,517 of CM024614.1, read as the reverse complement.
CGTATTCATGCATCATCATAGCATGTATATCATCATCATGGCATCTCATATATCATTATCATCACATCATCATTAACCATGCATCACCATGCATATCACATCATCATTAGCCATGCATCACCATGCATATCACATCATATCATCATTAGCCATGCATCACCATGCATATCACATCATCATTAGCCATGCATCACCATGCATATCACATCATATCATCATTAACCATGCATCACCATGCATATCACATCATCATTGACCATGCATCACCATGCATATCACATCGTATCATCATTAGCCATGCATCACCATGCATATCACATCATCATTTACCATGCATCACCATGCATATCACATTGTATCATCATTTACCATGCATCACCATGCATATCACATCATCATTTACCATGCATCACCATGCATATCACATCGTATCATCATTTACCATGCATCACCATGCATATCACATCATAGATCAATTTCCACTTTTTACTTATCCATTGATCCCACATTATCTTTTCTCAAATCATCAAATTCACCATCATCATCATCCCTTCGGGCAGAAACCTCCGACAGGGATCCCAGCATTCCAGCCATCTCATGGCCACTAGGCTTCCGGCCCCCCACATTCCGGGCATCTCGCATCTCAACTAGCATCACGAGGCATTCCCTTCGGGCAGAAACCTCCGACAGGGCTTCCGGCCTTTACCCTTCTAGCCGGGGATCTCGCACCCCAATCCTAGCATCGCGAGTCACTCCCTTCGGGCAGAAACCTCCGACAGGGCTTCCGGTCCCCCACATTCCGGGCATCCTGAAACTCCCAGGGTATCTCTGGAATTATGCCTTTTGGCCACCAGACATCATCCTCCGCCACAACCCCTTACTCACATGCCATTTTCCACATTCACCATCCTTTTAATCTTATTATTACATGGCATATGAATCACACACATGCATCACAATTCATGATCATACATGCATCAATATCATATAACAATGCATAATAAATTCAATAGAATTCATGGCCAAAATAATCCATTTTTATTATTTTATTATTTTATTATTATATTTATTTATTTTCATAAATAAATATTACATTTAATATTTATGATTTTTCCAGAAATCATAATATTCAAACAATCATTAAACAAACAATTAGAATCACAATTTCACACAAAATTCATGGGCCAATTTGCATTTCACATAATTTCCCAAATTTCCACAAAATAGCACATAATATTCGGATAATGGCCAGATTGCACAGTTTTCAAATTAATTCGATTAAATTACTCATATGGCCTCCAAAAATTACGAAATTTTTCAGGGTAATAGCCAACACATTTTCGTGCATTTTTCATGAAGAACTCTAAGCCAAATTCTTCATAGATTAATTTATACAACTCCACGAAGCTTCTGGAACCTCTACCGTTTCGTCCAGAGTACATATCACCGAAAAACTTAGGTTTGACCCATCTAATCCCTTTCGTTTCCTCTGAAATTTGAGTATGTTATGTATCAATGTGTCCTTTACAAGTTTCATGAAGAGATCTAGGTTAAATAACCAAAGTATGATCCTCTTTTAAGTCCTTGAAGTCTCGGATGTCTCGGTTCACTTCAACAGAACCACCCGTCTCAAAGATCTAGTCGATTCACTAGGCTATACTTGTTCATTTCTCTTAAAATTTGAGTATGTTGTAGTTTAGGATGTTACCTACAACTTTCATGAAGACAACAAAGTGAGATCTCCAACAGAAATCAACATGCAACCAAGAAATCAACAAGAGGTCAGTAGGAAATTCGCAGATCTGAAGTCTCCGTATAATGGAGCTTTTGACCCCTCATATCACGATAGTTTTCCATGAAATTCGAGTATGTCATACTACAAGATGTTAGCTTCAACTTTCATGAAGACACCGAAGCCAAAATCACACTCCAAATACACATGCAAGCTCGAATAAGGTACTGACTACCACAAACCGAACGAAAACAGTCACATAGCTTGAACACATCCAACCCTTACCTCGGTTTTTCGCCCAAATCACACCTAAAACCGAACATGCAACCAAAAAAACAGACATGCAAGAGAAGTTAAGGACCCCACTTGCCTCTAAGATGAACGAACGGCGACGTATGGCGGACGGACACGGCGGCGACGGCGAGACACGGCGGCTCCTCCCTCGGCTCCACCTCCTCTCCCTCTCGGTTTCTCTCTTTCTCTCAAACTCTCTCTCTCTCTCGCACACCTCTCTTGGCCGAATGAGCAAAAGAACCGGCCACTTCTCTCTCCTCATCCCTTTTATATCCCCTTAATCTCATGATTACTTGCCTCTTAAAGGAACCAATGCATGAGGACTTGTCTTGCCACTTGTCATTTTTATTTTTGAATTGGATTTGGTGTTGATGGGCTTGGGCTTAGGCCCAACCGGCCACTCCTCCTTGGGCTGGTCGACAGCCACCTATTGGGCCCTAGTGGGCCGACTAGCTTGGCCCACCAAGCTTTAGGCTAATGGGCCCAAGGCCCATTCGAATTTTCGATCCCTTTTTTTTTTTCTTTTTTTTTTTTGAAATTTCTTCTATAATATTTTTTTTTTGAATTCCAATTTCCATCTTGGCCAAAGTCTTGGAATATTTTTAATTATTGAAATCTAAATCATATGGCCAAACATTTAAATTTAAATTTCCACAACACAAGCAAAATTCATCAAATTAAAAGACAAATTGGCTAAAGCATAAGCCATAAAATTCTATCACCTAATTAAAGACATTTAACACACCTTAAGGCTTGGCTTTGAATTTCCGGGATGCCATAGAGAAGACACGGAGCCTCTGATCCGTCGAAGTCCCCAACGCTGCCTCTTGGTGACGTTGCCGTCCCCAACAGCAGTCGCTGTGCCACCTTTGACAAGGACGGCGGGCGATCAAGCCGCAGCGAGATCCGACAACAAGCCGAACCGCTCGCATTGCGCGGATGCCCGTCCTCTTCCTCCTAGCTCGTCTTACGGCGATTTACTTTGGAGTCGGTTCGGTCCCGTTGACGGACCCGAGAAGGTTGGGAGGATTATCACCGCTTTGGCGAAGGGTTCTCGATCGGAGCGGCCTTAAGGGTGGATTGACGCTCTTCTTGGTTCTCGTCGATTGAGACGGAGGAGATTGTCGGCGTTCCATGAGGTGATATATTTGCTCGGATTTGACTTGCTCGTTCGACCGTGGGGTTGATAGGATCTGCATTTGAACTTATTTATAGTTCGTTTCGCTGAGTTTGATAGGAAAGCTGAGCTTTTTCGAATGGAGAAGCCATTGTAAATTTGTAATGGCCTTGAAGGAGACTTTGGGAAATGGACTTTTTCTAGGAACCTTCGCCGGCACGTTTGTTTCTGTGGATGAAATTATAGCTGCTACGGGAGGGCACCGCAGGCACGTTCCCTTTTTGAATTCTGAATTCCTAAATTCAAACTTCTCTGAATTTAGCTTGTGGCGGATAAATCTTAGTAGTAATTAACTCATGGGGCCCATTCCAAAGGAAATAGGAATGTTGGGATCTCTTAGGGCACGCATGATAACCATTTCTAGAAGAGTTTAAGCCAAAATAACCGTTTGATAACGACACAAAATTTCTTTCTTTCGGACGGCGGCGGCGACAATCGACGACCTTTAATATAAAAAATAAAAATAGAAATGATTTAGTAACAAAAAAATAAAGAATAAAATAAAATAAATCATAAAACATAAAATAAAAATATCCTTAAAAATAAATTTATTCAAATTTATTTTATTTAATGAATAAATTTATTTTAAAATGAATAAAAATTAAAATTAAAATAAATTTATTTGGCAAAACACTCAAGGCAAATAAAAATAAATTTATTTTTATTTATCATAAATAAATTATTTTTAATAAATTTAATAAAATTATTTTTAATAAACTAAAAGTAAAATGATAAATAAAATAATTTATTTATTTTTAATAAATTTTTAATAAATTTATTTTTATTTTAAATGAATAAAATGAATATATTTATTTTTATTTATTTTTATTTTTAATAGAATGAGGAGAGGCGGAGGAGGAGGAGGTAGAGACGTAGAGGAGATGAGGGAGGACTCACCGAAATTAGGGTTTAGTGGGAGAAATTATTTCTGATTTCTCTTCCAGAAATCAAAAGTAGAAAATTTCTACTTCTGATTTTTCTTCCAAATCAATTTCTGGAATATAAATCTATTCCATAAATAAAAACTGAGTATGTTTATCAAACGGGTTTTGTTCCAAAAACAAGTACGGAATAGAAAAATTATTTCGGAATAGAAAAATTATTTACGGAATAGAAATTTTAGTTATCATGCACCCCTTATTTACCTTGATATATCAAACAATTATCTCAATGGATCCATCCTTGCAATTCTAGGAAATCTAAGTAATTTGGTGTTTTTTTACCTCTATGGCAACCAACTTTATGGCCCCATACCTTCGGAAATTGAAGGAATGAGATCCCTTGTACATTTCCAACTACAAACTAATAATTTAACATATCCTATTATGTCATCCATAGGAACTTGACCAATCTATCTACCCTTCACCTTTTTATGAATAAGTTGTTAGGTCCTATCCCATCTTCCACAGGTAATTTGGGCAATCTTAATGTTCTTTCCCTTAGTCAAAATAAGTTGTCAGGCTCTATTCCAAAAGAGATTGGAAAACTACAACTCCTTAGTATACAATGTCTATTTATGAATAAGTTGTCGAGTCCTATCCCATCCTCCATTGGGAACTTGACCAATCGAGTGCTCTTGGCCTTTTTGATAATGAGTTGTCAAGCTCTATTCCAAAAGAGATTGGAAAACTATGACTCCTTAGTATACTCCGTATATATATGAATAAGTTGTCGGGTCCTATCCCATCCTCCATAAGAAACTTGACCAATCTGAGTGCTCTTGGCCTTTTCTATAAAGAGTTATCTGGTTCTATTCCGAAAGGGATTAGAAAACTAGGACTCCTCGTGCAACTAGGTCTACATGTGAATAATCTAGGGGGCTTTCTTCCCACTGAGATGAATAATCTCACATCCCTCACATCCCTACATCTATCTAAAAACAACTTTGTTGGCCAATTGGCAAAAGAGATATGTAGTAGCCAAGCTCTTGTGAAATTTACGCATCTAACAATCATTTCACTTTGGACCCATTCCGGGAAGCTTGAAAAATTGTTCCGGTTTGTATAGAGTTAGGCTTCTTAACAACTCGCAAAAGGGAAATATAACCGATGCTCTTGGTGTGTACCCCTATTTGGATTATCTTGAGTTGAGCAACAATGAACTCTTTGTTGAGCTACCACCAACATTGGGTGAAGTTAGAACTTTGACAAGCTATAAAATCTCCTACAACAAAATCTTTGGCACCATACCACCTCAGCTTGGAAACATGAATCAATTGCACATACTTGACCTCTCTTCAAATGAAATTATTGGGGAAATTCCTAAAGACCTAAGAAAATTGAAGTTGCTACTGGAACTTACATTGGATTGCAACTGCCTTGTAGACCACATCCCTCAAGAACTTGGAGCATTGTCCAGTTTATAGAAACTTGATATTGCAAGAAACAACTTGAGTGGCTCAATTCCTATGCAACTTGGGGAATGCTCCAACCTCCTGTTCTTCAATTTAAGTAGGAATAATATTGAAAAGAGTATTCCCATTAAGATTAGCAATCTTCAATCTCTTAGACATTTGGATGTGAGTCAAAATTTGCTTACAGGAGAAATACCTGGACAACTTGGCTATGGCACATATTAGAAATATTCAATCTTTCACACAATCGATTGTCAGGTTTTTTGCATCAACTTTCAATGATATGACAAGCCTTACATCCACCGACATATCATAAAATGAGTTAGAAGGTCCTTTAGCAAACATTCTAGCCTTTCATAATGCTCCAATTGGAGTTGTGATAGTGAACAAAGGCTTGTGTGGAGTTATCACTAGTCTCAGCCCCTGTCCAACAATAACGTCGAAAGGCAAACACAAGAATGAAAAGTTATTGCTAGTTTTGATCCCTACTTTGGTTTGCCTACTTTCTTTACTTCTTGTTGTGGGAACTTCGACTATAGTACGCCAAAGAGTAAGGAAAACAAAGGGTAATTCGATTGAAGGATGCAATCAAAACCCGTGGGCCATATGGAGTTTTGAGAGAAGAATGGTTATAGGAGCTTTATTGAAGCCGCGGAGAAGTTTTTTTTTTTTTTGGTAAAGGGTAATTGATATATTGAGCTTTAACCAACAAATATACAAGATCCGGCATCGTAAAACTTGCACTCAACAAGACACAAACGTCTCATCGAGTGAAAGGGCGCCGGACACAAAACACCACAAAGCGGTCAACTCAAGCAAGGGCCGAAACAGGAAGCCCAAGAAAACAGCTACGCAGGGCCGAGACAACAAACTAAAAAAGACAGACTAACCAAAAGGCCACGTAGGGCCATGAAGAACAACCCGTAAAGTTAGACTAAGGCGACCTAGGCGGTCGGCATAGGAGAGTTGAAGATAGACGGGTCAAGGCCCCAGTTTCTTTGTAACCTCCTATTTCTCGGGCAATCTTCCACGCTTTTGAAAGTTAAGGTTTTATCCTTCACAACTTTAATAAGATGCTTCTTGATAGCCGCGACCACAACCGGATGTTCTTTAAAGAGGATGTCGTTTCTATACTTACAAATGAGATGGCATAGAGCTCCAAAAGAGAAACGACCAATGGCGTGATAGAAATCCTTACCTGAGAGGAATCTCACCACCCACTAAAGATTTTCTGTCCAAGTCCCATTTCTCCATGGGAGGTTGCACCTGGCCACCCAAAAGTAAGCCATACTAGCTGTGATGCAGCAACCAAAGAAGAGGTGGTCAATAGAATCCGGTGTGAGCGTGCAAAAGGCACATACTTCACTCCAAATTCTCCCATAAGACATAAGAAAAGCTTGGGTAGGAAGTCGGTTCTTAGTGATCAGCCAGAGATTGAATTGGTATCTCGGAGTGATGGCCTTGTTCCAGATAAAGGATGACCACACAACCCTGTCTTTCCTTCTTCTGAATATATGCCAAGCTGAGGCGACCGAGAAGACATCGGAAGAATTATCCCTCCATATAAATCTATTTGGAACCCCTGTGAGAACTGGAAGGGGCTGGTTCTAGGAATCCATCAATGACCTGAAGTCCTGACCCACCGAAGAAAAAAGGTCTGCAATAACTACATACCAAGGCAGCCCCGAATCAGAGATAGTCTGCTCTAAATAAATAAGATCCAGCGGACCTCTCTAATGCCAATGGTCAAACCAAAGTGATGTCCCCTGGCCATCTCCAATCTTCTAGTGGAAGTTGAGGCGGAATTCGGATCTCAGGTGGAGGATCCTCTTCCAAGCCCACGAGCAGCTGCCCGGCATCTTAGCCACCCAGAAGTTCGTCTTTCCCAGAAAAGTAGAGTGAATCCATTTGCACCAAAGAGACTCCTACCAAAGAGACTCCTTATCCATGAAGAGGATTCAGATGTGCTTGAGCATTGCCGCCTTATTGTACTCTCGCAAACTCCGAATCCCAAGACCCCCTTCTTCCCTTAGGAGACAAACATCCTCCCAGGAAACCTTAGCTCCTCCCCTGCCAAGGCTGAGCCCCTTCCATAAGAACTGTCTAAAAATCTGCTCAATATGATCCAGGACTGCTACGAGAATAATGAACACACTAGCCCAATAGGCTTGGATTGCATGGAGCACTAACCTTATGAGCTGAACTCTCCCTGCAAAGAAGAGAAATCGGTGGGTCCAAGATTGCACCCTAGCCATTATGCGATCGACTAGAGCTACACAATCCGCCTTGCCGAGTCTCGATGATATAATAGACGCTCCTAGATAAAGTACAGGCAATTTTCCTTCCGCAAAACCGAAGGTATCCTTTATTTGACTTTTCAAGTCATCCGATCCCCCTGCAAGAAATACCTCACTTTTGTTGTTGTTCAGCTTGAGTCCACTCCATTCCGAGAAGGTATCCAGCTCATCCTTCAGCAGCAGGATGGAGACCATATCCGCATGGCAAAAGAAGAAGACATCATCCGCAAAGAAAAGATGAGATAACCGAGTGGCCTTGCACCTCCAAGAGAACTTGAAGCCCGGCTGCTCCACACGAGAAGTAAGGATCCCTGAGAAGGCTTCCATAACCAAGGTGAAAAGATAATGAGACATGGGGTCACCCTGTCGAAGGCCGCGGCTACTAGGGAAGAATCCATGGAGATCCCCATTTAAGGAGATAGAAAACATAGGAGTACGAACGCATATCATGATAAGACGAATGAAATGGTCTGGGAACCGAAAGGCACGAAGAACCAATTCAAGGAAATCCCAATCCACCGTATCGTACGCTTTCTGAAAATCTACCTTCACTGCACATTTGGGGAGATAAGGCTGCAGGTGAAAGCCGACGAATAACTCCTGGGCCAGGGGAATATTATCCCTAATCCGCCGACCCTTAACGAACGCATTCTGAGAAGGGCTTATGGCGTCCTGAAGCACCGAGGTGATGCGGTTGGCCAATACCTTGGTGATATATTTATAGATCGTATTGCAGCAAGCAATGGGCCTATAATCATTTACCAAGGTAGCATTAGGAATCTTAGGGATCAACACCAGGATGGTGGAATTAATCTCCCTTAACAGTCTCCCCGTAACAAAGAAATCTTTAACTGCTTCAACCGTCAAAGGCCCAACAAGATCCCAGTTACTCTTGAAGAATTCGACACCAAACCTATCTGGCCCCAAGGCCTTCCCACGCCCTAGAGAAAAGATAGTGTCCTTAATTTCTGCCTCCGAAAAGGGACGGCCAATAGAAGCGATCTGATCCTCTAAGATCGGACATCAAATAACTTGCTGAAGGTCTCCGAAAGCCGGTCCAATAGGAGGAGATCGAGATGCAAACAACTCCTTAAAGTGAGCGACAAACATATCCTGAACAAGGCTCGGTTCGGAGACAAGGTCGCCATTCCTATCAAGAACGGATATAATCCTATTCCTCAACTGCCTTGTAGTCACAGAGTCATGAAAGTACTTAGTGTTTTTATCACCCATCTCAAGCCAAATGATTCTGGATTTCTATCTGAAGAAAGCCTCCTCCTGACTCCTCAACTCGACGAAAGTCCTACGATGACTTTTTTCTAGCTCCGCCAAGAGGACATTGGTCTAGTCGTGCTGAAGGTCCACTTGAGCTAGTCTAAGAGCATTTTTGGATTGAGCCACCCTCTCGGACAGGTTAGAGAAAGAGTCTCTATTCAGTTGCTTAAGACGCCCCTTGAGCGCTTTCAATTTGGTAACCGGCCTGAAGATAGGTACTCCATCACCTGGGGCATCCCACAAATGGGTAAGAATATCTTGAAAAGATGGGTGCTCCATCTAGAAATCAAAGAATTTGAAGGGCTTTCTTCGAAGAACTGGCTGGATCACCTTGACCACCATAGGAGAGTGGTCTGAAATATCGGACAGTAAGGAAGTAGTGGACTTGGAAATGGCCAATCAAAAAGCATTTACAAGAGAGATTCATGCTCCGACAAAAACTCGGCATCGGAATATCATCAAGCTCTATAACTTTTGCTTGAGTTCTCAACATTCATATTTAGTGTACGAATTCTTTGAATCTTGCAGCTTGAAGGATGCATTGAATAATAAAGAGAGCATAACAATATTTGACTGCAATAAAAGAGTGAATGTGAAGCCATCAAATTATAGGTGGGCTTGGGCTTTGTGCTACATTCACCATGAGTGCGCTCCTCCTACAATGGGAAGCCATCAAGGCAATCTCATATCTCCTCTCACGTCCTCATATGCATCATCATCGAGCAATTCAACAGCTTCTTGGCCACTTAAAGAAATTTCAGATCAAAGAATTCCATACCCAGAAGGTAATGTGCTAGGGGAAGTGGCCTTGGTGACAAAGATGGCATTTTTGTGCTGAAGTCTCAAACTAGAGCATTGCCCAAATATGCAGCAAGTTTCTCGAGCGATATTGGCGCATAGCTTGATTGTGTTAAGCACGTCAGAGGACATTAAATTGTATGAACTAGTTGATCCTACGTGCTTCTCCTATTGAGATATATTGGTCTTTCTATCGCAACCTGTGTAGAAAGAAGTCTCCTGTACTTTATTTCTCTCAGTGAATTCCATTAGCTATGTTTGCAATGGTTCATTAGTTACTCAAAAGCACTTGGGAAGTATTGTCATTTGCAATTCCCCCTAGGAAGTGATGGTATATTTAGCCGCACGTCCAATCCTTAAGAATGGCTCAAAAGATAACAAGATCATTATATTACTTGTGTATACTACGTTTACTTTTTACTATTCTTCGCACAGTAATGTGAACCAATTTGGCTTGTCATGTAAATTTGCAAAACTTATGCTAGAAAATGTGATAAGTTCATAAGGTGGTGGAATACAATCGGTGTAAGCAGGCATCAAATTTTATGGAATTTCCCTGAATTCTTTTAGTGGAATTTGTACCAACTTCACGAATTAAAGAAAAAATTAAATGCAAATCAGCTTATATCAAATTATAGTAACTTTACATCGTTTAAAAAGAGATTACGTATTCCCAAAAAAGAAAAAAAGAAAAAAAAAGAGAGAACATATTTTAGTGTGGATTTTTTTTAGAGTTAAGTGCCTAAAAAATTCTAAAATTTGTCTTCAAAGTGCAAACAAATCCTTAAAATTTTCATAAGTGTAATCAAATTTAGGTCCCTTTGTGACTTTCGTCCAATTTATCTAACTAAAAATGATAGCGTGATATTTTTTAAAATATTTTTAATGCATGTGGTGCCAATGTGACACTACATTGACACTAAGAAAAAAAATAAAAAAATCAAAAAGGAAAATTAAAAGTAAAACCAGAAAAAGATTATTTTATATGTTTTTACGTCTTGATTACACTTTATATCATTTAATGTTACATCCATAGCCCTTGCAAGTTACCAAGCCCACCCAAGCGAAACGGTTGTGCAGCGAAGGCCTCATTGAGCCACCTTCTTGTATATTATCATTTAAATCCTCCATTTAAAAAAAAAAAAGTATGGAAAAAGAACGAAAATTTAATATTAGGCTCTGTATTTTTTTATTTTAAGAAGAATGACACAAATAATGACTAAATTTTAGTTCAATAAGTAATATTAGTTTTTAACTTTTAATTTGTTAAATTCAGTTCTTAAACTACATCCAAATATTTAATATTGTCATTCATTTAATTCGAATTAACGGAATCTCTAGGCTAGAAGACATCAGTCTCCAATAATAAAAATGAAAAAAGTTATAAATTCCTTCTCCACTTAGGAAAAGTCCATGTAGTAATTGCCAATGACACGTGGCGTTCGAACAGCGCCTCCGGCCGAGCGCTTTCGAAGTTACGTTGGGCGCGCGCTCTCTCTCTCCATATAAAAGGGGGCCAAACTTTTCTTCTGTTTTGTCTCCTTCCTCCTTTCTGGTTTTCGCTTCGATGCTGACATCCAAATCCTTCTATTCCCTCGACAATGGCGAGTCTCACAGTCCCAGAGCTAGTGCCCTCAGTAGTAGCCGATGACTGCAAGCAACTCCGGCAAGCATTTGCAGGTGCGCTCTCTCTCAACACCTTTCTTTCTTTTCCGTGCTTCCTCCTCTGATTCCTGCCCTGCTTGTTATTTGACGGTCGTGTGTTGTTTGGTGTTCTATGATCTGATCGAAGTGATCTTTGGGTAGCGATCTATTCTAGAGTTCTTGCGCTTTCTTTGGGTGATCGACTGTTAGCATCGAGCTATTTGTGGGTCTACAAATGATTTGGAGATGCAAAAAACAATTCGATCATGAGGATTTGTTTTGAATTCGACCTGATTCTACAGTTTGTTTCTCGTCGTGTAAATAGCAGTCCTTTTTGGTTCAATTGCATCTGCCATCACTGTTCCTATTAGCTAATTCAGTTGATGAATTGCTTTGTACCTCAAGCCCGGCATATAGTGTGATCTCAAAAAATAGTCAAACTTATCGTCCAGTTTAATCTTTTCTTATTTGATCATTCTCATGAACGATCTTATAGGATACGAAACAAATGAGAAGTATGTACTGTTCATATTGGCCATCAAATGAAGAACCAGGTCCATCATCAAAAAATTAGCCAGACGATACCTGTGAAAGAATTTATATCTATCCTGGATCAATTCATTTTTATAAGACGTTGAATGCAAGTCAAATCTCCTTGTTAGGAAAATACTGCAATTCTGATACGATTTCTTTGCCTCCTAGCTCCTGGTAGCTCTCGTGAGCATGACTTTGGCAAAAGCAGAGGTTAAGACACTTCACGAGAAAATTTCAGAGAAGGCTTACAGCCACGATGATCTCGTGAGGAATTTGGCCACTAAGAGTAAAGCACAAGTCAATGCTACGCTTAATCACTGCAAAAAATGTGCTTGGAAATGATATCAACAAGATGAGTTAGAATGTGACTATCAATCGGCCCTTTCATGTTGCTTGTACCTATATGACTAAAGTTTACTGTTCCTCAAGGATGGAAAGTGCCAATCGATATTGCTCTTTTTATGACCTTTTGCTTAGCAGTAAGAGGCAATTTAACGATGTCTAGCTTCTAATATATTGAGACCTAATAATATGACCCATTTTCCAGATACTTTTACCCTGCATTGTGCTCTATTTTGGCATGGGTCATCATCAGAACATATTGAGCTTTTCTCTGTTCTAGACTAAGAATTATACAAATTCTTGATCCTTTGTGTTCACAATATTTGAAAACTGATCCAAAACGAGTTCTTTGCTACATTGAGAACTACAGTCAAGTGCTCGACTTGCCTAGAGAAGTATTTTGAGAAAGCACTTCGTCTGGCCATCAATAGGCAAAGAACAGATGGCCCCGACAAGAGTGGTCACTGCCAGGGCCAAGGTCGACTGAAGTTTATAGATGAGGTGTACCAAGAAGGAACAGCTTCACCCTCATTGTGCCATTGTCAAGGAAACTGCTGGAGACTGAAAAATTGCTCGTGGCACTTATTGGCTACGCAGATGCCTAATTTACAAGTACTCATGAAGCTATGTCAGCTGGAGGCAATATTCTTATTCAAAGTTAATGGATACCCTTTCACATGGGTGTACGAATTGACATGTAACCATCCATTGGGACGCTTGACATAGTCAAAGCCATGCCCTTACATATTGAGCTCCCGTGAGTCGAGTGCGTGCAATAATAAGACAGGACGAGTAATCCTTCTATCCATCCGACTCACGTGAGTCAAAAGCATTTGGGCCATCAAATCATGTGGATTTCATAGAATTTTACTCTTCGCTTATATTCCTATTCGCCAAGAAAGTATTCCCTTGTGAATATCTTTCACCCAAGAGACAAATCTTCAGTATTTTGTCATGTGAACCGGATTCTATGTAGTTTTGGAAATGAAATGACTAATTCTATTCTACGGGCAATAAAATAAGGGATAAATAAGAGATAAAAATGTGCGATAAAACATTGTTAACACCTTTTTTTTAAAAAAAAAAAAAAAACGCTTAGGGGTTGGGTCGGACCGGACCCGGCCTTGGCCTGGCCCGCCACCCTTTCTTTTTCCCCTAGGCTAGGCCCCAGCCTAGCTTTCTTTTTCTTCTCCCTTGGCTCGGCCCACCATAGCTAGTCGTCCTCCTCTAGCCATCCTTGCGTGCGAACCTACAAACAGAGAAGAAGAGATAGCAGGAAAGCAGGGGCAGAGTAGGAGTAGCAGAATAGGAGCAGAGGATCGTGAGCGAGCAGGCGGCTCGGCATGATCCGCGAGTCAGAGCAATCCAGCTGGCTGACAGTTGCCGAGGGGTCTTCATCGAGCACTTGGTGTGCGTCTTCGAAAATGAGCAAACGGAAGCTCATCCCGACCAGTTCGGGCGAGCTTTGGCCCCCTACTCGTCCCCGTTGCCTTACTTGACGTCCTGATGTGGTCCATTAGTCCTTAGTGTCCGCGCTTGAGTGTCGACTGAGTTGAAAATCCCTAGCCCCATTAGTGTGCACCACCTGCTCGCTAAAATGCCGAGCTGAAAGTCAGTCTTTGGTCCCTTATTTAGAGAGATCGATTGGCCGTTGGAGGCGATGCCATGGTCTGGCCGGAGGACGAGCATTGTCCCCCACCCCATCTAAGGCGGTGCCGTCGTGCTCGAGCCGGAGAATCGCCTAAGCACGGCGTCACCTCCTTTAGTCACAATTGGGAAGTCACAGACTAGAGGAGGACGAGCTGAGCCGGGCCAGATCATGGATCTGGCCCGCTCGGCCCCTCTCGCCTCGCAGGCCTACAACCTAAAGACAGTTTGGGTTGTGAGCCTGCGAGCAGCCCTTTTTCAAAAGGGGTTGGGCCCATCGGTTGGGCCCAACTTGCAATCAAGCAAAGGCCCGACCAGCCATGGTCAGGCCTAGCCCATTCGAGCAGGCTGAGCTGCTCGCCCCCCAGCCGGGTCAGACCCAACCTGACCCAGTTCACCAAAAAAAAATATTTTTTTCAAAAAAAATTAAAAAAAATCTGAAAATCTAAAAAAAAATGCGGGGTTTGGTTGAGATTTGTCATGTCTTGCATTCTTAGTGTAATTAGGCATTTATTTGTTTGTTTATTGATTATATTGCATGTTTAATTTACATATTTAATTACGTTTGCGAATGTTTAATTGCACGTGCTCAATTTTACTGCAATTAGAATCTCGGTAGCTATAATTATTATTTTAATGATTGTGCACTCGCATGATCACCTCACATGTTAGCGGATATATGTAAAATTAATCCAATCTGCCTGACAAAAATCTTTTCCTTTAGAATGAATAAGATTAAGTACTGAAAGGACACTAATTGGTCAATTAGTGTAATCAAGTCCCCGACCCCATATTCTTTGGTTGCGTAGGAAGTGAAGTACACTTCCATGCCTCACTTGATTTCTAATCGACTCCAATAAGCTAGTGGTGACTCATTTTTGCGAAATTTTTAAGAACGCCCCAATATCGCCCGAGGTATGGGCTTAGGAGAGCCCATGCCTAATCATGGATCTTAGGTCCGTTCTTTAGGCAATACCCTTAAATCTGTTCCATCCCCCCGAGGGGTAGGTCGCAACAACTTGGCAACTCCACTAGGGACTTGATCTAAACCTTAGAGGACTTAGGCCTAAATCTATCTTGTTCAAAAATATTTTTTGTTTGGTAGCAAGGATCCAAGGTATATCCCTAACATGTCAATTGCTAAATGTTCATGCTGAATGAGAGGTATAAGGGCAAGTGATTGTTGACCCTTGTTTTGTAGGGAGCGTAGGAATGAATGGTTTATTTATATACGAAGCGTTGCTTACTTATTAATTGTCTCACACCTGTGTTCCCTACATTGCACACCATGGCACACATTACCTGCCACCGGACCTGGGCTGCATAAGTTCACTTAGGATGGTGTTGAGGTGGATACAACTCCGATTACAACCATGTAGTATGAGCCACCCATCTCAACCTCGAAATTTCTTTCTTGATGTCAAAGGTCCCCACCATGGTCTGCAACCACGTGACACGGGTCAATTCTTTGATGATGCCAGAGTCATGGGAAACACGACCTAACTGCGATCTTGTTGGTTCGGTCTGGTGATCCTATGGCTACATTTTAGGCCATTTAGAATAGAAATCGAACCACTGCCCCATGTGCATGTCCATGTCATTGCATTTCTACTCAATGATGTAGGGTAAGTTTTGCGATCCATTTTACTTGCAATTTATTTATTCTTTTTTTTTTTTTAGTTCATGACAAATTAGGTTGATCGTAACTTTGGTTGGCATATGATGTGAGTACCTGAGCTTTGCATTATTCCCACCCTAAAAGCCGAGCTTTGCGCATGGTGGAATAGACTGGATCCGACTGGCCGTGACTGGGTGTGATCTTATGTCGGATGATTACTTCCCCTATTAGAGATAGAGACTCATTTTGGTGTCGTGCGAGCATTGGCACATGTCTGTTGCCCCGAGACTTACATGTTCATATTCGGTGATCACGAGCTCACCCCAACGTTGGAGGAATACGGTGTTGCCATTGGGAAACCCCTAGTGTCAGAGTTAGTTAGCCCACTTATAGGGATTGAGCATGCATCAACCTTATCTGAGTTCCTTAGAGTTAAGGGAGAGGACGTGAGAAAGGTTTTGAAAGCCAATCACAAAACCTGCCCTTTTTCATTCCTGAATGATCTTTTTCAAAATGCCTTATCTTTCCAAAAGAATAGGAACTTCCTACTAGCTTTCTTTAGGTTTGTGATATTCTCACATTGTAGGAATGCTATTAACCCTTCCGTGGCATGGGTAGTTTGCGAAGTATGTATGGGAAAGGGCTTTGTTACTTGTTTTAAAGAAAACAAAGACAAAGCTTTCCATGCTCCTCTTGAACTCTTGCAAATTTGGTCCCTCTCCCGCATTAAGGGGTTCGGTAGCTTGATGACTGTGAGCAACATTTATTATTCTAGCCACCCTATCCTGAAGTTTAAAGATAGGAAAACATTTGCCCTTGACTATCATTATTTTGATGGTTAGTTTTCATAACCAACCCTGGACCTGAGGATTTCCAATGGCATGCCAAATGGCTCCGAGTTCAGGAAGCACGGTTCGTGTGTGGGCTTACTGGACCTATCCTTTTGTTGGGAATCACTAGAGTCACCGAATATTACCCGACACGAGTCACCTGACAGCTTCAAGAGGTTCAACAGCTTCCACCGGCAATTTAAAAAGACCTGCTCAAGATAGACTTCCTCAATGGATGCCAAGATCACGAGGACTCTATCGCGCTGTTCAAGTCGATGTGGAATATGTGCCACCCTAGGAAGCTGATGTGGCTCAAAGAGGAGTTGGAAGGGCAAGATAAGACCTACTATGCCTCGATAAAGTACACCTTCAGGCACAAGATCTCGGAGAGCCTACGCCTGAAGATTCCTGATGTGCCATTGAAGATCACCCACCAAGTTGAGATCAAGTGCCTCAAAAGGGAGCTCGAGGAGGCCAAAGAGCGTGCCTCAAAGTTCACCCAAATTAGTGGGGCTACCATGAGTGGAAGCTGTCCCCATTAGTTGGATTGAGTCAAGTGTGATATGTAATGGGCCCTTGCCCACATACATTACAATGTTAAGGAGTTTGTCTCGTGTCTCAATGTTGGGAGTTAAGAGTCATGTCTTTCCGTCTTCAAAATAGCTTCAGTATTTAGGGGTTCTCTCTCATGTCTTTTTCTGCATTATGTAGCAACCTTGCTTTCAATTAAACGAATGAATTCAGGCGATTAAATGTCTGTCATGGGCTGACCGCCTAATTATTACTTGTTCTTATATATGCTTATCCACCCTTGTTCAGGTATTAGCCAATCGATTGTCTTCTGTCGATCGTTGACATGGCCAAGCGGAGACCTCCGATTTGCACTTGTGCGAAAGCCAGGATGGAGAACAAAGACACCAACACACGCATGGCCAAGATGGAGGACTAGCTGGCCAACTTACCGTGATGATGCTCGAGATAAGCCAAAAGCTCAAAGAGCCCCTCGTCGTAGCTGTCACTAGGACATCCACTCCTACATCATCAGGCCATGCTCCCCTGTTGACGGGAGACCCACACGTTGCCGACCTTCCCGGGAGGGAAACTGCTAGAGAAGCCCCTTCTGTCAAGCCAATTGTCGTCAACTTAAATCTTCCTTGGAAGGAAGAGCCAACGCCCCACGTAGATGGAGAGAGTGAAAAGCGTCTTGCTAAGAAGGATGAGTGACTATGTGCCTTGCAAGGATATGAGCTGAAAAGAGCCGATAAGCTTTCCCTGTATACCAAGACAAACTTCCCCGAGACTTTCCAAGAGCTTGAATTCACAAGGAAGTGTGATGAAGCAGGATGCCCTAAGACTCACCTTAGGTACTACTTGAGGAAAATGGCTTGCTATGCTGACAACGTGCTCTTCCTCATTCACACATTTCAAGATAGCTTAGAAGGCATCGCCCTAACGTGGTTCATTGTATTGGACATTGAAGAGTTCACCAGTTGGGAGGACTTGGTCAATGAATTCCTGCAACAATACAGGT
The DNA here is from genome assembly GCA_014182575.1 of Eucalyptus decipiens. Classification (NCBI taxonomy): domain Eukaryota; kingdom Viridiplantae; phylum Streptophyta; class Magnoliopsida; order Myrtales; family Myrtaceae; genus Eucalyptus; species Eucalyptus decipiens. Next base: position 56,632,445 of record CM024614.1, on the reverse strand, counting down.
TCAACACCGAGCTCGCCCCCATGAGGGAAGAGTTGATCCTCGTAGAAAAGAAGAGGAATGAATCATTTAAGGCCTTCGCGCAAAGGTGAAGAACCATGGCCTCACAGGTGAAGCCGCCCTTGAATGAGAAGGAAATGAAGTAGCTATTCCTCAAGACATTGCCCCCTGAATACTTCCAAGGACTAGTATACTCGGGATGCCAGACGTTTTCACAATTGGTAGATGTGGGTGAAGGAGTTGAGTGGGCAATTATCGAGGGAATGATATCTACCGGAAGCACTAAAAGATTCCCGGCGAGGAAAGATAAGGAAGCTGCAATTGAAGTATTGCTTGTGCAAGAGTCGCTTCTCCCCAGGCCACCTTCAACACCCACACATAAGCCTATAGTGGTTAAAGGGAACTTGTAATGGTTAAAGGGAACTCGTCCTGAGCATATGGCAAGGGCAAGAGGCCTATCCAAAGGGAATTTTCTCCGCTATTGCACCCATTGTCAAAGCTACTACCCATGCTTCTCGAGCAGAAGATGGTTGCGAAGGAAGTACCTAAGGACAACCCCGTGAAATTTGCCGAATTTGATATGACTAAAGCATGCGAGTACCACATGGGAGAAAAATGGCACGACGTAGATAATTGCTAAGTGCTGAAATACAAAATCTAATAGTTGCTAGATGAGGGCATCTTGATTTTCAGGGAAGCTCAACCTAACGTGCAGCAGAACCTCTACCAAATCATGCAGAGGAAGTGAACTCAATCTCTAAGGAGACGCAGGCGAGTCAATGGCCTCTAGTGGTAGATGCTTCCAAATTATATGAGTCTTTAGTGCTGGTAGGTTACTATGAAAGCAAGGAGGAAGTGACCTAAGTGGAGAAACTAAACCGCGTTAGCAGAATGGTAGTTATGGGGGTAATCTGACATGAAGAAGAGGAAGAGAGGTCCGTGTCCATGATAGTGTCATCATCATTCCGTTCATCTCTCTACAATTTTGCTTGCATCCCTTAGGCGAAGAAGGTCGTACTTGGAGTTTCGAATACACCAGCATTGTGCGAGGAAGGGATGATAGCTATGATAACCCTAAAGGTGATTGAATTATCTGATAAAGAGCCTACTGGTGATATCGAGATGGAAATTACCGAGCGTATGGTGATCAACCTCATGGTCGAGAAGTTGTCGGCAATCGAAGTCACGGAAGGGAGTATGACGCCAGTCACGATTGAATTGCCACCCTAGGAGGAAGACGGAATGATAGTGTTGGAGCACCCTCCCAAATTCAATCCCAAAGTAGTACCTTGGGATTATGGAACGAATGAGGTGGACATAGTCACACGATCGGGTTACTATTATGCACCCGATAAAGGAGTCGAAAGAAAGCCGTGAACGAGGAGGAGGCAAAGCAATTTTTGGCTGTGATAAAATCCAGTAAGTTCAATGTGATAGACCAACTGCGGAAGTTGCCGGCTCAAATCTCTCTCCTAGAGCTGTTCAAATCTTCCAAGAAGCACAAGGACGTCTTGCTGAAGGTCCTTAATGAGGTACACGTGCTAAAACAATTGATGAAGTCCAATTGGAAGAATTTGCCAGGGCCATTCTATTGAAAGATCAAATTTCCTTCATTGATGAAGATCTCCCCCCCCCCCGATGGCCCTAATCATACAAAGGTACTACACATCTTAGTAAAGGATGAGAGCACTCTTGTTTGTAGAGTGTTGATCGATAATGGTTTTGCACTCAATATATGTCTATTGACTATGCTCCACTGCACTGGCATTGATCTTGGGAGAATTCGCACTAGCAAGTCGATTGTGCGGGCTTTTGATGGGATGAAGAAGGAGGTGATAGGAGAGATCAAACTTGAGCTATTGATCAGCCCCGTGCTTTTCCAAGTCTTGTTCCAAGTGTTAGACATATCAAGCGCCTTTAACTTTCTGATAGGGAGGCCATGGATCCACACGGCAGGTGTTGTTCCTTCCAGCCTTCATCAAAAAGTGCGGTTTGTGGTTGGCAACATGGTGCATGGAGAATTTGATTTCAAGATCTACCACGAGACGACCATCCCTTATGTGGAGCTTGAGGGTACCGAGCCAGCTTTCAAACCTTTGAGTTGTTATCCATGATTCATGTGCCTGCGGGTTCTTTCATAAAAACCCTTGAATTGTCTAAGCCGACCTTGGTGGTGGGGAAGATTATGCGGGCGCATGGATACAACCCTAGAGTGGTCTAGGGTTGCATGGACAAGGGATTCGAAAGCCTATCGAGGCTTGATGAGGTTTGAGGAGAAGAGGCTTAAGGTTTATCGAAGAGCGTGGAGGCCGTGGCAACCGAGGAAGCCATGGAAGGTAAAGAGGTCGAAGTACCTGAGGAGGCCGAAGTGAGTATAGAAACCGAGGTGGACGCATTGCCTAAAGCGAGGACAACAGGGGCAATCAGAAGCCTTTTCCCCCGTTACTGGAACAGACATTTTTGGGACCTCCAAAGATGCTATCCGAGGAAGAAGGGGCAATCAATGGTGTGACCGAGCTGTTCGAGGAGGATGTCATATGCACCATCCTAGTGTGCGAGGAAGCTGAGTCCCCCGAAATCATAGCTGTCCCTCCAGAGTAGGGTGGTTCTCGTTTAGCTTAGCCTTATGTTTTATGTCTTCTCCCCTGCGTGGGATCTCATAGTTTTTTTCTTTCTTGTTTATGTCATTTGTAACATGAACTATAGTCAGCTCCGATCTTAAGCCATTGGTCGAGGATGGTGTGTGTTAAAAGACATAAGAGAACTAAACCAGAGTTGTCCAAGAAGATTGAAGAAGAAGTGATGAAACTGTTGAAAGTAGATTTTATCGAAGTGACGTGTTATTTTGATTGGGTCGCAAATATCGTGCCTGTAATGAAGAAAGATGGGCGAATCAGGGTGTGTGTTGACTATCGCAACCTGAATCGAGCAAGTCCCAAGGACGACTTTCCGCCCCCACATATCGATGTCTTCGTTGAGAGTACGGTGGGATTTGAGTTTTTCTCCTTCATGAATGGTTTTTCTAGATATAACCAAATCCGTATGAAGGAGGAAGATAGGAGCAAAACATCATTTATAACTCCTTAGGGAACTTTTTGCCACAAAGTGATGCATTTCGGTCTAAAAATGCTGGGGCAATGTATCAAAGGGCCATGGTCACATTGTTTCATGACATGATGCACAAGGAGATCGAAGTATATGTGGATAATATGATCGCAAAATCAAGACGAGGTGAGGACCATGTTGAAGTCTTGAGGAAACTATTTGAACATCTTCGGAAGTTCAAGCTACGCCTCAATTGCTCAAAATGTGTTTTTGGAGCGAGATCTAGGAAGCTATTAGGACTCATGGCCAATAGCAGGAGCATAGAGATTAATCCATCAAAGGTTAAGGCCATTCATGATTTACTACTCTCGACTACCGCCAAGGAAGTCTACAGCCTAATGGGACGACTTAACTATGTGACAAGATTCATCTGTTAGTTGTTTGAAACAGCGAAAGCATTATTCAAGCTCCTAAAAAAGAATGCAAAGATTGAGTGGGATGTCGAGTGTCGGGGCGCCTTCGAGAAGATAAAATACTATCTCATTCATGCACCAATCCTAGTGCCCCCACTCCCTAAAGTTCCCTTGATTTTGTACTTGACCATACTTGACGAATCACTGGGAGCCATGTTAGCCTAGAAAAGACCAAATGACGGGAGAGAATGCGCGATATACTACTTGAGCAAGAAGTTCACTATTTTTGAGATAAACTATACAGAAGTTGAGAGAACTTGCGTGGCCTTGATTTGGGTCTTGTACAGGCTGCGACAATACACACTCCATCACCAAATCTTGTTGGTGACCGAAAATGATCCTATCAAGTACCTCCTAGAGAAGCCGACACTAGTTGGTAAGTTGGCCAAGTGGCAAATCTTAATTTCAAAGTTTGATATTCGGAGCCTAGGACAGAAGTCTGCTAAAGGTCGTGCCATAGTAGACATGTTGGCAATGAATTCCGAGGGGTCAAGAGCATCTGATGAGGATAGTGATGTAGAGGAGCAAATCTTACTTGTATCAAGTGACAAATGGACGATGTACTTTGATGGTGCAGTTAACTTAGCTAGGTCAGGTACTAGGGTAGTTCTTATCTCCCTAGATGGACAGCATTACCTCGTCGTCACTAAATTGACGTTCCCTTGCACGAATAACATTGCTGAGTATGAAGCATGCATTCTCGATCTCCAGGCCACCATCGATATGAAAATCCGGAAGCTGCAAGTTTATGGTGATTCAGCCCTTATCATCTTACAGGCCGAAGGCGAATGCCAAACATGAGATTTTAAATTGATTTCGTATCATGAGTTCCTTGGGGAGTTGACGGAGGAATTCCAAGAAATATCATTCACATACTTGCCAATGTCTCAAAATCAGTTTGTTGATGTCTTAGCTACCCTGTCTTCAATGTTACAAGTAGCTGGAGGCATGGACCTTGAACCGTTGAGAATTGAGATCCTTAGGTACCCGGCTTATTGCATGACGGTCGAAGAGGAACCAAATGGACAGCCTTGGTATCACAACATCTTGAAGTACTTGCAGAAGGGCGAATTCCCCGAAGGAAGTGAAGCAACAAACAAAAAGCATTTGATGAAGTTAGCGTCAAAATTCTTCGTCAGTGGAGATATCCTCTACAAAAGGTCATTCGACTCGACATTGCTAAGGTATGTCGACACTAAAGAAGCAGACCATTTGATAAAATAGATATATGAAGGGGAGTGCGGCCCCCATATGAATTGACACTTCTTGGTGAGAAAGAGCATGCGACTCGGTTATTATTGGCTAACCATGGAGTCTGACTGCATTTAGCACGTACGACGATGTCACCAGTGTCAGATTTATTATCACGCCCTGAACCCCTAGTATGCGAACATCCCTCAGCAGTCGATTAAAAATGCGACACCCCAGGACACGTCGCCGATCCATTTCTTTCTATCATTCGATTAAACCCCGAGTATCCATTACTTTTTATCATTCGATTAAACACCTAATCAATAAATGATAGTAAGGATAGTTTTCTCATAAACCACAATTTATTTATTAACAAGTTAACCCGAGGAGTTCAATACATACAGGCCTACCCCAAAATGAACTCCTATCTGACCTACTAATAAAAAGGGTCAAGGTCGAGGTTAACTTCCAACTACACGAACTACAACATCCACTTTAGTACTCATACCCAAGCCCAGCCAGGAATTTGGGCACGTCGCCGGGTGAGCACGGCTCCCTTAGCCCTTTTAGCTCGGAATCTGGATCTATTACGACACCATCAAGGATGTCAATATCCATGGGGTCAGTGTCTTGCTCAACCTCATTTCCTATGGGCGGTCCACCAAAATCGTGCATGGGACCCTCCTAACCACCGTTCGGTTCCGTAATAAACCAAGCCTTGAAGCAGTAGGGCACCACATTCACAAAACCCTCATCTACGCACACCGTCATCACTAGTAACTCACGGAATCGGTTGGTCCGGGGGATAAGGTAGAGAGTAGTCTCTACCTCCATATCCCGGGGAACCCCGAAACAGATCGGGCGGATCTCCATTCTACAGACCTAAAAATATTTTGACAATAACGGGGTGAGATAAAAATCTCAGCGAGTTAAAATCCCTTAGCCTCGATTAGGACGCGAATTTGCCTCGAAGGCGGCTTAAGCACGCGCCAAACATAAACTCACCTCGCCTCGGCACGTCCTTGCACATTAGCACGTCTTGTACAATAATAACAGAATAATGTGCATATATAATAATCAAAACACATACAAGAATTGTCATGCGCACTGTCGACACACGTGTTCCAATTATTACGACCCCTTGGGCCACGGCCAACACAAGTGTCGGTGGTCTTCCGGCATAACCGGGCATCATCCCCCCCATCGGGCATGGCAACGTCTAGAAACCTCGCTGGGCATCCGATAAAATCGGGCATCGCCCCCCAAACTCCCGTTGGGTGACGGGTTCAATTATGTGACCACTCAAGCACATCATCAATCAAGCTGACTTTTATTGCCTTTATTTAACCAAAAACGTAACACTTCCCTTTTCAAATAATAAACTTGACAACCCCCCCTTTTTTTTTTACTTTAAAAATTTCAGAAAGAAATTCGTACGGGGTCACGTATTTGAAATCAACCCGTCAAGCTTTGCACGCATCTATTTTAAGACCCCATTGTTTTATTGAGCACATAAAATTTGGTATCCAAACCCGACACCTCATTCTTTTTCTATTTAATAGCCTATAAAGCCATCTTTTGTAATGAAATCGGAACTTGCCATAGAACAATCGAACACATAATATCATATGTGCAAACCATCAAAATCACACATAATTTCATCCAAAAAAAACGATTAATTAAATAAATAACGATTAAATTAAGTAAATTAATTAATTAAACTAAACTCAATTAATTAACCTAACCATGATTAATTAATCTAATCGTAATTACTTAAACTAATCGCAATTAAAATTAATATAAACCATTCTTAATCTCAATTAAACTAAACCAAGCTTAATTAAGACTAATCTAGGCTTAACTAAGACTAACCCTCATTAGCACTAATCTAACAACCCTTAAACAAAATTAACAGCCTAATCAATGATTTAGGAAGTCAACTCATGGGTTTTCAACGGCGGTGAGCTCGCGGCGATGGCAACGCAATGACAATGAGAACACGAGACAACCACGGCTTGAACAAAGGCTCAACGGTGGAGGTTCGGCAGGTTGGGCTCACGGCCAAGGGGGGCTCGGCTTGGGCAAACGGCAGCTCAACGGCAACTCGGAAGCGGACGGTAGCTGGATGTGGAGGTGCTGGACGTTGGTGATGCAGTGAGGAGTTGCAGGTGGTGGTGGCTAGCGGTGAAGCTGGACGCGAGGTGCTGGTGTAAGGAGTCGCTGGTGGTGGAGTTGGCGGGTGGAGATGATGAAGATGATGGATGATGTGGTGGTGTGAAGATGGGATGAAGCTGGCGTGAGGAGTGGCAGAGGGCGTGCGGCAGCAACAAAAATGAAAAAGAACAGAACCGGTGGAAAGAAAACGAGGCTGGCGTCAGAGAAAGGAAAGGAAATGGATGAAGGGAAGGGGAGAAATGAAAGCAAAGGAAGAGAAAGAGAGATGAAGGGGGAAGTGGGCTGCTTCGGCAGAGAAGGGGGGGCTGAATCTTGCGTGAGAGAGAGAGAATTAAAGCAAACAAAGACTTTAGGGGAAAATATCCTAGAATTCAATCATCACCATGCCTCAAAAGTCTTCTAATAATATCTATAGTCTCCCAAATACTTTATTAACTTTAATTTCCCAAATTTAAAGCTTTTTGGGCAGTAAATTCCCAATTTGCTCCCCCCATCCGAATTTCATTTTCATTTTCTTTTTGTCCAAAAATCATTTTTCCACAAAATTTTGGACTCGTTGAAAATTCGCCGAAAGATGAGATGACATCTAATAAATAAATCGTGACACGCTCGAACGTGTGATTCCTGAAACCGAATTCAATTTCGTGGTTAAAATCAATCGAACATGACTTTAATACGACCTAATCTATCGGGTAGCTTTTAGGAATTTTAGTACGTTTGACCCATAGTCGATAATTTTCGATCCACATTTGTGCATCTTCGAATCGTAAATGACCATCAATTGTCATAAAATCGCGAGGGTTCAATTACGTATTTTGAATATAATATCGATAGAAAATCGATTTATTGCCATTTGACACGAATATCACAATTGTGCGGAACCACCTGCAATTCAACTATGTACTTCCATCGAATTGACCTATATCCATTCGCTAATCGATTTATAACAGTATCGTATTAACCCTTGTCGATTATTACAGTCGAGCGGTCGGTTTCTGATCAAATTCTCTAGTCTATCGCATTTATATCCCTTAACAGCCTCACCTAATAGATTAGTTAACTCGTGAGTGATTAATTCCGAGTAAAATAACCATAAGCGCGTTGATGAAATAACCATTTCATATATTCGAAACAGGGGCCAAATTTCGGGATGTCACATTTATGGAGACAAGATAAATACCCCTCCAAATGAGCTTCACCAAATGTCCCAATCTTGGCCCTTTTCAATGTGGGGGATCGATGTGATCGGGCCCATTAACCCCAAAGATTCAAATGGGCATCGATTTATCTTAGTGGTGATAGACTATTTTACCAAGTGGATCGATGCCAACTCATATGTTAATGTCACCGCCAAGAATGTGGCTAAGTTCATTCGTAGCAACATTGTTGCTCGTTACAGGGTGCCAGAGGCGATCATTATTGACAACGGCACTAATTTGAACAACAAAGTCATGAATGGCTTGCTTAGTAAGTTTTAAATGAAGCATTTGAACTCATCACCATACCGCCCTTAGATGAATAGAGCAGTGAAGGCGGCAAACAAGAACATAAAGAAAATCTTGTCAAAGACTGCCAAAAATTATCGTGATTGGCATGAGAAGCTTCCTTATGTACTAATGGCATACCAAACTTTTATCCACACCTCTACGGGGGCAACTCCTTTTTCACTCGTGTACGGGATGGAGGTAGTCTTGCCTGTTGAAGTTGAAGTTTATTCTCTAAGGGTCCTTTCTCAGTCTAAGCTTGATGAGACTGAGTAGATGTAATAGAGGCATGGGCAGCTAAACATGATCGATGAGAAGAGATTGCAAGCTGTGTGTCATGGTCAATGCTATCAGAGACGAATCGCAAAAGCCTTCAATTGAAGAGTGGGTCCCAGACACTTCGAAGTCGACGACCTGGTGCTGAGGAAAGTGCTTCAGATTATACCAGACCCTCATGGCAAATTCACCCCGAACTACAAAGGGCTGTATGTCGTTAAGAAGATTCTTCCTGGAGGTGCTATGATTTTGGTTGAAATGGATGACAGGGAATTGCCTAGACCTGTAAATGCTAATGCAATCAAGAAATATTTTCTATGAATGAAATCAAGGCCGAGGAGCCACTTCATGCACAATCCGAGTCGCATAGCATCATGCATCATATTGTAGATATCATGCATATGTTACATACACGCATATTTACTTGTGTTTTAGGTACCCTATCGTTCGATGAGGAAATGGCGGAGGAAAGAGTCGATTGAAGGACCCATCAAGTCTCCGTACAAACGGTTGAATATCTCTTTCTCTTAAATGATAGGTAAACCGAGACGATAAAAAAGCAAAAATACCACAAAAAAAACAAAAAATGCATGGCACCATTCGCATGACCAATTTCCGGTGTCACTATGTGTGCTTCATGTCGGTGAACCTCGAGACAAGGGCTTGTAAAAATGATTTTATTCAAGCAAAAAGATGAAACGTTAACCATGCCAAACAAGAACTGCTTATGACAAAGGATTCATTTGCATTGAGCATAAACTCAATTTGGAAAGGCAAACCATTTCCAAACACATTCTTCAAATACTTTTGAGAGTTGAGTGAAAAGCGACATTCTCTTAGGACGAAGGATTCATTCGCATTGAGTGTAAAGATCGAAATAATAAAGGCTTAGCTTACACTAGCACCTTCTGCAACAAACGCATGACTAGCACAATGGCTGCTGATGTGGGTTGATATTGGTGACTACGTGCTGATGTGATAGTTGGGGTTGTTGGTGTGGTTGGTGGTAGTTGCTGATGGTGGCTGGTGATGCGTGGTGGTGATGAGTCCGTTGTAGCAGTTGGGTTGCGAACTCGTGTTGCACCTACTGCAACATGCACATCTTGTACCAGGTTATGCTAGTGCAAGGCTCAGCTTGCATAAGCACCTTCTATAATAGACCCACAACCAACACAATGGATAATGGGTGGGGTGTTAGTATGATGCCTGGTGGTGGTGGGTCTGTGGTGGAGATTGGAGGCTTGTGTTGCACTTGATGCAAGTGTGCAGTGCACACATCTTACACCAGGTGGTGTGTTGGTGCAAGTTGGTGCAAGGCTCAGCTTGCACCAACACCTTCTGCAACAAACCCATGACTAGCACAATGGTTGCTGAGGGTGGATTGATAGTGGTGACTATGTGCTAATGTGATAGTTGGGGATGCTGGTGTGGTTAGTGGTAGTACCTGGTGGTGGTTGGTGATACGTGGTGGTGATGAGTTTGTTGTGGCGGTTGGGTTGGGGACTCGTGCCGCACCTACTGCAACTGTGCAACATGCACATCTTGTACTGGGTTATGTTGGTGCAAGGCTCAGTTTGCATAAGCACCTTCTGTAGCAAACCCACAACCAACACAATGGCTAATGGCTAAGGTGCTAGTATGGTGCCTGATGGCACCTAGTGGTGGTGGGTCTATGGTGGAAATTGGAGGCTCGTGTTGCACTTGGTACAAGCGTGCATAGTGCACATCTTACACCAAGTGGTGCTGGCGCAAGCTGGTGCAAGGCTCAGCTTGGACTAACACCTTTTGTAGCAGTTTACCACCAGCACAATGGTGGTTGGTGATAGCCTGAGGTGGTGATTAGGATGCCTGGTGTGGTTGGTGGTGTTAGATGTTGGCTAGTGGTGGCCAGTGATGGACGGTGGTGGTGGTTGATGGTGGTTGGTGGCTGGTGCAATTTTTAGGGGAAACCTACACAAATTGACACTTAATTTATTACATTCTAAAAAACTTGGCACTTAAGTGTTCACTTTTAATCATGAGTGGTACTTATGTAATCACTTTTAATAATAACTTGACACTTAAGTGATCATTTTTTCATCACAACTGATACTTATGTGATCATTAATGGCACTCGAGTAATCATTCGTGTCTATCCTATGTATATACTAGTTTGCAGCAAATCATAGAAGTAACTCCATTCAATTCAATGTTTACTTCTAGTATATATTTAGTTTAAGTAAAAAAGCCACCACAACACATTGACCTAATACACATTCTTGCTGGTTTATATTCAAGAACAAGAAAAAACATAGTACACGAGCATCTCATTCACTTATTTCTCTTTTCTTTGACCTTCCCACAAGCACCAGAAGTAAGATACAAAACATATGATAGCACAAACAACAACAAAGCCACAACGATATTGTGGACAACACAAACTTCTTCTCATCTTCCAAAAATAATAGCCTACATTTGATCCAAAATAATTTCAATTGACCACTCATTTTCAACTATGACAATCGCAGAAACTTCTTCTCATCTTAAAGTGCTTTATATTTCATCATAAAGTAGGATAGACAAAAAAGAAAAAAAAAACCACAACAAACACTCGGTAATACTTCTGTTCAATTTTCATCCTTAAAACTTCATTTTTCAAATGGTTAGCCAAAAATGCTTAAGCTTGTATTTAGTCAACATTGTCCAAGTCATCCATGAACGTAAATGAAGGTTCATGTCGTCTATCAAGTAGGTCCAATATTACCTTTATGGCTCGGTGAGAGAACTTTGCATCGACCCATTTGAAGTATTTGCACTTCGACCCTTCTCTATATTGGGCGCATCCATAGAATCTTCTACCTAGATATATTCGAGCCCATGATGTTCATCTTGGACTCGGTAACCCCATAAAATAGAAACGTTCACTTTCTCCCTCGCTTCGGTGAGAGAAATTTGAGCCGCTGCTGAAAGTCTTACTCTCCATTTCCAATATTCGATGGTAGAATTTGGGGCAAATTGAAATTAGGATTTAGGATTAGGGTTCAAGCACTTCAATGGGGATTTTGGCTGATTTAGGGTTTTAGGTTTCGGGCAATTGGGGAGATGATATCGTTTTGGGCCATTTAGGGTTTTTATGGTAACAACGTTGTTTTGGGTGAGTCAAAGCTGAGTTAGTTCTCCAGCGAGCCACGTAGGTGAGTAATATTAGTGAAAAATTGCCCTGTAATATTTCCAACGAGGATCGGCGGATTTAGCACTTTAGAGTCCCCCTTCTTTTTTTTTAAAGTGACACTTAAATATGACTTTCCTAACTTTTGACATTTAAGTATCCCTCTATGTTAAGTTTTAACACTTGAACTATTTTTTTATTGTAATACAAGTATATAAGAGTTTAGTAGCATGAAAAGAGAAAAGAATTGTGCATGCATGGCACTAAATAGAGATGTTTGTTACGTTTAGAGAGAGAAAGCAACAAGAAATTGGCAGTCATTTCAAGAAGACGATGGTGGAGGTAAAAAGGTTATTAATAGTGTCTCTATCTCTTTCTCCCTTTTCCGCCATCAATTGTGGATTGATACGTGTCTCAAGGATCATTATGAATCCTCCACCGGGGTGCTCAACAAAAAGATAAAAGGCCAAAAGGGGAAGATAAAGAGAATAACTAGATGCCAAAAAGTTTTCTAAATTCACATTAAAAGGGAAAAATCATGAAGGAATTTCCTATTGCAAACGTGTTGGAACTAAATATGAGATAACACTTATGGTTTTATTCTATATAATTTAGGATTTAGAAATGCTAAAGCGATTGTAAGCTTTGTATTTTTCAAATTTATATTGGATTTCTTGAAGGTTATCTTTTTATGTTGAGTAGTATCGTCATTAAGACCAAATCACATAAATCTCTGATATTTTTTTATTATTTTTCATCAATTACTTTAGGATTCCTTCTTCTCATGTTAAATTTGAATGGCAATATTCATTGATTTTCACATTGTTTCACTACATGAGTTGTGTGGATCGATAAGTATATATTTCATAATTGGTGACTATTAATTGGTAAGTCCATTAGTATAATAAGAACAAGAGGGGAGGAAGACTGAATTATTTAATGTAGACTAGATTATTTTGATGGAAAAACCATACAGCACTTTGAGTAATTAAAGAAAACTACTAGAATTCCAACAACCATGAGAAAGGTCCACTTTCTTCTTTCTTAATTTCACACTTTACCTTTCAATTCCATCATAAAAGTCCAATGTCCAAATGCAACGGCTTATGCTAAGCATATAGAAACTTCGACGAACCTAAGTATTGCCTTTGGACTTTAAGAAAAGTATGTACCACGTAAAAGTCAAAAAGCATAAAAAGGATAAAAAAAAAATAGGGAGAGAAGTAGAATGATTAGATGTCGAGAGTTTGACGAGAGAGAAAAATTGTGAAGGAATTATCTAGTGCAGTCTGCATTGAGTGTGATATTATGAGGGAACACTTGTGAGTTTTATCTTTAGTGTAATTTAAGATTGAAAAAAAACTCAATGTAAACTTTGTGTTTCTTTGGATCAATGAGTTGTGCGTAAAAGCAAAAGTAAGTTTCCTTCCTATGATCCATCCATTGTCTCTCCTACTTTGTTAGTAGATATGAAATTCCAAGATGCGAAAAATAATTTAGAGAAGCTATACTGAAGAACTTCATTACTGCACAAAAGAATATTGAGTTCATTAGAAACACTAAGACCTTTACAAGAGTCAAGTGTTCACAACAAAATTGTCTATGGAAGATCTACTGCGCGTTCATTAAGAGGAGTGGGTCCTTCTAAATTAAAGCCTACCAAGAGGAACATACTTGTTTCATTAATTTTAAAAACAAAAGGGTAACAAGTACACGGTTGTCCCAGCACTTCTTTAATTTGATCAAGTTAATGCCCGAGATGAAAATTATTGAGTTCGGGATGCTAGTGAAGAAGCGTGTAGGCATCAACGTATCTAGGAATCAGTACAAAAGATTGAAGCAAAAAGTGATGAGGATACTTATTGGTCAGTACAACAAGAAATATAGGCAAATGTGGGATTATGCTTGAGAGTGTAGCCTGCAAAAGCCTTCAAATAAAGTGTATGTAGAGGTCATGGAGAGGCCACTTCCTGATAGTAGAACTAAATTCGATAAGTTCTATGTGTGCTTCAATACATACAGATAGAGATTTTTATCTGGTTGTAAAAGGATTATAGAATTGGACGGTTATTTCTTGAAGGGCTTGTGCAAGGGAGAGTTGCTAGCCGTGATTGGAAGAGATGCAAATAATCAAATATTTCCATTGGGTTGGGCTGTTGTGAGAGTAGAGAGCAAGGACAACTAGTCCTAGTTCCTAAAATATCTTATGACTGACTTGAAAATAACAAATGGGGAAGGTGGGTCTTCATGAGCGACCAACAAAAGGTAATGTTTGCTTTTTGAAAAATCTGGTCAATTGTTTGCTTTTTGATATCAACATGTTATTTATTTACATTTCTTGTTTTGAATTATTGTAGTGATTGGTTCCAACAGTAGCCGAGTTGTTACCCTATGCTAAACATCGAATGAGTGCACTGCACATATACACAAATTGGACAAATACCTATAAAGGGATAAGCTGTAGTCGCAATTTTGGCAGCTAGTAAAGAGCTGAGTGTGAACATAACTGACTTTATGATGGACAAAGAAGAACTACTTCAGTTGACAAAGGAAGGTTTTGCTGCACTATTCCAGACAAAACCAAAGCATTGGTGTAGGGCATTCTTCAACGAGGAATTCAAGTGCGATAACATTGACAACAAATGCGAAGCATTCAATGGGAGGATAATAGATGCTAGATGCAAACCAATCATTTCAATGCTTGAAGATATATGAGTTGTGGTCATGACTTGACTGCACAAACAAAGGGACGAGGTTGCAAAGTGGATTAGACAATATGATCTTAGGATTGCCAAGAAATTGAATGAGAACTTAGCTGCATGTAGGTATTGTCATCCCATTGGAATTGGGATGAATGGTATGAGATAAGGAAGGGTATTGATAAGTATGTTGTCCATCTAGGTACAAGGAACTGTTCATATAGAGTATGTCAACTAAATGGAATTCATTGTACATATCTCACAAGTGCCATCTAGTTGAAGGGCTACAACGCAAAGGATTACATTAATGATTGGTACAAGAAACTGAAATACCTTACTTCGTACCAATTCATAATGCAACTAATCAAAAGTAGCAAGTTCTGGGAGCCAACAGATCATGAAGCACCTCACATTAAAGAAGAAAATGGGAAGGCCAAAATGAAGACGAAGAATAGTGGATGGGGAGGTCTTGGGTCAGCAAAGGATGAGTAGGACATGTGTAAAGATGATGTGCTCTTATTGCCACATAACAGGGGACAATACTAAACGTTGTTGATTAAGGAAACAGAAAGCACAGTTAGGCCAGAGGCCAGCTGAAGGGCATAGTGAAGGGACAATTGGAGAAGAGCAAACAGAATGGCCAAGTGAGTCAACAACAAAAACCCCATAAGTCATCACATTTGTGTTTGTGTTTGCTTTATGGTTTATTACAAATGTATACATAACTTCAATTGGCCTTATATGTAATGTTTTTGTCAGGTCATGAGAAGGGCATATGAAGGATTGGCTAAAGCTTCTACTATACTTGAAATTGAAGAGCTTATTTGAAAAAAACGAGATAGAAGACGACAACTAAAGGATTGGCCGAAGTAGTGAAGGGCCAATTCAATCGACCCATTCTTTAGCGAGAGAATAAAATACCTAGTAAGTTCAACAATTTGTGTTTTGTTTTCCTTTGTGTTATTATATGGCCAATGTTATATTTTATGATATCTTTTGTCTCTTTCTCAGGTTCGAAAAAGGCAAGCTGGAGCTCAATTGCCAATAAAAGGGCTAGGTGAGGGGCCGTCACAAGAACCACCATAAGAGTCACCACAAGGGCCGTCACAAAAGTCACCACAAGGGTCAACAAAATGTGTTATTGAAGCTAAAAAGTTAGATAGAATGACAACTAGAAAAAGGCCAGGTCAAGGGCTAACTACAAGAAGGCCATCTAAAAGACGCCCAACTGAAGAATTAGCTGAAGAAGTCCCTACTGTAGCTGAAGGGCAAAAAGAAGGGCCTAAAAAATCATAAGCAAGAAGAAGGGCCAATAAATCATGGGTTTCTGAAAGTGATGCTCCCTTTCAAACAAGTTAGGCTCTTGGGGAGAGGCTAAGACAATATGGCTATGGCATTTGTACAGATGAGCGTACTAGAACATTCATTCTTAATGTAAATTTTATTAGCTGCATTTAATTTAATTTATGATTCAAACTTTTGCTAACAATTTAGTTGTCTTTTTGTAACCTAGGAGAAGTTTGGTGGTTTTTATCTCTTAAGGCCTAACTTAAGAATCAATGGCTATATTAATAAAAAAGAAGACATCAGCTGCACTAATAAGAAAGAAGAAGAATCTAGTTGCAGGTCCATCTAAATCAATTTAGCTTGGGACAATTATAGCTCCATCTGAATTAGTGCATCCTGAGACAATTGAAGAAGAAATTGCACATCAAGTTAGAAAGAATACAAGAATTATGAATCAAGTGAAAGGTCTATCAAAAGGAGCACAAATAAGGGGGTTGTGCATATTAATGGATGAGATGGGACAGGATAGAGTTTGTGGGGTTCATGAGTAAGTTTTGTTTATAACTTGCTATGGATTTTTTTTAGTTTGTCATTGAGTTTATGATATTTAATTTCAATATCAATGGAACGATCTCGCTGTTTGTCATTTTTTTTTTTTGCTTTTTTCATTTTTTTATTCTACTTTTACTTGCTACTTGTGATGGTGGGTCTTTGGTGGTAGTTGGGGTGTTGGTAGCTAGTGATGCCTAGTAGTGGGTTTGTGGGTTAGGGTTAGGGCTCATGTAGCACTTGGTGCAAGTGTGCAATGTGCACATCTTACACCAGGTGGTGTGCTGGTGCAAGTTAGTGCAAGGCTTAGCTTGCACCGGCAACTTCTGCAACAAACCCATGACTAGCACAGTGGCTGCTGATGGTGGGTTGATAGTGGTGATTGCGTGCTAATGTGATAGTTGGGGATGTTGGTGTGGTTGGTGGTAGTAGCCGGTGGTGGTTGGTGATGCGTGGTGGTGATGAGTCTATTGTGGCGATTGGGTTGGGGACTCGTGCTCCACCTAGTGCAACTGTGCAACATGCACATCTTGTACCAGGTAATGCCGGTGCAACGCTCAGCTTGCATAAGCACCTTTTGTAGCAGACCCACAACCAACACAATGGCTAATGGCTAGGATGCTAGTATGGCGCCTGGTGGCACCTAGTGGTGGTGGGTCTGTGGTGGAAATTGGAGGCTCGTGTTGCACTTGGTGCAAGTGTGTAGTGTGCACATCTTACACCAAGTGGTGCTGGCGCAAGCTGGTGCAAGGCTCAGCTTGGACTAACACCTTTTGTAGCAGTACACCACTAGCACAATGGGGGTTGGTGGTAGCCTGAGGTGGTGACTGGGATGCCTGGTGTGGCTGGTGGTGTTAAATGTTGGCCAGTGGTGGCCGGTGATGGATGGTGGTGTTGGTTGATGGTGGTTGGTGGCTGGTGGCTGGTGCAATTTTTAGGAGAAACCTACACAAATTGACACTTAATTTGTTACATTCTAAAAAACTTGGCACTTAAGTATTCGCTTCTAATCATGAGTGGTACTTATGTAATCACTTTTAATAATAACTTCACACTTAAGTGATCATTTTTTCATCACAACTGATACTTATGTGATCACTAATGGCACTCGAGTAATCATTCTTGTCTGTCCTATGTATATACTGGTTTGTAGCAAATCATAGAAGTAACTCCATTTAATTCAATTATTACTTCTAATTTATATTTAGTTTAAGTAAAAAAGCCACCACAATACATTGACCTAATACACATTCTTGTTGGTTTATATTCAAGAACAAGAAAAAACATAGTACACACATCATCTCATTCACTCATTTCTCTTTTCCTTGACCTTCCCACAAGCACAAGAAGTGAGATACAAAACATATGATTGCACAAACAACAACAAAGCCACAACAATCTTGTGGGCAACACAAACTTCTTCTCATCTTCCAAAAATAATAGCCTACATTTGATCCAAAATAATTTCAATTGACCACTCATTTTTAACTATGACAACCGGAGAAACTTCTTCTCATCTTTGAGTGCTTTATATTTCATCATAAAATAGGATAGACAAAAAACAACACCACAATAAACACTTAGTAATACTTATGTTCAATTTTCATGCTTAAAATTTCATTTTTCAAATGGTTAGCAAAAAATGCTTAAGCTTGCATTGAGTCAACATTGTCCAAATTGTCCATGAACATAAATGAAGGTTGATGTCGTCTATCAAGCAAGTCCAATATTACCTATATGGCTTAGTGAGACAATTTTGCATCGACCCATTTGAAGTATTTGCACTTCGACCCTTCTCTATATTGGGCGCATCCATAGAATCTTCTCCCTGGATATATTTGAGTCCATGATGTTCTTCTTGGACTCGGTAACCCACAAAAATAGAAACGTTCACTTTCTCCCTCGCTTCGGTGAGAGAAATTTGAGTCGCTGCTGAAAGTCCTACTCTCCATTTCCAATATTCATGGTAGAATTTGGGGCAAATTGAAATTAGGATTTAGGATTAGGGTTCAAGCACTTCAATGGGGATTTTGGCTGATTTAGGGTTTTAGGTTTCGGGCAATTTGGGAGATGATGTCGTTTTGGGCCATTTAGGGTTTTTATGTTAGTAACAGCGTTGTTTTGGACAAGTCAGAGCTGAGTTAGTTCTCCAGCGAGCCACGTAGGTGAGTAATATTAGTGAAAAATTGCCACGTAAGATTTCCGACGAGGATCAGTGGATTTAGCACTCAAGAGTCCCATTTTTTTTAAATAAAAAAAAAAAGTGGCACTTAAGTGTTGCTTTCCTAACTTTTGACATTTAAGTATCCCTCCGAGTTAAGTTTTGATACTTGAACTATTTTTTTTATCATAATACAAGTATATAAGAGTTTAGTAGCATGAACAAAGAACAGAGTTGCGCATGCATGGCACTAAATAGAGATGTTTGTTACGTTTAGAGAGAGAAAGCAACAAGAAATTGGCAGTCATTTCAAGAAGACGATGGTGGAGGTAAAAAGGCTGTGATGGTCAAAATCAGTTTTTCCAAAAAAGATAAGAGAAACCGCAAGAAAGCTGGGCATTGCTTTAGACTTTTAGAGAAAGTGATTAATAGTGTCTCTATCTCTTTCTCCCTTTTCCGCCATCAATTGTGGATTGATACGTGTCTCAAGGATCATTATGAATCAATCCTCCACCGGGGTGCTCAACAAAAAGATAAAAGGCCAAAAGGGGAAGATAAAGAGAATAACTAGACATCAAAAAGTTTTCTACATTCACATTAAAAGGAAAATCATGGAGGAATTTCCTATTGTAGACGTGTTGGAACTAAATATGAGATAACACTTACGGTTTTATTCTATATAATTTAGGATTTAGAAATG